>JAGSMR010000014.1:987500-1607500 GCA_029286605.1 Sericinus montela
CTACAGGTAGCGTGAACTACAGGTAGCATGAACTACAGGTAGCGTGAACTACAGGTAGCATGAACTACAGGTAGCATAAACTACAGGTAGCGTGAACTACAGCTAGCATGAACTACAGGTAGCATGAACTACAGGTAGCATGAACTACAGGTAGCATGAACTACAGGTAGCGTGAACTACAGGTAGCATGAACTACAGGTAGCGTGAACTACAGGTAGCATGAACTACAGGTAGCATGAACTACAGGTAGCATGAACTACAGGTAGCATGAACTACAGGTAGCATAAACTATAGGTAGCATGAACTACAGGTAGCGTGAACTACAGGTAGCATGAACTACAGGTAGCATGAACTACAGGTAGCGTGAACTACAGGTAGCATGAACTACAGGTAGCATGAACTACAGGTAGCGTGAACTACAGGTAGCATGAACTACAGGTAGCATGAACTACAGGTAGCATGAACTACAGGTAGCGTGAACTACAGGTAGCGTGAACTACAGGTAGCGTGAACTACAGGTAGCATGAACTACAGGTAGCATGAACTACAGGTAGCGTGAACTACAGGTAGCATGAACTACAGGTAGCGTGAACTACAGGTAGCATGAACTACAGGTAGCATGAACTACAGGTAGCGTGAACTACAGGTAGCATGAACTACAGGTAGCATGAACTACAGGTAGCGTGAACTACAGGTAGCGTGAACTACAGGTAGCGTGAACTACAGGTAGCGTGAACTACAGGTAGCGTGAACTACAGGTAGCGTGAACTACAGGTAGCATGAACTACAGGTAGCATGAACTACAGGTAGCGTGAACTACAGGTAGCATGAACTACAGGTAGCGTGAACTACAGAGAGCGTGAACTACAGGTAGCGTGAACTACAGGTAGCATGAACTACAGGTAGCATGAACTACAGGTAGCATGAACTACAGGTAGCATGAACTACAGGTAGCGTGAACTACAGGTAGCATGAACTACAGGTAGCATGAACTACAGGTAGCGTGAACTACAGGTAGCGTGAACTACAGGTAGCGTGAACTACAGGTAGCATGAACTACAGGTAGCATGAACTACAGGTAGCATGAACTACAGGTAGCGTGAACTACAGGTAGCATGAACTACAGGTAGCGTGAACTACAGGTAGCATGAACTACAGGTAGCATGAACTACAGGTAGCGTGAACTACAGGTAGCATGAACTACAGGTAGCGTGAACTACAGGTAGCATGAACTACAGGTAGCATAAACTACAGGTAGCGTGAACTACAGCTAGCATGAACTACAGGTAGCATAAGCTACAGGTAGCGTGAACTACAGCTAGCATGAACTACAGGTAGCATGAACTACAGGTAGCATGAACTACAGGTAGCATGAACTACAGGTAGCATGAACTACAGGTAGCATGAACTACAGGTAGCATGAACTACAGGTAGCGTGAACTACAGGTAGCATGAACTACAGGTAGCGTGAACTACAGAGAGCGTGAACTACAGGTAGCGTGAACTACAGGTAGCATGAACTACAGGTAGCATGAACTACAGGTAGCATGAACTACAGGTAGCATGAACTACAGGTAGCGTGAACTACAGGTAGCGTGAACTACAGGTAGCGTGAACTACAGGTAGCATGAACTACAGGTAGCGTGAACTACAGGTAGCGTGAACTACAGGTAGCGTGAACTACAGGTAGCGTGAACTACAGGTAGCATGAACTACAGGTAGCGTGAACTACAGGTAGCGTGAACTACAGGTAGCGTGAACTACAGGTAGCATGAACTACAGGTAGCGTGAACTACAGGTAGCGTGAACTACAGGTAGCGTGAACTACAGGTAGCATGAACTACAGGTAGCGTGAACTACAGGTAGCGTGAACTACAGGTAGCATGAACTACAGGTAGCGTGAACTACAGGTAGCGTGAACTACAGGTAGCATGAACTACAGGTAGCGTGAACTACAGGTAGCATGAACTACAGGTAGCATGAACTACAGGTAGCATGAACTACAGGTAGCGTGAACTACAGGTAGCATGAACTACAGGTAGCGTGAACTACAGGTAGCGTGAACTACAGGTAGCATGAACTACAGGTAGCATGAACTACAGGTAGCATGAACTACAGGTAGCGTGAACTACAGGTAGCACGAACTACAGGTAGCGTGAACTACAGGTAGCGTGAACTACAGGTAGCGTGAACTACAGGTAGCGTGAACTACAGGTAGCGTGAACTACAGGTAGCGTGAACTACAGGTAGCGTGAACTACAGGTAGCATGAACTACAGGTAGCGTGAACTACAGGTAGCGTGAACTACAGGTAGCGTGAACTACAGGTAGCGTGAACTACAGGTAGCATGAACTACAGGTAGCGTGAACTACAGGTAGCATGAACTACAGGTAGCGTGAACTACAGGTAGCATGAACTACAGGTAGCATGAACTACAGGTAGCGTGAACTACAGGTAGCATGAACTACAGGTAGCGTGAACTACAGGTAGCGTGAACTGAGCAATGTATGTGATTTGTCCCTATTTATTTTCTTTAACAAATCATCTTAAATTCATAAATCGCACATAAAAAAGCTGCAAGGTGGTATTGGCGAATTCTCTGAAAAGTTTATTCAGATTGAAGTTATGTAGTTTTAAAAAAATAGGTAAGTAGTACTTGGAAAAGCTTACTTACGAACAATTTAAACTCAGTAAGTACATTCAAATATTATTTTAATAAAATAATGATAAAAATAAATAGATACTTAATGTAAAAATAAATAAATATATAAAAATATATTCATACAATTCCCAATACAGGGGTAAACAGAGGTTTAGTCTAGACAATTAAGTCCCTTCGACTCACCTTCCACCGAAGATATTTTCGGGACAACGTGGCAGGTCGTGAGCCCGTCGCCGTCTTTATGTCCAAGCGATATAATTCGTACTTAAGTTTTTGAATAAAGCCACCTGGAGATCGAACTCGGCTCTCTTGACTCGTAATTCCGACCACCCAAACACTCGGCTATCGTGACTTTTAGGTAGTAGGTTAAGACTAATTATATAGGTGGCGGGTATAATAAAATAATACCACGAATTCATTGGTGAATAAACTGTTTTAGATTGCGTTACGTTCTTTTCTCCCCGGCTTTCATATACGTTACACACACACAGATAGACAACATCACATACCCACAAAGTAAGTAGCTGAAGTACTCTGGAATCAGAAACAGCGAAGGTAAGTTATTTTATATGGTTCAGTCGTGTACTTACAAAAAGTCTGCGTCTCCCTTCAAGTAGCGTAGCTTCTGAAGTGGAGTGGAAGCTTGGACGCTCATTACTTTCCGCAGTCCGGGGTACGAGTCCACGCGGGACTTGAAGAATATCTCCTTGTTTTTTACTTTCGGCATGTCCACCTGTAAATGTAAATCGAAGATGTTTGTTTGATTTCCTCTATTGGAAAACTCGTCTACTCTTCATTCTCCTCGAATCGGATACCTTAGACTCGTTATTAGGTATATTATTAATGCAGATAGCTGCTATTAGTATCCCAACCAACCGCAACATATACTGTATTTTCATCTTTTTAACAAATACCGTTTCAGGCCATTAATTGACGACCTGAATATAATAAAAAAAAGTCATCTAAAATTCTGTTTAGAGTAGTAAATAGTGTCTTTTTTTTTCAAAATCAGCGGGTTCGATTCCAGGCAAGAAAATTAGATTTTTGAAAGATTCACCTCGCGATGACCTGAAGCCGAGACCTCGAGACGGCGACACCTTGAAAACCGGTGTTTACGCCACTCGTCCACGGAGGTGTCAAAAAAATTATATTGATTTATAGGAAAAAAGCTAAAATCAAAAAATACTATATATGCATACTTTGAAATAGATATCAGTGAAGTTAGTCTCCAATTCCGCTTTGGCGTGCACCGTGGCTTCCACCGGGCCAACGATGTGTGCGGACATTGCGTACGCGGTGTGCGTCGCATCGAACTTCATGCGCACGCGCAGCTGCTGCCCTTGCCCTTTGGGCACCAGCAGAAGAGACATCTGTAAATACAAAACTACTATTGAAAACTTATCACAATAAGAAGGTTTTAAAATGGCAGGTTTGAAAGATGATATTATCACTAAAATGGATACGAGTGTGCTTCGATGGTTGGGGTATGAGTAAATGAGTGGAGACCGAATGGTGAAGAAAAATATGCAGCGCGAAAGTTAACATTAAAAAGAATTAAAATAAAAATTTAAATATCTTCACGCAATTTCTAATACAGGGATAGACAGAGGTCTAGCCTAGACAACTAAAACCCTTTGACCCACCTTCGACCGAAGATATTTTCGGGACAACATGACAGGTGGTGAGCCCGTCGCCGTCTTTATGTCTAAGCCAACGATATAATTCGTACATAAGTTTTTGAAAAACCCATTGGTACGAGCCTGTCACTTGGGGATCGAACTCGGGTCTCTTGACTCGAAATTCCAACCAAACCACTCGGCTATGGTGACATTAAATATTAAAAGGTGAGGAAATTTGCCCGAGAGTACTCGGACACCCCCAGCAGTGAGTGTAGGAAGAATATGATGAATTAGAAAGAAGCGAATGTGGCAAGCGAGAATCGTGACACTTGGCGAACAGTTTTCTTCGGCCAGTTTTTCCTCGTTAGGGATTATGCGTGAGACATTATAATAACTAACTAACGATAATACTATGCCGTTTCACATTACGGCTACCGAGGGCAAGGAGAGCGGGTTATAGTAATAAAGATACTTGTTTGCGACGTCGTCGTCGACCGAGTTACAGTCAAATAAGGTTGCATGACTAATGCTAAGCAAAGACAATAAATGCGTTAAACTAAGGCTAAATAAAAAAATCAATAAATTCAATGACGAAAAAAATCATAAAATGTATGTCAAATCATACTATAAACCACATATTATTACCTCGAGAGGTTCCCTGCTAATGACTTTGCCACTAATGCTGTACTCTGTGGTGTCCGTAACGAAAGATCCTCTAATGTCGTCCTTATCGAATTCCGTGATTATTTTCATTGCTCTGAAAAAAAGTTAAATATAAGCAAATTGGATATACGTATTAATTTTTCTGTACAAAAATTGTTGTTATTGCAATATTATAATAGTCAAGTGTAAATACGGAATGTGTTTTAAATATAACTTTAACTTCCCTTTAAGCATCCCTTGGATGCATGTACCCTCATGTTAGGTATTGAGATCGTAGTGAAGCGGGGAGAAGGCGCTGTGCGCGCTGCTGAGTGCAGCTGCGAGTGTTAAGTGCAGCTACAATTGCTGAGTGCAGCTGCGAGTTCTGAGTGAAGCTGCGAGTGCTGAGTGAAGCTGCGAGTGCTGAGTGCGGCTGCGAGTGCTGAGTGCGGCTGCGAGTGCTGAGTGAAGCTGCGAGTGCTGAGTGCGGCTGCGAGTGCTGAGTGCGGCTGCGAGTGCTGAGTGCGGCTGCGAGTGCTGAGTGCGGCTGCGAGCGGGTACCTGAGGCCGCGGTGCGGGCTGCTGAGCGCGACGCTGAGCGCGGCGGGCCGCTGGTCGGCCTTCAGCGAGTACGCGCTGTGCGCGGTGCTGAGGTCGAGCGTGAGCGTGCGCTGCGGCGGCAGCTCGCTGTAGAGCAGCGCGAGCTCGGCGGGCGGCAGCGCGGGCGCGAGCGCGCCGCGCGCCTTGAAGCGCAGGCGCCGCTCCGGCGGCCCGCGCCACACCGCGTCCGCAAACAGCTGCATACGTCAATCTTTCATTCAAACATCTCATCCATTGTTGGGTGTGCTTTATGCGATGATTTTAAATTATATTACTTAAACCTACATTAGATAACTCTCATTTATATTAGAGGTCAATGTAGAAGTGTGCCTTGCCAGAAGGTGGAGGACTGTGTGCAAAGTTGCCGCGTGAAATGTTACAGGAGCCATAAAAGATAAAATAAATTGGCTAATAGAAATAATAAAAGAAAAAGAATTAGATTTTCTGTGTTATTTGAATATCAAACGTACCGGCATAGAGGAGTTCGCTGGTGGGACTGCCAGGGGTTGGGGGTGCTGCAGTCCTTTCGTTTGATATTTTATTATGACTGAATATGATAATGTGAACTCAAGACTTCTCAGTGTCTATGCGTCGGTTACTTCGTCAGCATGAATTAGAGAAGTTTTTGGAAGATGTTAGAGAAGCGCTAGACTTGGCTACAGGAAACAAAAGAATTGTAGTATGTGGTTATGAGCCGATGCTTAGAATATTTGGTGATATAAGGGTGAACGATTTTGGTAAGCCGGATGGCCGACTGCGCAAACAGGTGATGGACGAATGTTCAGGGTTGCCGATTTAGGAATGGATCATTATCTCATAATTCTTATATTTAGGGGGTCTTTTCGCACAGTCCGACCGCAACATGCGAAGCTGGATGCTTCAGGAAGCAGACACTTGGGATGAATATTAAGCAAGAGTAGCAGAAAAGCTTGACATGGCAAGAACGAATGTGTGGAAGATATATGGCAGAGAAATCTTAGTGCAAAGTTGGTGCAGCTATAAATGTGTAAGGAACCATGAAAAGAGGTAAGAGTGGTGGAATGACGAATTGAAAGAAGCAGTAAGGAAGAAGAAAGAAATAGACTAGACTACTTAGCCTCTGATAGTGATAAGGATATAAAAGAAAAGATGAAAGAAAGACATACGCTGCAAAAAGTTCACACGAAAGCACTAATTGAATAAAAACGTGAAAGGTGTAGAATGGATGTGAGCAAAAGATTGTCGCGTACAGAACTCCAATCCCTTCTGGAAAGAGGATGGAATAGTCCGAAGCGCTGCGAAAACTGTAAGACCAAAGTGAACCAATGACGTCCTCTCGGAATATCAGACATCATGCAGCGACGGAGTTCGTTTTATAGAGAAATGTGTGTATATGATGATCTTAGTGAATTATAGTATACACCAGACTCGGACTAACAGGCCGCGAATTGGCGACAGCTTTCAGCTGTTATGCAATTTATGCTGGCAGACCGATGAGGTCCCAGATATCATAAAGCGGTCCATCAGCTTGACCAGTTTAGCAAGTAAAGACGTGAGAAGTAGACCTGAAAAACTATGTAGGGTTCATATTTTCTTTCTTCGCAAAATCAAGGAAAAGCTAATCAGAACATTTTCTGTGCTCTTGTGGATCTTGGGAAGGCATTTGATAAGGTTGGAAGATGAGGGAACTGTTGCTGGGATAAGACATGGTCCACTGCTAAGACCCTTGCAGTCACTTTACGTGATTTAGCCATATCAAAAGGCACAGGCGTGTGGCTGCCAGTAACAAAGTCAATGGTGTAGATTGTGACAAGGCGGGATATAGTGAATAGTGCACGCCTTGCTACTCATAACGCAGTGGCTGATACCGTCTTTGCAATATTTGGGTGCGATGGCAGCGAACTTGGGTTTGTCAGAAGAAGCATAAAAGAAAACTGAATTGGAAAGGAAAAAAGAAATGGCACAGTATTACAGGTTTAAAAGATCTTATGTGTGCTTCGATGATTTGGTTCCGACTCGGGTCGGGTTCTCTGTGGACGAGTGAACACCGGTTTTCAAGGTGTCGTCGCTATCTCGAGGTTCAACTCGCGGTTGGGTCAATGAAGAAAAACCACTTTTTTTAAATTTTCTCGGGTCTTGGTGTTAGTGGTACCGTCGTTGTTCCCGATTCCCACACCTCAAGTGCTTTAGCATCTTACATTGGGATCGGAGCAATGTATTTGATATTGTCCCTATCTATACGAGTATATGTATATGAATTTATATTGTGCAAAAATTAATTTTAAAAGGAGACGTTGTAGACCGAGTCTAACCTTTGCAGATCATGTAAGGAAATTGGATACCTAGACGTGGGTATATGAAGAAAATGATGAATTTGAAAGAAGAGAAAGAGGTATGTACGGATCGTGACGCTTGGAGGTTCTCTCTGGCTACTCTATCAGGTACTATGCGTAACGACATTTATTTTAATCCACTATCCAATTACTTTACGATTACGCTAGGTTTAACAAAAATTACTTCTGTAACAGCTTCAATAAGTACAACTAACGTATGTATATTTGTGAATTTTAAAGCATAATAGTAATAAATAAAAGTCACGATAGCCGAGTGGTTGGGTGGTCGGAATTTCGAGTCAAGAGACCCGTGTTCGATCCTCAAGTGGCCGTACCAATGGTTTTTCTAAAAACCTACGTACATATTATATCGTTGGCTTGGACATAAAGATGGCGACGGGCTCACCACCTGTCACGTTGTCCCGAAAATATCTTCGGTGGAAGGTGGGTCGAAGGGACTTAAAAATGTCTAGACTAGACCTCTGTCTACCCCTGTATTAGGAATTGAGTGAAGATATTTTTTTAAATCATATGCGCACACGCTGAACTTTTTGTAACTATGAAAGTACTGCCACGATATGGTGGAGGTCGCGGATTGAAATCCCACCCGTGACAGTTGCCGTTATTAATTTCCCCCTTTTAATTTAATTAAAGTATAAGGTCTTTTCATCAAAACCGTGTCACTGGTTTTGAGTAACGTGTGATGTTATAATTCACACATTCATAAAATCGTTCCAACTGCACTCACGTAATTATTTTGATCGCCTTGCTGAACTTGTATGCCGCCTCCGACAACGCTCTCCACATCAGAGAAGTCCTTCTTGAACTCCATCTTTATGAAGTAGTCCTCTAGGTATACCGATGTGAGATTCAGGCTACCCGACGTCTCGACGAACGGATCGTCTAGCTGTAACATAGAATTTATTTGTTTTATTTTTATTTTATTTTTATTCGGGAAATACGTAATATAAAAAACAGATAAATTCATAATACATAAAAAAGATCAAAACGAAGTAACATATAGATAATTAAATTAAAAAACGGAATTAACTTAAAAGAAGAAACATATTGAAAAAAAAATATTAAAAATAAAATTTGTTAACATTTTTTTTGCCGTTTAACGGTAACGGTGTAATAATATTGCTACACCTTTTCTTCCCGTGGGTGTCATAAGAGGCGACAAAGGGAAACAGCCTTGAACATCGTTATGGCAACTCATAGATGGCATAAACACTATAGGATGGTATAACCATCTCTAAAAATATCACACCAAAATAATTAGACCGAAGATGGGCAGCAGCGTCTAAGGTGCGAGGTGTCTGATACTGCGATCGCCAATCCGCTAGCCAAGCGTGGCGATTATGCAAATCCTCCCTATAATAGGACGTTATGTATGTATGTACGTATGAACATTTTTTTAATTATAAATACTAACAACAAAGAATGAGATTATGAAATAAATATATAATAAATATCTTCACGCAATTCCCAATACAGGGGTAGACAGAGGTCAAGTCTAGACAATTAAGTCCCTTTGACCCACCTTCCACCGAAGATATTTTTCGGGACAACGTGACAGGTGGTGATCCCGTTGCCGTCTTCATGTCCGAGCCAACGATATAATTTGTACATAAGTTTTTGAAAAACGGTACGAGCCTGCAACCTGAGGATCGAGCTCGGTCCATGCGGCTATCGTGACTTAACAACCCCAATAATTGGGTGTAAGTCACGATAAAAGGGTAAAAATAAAAAGGGATAAAAGGGTAAAAATAAAAAGGGATAAAAGGGTAAAAATAAAAAGGGATAAAAGGGTAAAAATAAAAAGGGATAAAAGGGTAAAAATAAAAAGGGATAAAAGGGTAAAAATAAAAAGGGATAAAAGGGTAAAAATAAAAAGGGATAAAAGGGTAAAAATAAAAAGGGATAAAAGTGGAGTAAAGTATTAGTCTGTAAATGCTTACAGCATAAGGGCCTTCTCTCAAATATTTGACAGAGATTAGAGCAGGGAAACGTCCGCCACGTTGCTCCAATTCAAGTTGCCGGACTTGACACGTCATCGAAATATTTTTAAATTCAGTACTAAAATTGCTTTTAACAATTTGAGTGCCTATGCCCGGGGTTAAACCTGACGCAAACGCTCTTAGTACAATACTGTCACATCTCTTATCACCTTTAAAATTACCTATTTTATTAATATGCAATAGCAGTAAAGGGGCAATAGTCTCATGGTTTAGGTTGCGGACTGCAAAATATATTTCGCTGTCGTAAAGCAACTCCAGAAATTACTGCAGCTTAGTTGGATTTGTTAGCAGGAACTCTAGTAATATTATTTGGCATTGCTAGTATTTTTTTTAAAAATACTGGGGTAGTTAGAGGAGTTACACCTCTACCTCTTGGAAGTCTATATTACTCCAATAATTAAATAATAAATAAAATAAATATCTTCACGTAATTCCCAACACAGGGGTAGATAGAGGTCTAGCCTAGACAATTAAATCCTTTCGACCCACCTTCCATCGAAGATATTTTCGGACAACGTCACAGGTCCGTCGCCGTCTTTATGTCCGAGCAAACGACATAATTCGTACATAAGTTTTTGAAAAATGGTACGAGCCTGCAACCTGAGGATCGAGCTTGGTCCATGCGGCTATCGTGACTTAACAACCCCAATAATTGGGTGTAAGTCACGATAAAAGGGTAAAAATAAAAAGGGATAAAAGGGTAAGGGGTAAAAGTCACGACAGCCGAGTGGTTGGGTGGTCGGAAATAGACAATTAACTAGATAGACATTTTTTACATCATATAATAATTGGGTAGTGATAAGAGCAGCTGACCTCGAGCCTGGCCACGGCGGTGACGGTGAAGGACGGCATGGCGATGTCGGCCGCCATCTTCCACAGCGCGTCCTCGAGCCGGGCGGTGGCGCGCGCCTCCAGGCCGGGCAGCACGGCCAGCGGCGTGGCCACGCCCACCGACGCCACGTACGACTGGTACGCGTCGTCCTCGCCGCACTCGTACTCGTAGAACACCTTGTACGAGATCTGCGGAGAGTATGAGAGAGAAGTTAAATAGAGTCACGCATCAGTTGTTGTTGTTGCATGCATGGGCCGGCTCGACCGGGGAAGTACCACGACCTCACAGAACACCGGCGAGGAGTAGAAGTCTAACAGGCTTCTGCGTTTCGTCTGGTGAGTGCAGGCAACCGGAGGCCCACGTTGCATCTCTTTGCATTTTTTACAAGATCTACTACGGGGAGTGCTCCGAGGAATTGTTCGGATTAATCCCAGCCGCCGAATTTCACCATCGGACCTTACGGCATAGTCATAAATTCCATCAACACCCACACCAACACAGTGCGTTTTTCGCGATATTTTCTGCCACGCACTTGCTGGAATGTGGAATGTCTTGCCGCCAGCCTATACCTTTCTCAAAGGCTGGCAACGCATCTGCTATGCCTCTGGTATTGCGGATGTTCATGGGAGGCGGTAATCACTTACCATCACGTGAGCCACCTGTTCGTTTGCCTCCCTTCCCTATATATAAAAGAAGAAAAAAGTGTAACAGTAGTAGTTCTATTGTGAAATATCTTAAATTTTTATGTAGTAGTTATAGCAAATAAAAAAACATTGAAAATAATATTGGATGACTAATCCTATCACTAAGCGTGTTGATAATGGAAGATCTTACAAGGGGGGCGAGGGGTACCTAAGTCCTGCAGAGGGCAATAATAGGCCGTTTAGTAAGCAAATATGTATGCATTTGTGGTGTGGGAATCGGAAACAACAAAGGCACCACAAACACCCCAACCCGAGAAAACATAGAAAAAGTGTTTTATTTTTTCTACATTGACCCGACCGGGGATCAAAACCTCGAGATGGCGACGAATGAAAACCGGCGTTGACGTCACTCGTCCACGGAAGTCGTCGCACTCCTAATACTGGCGTAGACAGAGAACAATTTAGTCCTTTCGATCCACCCTTCACCAAAGTAATTTTTTGTGACAACGTAAGTCGCTGTCTTTATTTCCAAGCCCACGACATAAATCGTACATGACTTTTGAAAAAATCCCATTGGTACGAGCCTACCACCCGTGGATCGAACTCGGATCTCTCGAATTCCGATCACCCAACCACTCGTCTACATAACCCTAAGTAGGCACTACACGTGCAGTGCCAGACAAAGGACCTACCTCGTGCCAGTAGGTACCATTGTACAGCAACGCCACACACGTCACGTTGAATCTCTCCCCGAACACAATGTCCACCGTGTACACAGACTTCAGCTCCTTGACGGCTTGGAATGGCGTCACCAGGTTCAAAGTGTTCCTCATTACGGAGTATTCCTGAAAGGAGACAGTTTGTGCAAATATAAATGTCTGACATGTTCATTTAATTGTTTCGTACCTGGGTGAGAAATGGATATCGATATAGATATATTAATATGTATTAATAATTTAAATAAAACAGAAAAAGAAATATAGTTCTTTAATTTGAGTTTTGGAAAGAACGCATAAAGATTATTTTAATAAATATGAATATATATTTTCTCAGTGAACACACTAATATATGAAAATGTGGAAAGTAAAAGTCTCTCGGGTCTTTTGACTCGAAATTCCGACTACCCAACCACTCTGCTATAAAAAGATAGTAGTATCTATCAGATGACGCACGTATCTAAACATTTTATGTTTAATTGTTTTCAAGGAATAATGTTCAGAGTTTTAAAGTAAATAAACATTCAAACTATCAAAAAATAATGTAATAATTATAGTAAATAAACATACAAATTAATTTTTCATCGTCTTGTAATATATTATAAAACAATTAATAATTATATTTTACATATTTAAAATAAATTTTGATATGTTAAAATAAAAAAAAATGTTGAATTACCTCCAAAATGAAAACATCGGTCAGAACTATGGGCGGCTTGTTGGGTAAGTGCAAGGTGGCGTTTACTTCAAGGATGTCTTCCTCGTCTGGTCCCACGAACTTGAAACAAATAAAAAATACTAAAATGTTTAAAGTATTTAATTTTATTAATCAAATAGTTTAGGGAGTTTGAACTGCGTAATATAACGTTGCTGGTTCGATCCCATCATTTGACCATTGTCATAATCTATTCTCTTGGAGCTTGTATGGAGTCCTTAATAGAAATATTATTGTTGATTTTATTTCATGCATTTCCAGAGAAAAGGAAACAAAACAATTAGTGTTTTTATGTATTAATATAACTATGTAGTCAAATTAAATAAAGTGAAAAATTGTTTAATAATTGTAATCTGAAAGTGTTTTTCAATTGAAAATTATGAAAGGAAACTAATTCTAAAATGAAGTGTCAATGTATAGATTGAACACACTTTTTCAAATCTACATTCTAATAATAATAATCAGTAAATAGATACATAGATAGGGACAATATCACATACATTGCTCCGATCCCAATGTAAGATGCTAAAGTACGATGCTTTTTCATCTTCACGAAATAAGTTATATAAAAATCACGATAGCCGAGTGATTTGGGTGATCGGAATTCGAATCAAGAGACCCGAGACCGATCCTCAGGTGGCAGGCTCGTACCAAATAGTTTTTTCAAAACACTTTGTACGATTTAAATTATTGGCTTGGACATGATGACGCTACAGGTGATTCGAACGGACTTAATTGTCTGGACCCCTGTCTGCCGCAGTATCGGGAATAGCGTGAAGATACGAAGCGTCCCGTGAACGTGATTAACGTGTCACCTTCATGATGCGCGAATGGAAGGTGACGGTGGGATAGTACAGCGTGTCGAGCGCAACGCTGGCGGTGGTGTCGAAGTTCTGCAGGAACATGTCCGGGTCGCCGGGCTCGTGCCGGAAGCGCTCCCGCACCACGTCCAGCAGCCCCTTGCCGTTGTCCACGAGGAGTATCGCCACGCCGAACTGTGAAGGAATAGATTCACTTCAATAATACCGATATGAAATGGGTCGATCCCCGGGTGGCTGGCTCGTACCAATGGGTTTTTCAATATGTACGAATTATATCGGTGGCTTGGATATAGAGAGATAATGGGGGTCATTGTAGAGCGTGCTTGTAGCGACCCCTGCCAGCCCTTTTCAGGGCTGCAATTCTACACAGCTGCGCACCCATGCCAACGAGGGTTAGAGCGTCCCCCCCAAGGCGACGCACACCAGTTCGTCCCCGTTGGTGTAGAATGCAGCGAGCAAAGCGGCGATGGGGACCGCCACCCGTCACGCACAGCCCGACATAGCGGAAGGTGGAGGACGGAGTGCAGAGTTGGCACGTGGAATGTTAGAGGAGGCATGAGAGACAAGACGAATGTGTTGATTGAAATAATGAAAGAAAGCGGAGACCAAGCAGAAGGGCAGCGGTACTGAAGAGCTCCCTGGCGGGGCGTTAGCTCTATGGTCCGGAGTCCCGGAGAGCGAGAGCGCCTGCCAGGGAGTGGGGGTGCTGCTGTCGTCTCGGTTGGTCGATGTTATGACTGAATATTAGGTTGTGAACTCGAGACTTCTCTGGGTTCGCTTTAAATTGGGACTGACGATGTTATACCTTTTGGCTGTTTATGCGCCGGTAGCTTCGTCGTCCAGAGCTGAGCTGGAGGAGTTTTGGGAGAATATAAGAGAAGTTCTAGACTTGGTTAGAGGAAACGAAAGAATTGTTGTATGTGGTGATTTGAATGGATGGGATGGTACTGCTCGGCCAGGGTACGAGTCGGTGCTTGGTCTTCTTGTGACAAACACTATGTTTAGCCACAAGAAAATCCATATGTATACTAGAACAAGAGAGAATGAGAGAAGTATGATCGATTTATTCCTGGTGGATGACCGACTGCGAAAACAGGTGATGGATACGCGAGTGTCCCGGGGTGCTGACCTGGGAACGGATCACTATCTAGTGAAAACTAGATTTAGGGGTCTGTTCGCGGGTTGGCGCCACCGGACGGCGATACCAGAACCACAGTCGGTCGATAGCATCCGAAGCTGGAAGCTTCAGGAAGCGGACACTAGGGATAAATATCAAGCAAGGGTAGCCGAAATGCTGGACATCATCGATGTCAGGAAAGAATGTGTGGAAGAAATATGGCAGAGCCTTAGAGATGGAATGGTTAGTGCAGCGGAAGACGTGTGTGGAACTGTGAAAAGAGGTAGTAGTAAAAAGGGTGATGCATGGTGGAATGTCGAAGTGAAAGAAGCAGTAAATAAGAAGAAGATAGCATGGTTAGACTTGGCCTCTAGAAATGACAAGGATATGAGAGAGAAGAGGAAAGAAAGATATAAGCTCCAGAAAGTTCACACGAAAGCATTGATTGAGAAAGTGCGTGAAAGGAGTAGAATGGAAGCGGGCGAAAGGATGTCGCACAACTTCAAGGAATACTCGTAAACTCTTCTGTAAAAAGGTTGGAAGGACACGGAGTGGTGCGACAGCCTTAAGAATGAACAAAGTGCTTTCGAGAACCAATGACGTCCTCTCAGAAAAATCGGACGTCATGCAGCGATGGAGCGAATTTTATAGAAGATGTATGCGTGAGAGGATGTATCTTAGTGAGGGATCCGGGGGTGACGCCGTGACTGGTACGCCAGACTCGGACCTCGATGACACTGAGGTCATCAGTATGAAAGAGATTGAATGTGCGATTAGAAGTTTGAAATGTGGTAAGGCTGCGGGACTAGACAGAGTTACTGCTGAAATGTTCAAGTATGGTGGGCCACGCGTCTGGGACAGCTTTCATCTGCTGTGCAATTTGTGCTGGCGAACGGGGGCTGTTCCGGATGATTGGCGATCCGCGGTCGTTGTGCCTTTATATAAAGGTAAAGGTTCACATTATGACTGCGGGTGCTATCGCGCGATCAGCTTGACCAGTTTAGCAAGTAAAGTTTACTCGAAGGTTTTGACACGTAGGATGCAATAGAAATCGGAAAGATTTCTATGGGAGGCACAATGCGGATTTAGACCTGGAAGAGGATGCACGGATCAAATGTTTTCTCTCCGCATGATCACGGAGAAGCTTCTGGCTGCTAACCAGAAGATTTTCTGTGCTTTTGTGGATCTTGAGAAAGCATTTGATAAGGTTGTAAGGAAGAAAATGTGGGAACTGTTGCAGGGGTATGGTGTGGATGGTCGATTGCTAAGGGCTGTGCAGTCACTTTACTGTGACTATAAAGCCTGTGTGCGGGTAGGGCATGACCTGTCACCCATGTTTAGCGTCCAAACGGGCGTAAAACAGGGTTCTGTCATGACTTCCTGGCTGTTCATACTGTATCTCGACAGCTGTTTATAGAAGCTGAAAGATAGCTGTTTGGGTGTGAAATTGGGTGACATAAAAGTTAATTGTCTGCTGTATGCTGATGATGCAGTGCCTATTGCACCATCAGAGGCAGAACTGCAGGCATTAGTCAAGTGTATGAAAGAAGAATGTGAAATTAATGGTCTCCGTTTGAATGCTAATAAAACTAAGGTTCTGGTATTTGAAAGGGACGAAGAAAGAACGAAATGCGAAATTTGGGTAAATCAGGAATGTCTAGAACAGGTGAATGAAATTGTATACTTGGGGAGTACGTTTAGCCGGGATGGAAGATGTGATTTAGATGTGGACAGGCGTGTCGCTGCCGGGAACAAAGTCAATGGTGCCCTGACTGCGTTAGTCAAAAGGCAAGGTGCAGTGAAGAGTGCACGCCTTGCAATACATAACGCAGTGTTGGTACCGACTTTGTTATATGGCAGCGAAACCTGGGTATGTCAGAAGAAGCATAAAAGCATGTTGAATGCAGTGGAGATGCGATCTCTTCGTAAAATATGCGGCCGACCGAAAGCGAAACGAATAGATTCGCAATATGGCAGGTTTGAAAGATGACCTTGTCACAAAAATGGATAAGGGCGTGCTTCGATGGTTTGGGCACGTTGAGCGAATGAGTGAAGACCGAGTGGTGAAGAAAATATATAGCGCGAAAGTTAATATCAAAAGGCGTCGAGGTAGACCGAGACTAACTTTCGAAGACCATGTGAGCAAATTGCTCGAAGAGGGGAAGGTCAAGAGTACTCGGATACCTAGACGTGCATGTATATGTATGTGTATATGTGTATGTATATGTATATATATGTATATATATGTGTATGTATATGTATATATATGTATATATATATATACACATATATATATATATATATATATATATATACATATATATACATATATATACATATATATATATATATATATATACATATACATATATATATACATATATATAAATATATATATACATATACATATACATATATATATATATATATATATATATATATATATATATATATATATATACATATATATACATACATATATATATATATATATATATATATATATATATATATATATATATATATATACATATATATATATATTCACCACCTGTTTCGTTGTCGAAGATATTTATTAATAGACCCGAGTTCGAACTCCAGGTAGAAGGCTCGTACCAATGGATTTTTCGAACACTTATGTACACTTATGTATGTTATCGTTAATTGAATATTAATAATTTTTAAATAAATTCGTAATTCTATAATTTATTTAATATAATGGTGGCTCATGGGCTCATGGTGGCCCACATTCTTCAGAATTCACTGACCACTCGGTTAGTTGGCATTTTGCCAAAATTAATCATCCTTACAAGTTGCGGTTTTGTTAAAAGCTCGTCACACTTCTTATGCAAATACATACTTAGTAACTACAACATAAAAGACTGTTGAAAACATAATGCAAAAGTGGTTTTCTACATTAACCCGACCGGGAATCGAACTCGGGAGCCCAGAGCTGACGCCACCTAAAAACTCGGCCAAGGAGTCAAACTGTGTATTGAAGAGAGATTTAAACAATCCTAAACAAAATACAGTAAAGAAACCGGACCTTGTGTTTGGAGAGTCGCATCGAGAGCTCGGTGTCGAGTCCCTGGCCGAACACGTTCTTCAGCACCAGGCCGTTCTCTTCGAAGCCGTCGAGCGGCGTGTACAACTTGTACACGTACTGGAAGTTCCATATCGAGCGCCAGTGCCAGATGCCCGTGAACCCGAAGTCCATCTCTGCCCACCCCACTCGGAAGTCCATCTGTTAATAGCAACTTCAAGTAAATACTACTGATTATACATAGTTTCTTAGGGATTTATATCTATTTTATTAAAGTGCACGTATATAAAATTGAAAATGCAGTCGATTACCGCCAGATGGCGTGATAAAGGAAAGAAACACTTTTTTATAAATTAATGTTCCTCGCAACAATATTTGTACCCAAAAACACTTATTTCGCAAGCAACATTTTCACACAGCTAATTGAACGCAATTGAATTTTCTAAGCGAAAAAGCCTTTGACGACCTCCGTGGACGAGTGGCGTACGCACCGGTTATCATGCCGTCGCCATCTCAGGGGTCCAGGGTTCGATTCCCGGTCGGGTCGAAAAACACATTTTCTCGGATCTGGGTGTTTCGTAGTTTTGTGACCTTCATTGTTTCTGATTCACACTACAAGTGCTTAAGCGCTTATTTTGGGAAATGATCAATTTATGTGATGTTGTTCTTATCTATGTATGTATACACGTATTATAAAATAAATAAGTATTAAAAAACTCACTTCTTCCGGCGCCCTCTTGGCTGTTAGCACGGCCCTGTTAAGGTACTGTATGGGCAGGGCGACGTGTCCGAACACGTGGAAGTCTTGCATAGACACCAGCTTGAGTAGTATTTCGATACCTGAAGTTTTAAACAGTAAGTAATATATAACATTTAATTTCACTGCACGACACAGTAATATGGAAGTTAAAGCAAAAAAAAATCTAATTTTTTTCTGTTTAGCCCTTTAGTGACAATTTGGACAATTTTGTCGCTTGCTCTGAGTTCCCGGGTTCGATTCTCGATCGGCTCAATATTTCTGATTCCGGTTTCTGATTCCGTAATACCAGTGCTTAAGCTACTTACTCTGAGAGCAGAGCAATGTATGTGCTGTGCTCTATGTATGTATTAGTCATTATTATTATACAATTAAACTTCAATATGAACTACTGTTACTAAATATTCCAACTAAATATTCCAAGTTCGTATTTTTCGGCCCCAGAAGCACGAATGATTCAAAGTGTATAATATGATATGCATATACCATATTATACCTTCATATTCTACCACTGCGAACAAATATAGGCGAGGCGATCTTCATCTCTAAATTAGCATAAAGTACTGTTGACTGCCCACAGCTGCTTTCTAAGCTTATGTTCTAAAATACCACAAAGGTTTCCTCGCCAAAAGACAATCATAGCAGGCCACGTAACCCATACGAGAAGCAGAGAGAATGCGTTTATTTCCCGTGCTGGCACTCTAGTCAACAGACATAGTAATAATGAAATACATAATCTCAATAAGAGCATGTCAATTCAAGGTGAGTAGTTTGTCTGCATTCATGGTATGTTACGTGTTACAGATGTAGATCGATTGGCACATAAAACACTTGAAAACTTATAGAAACACTTCATATTTCAGCAGCGTAACAACGTATACATTACATTACATTACATATCATCACGCCTCTTTCCCGTAGGGGTAGGCAGAGACCACTTCTTTCCACTTGCTACGATCCTTACATACTTGTTTCGCTTCGTCCACTTTCATTATTCCCTTCATACATTCTCTTCGATTCAGGGTACTCTTGACCTGGCCTTTTTTCAGGACGTCCCTGATTTGGTCTTGAAACGTCCGCCTAGGTCTTCCCCTTCCTACACTTCCATTCACACTCGCCTTATATGCTTTTTTCGTCAATCGTTCTTCATTCATTCTCTCGACATGGCCAAACCATCTCAGCATACCTTTCTCAATTTTAGTCACTACATCTTCTTTCAGACCACAACGTTTCCTTATTTCACCATTCCTTATCCTGTCGCTCAGTTTAACTCCTAACATACTTCTTAATGCTCTCATCTCAACTGCATTTACTCTGCTTTCATGTTTCTTCTGCCATACCCAACTTTCACTTCCGTACATGAGTGTCGGAACCAAAACTCCCCTATGCACAGCCAAACGAGCCTTGTTAGACACCATCCGACTGCTCATAAAGGAGTGCAAAGCTCCATTCACCATGTTTCCTGCATTCACTCTTCTTTCAATATCACTCTCACACTTTCCATCTCTTGTGAACTTTGAACCCAGATACACAAACTCATTCACCTGTTCAATTTGTTCATCTCCAATCACTATATTGCAGTCTGTCATGACCTATACTACTATATCCTTATGTATTTATAAATTATACTTATTTACCTAAACTACATAATATTCTTATAACTGATTCGATATTACTATGTACATTGAATGCTTATGAATAAACGTAGTGGTGACGGTAGTATTTAACATACGTTATCCTGACACGATAAATTGCGAATTACATAAATGTTACTAGCTGTAAATATGTGGGAACAATAAGTAGCCTATATAACTACTATCGTACCAAGATAGTTAGGTATGGCTCAAGTTCCCCTAAAAACTGAAAAACCAAAAAAGTCTCTACTAATATTGTAAATGTGAATGTAAGTTTGTTTGTTACGCCTTATGCGAAA
Organism: Sericinus montela; assembly: GCA_029286605.1. Classification (NCBI taxonomy): domain Eukaryota; kingdom Metazoa; phylum Arthropoda; class Insecta; order Lepidoptera; family Papilionidae; genus Sericinus; species Sericinus montela. The sequence continues at coordinate 1,007,935 of JAGSMR010000014.1, forward strand.
AATGCTCAACCTATCATCATGAAACTTTGTACACATATTCTTGGAGGTATTAGAAGTAACATAGAGAACTATTTATAATTTTTTTTTACGAAGAATAAAAAGAAAATGTGTCAAAAATATTTGCAGATGCTATAACTAGTAATTTAAGTTCCTTTTTAGAATTTACCATTTTAAGAAAAATAATGAGGATTCCGCGTGTTATACCGCGGTAAGTGTTGCACCGAAGCCACGTGGGGCGGCTAGTGTTAAACAAATAAAACAGTACCGGTGGTGGAGTTGGGCGTGACGACCATGGCGACGAGATGGCGGTCCGCCTCGACGAAGCCGAAGCGCGCCGCCATGCGCGGCCGCTCGCCCGCCGGGCTCGTCACGTTCACCACCAGCATGCAGTTCGTTATGCGACGCATGTGCCCTGCACATTCAGATTTTATTTTTTTAATTTTTGCAGGACTGAAAATATTTGCAAGTAGCCATGGGCTGCCGCTTACCATGAATTGGATTTAGATTATTGTAATGTATAAGTAAAGTATAAAGCAAATAAATGTACTCTGAAGTTATAAGTATTATACCTATCTATTGTAATTTATGTATTCTATTAGTCCTTTTGTAAAAGTGCTGCGTACTGAGGTAGCTGTGAATAAACAGTTCCGAAAGAGCTGGGTCTAATTGATATATCCCGATACACTACAATTATAAGCTCGTTTTCACTACAATCCATTTAAAAAACATACCGTCAACATAAATCTTGACAACTTTTTCTTCCAAGTCTAAATAGGTCACGCCTTTGATGTCGCGCTTGTGTCCCAATATAAACTCTGTGCGCAGGAAACCTTTTGTGTAGCCCTAAAATAACAACAAACATTTTCAAACTACTGCTAACTGCTAACTAAAATATTTTCCTGGCGTAATAAAAATGATAGAACATACCTGGAAGGGTGTTATAATCGTTACCTTCCCCGTAACGTTATTCTCATTTTGCCCCCTTTCCAAATTCCAAGACGAATTGATCATCAGCAAACCTTCTTCGTTGTACTGTAGAATATAAAGACATACACTACATCAAATTTTAACTTATGATGTTTTAACTCAAAGTATGAAATTTTACCAGAGTTATTTCGAATCTAGTTTGTAAGAACCATTTAGATAGTGAGTAATTAAAAGTTTATTATTAGTAATATTCAGATTAATTAGGAAGCATGTCATTAATTAACACACGCATGGATAACAATTGATCAAATATTTATATAAAACAAAAATAATGTTTCTGTTTGCAGCATACTAAATATTGTATAGTATGCTTTCGATAGATTTTCATATTTAATAAACTTTACTGACTTGGAAACTTAGAAGCGTATCCGCACTCTTCTTCCACACTACTCTATGCTTTGCAATGGCCGCAGCTTTTGGCAGGGTCGGTATTGTGGAGTTGACTAATGCATTGATCTCGCCGTAGAACTCGTTGGTCTTGAACAGATAATCCGCGAGGAGGCTGAACGCAAGGTAGTCTTCCTGCCAGTTCATACTACCGTTCAGTGCTTGTAGGTTGTCCTTGTAGCGCCACCTGATATAGTAGAAAAAATATATCTTCACGCCTTTCCCAGTACAGGGAAACACGGGTCTGGATAAGGAAATCCTTTCGCGCCACCTTTCACCGAAGCGAGGCGAGGCGAGGGTGAGTCCGTCGCCGTCTTTAAGTCCAAGCTAACGGAAGAAATCGTAGATAAGTTTTTAAACCCACTAAATGAACCCACTGGTGCGACTCATACCATCTGGTCGAACTCGGGTCCTCGATCGCCAGACTCGGTTATAGTGACTGTCATGATGATATATTAGATATAAATAATTACACATATAAATAACAAACATATACATATAAATAATAAATATTACCGCTCGGCCAGGGTACGAGTCGGTGCTTGGAATGTTTGGTGATAAAAGGGTTAACGATGCTGGCAAGCTTATACTGGCTGTATGCAAGGAAAAGGGTCTTCTTGTGACAAACACTATGTTTAGTCACAAGAAAATCCATATGTATACTAGAACAAGAGAGAATGAGAGAAGTATGATCGATTTATTCCTGGTGGATGACCGACTGCGAAAACAGGTGATGGATACGCGAGTGTTCCGGGGTGCTGACCTGGGAACGGATCACTATCTAGTGATTACTAAATTTAGGGGTCTGTTCGCGGGTTGGCGCCACCGGACGGCGATACCAGAACAACAGTCGGTCGGTAGCATCCGAAGCTGGAAGCTTCAGGAAGCTGACACTAGGGATAAATATCAAGCAAGGGTAGCCGAAAAGCTGGTCAGCATCGATGTCAGGAAAGAATGTGTGGAAGAAATATGGCAGAGCATTACAGATGGAATGGTTAGTGCAGCGGAAGACGTGTGTGGAACTGTGAAAAGAGGTAGTAGTAAAAAGGGTGATGCATGGTGGAATGAAGAAGTGAAAGAAGCAGTAAATAAGAAGAAGAAAGCATGGTAAGACTACTTGGCCTCTAGTAATGATAAGGATATGAGAGAGAAGAGGAAAGAAAGATATAAGCTCCAGAAAGTTCACACGACGGCATTGATTGAGGAAGTGCGTGAAAGGAGTAGAATGGAAGCGGACGAAAGGTTGACATAAAAGTAAATTGTCTCAAATGTTAATGTGTTTTATGTAATCCGCTTGTTTATGTTGCTTGTGCCAAATAAAATATTCTTTCTTTCTTTCTTTCTTTCAAGAAAGAACGAAGTGCGAAATTTGGGTAAATCAGGAATGTCTAGAAGAGGTGAATGAAATTGTATACTTGGGGAGTGCGTTTAGCCGGGATGGAAGATGTGATTTAGATGTGGACAGGCGTGTCGCTGCCGGGAACAAAGTCAATGGTGCCCTGACTGGGTTAATCAAAAGGCAAGGCGTTGTGAAAAGTGCAAGCAAGGCGTGCTTGCAATACATAACGCAGTGTTGGTACCGACTTTGTTATATGGCAGCGAAACCTGGGTATGCCAGAAGAAGCATAAAAGCAGGTTGAATGCAGTGGAGATGCGATCTCTTCGTAAAATGTGCGGCCTTACGATGGCCGACCGAAAGCGAAACGAAGAGATTCGCAATATGGCAGGTTTGAAAGATGACCTTGTCTCAAAAATGGATAAGGGCGTGCTTCGATGTTTTGGGCACGTTGACCGAATGAGTGATGACCGAATGGTGAAGAAAATATATAGCGCGAAAGTTAATATTAAAAGGTGTCGAGGTAGACCGAGACTAACTTTCGAAGACCATGTGAGCAAATTGCTCGAAGAGGGGAGGGTCAAGAGTACTCGGATACCTAGACGTGCATGTATGAAGAAGATGATGAATCTGAAAGAAGCGAAAGAAGTATGTAGGGATCGTGACACTTGGCGATCTGTTCTCTCTGGCTACCCCGTCAGGGATTGTGCGTGAAGATAAAAAAATAAATAAAAAAACCGCTTCATTATCAAATGATGACAGTTTCAGTTCTTTTTCCGAAACTTGGTGATTTTCTAGGTCACACATTTAACCATTCCCGTACTATGTTCAATGTTAGCCATATTAATGCTCAGAGCTTACCCAGTCATTACAACGAGTTGCTTGAGGGTTTCTCAAACGCTAACACTCATGCCATCCTGATTTCGGAGAGTTGGCTCAAGCCCCATCTAGTTTCGACCTCTTATCTCCCTCATGGATCTGCAACGATCGTATCGATAGGAGAGGCGTTGGTGACGCCATATACCTCCGCAGTAACCTTACCCACAAAATTCTTGCCTCTTCTCCTAGTTTTCCTACAATTGCAGAATCTCTTTTCCTGGAGGTCTGTGTAAAAGGTACCATTCTGTAGTTGGTGTTTTTACTGTCCGCCACTTGCCGATTATTTCTCCAGTCTCGAAACGATTCTGGAATCTTTAGGGTCTGAATATCCACATCACATTATCATGGGCGATTTCAATACTGACCTTCTAACTCCTTCTTCACCTCGGTCCTCTAAATTCCTGCAAATTGTCGAGTCAGTGGGCCTCCATATTCTCCCCTTACACGCCACTCATCACAATATCAATGGGGACGATACCCTACTCGATTTAATTCTTACCTCTTCCGCATCCCACGGGCAGCACTCTTCACCTGGATTATCTCATCATGACCTACTTTTCCTCTCTTAAATCCTAAAACCTGCCAAATCCCCACCAAAAATTTTACTAAGGCGCTGTTTTGGTCGTATGGTTGTGGAGAAACTTCACGAGGATGCTTCTACTTTGAATTGGGATAACGTAATATCTGCCCGTACAGTGGATGAAAAGGTTAGTATGTTAAATGAGGCTATTCTTGGACTTTACAACAAACACGCTCCTATTAAAAGAGTTAAGCTAAAGTGCCCACCTGCACCGTGGATAACTCCACTAGTCCGCATAGCAATGAGGCGTAGGTTCCATAAGTTTAAAAAGGTACGAAGTGAGGAGAACTGGACTGTCTTTAAGACTGCAAGGAATCGGTGTAACCAAATGATGCGTAACTCCAAACGCCGATGTATTCACAACAACAATACTTCCTCTTCCCCAGCCGATACCTGGAAGTTTCTTAGGTTGATAGGAATCGGTAAAGTTCTGCACCCGGAGCCTTGTGGGTCAATTGGTTTAGATGATCTTAACAGTCATTTTGTAGCTGACACTCCTCTGGATCATCAAACCAAGTATCTCACCGTCGAGTACTTAAATAACCTACCACGTCGTAATATAGATCCCTTTCAGTTTTCTCCAGTGGCCTCGGATGAGATCAAGAAGTTTATCCTTTTCATCAAGTCTCCTCCCAGTTATTTCTCATATTATTATCTTCTCATTGGATTTTCCGAATCCTTCCTCAACTAATCATTTTCAGCCTATATTCATTCTACCTTTTTTATCCAAGTACTTGAGGCCTGTGTACACAAACAGCTATCACAGTTCATTTACCGTAACCATCTACTTAGTCCATTGCAGTCTGGCTTTAGACCAGGTCACAGTACAACCTCTGCTCTCCTCAAAGTCACTGGTGATATTAGGACAAGTATGGAAGACACTAAGGTTATTGTAATGGCCTTGGTTGACTTTACCAATGCCTTTAATGGCATCAGCCATGACATCCTTCTTTCTGTCTTATTCCATTCTAAGATCTCTGCTATGGCGTTGGATTGGTTCTCAACTTATCTTCGGGGGCGTCAGCAATCTGTCCACCACGATGAGTCCTTCTCTAGTTGGTATGACATAATTGCAGGCGTCCCTCAAGGCGGTATTTTATCTCCTTTATTATTTTCTTTATTTATAAATGTCATCACCCAGAACCTTCAGTGCCGATGACCTGCAGTTGTACTCACAAGCGAGTGTTGATAATATGGCTGCTGTGGTGGAGATGGTTAACAGTGACCTTGAACATATTAAAAGCTGGTGTGACAAGTTTGGTTTAACTGTTAACCCATCTAAGTGTCAAGCCATAACAGTAGGTAGCCATCGGATATTGGGAAGGTTATATTTAGGCGCATTACCACCCGTTGTTTTTAACGGGACCATACTGGAATGGTCTCCTACTGTAAAAGATCTCGGTTTACACATTGACTCCACTTTTAGCTGGCGTACCCATGCCATGTATATAAGTCTAAAAGTAACTGGTATCCTTCGAACACTCTACCGCTTGAAAAACTTTCTCCCTTCCAAGACAAAATCAACAATAGTCCAAACTATTATTTTTCCCCCATTGATTATGGTATAATAATTCCCAATCTACTACACTGACTCCGTATAAGTCATAGATGTACACAAAAAGAAGACTGATAAAAACTCGTTTTTAATTTTGGACTAACTTTTCACACAAAAAAGTCAATTAATTCGAAAGAATAAATGTAGGGTCGCCAAAGAACAAAGGAATTTAACTTACATAACATTGAAGCTGGTGTCCCGCCAGCCAACGAATGGTGTATCCAGACTTGAAAGTAGTGCATATACAGTTTGCTCGTGTGCCTCTGAATACATCTTAACACGCCACAGTATGTTTGCGTCGTTCGCCCATCCTACACGGGCGTGCCACTCGCAGAACCAATCTGCATATAAAAATAGATACTATTTAACTGATTTAGAGACGCACAATTTACGTGTGTGATGGCCTATCCGTCCAGCGTAGCGGTTATAGCAATTTATTTAAGGCAGGGTGTACGTTATGAATTGATAAAGGCAACATCGGCCTCCTATCGGTAATGCTCGTGACTTTCGGGTGCGGAGTACCAGTCGCTGGCTGTACCTCTGAGCAGGAACTCCAGGTCCGCGTTGAGCAGACGGCCGGGGTAGTAGAGCGCGAGGCGCGCGGCGCGGTGCCAGCGAGCGTGGCGCTGCAGCCGCACGTCGGCGCTCAGCCGCTGCGACGGGTCGCGGTTGGCGTCCCATTGTACCGCCGCGCTGAGCCGCTGCTCGCGCTCGTCGCTCCACCGCTGGTACGTCACCTGCACGTCGCGCACTCTGCGCCACAACACATAGCGTCACGTAACTAAATGTAATAGTGCAGTAATGCCCGCTGCTGGATAAAGGCCTTCTCGCAATATTTGTGAAAGGTTTGACGATAAACCACGATAGCCGAGTGGTAGGGTCGGAAATCAAATCAGTAGACCACAGTTTGTTCCCTGGAGTGATAACTTCACTAGAAACTAACAATGCAATAACAATGGAATCAAATCGTGAATGCCGATTTACATCTACTTTTAACTGTCGTAACAAACTGAAGCTTGGCGTTTCAACGACCTACATGAACAAGAGGAGACCACACCGGATTTTATGATATCACCAGCTCTGAGGCCGGGGCCTCAGAGCTGGTGATACCATAACTCGGGAGTTCGATTCGTCAATGTTTTACATTTTCTCGTGTCTGGGTACCTTGTTTCCAATTCCGTAACTCACGTGCTTAATCTACTTCGGGATTAAAACAATGTATATGATATTGTCCCTATCTACATATGTTTTTTTTTTGGGATATTAGTTTAATGCCCTCGTCTGGTTGAGATTATATACATATAACAGAGAAAGACTTGCAGGGATTAACTCGTTCGCAGAAACGACTATTGGGATTATATCAGTCTACATACCACTCCAATTGTCAATTACTTCGATAGCCAGGTCTAGAAATTTTGTTTCTTTGTCTGTTGCAGCCTTCATGAGGTTCTCATCGTATGGATTGGTAATGTCAACCAAAAATACCCTGGCCACTAGGTTGTGTCCTGATCTTGTGTTATACAGACAAAAACACTCGGTTTCGCGAACCCTTGTAGAACCTCCCATGGAGCTCTTTCTTCTTCCATACGGTGTTGATTGATCGCACACCTCGCGGCAGGTGGGATTGTTGGGGGCACACAAATTCCACCCGCCATTCATCCACGATAAGTACAGCCTCATTACAGACGACCCCGGATGATGCATCTTGTGAGACGTCATGGAGGTGCGGACTTTCGGTTCAGAGCGTTAAGGTCGGTTCAAGTCCTACCTTAATACCTTTGGGATACTCAGGTAGAGTATGCCAAAGGTATACATGAGAACTGGCATAACCCAGCCTTTAAATGCGCGTCTCTTGTTCACTTCTGTGGAATGGCTGCTAAGCATTTTTATCAGGCGCGCAATAAACACATCGCTAATCGACTGTTGACATTCCAGCGTCCACGACATGTATCAGCCTCAGAAAGGGTCCGTATGTTGATGGGCAAAGATATATGCCCTTGCCCCTTTCGACATGGCGGAGCGCACACTTATATTTTTGCCCCGTACAGTGCCCTTGACATTGACTTTGTACATTTCAAGGACCCACTTGAGCTATGTATGGGGCAGAGAAGTTCCGATGGTTGCTTTTAACGACTTGCCGAGGACCGCATAAATAAGTGGTTCTTTGGTCCCATGACCTGCGTCCACATCCATTCTGAGTATTCGACATGATCCGATTTACATTAACGTGTCGGGTGATTCTCGCGCTCAGAATTGACGTCAGTGTCTTGATAATGGTGGATAGAACCATATGAGTGATCCCAATGATAAAGAGTCTCGGGACCGACTTCTGGTCGAGAGCTAGTATCGCTCGACACCATTAACCCCTTCAACCAGGAGTGCTGCAGCCCATCGAGTTCCGAACTTTTCCAGTTTGGGCCTCTACGGACAACACTACATCATCTGGTGTAAAGACAACGGGATCCATGGGTGTAATATATGCGCACTGACTCTTCACGTCTTTCGCCAAAGGGCCCTCGCCGTGAATTACACGCTTTATGAAATACTTCACAGGTTCCGCTAAAAGGTGACAGTATCGTCCAGATCCGGATCAGGACCGGTCCTTGATGTTTTTCACACATTCCAGATCGCTCCAATGATTTGTGGAGCATGTTTTGGTCACATGAAGAGACGATAGTAAACCTGTTTTGACCTTTCCGTATATCGGAAATCGTCTCCGCGATCCTTTGCGTCCATCCTGATCGTCTAAGGTCCTGATCTCTTGGCTAGGCGCTGACTGACTGACTGTTGACCGCAACATGTTTACTTAAACTACGTCGTTACATCGGTGAGCAATAAGGACGTTACATATCTACGCCTAAATTTATTTATTATTATTATTATAAATAAGTAAGCCACGATAGCCGAGCAGTTGGGTGGTCGGAATTTCGTGTCAAGAGACCTGAGTTCGATCCCCAGGAGGCAGGAGTGGCAACATCTATGCCTCCACATAAGAAGCTCGCAAGTGGCGGATTCAGGAAACACATCGACGTCCTACATCGCGCTATCGAAGTTCTTACGATCGCACGAATATATATGATTACCGATAGCGCACACTGTGGAGGAGACGTCCTCTCCAGGTTACAATCACTCGACCTGGCAGGTGGCTACCTTTTTCCTGCAGCACATCATCCGCTACACTGGTGACCCCGACGTGATCTCACCGCCAACCGACGGTGACCACTGAAGAACTACACAACGAGCTTCTCCAACAACATTGACGTCATCAACGCAGTCACAGCACCGGACTACTGTCGGCACAACGCGTGCTTCCTAGTCCTGTCAGCCACTGAGGATCATCAACGGCAAGCCCCCTTCTCCTCAAGCTGACACTGCGGCATCGGCACTGTGACCATACGTCTCGACTCACCGTAGACCTTGTCACAGCCTCTCACCGCAACGCCAGATTGCTCAACGTCGAGCTCTCCTCACTCTCGACTTCCAGTCTCTGCAGGGGAGTGATGTGGCGACATCTCTGTCTTCACATAAGAAGCTCGCTAGTGGCCGATTCAGGAAACACATCGACGGCCTACATCGCGCTATCGAAGTTCGAACGATTACATGCATATATACGATTACCGATAGCGCACACTGTGGAGGAGACGTCCTCCCCAGGTCACGATCACCCGACCTGGCGGGTAGCTACCCTTTTCCTGCACCACATCATCCGTTACAGCAGGCTCGTACCAATGGGTTATTCAAAAACTTATGTACGAATTATATCGTTGACTTGGACATAAAGACGGCGAAGGGCTCACAACCAGTCACGTTGTCCCGAAAATATCTTCGGTGGAAGATGGGTCGAAGGGACTTAATTGTCTAGACTAGACCTCTGCCTTTTTTTTATAGAAGAGGGAGGCAAACGAACAGGTGGCTCACGTGATGGTAAGTAATACGCAATACCAGAGGCATAGCAGAAGAGTTGCCGCCCTTAGAGTGCCCCCCCCCACCGCCAGAATGAGGGGGGGGGTGGTCCTCCGGTTCCCTGCACTCACCATACGAAACGCAGAAGTTCGTTTGACTTCTACTTCGCGCCGGTATTCTGCGAGGTAGCGGTACTTCTCCGGTCGAGTCGGCCCAACAATTCATGCAACAACAAAAGCTGATGCGTGGCTCTAGCACTGTTGAAACTGTCCACTCCTGCGTTGGGAATTGCGAGAACATATTTATGTTTATTATTATTATAAATAAGTAAGCCACGATAGCCGAGCAGTTGGGTGGTCGGAATTTCGTGTCAAGAGACCTGAGTTCGATCCCCAGGAGGCAGGAGTGGCAACATCTATGCCTCCACATAAGAAGCTCGCTAGTGGCCGATTCAGGAAACACATCGACGTCCTACATCGCGCTATCGAAGTTCTTACGATCGCACGAATATATATGATTACCGATAGCGCACACTGTGGAGAGACGTCCTCCCAGGTCACGATCACCCGACCTGGCGGGTAGCTACCCTTTTCCTGCACCACATCATCCGTTACAGCAGGCTCGTACCAATGGGTTATTCAAAACTTATGTACGAATTATATCGTTGACTTGGACATAAAGACGGCGAAGGGCTCACAACCAGTCACGTTGTCCCGAAAATATCTTCGGTGGAAGATGGGTCGAAGGGACTTAATTGTCTAGACTAGACCTCTGCCTTTTTTATAGAAGAGGAGGCAAACGAACAGGTGGCTCACGTGATGGTAAGTAATACGCAATACCAGAGGCATAGCAGAAGAGTTGCCGCCCTTAGAGTGCCCCCACCGCCAGAATGAGGGGTGGTCCTCCGGTTCCCTGCACTCACCATACGAAACGCAGAAGTTCGTTTGACTTCTACTTCGCGCCGGTATTCTGCGAGGTAGCGGTACTTCTCCGGTCGAGTCGGCCCAACAATTCATGCAACAACAAAAGCTGATGCGTGGCTCTAGCACTGTTGAAACTGTCCACCCTGCGTTGGGAATTGCGAGAACATATTTATGTTTATTATTATTATAAATAAGTAAGCCACGATAGCCGAGCAGTTGGGTGGTCGGAATTTCGTGTCAAGAGACCTGAGTTCGATCCCCAGGAGGCAGGAGTGGCAACATCTATGCCTCCACATAAGAAGCTCGCTAGTGGCCGATTCAGGAAACACATCGACGGCCTACATCGCGCTATCGAAGTTCGAACGATTACATGCATATATACGATTACCGATAGCGCACACTGTGGAGGAGACGTCCTCCCCAGGTCACGATCACCCGACCTGGCGGGTCGCTACCCTTTTCCTGCACCACATCAGCCGTTACAGCAGGCTCGTACCAATGGGTTATTCAAAAACTTATGTACGAATTATATCGTTGACTTGGACATAAAGACGGCGAAGGGCTCACAACCAGTCACGTTGTCCCGAAAATATCTTCGGTGGAAGATGGGTCGAAGGGACTTAATTGTCTAGACTAGACCTCTGCCTTTTTTATAGAAGAGGAGGCAAACGAACAGGTGGCTCACGTGATGGTAAGTAATACGCAATACCAGAGGCATAGCAGAAGAGTTGCCGCCCTTAGAGTGCCCCCCCCCACCGCCAGAATGAGGGGGGGGGTGGTCCTCCGGTTCCCTGCACTCACCATACGAAACGCAGAAGTTCGTTTGACTTCTACTTCGCGCCGGTATTCTGCGAGGTAGCGGTACTTCTCCGGTCGAGTCGGCCCAACAATTCATGCAACAACAAAAGCTGATGCGTGGCTCTAGCACTGTTGAAACTGTCCACTCCTGCGTTGGGAATTGCGAGAACATATTTATGTTTATTATTATTATGCGCGGACATAAGGGCGGCGACATCACCACCAGTCACGTTGTCCCGAAAATATCTTCGCTGGAAGGTCGGACCAAAGGCCTGAATCGTCTAGCCCGGACCCCTGTCCACCCCTTATCGGGAGCGGCGCGAGCGAGGGCACTGACCGGTCGAGGTGCAGGTCCAGCGCGAGGGCGGTGCGGTTGCCGAGGTCCGCGCGCAGGTCCAGGCTGTACGCGCGGCCGCCGGCGTCCAGCTCCGCGTACGCGGTGAAGTTCTGCTCCGAGAGCAGCACGTAGCGTGCCAGCGCGCGGTACGTGTCCTCGTTGTATTCGCCCTGGGAGCGAACTTTTTTTTTTATAATATTTTTTTTAAATATGTAAATAAATAATTGCACAGGGACAACATTACATTTCTAATAGAACGGTTGCTGCGGACATCACTATGTATTCCGATTAATGGTGTCGCGTCACTACGTCATCGAGTCGTGCAGCGAAGCTTGATTTACGCGCCACGTGTATATATCGTATTGTACGATACGCGAGAGAGTTGTAATCGTTTAATAAAGTTAGTCTTGTGTGATTGTACTTCCTTCTCTACTTAAAAAGACATTGCTCTGGCCCCAAAATAAGTAGCGAAAGAAAGCGTATTTTGGAATCGGATACAGACATCCAGACCCGAGAAAATTTAGAAAAAGTATTTTCTATATTGATCAGACCGGTCATCGAATCCGGGACCTCAAAGCTGATGACGTCACGACAACCGGTCTGTACGCCTACTGTCCACGGAGTTCCGTGGACCGTCATCATGATTCCAAAGACCTTTCCTTTAGCCGCCTATCGCGAAGCCCACAGGTAGAATGTGGTCGTATATACTACCGGTGATACCATGCGCGAATCTGAATGCGCGTACACACATTCAGATACGGTTATTGCAATCTGAAAGATTGAACGCCTGGACTTAGTTTGTTCTCCAGGAGACAGATAAGATACTGCAGATAAGAGATGTTGCTATAAAATAAACAAGTATCAGTACGCATAATCCCTAACGGGATAGCCAGACAGAGAAGAGCAAATATTACGATCTTTACATACCTTATTCGCTTCTTGTATGAAGCGAATAAGGTATTTGGGAAATAAAAATAGTTTGTGAAAACTAATTAAAAACGTCATCATTTTCTTCATACACTTACGAATCCGAGTACTCTTAAATATAACAAAATAAATGGACTCTAAAGTCAAAATGTACGTAGTTAGCTGATTTAACTCATAAAAGGCAAATTATAGGAACTAACATTGGTATATATACATATAACAGATATTAATTAGATTGTAACAACTGACCTGACCAATGAAGGTGACCTGTCGATTGTCCTGAGTGAACCTCGCGTCCACCGAGATGTCTTTGAAGTGGCTACTGTTTATTATCACTTTGACGCGATGCGAGGCCTGGTTGGTCTTCGACTGGTCCTGGTACAGCGCGTCCACGTTGAAGTCGATGCCGGTAAACCAAACGCCCACTGCGTTCAGCTGCAAAATAAACCTTATATGAATAGCAATAAAAGTAATTAAAAAAAAACCTTTAAATTTTTTTTAATGAAACCTAGGGTTCACCACCTGTCCAAAAAAAATGTCTGCTGGAAGGTGGGTTCAAAGGACTTAATTGTTTAGACCTCTATCTGCCCCAGTATAGGAAATGGCGTGACCATATTTTTTAAGTGTATGAAGAGGTCTACACAATTTAGTCATCTCTTTGGGGTCATCTATTTGGGACAACGTGCCGGGTGGTGAGATTGTTGTCATTTTAGTGACAAAGTCAACGATACAATATATACCGTCGCATCAGTGTAAACAAATACAGCTGTGAATCTCTTAAATACATTAATATCAAGGCAAATTGACCTGGCTATAGATTTAAAAAAATTTCGACACAAAAAGGTATTTAATATTCTTCGATATTTAGATGATAAGTTGATAATAAACTTAAATAATTCCATTTTATCTGAAATAAATAACTCTAACTTAATTATAAAACAAAAAAGTCTAAGAAAGAAAGAAACTCTCTATTGACATCACAAGGGAAAGAAAATAACATTGTACAAAATACTACGAAAAAAAATACTATATACCCTAAGAAAAAAATAACTTGTGTCGTCAGATTAGGCCACCATTTCAGCAAATTGCTGCAGTACTATTGTGCTGCAGCGCTGACTGACAAATGGAGCCTACAGTTGACTATAGTCGTCATTTGCCACGGACAAAATATATATATATATATATATATATATATATATATATATATATATATATATATATATATATATATATATATATATATATATATATATATATATATATATATATATATATATATATATATATATATATATATATATATATATATATATATATATATATATATATATATATATATATATATATATATATATATATATATATATATATATATATATATATATATATATATATATATATTCGAGTCGAGAGACCCGAGTTCGATCCTCAAGTGGCCGTACCAATGGATTTTTATAAAAAAAACCTATGTACAAATTATATCGTTCGCTTGGACATAAAGACGGCGATGGGCTCACCGCCTGTCACGTTGTCCCGAAAATATCTTCGGTGGAAGGTGGGTCGAAGGGACTTAAATGTCTATACTAGACCTCTGTCTACCCCTGTATTGGGAATTGCGTGAAGATATTTATTTATTTACAAAATAAAAAAAATCGAACCTGAAACTCGTTGGTTTGCTTCTCGTGCAGCTTGACTTGGAGCGTGCAGGGGTGCAGCGTGGGCAGCGTGGCGTTGAGCTGCGCGTCCACGTGCAGCTGCGAGCCGGGCGGCGCGAACACGTGGCCCGACAGCTGGACCTCGCGCGAGCTCGGGTTGAAGTTCAGTGTTGCCAGTGCCGAATATTTTGGACCGATCTGTGGAGACAAAAAAAAAATTATGCTTTGAAGCATTCTGCCCTAGTGCTCCCGGAGATTATAACACATTTGCAACCTATATATGAAGCTGTTTGCAGGTTTCAATGTGGTGCAGTGGTCACTTACCTTCACCGCCACCAACCTTGGCTTTGCTTATCAACTTGTCTTTAAAATATGCAAATTAAAGTAAGTATATTATGCAGTAAAAAAAAGTCACGATAGCCGAGTGGTTGGGTGATCGGAATTTCGAGTCGAGAGACCCGAGTTCGATTCCCAGATGACAGGCTCGTACCAATGGATTTTTAAAAAAAACTTATGTACGAATTATATCGATGGCTTGGACATAAAGACGGCGACGGGCTCACCACTGTCACGTTGTCATGAAAATATCTTCGGTGGAAGGCGGGTCGAAGGGACTTAATTGTCTAGACTAGACCTCTGTCTACCCCTGTATTTGGAATTGCGTGAAGATATTTATTTATTTACAAAATAAAAAATCGAACCTGAAACTCGTTGGTCTGCTTCTCGTGCAGCTTGACTTGGAGCGTGCAGGGTGCAGCGTGGGCAGCGTGGCGTTGAGCTGCGCGTCCACGTGCAGCTGCGAGCCGGGCGGCGCGAACACGTGGCCCGACAGCTGGACCTCGCGCGAGCTCGGGTTGAAGTTCAGTGTTGCCAGTGCCGAATATTTTGGACCGATCTGTGGAGACAAAAAAAATTATGCTTTGAAGCATTCTGCCCTAGTGCTCCCGGAGATGATAACACATTTGCAACCTATATATGAAGCTGTTTGCAGGTTTCAATGTGGTGCAGTGGTCACTTACCTTCACCGCCACCAACCTTGGCTTTGCTTATCAACTTGTCTTTAAAATATGCAAATTAAAATTGCAGTAAGTATATTATGCAGTGAAAAAAAGTCACGATAGCCGAGTGGTTGGGAGATCGGAATTTCGAGTCGAGAGACCCGAGTTCGATTCCCAGATGATAGGCTCGTACCAATGGATTTTTTAAAAAAACTTATGTACGAATTATAATTATATCGATGGCTTGGACATAAAGACGGCGACGGGCTCACCACTGTCACGTTGTCCTGAAAATATCTTCGGTGGAAGGCGGGTCGAAGGGACTTAATTGTCTAGACTAGACCTCTGTCTACCCCTGTATTTGGAATTGCGTGAAGATATTTATTTATATTATAGCGTAATTTATGCTCACCTCTTCAAACTGGAACTTCATGAAGATGGGCTTGGGCGGGCGAGTCATCGCGATCTCAGTATTGAGCTTCACTCCGCTCAGTTTTTCGATGCGTTTGAATGCAAACGTGAATGCCGGGTCGTAGCTCTGTTGTCTGGAGGCGCTCACGTTGAAGCCTATGTCTATGTGGGTTTGCGTTTTCTGAAATTAATACACGTTTGATATTAATATTTTTAATAAAATTTCAAGCTTTTTAGAGGGCAATTTGGCCTACACTTTTATTGGTAATTTGGACGTTTTAGATGCCAAGTGACCGCGAAACTGAACATAACCGATTTCGCCTATAAAGTCATTATAAAGGTGTTAGATGTAGGGACGGACAAGTGAAACGATCGCTGGCTAACTTAACACTGTTTATTGTTCACACAATAATTAGCGGTGGGCGCAGCCACGCACGCACAAATACCCAACAAAAGGTCTGAATATTAACAAACTCGCAAATAGATAAACTACCAGTTCTAATTCATTGTATTAATCAAATATTACGCTACAAAATCATGCAGATAATACATACCACATTCCTTAACACAGAGTAGAAATTGTACGCCGGGTAAGCGGTAAACTCCATAGACAAATCTCCATAGAGATCGTGCCTGAACGCCACTATCCTCTCGCTGTACACTCCCTCTAAACTGATTGTTTGTTTCGGATTCTTGTAAAACTGATAGTCGAGTTGCAATTTTGCGCCGTGCGTCGGTCCGTTTAAGGTGTAATATCCGATGAGTCGACTGGCAAGCTGTCTCGTTTGGAATTCAGTTGTGATGTCCCATTGGGTGACTCCCCCTTTTGTTTTCACTTTTATACTTCCTAGAATATAAATACATTTTAATATATTTTATGCCAAAATTCCCGTAAGTATATTTAATGGAAGATAGGTATTGTTCACACTGTGCCGCCTTGGGAACAAGCAAAATAGCAAATTCTACAGAGATATATAGTGTAGCTTTCCTTGTGGCAAGTGAGAGTAAGTAACAGATTCATTTATTTATCGTATAGTTCAAACAAGAGAGATTTTGAGTATATAGAAATCGATATAAATATCTATAAGTTTGCTACCGGCCAAGTGTTTGGGTGTTCGGAATACCAGTCAAGAGACCCGAGTCGATCCCCAAGGCTCGTACCAATGTCTTTTATCGTTGGCTTGGACATAAAGAAGACGACAGGCTCACCACCTGTCACGCCTTTCAAAAAAATGCCTGCGGTGGGAAGCGAGTGGAAAGGATTTAATCGAATACTACCCCTGTATTGGGAATGGCGTGAAGACATTATATATCCAAAACCGTTGGAGTGATCGGACACGAGGTTTCTCTGCGCGAGCAGCGCATTAAGGCGGGACACGGGCACCCAAGCACGAGCAGCGCATTAGGGCGGGACACGGGCACCCAAGCACGAGCAGCGCATTAGGGCGGGACACGGGCACCCAAGCACGAGCAGCGCATTAGGGCGGGACACGGGCACCCAAGCACGAGCAGCGCATTAGGGCGGGACACGGGCACCCAAGCACGAGCAGCGCATTAGGGCGGGACACGGGCACCCAAGCACGAGCAGCGCATTAGGGCGGGACACGGGCACCCAAGCACGAGCAGCGCATTAGGGCGGGACACGGGCACCCAAGCACGAGCAGCGCATTAGGGCGGGACACGGGCACCCAAGCACGAGCAGCGCATTAGGGCAAAACACGAGCACTCACCGGACAGGCCCGCGATAGTCTCGTCGTTGATGAGCCAGTAGGCGTGCGGCAGCCACACGTGTCCGTGCGGCAGTTCGCGGCGGCGCAGCGACATGAGCGTGTCGAACTGCTTGCGGCCGTCCACGTCGAGGCTGGCGCGCAGCGACTTGTCGTGCGGCTCGTTGCGGCACAGCGCGCGCGCCGCCAGCGTGCTGCGCGCCGACTGCAGCGTCAGCGCCGCCGCGATCGACGCGTTCGTGATCGCCACGGACGCGTCGATCATGCGCTTCTCCTTTACATAGGACACGTTTCGTTCATTTCAAATGTCACGATAGCCGTGTGGTTGGGTGGTTTGAATTTCGAGTTAAGAGTTCCGTGCTCGATCCCCAGGTGGCAGGCACGTACCAATGGGTTTTTTAAAAATCTATGTACGAATTATACCGTTGGCTTGGATATAAAGACGGCGACGGGCTCACGACCTGTCACGTTGTCCCGAAAATATATGGTGTATTGGGTATTGGGAATTGCGTGAAGATATTTATTTATTCGTTGATTAAGAAACGAACAGACATAAACGCGATACAAATACAAAGAACGAAGGCGACTCGACAGCGACGGTTGAAATGTACTTTATTCCACTCGAATAACGAGAGCCAGACGGTAATCGAAACCAGCTCTGCAAACTATGGAAGATCACTCCTACGGCTACTCTAAAAAAAGGTGAGACTTGATGCCTATGTAAGTTCCCAGTAAATACGTTCCCAGTCAAACATTACACTAAGCACATATAAACATGTAAAAAGATGATTAAAGTTTATTCAAAGTTTATTGGAATCAAAGAAATCAAAATTTATTGGAACTTGCCGAGTTGGGTGATCGGAATCCGAGTCGAGAGAACCGAGTTCGATCCCTAGGTAGGCTCATACTAATAGGTTTTTTCAAAAATTTATCTGCGAATTATATCGTTGGCTTGAGCATGAAGGCTGCGACGGGCTCACCACCACTCACGTTTTCCCAAAAGTGTCTTCGGTGGAGGGTGGGTCAAAAGTCCTTAATTGTCTAGACCTCTGTCAAACCCAGTATTGGGATAGGCGTAAAGATATTTATTTCAACTAAGAAGTTATATGTTAAGCTCTAATTAAAGATGTCAATGTTAGGAGATCGGTAAACAAGTGCTCATTCAAATGTTCAGTTCACAAATATTTATTGAATTCAAATAATTAATCTTACTGTTTTTAGCTACCATTCTTAGAATGACAATTTGTAATATTTAGTACCTTTTTTTTCGTATATATGTAGTATATTTATTGAATTTCAGGTGATATATATTTTAAAAAAAATATAAATATATCTTCACGCACTTCCTTATACAGGGGTAGACAGAGGCCGAGTCTAGACAATTAAGTCCCTTCGACCCACCTTCCACCGAAGATATTTTCGGGACAACGTGACAGGTGGTGAGCCCGTCGCCGTCTTTATGTCCAAGCCAACGATATTCGTACATAAGTTTTTGAAAAACCCATTGGTACGAGCCTACCAACTGGGGATCGAACTCGGGTCTATAGACTCGAAATTCCGACCACCCAACCACTCGGCTATCGTGACTTATATTATTATATTATAATATTTATTTATGTTTATTTACAGTTTGTTCTAAATTAGTACCTTTATTTTTTTATTGATGCACCTGCCTCTATATTTTGCCACGCCACGGGTTGACTGGCAGAGAATGCCAATAGGCATTAAGTTCACCCTTTGTTACCTTATTTTTAAGGTGAAACAAAGTCTTCAAAATAAATAAATAAAGAGGTGCTGAAATATTAGTAATGTTATTAGACATTGTTAGTTTTTTCTAAACAAATATAATTAAAAACGCTCACTTTGCTGTCAGGCGTATCGAAGGAGAATCCAAGAACATCGGTAGTCGCGTTCCTGTCCCACTTGTACTGGAAGACGTAGGTCTTAGCGGAGGGATCGGCCTTCTCCAGCGAAAGAATGTACTTCGCCGGTCCGCTCATGATGAAGTACGGGGCGTCGTGTAGGTTGGTCATGTTTGGAAACTGCAAAAATATTTTTACTTGTATACTATATGGCGATGGATGCTGATACACTGTGCTATGCGGCGACCTTTGGGGGAGGGCAATGTTCAGCAGAGGATTTCTAAAGGCAGTTAAGTACGTATACTTTAAGTATTCAGCTGTCTATTTAAAACTGAACTGTTCGTTAAGAATATTTGTGCTCCGAGACTAAAATAATTATCAATAAAGGAAGAAATTTCGAGTCACGATCGAAGTCGTAACAGCCAAGTGGTTGGGTGGTCGGAATTTCGAGTCAAGAGACCCGAGTTCGATCCCCAGGTGGCAGGCTCGTAGTAATGGGGTTTTCAAAAACTTTTTGGCATGTACATATAGACGGCGACGGGCTCACCACCTGTCACGTAATCTCAAAAATATCTTCGGTGGAAGGTGGGTCAAAGGGACTTAATTGTCTAGACTAGACCTGTGTCTTCCCCTGTATTGGGAATTTCGTGAAGATATGTATTTATTTACAAATGAAGTAATTATTCAAATTTGGACAATTTAATAGTGAAAAAGTGTAATGTGATTTACCAGAATCAGCGATCAGTGCAGAGTTAGCACGTATCAGGTCAAGAGCTTAAGTGTTTTATAATTAAATAATAATAATAATTTCTGGCCTTTTTATCTAGATGGCGCTAAAACCAATAGGAACGGTATCTCTAAGTCAACTCACCTGATAGGCGGCGCACACTTTGATGCCGATCGCTTTATCGAAAGTGGTCCAGCTGCACGTGTTCTGCTCGATCCTGTTCTGATTTAAGCCCTGCTGCTGCAGTTCCTGATCACCGTGGAGAATAATCAGCTCCGATCTGAGGGTAGGCAGGTTTTTGTGAAGGTTAACAGTTATTATCTGGAGAAATAATTTATACTGAGGAAGTAAAAATTTTGCTCATAAATTTAACAATCAATTCTTCTTGTGAGGAGACTGAGGAGGGGAGGCCTTGAAAAGACGAGATGGGTTCGCTATCTGTGGATAGCGTATTGCCAATGTGGTGAATGGATGCCACAACCATCTCAGATCAAAAACCATTAGAACGATGACAGCTCTCCAACGTCTAGCCAGCAAGGTTCTGGTACTGCAATTGCCAATCCATTTGCCAAGCGTAATGTTTAAGGCTAATTCTCCTTATAAGAGAAGGCCGTGTACTGCAATGGCTTAAATACTGCAGTGATTTTTCCCACTGACTTATGATAGACAAGTTTGTGGTAAATTACAAAAAAAAAACTACACCAGATAGATGTTGAATACCGGCGTGAAGTAGAAGTCTAACAAACTTCTGCATCTGCTATGCCTCTGGTATTGCGGGTGTTCATGGGCGGCGGTAATCACTTACAATCACGTGAGCCACCTGCTCGTTTGCCTCCCTTTTCTATATAAAAAAAAAAACAATGATGGCGTGCTATGTAATATTTATTTATTGATCTACATATATACAAACATACATAATGGCCTGATAAAGTCCACTGCAGGATATAGGCCTCTCCCTCTCCCCTTTCGCAGGCAGGTTGGCGATCGCAGTAGCAGACCTCTCGCACCTCAGCCGCTGCTGCCCATCTTGGTCTGATATTTTTAGAGATAGTTATCCCGCCGTCTAGCCGTTGCCCATAACATTATTCAAGACCGTTTCCCTTAGTCACCTCCAACGACACCCACGGGGAGATAGGTAGTTTTTTTTTATAGCAAAGGGAGGCAAACGAGCAGGTGGCAGCTCACGTGATGGTAAGTGATTACCGCCGCCCATGAACACTCGCAATACCAGAGGCATAGCAGATGCGTTGCCGTCCTTGGATTGCCCCCAGAATTGGGGGAGGGGGGGGGGTGGGTCTCCGGTTACCTGCACTCACCAGACGAAACGCAGGAGTCTCTTAGACTTCTACTACACCGGTATTCTGTGAGGTCGTGGTACTTCCCCGGTCGAGCCAGCCCGTTCGTGCAACAACGGAAGCCGACGCGTGGCTCTACCACTGTTAATAATATTCTCACACCGTTACCACACGTTCAACAAATAGATCTATGCAATAAAAAAAAAGAGTACGCGGCACCCTACTTGGCGGCGAATATCTCCTGCTTGTCGCGCGGCAACGCCAGCTGCAGCCGCAGCCGCGCCGCGCCGCGCACGGCCAGCCGCGCCTCCAGCGCCGTGGCGGTGTAGAGGCGCGCGCCCAGCCGCACGCCGCTGGCGCTCAGCGCGCCCGCCGACACGCGCATCGTGGCCGCCACGTTCAGCGCCACGCTGCGCATACCGTTTGCGTCACCACAGGGCAATGACCCACGGCGCCCCACCGCGGCAAGTCACCACACGCCAATGACCCACGGCGCCCCACCGCGGCAAGTCACCACACGCCAATGACCCACGGCGCCCCACCGCCGCAAGTCACCACACGGCAATTGCCTACCGCGCCCCACCGCGAGCGATCGGACGCCCAATCAGGTGAGCAAAGTCAGTTCGACTATTAGCTCGCCTGATATAATGCTGGGATGTACAGAGGTCTAGACAATTTAGTCCTTTCAACCCACATTACATCGGAGATTGGTAAATAAATTTCTTGAGTGAAATAAATATTGTTTCTACATCAGCTGCATAATCACATAACAAAATATCATGTTACATGATACTATGGAAATAAGTAAAATAAATGTTGAAGGCTGTTTTTATATTGCCTAGACCATTGTTATCATTCTTACAGTACATGCTACATAACTTATTCTAATAAATAAAAAAAAATATCTTCACGCAATTCCCAATACAGGGGTAGACAGAGATCTAGACTAGACAGTGGAGTCCCTTCGACCCACCTTCCACCGAAGATCTTTTCATGACAACGTGACAGGTGGTGAGCCCGTCGCCGTCTTTATGCCCAAGCTAATTATATAATTCGTACAAAAGTTTTTGAAAAACCTATTGGTACGAGCCTGCCACCTGGGAATCGAACTCGGGTCTCTTGACTCGAAATTCCGACCACCCAACCACTCGGCTATCGTGACTTTTATTGTGACTTATTCTAATAGTAATATTATATATAAATCACGATAACCGAGTGGTTCGGTGGTAGGAATTTCGAGTCAAGATACACGAGTTCCATCCCCAGGTGGCAGGCTCGTACCAAACGGTTTTTCAAAAACTTTTGTACGAATTATATAATTAGATTGGGCATAAAGACGGCGACGGGCTCACCATCTGTCAAGTTGTCCCGAAAACATCTTTGGTGGAAGATGGGTCGAAAGGATTTAATTGTCTAGACTAGACCTCTGCCTAGCCTATCTAGACTAGACCTCTGTCTACTCTGTCTAGTCTAGACAATTAAATCCCTTCAGATATTTTATACTTGTGTCAGATCAGATTTATTTTATACTCATTTATTTAATATTAGATATAAGCGAGCTCCATTTAAACTTTACATCCGGAGTTATTAAAAGGAAAATAGTTTTTAAGTACGTTGCAAACATCCTGTATAGGAAAATGTGTGAAGATAAAAAATATTTTATAATCTAAAATTTAGAGCATCTATTAATAAATTGCATAAAGATAAACAATATTCTATTAACATATGACAAAGAAAAAAAACCCCCAGATACCAGTCTCACCTGGGCCGAAGCATCCCGGCGAGATCCAAGTGACCCGACTGCTCGTACTTGTCGATCACTGTCCCGGACATCCGGGTGTCCACGTAGCTCGTGCCCATCAGGTTCATGTCCAGCGGCAGCCCGCAGCCGGTCGGCACGGAGAATGTCGTGTCAAGGAACAGAGACGCCTTGTTGTACTTCACTTCCTGAGTAATTAAGATTAGGTTTTTTTTGGCATTATATTTATTTATTTTACTATTCATGTACACACACACAATATAATAAACAGAGAAACAACAAAAAAAAAAAAGAAATATGAGTACAAAGGCACAGCTCATTTCAAATTAAAATTTCTTCCAGCAGGCCTGTTACTGGAAAACTTATAATAGGAGCAAACTAGTGTGCACAAAAAACAGTATATTAATTCACATTATTCAAACAAAAAAAAACATAATTACTTATTAATATACATACACAATATACATACATAAACATTAATATATACATAATACTATTGTGTTAACAAATAAGTGCTCTTTAACCAGCTTCTTAAACGAAGACACCGATTTGGCCTCACGGATTGCCGAAGGTAGTGAGTTCCACAATCGAACCGCATGAACGGTAAAGGAATGGGAATGTAGTTCTGTTCTGTGGTAGGGAAATTTTAATAGAGTTTTAGTATGGGATCTACAAATGGTACCAGGAGGATGAATAAAAGAGAAACGATCACGCAAGTTGGGAAGGGATAGTGGATTGTATGAAATTTTATAAAGGAAGCACAGAATTCGAGTGTTCCTGCGAAACCGGATTGGGAGCCACTTGAGCTGCTTGTGGTAAAAAGAGACATGATCAAATTGACTATAATATAATACTTCTTGGATGGTGCGTATGGGAAATATCTCGAGGTCAACAATGGAATAACTATAAAAATGTGATAATAAGGCTCTATGGTATCGACGTAAGAATCTATCACCTCTTATTGCTGGCGATTTCCTAAGAAAAATTCCCTAATAATGTATTTTCTACACGGTGTGTGTCAGTATGAAATAGAGGTAATAAATGAAATAGCGTTTCTTCGGATGTTGGTTGCTATCCTTAACTGGAGGCATACTCTCCTTTACTTTTTCACTCCTCCCCCTCCTCCCTTCCTCTGTCTAATTCTTCCTTACGAGCCGGTGATGCAAGTACAGACTACATAACATTGCTAATGTTCATTGGTAGTAATTTACTACCATTTTAGTTCCGTTCTATATATTTGTACAAACAGAGACTCCAGACAATTCCTCGATTGCGAGTCGCCAAAGCTCTTACTGCAATATATATAGCAATTATTCTATATGATTGCAACTAATAGCAATTATTCCTTATGGAGAGACCTAAGTACCAGATGATTTACACTGGTTAGGTTAAGTATGAAAGACATATTGTAAAGAGTGTTGACGGTCAGCAAGCGCTGGTCCTCTGTAGCTTATGCTGAGGTTATGTTATACAATGGACAGTCAAGTGCTATTAATAACCGAAAATGTACACACCTTTCCCGATAGTATCTCCAATACCCTCAGTTTGGGATTCAATCTCTCCAAAGACTTCATAATTTCATCTGAGCCCTCGGCGTTCCAAAACGATATTTCATTACCAAACACTTTGAAGCCCAACTCGGCTATGGGATAACGGTGCTTAAGCGCATTATTTTTATATCCAAGATCGTCTATTTTCGCATGCAGCTCGTCCGCTTCGTCTGCGGATCGGAACACACGCAAATTGCTTATCTTCTCGATTATATCGTTTTTACTGAAAGGACCGTTCTTGCCGAAGTATGCTTCGAAATATTTCTCCAAGCCTTCAGCTCGTGCTTTAATCTGTAATCGAACACAAACCGTATTAATAAATGAAAAAAAAAATTATCTTCACGCAATTCTCAATACAGGGGTAGACAGAGGTCAAGTCTAGACAATTAAGTCCCTTTGACCCACCTTCCACCGAAGATATTTTCGGGACAACGTGACAGGTGGTGAGCCCGCCGCCGCCTTTATGTCCAAGCCAACGATGAAATTCGTACATAAGTTTTTTGTAAAACTCATTGGTACTACCACCTGGGAATCGAACTCGGGTCTCTGGACTCGAAATTCCGGCCACCCAACAACATGGCTATCGTGACTTCTGATATATTATGAACTTTTACATTTTAAAACCCTAACAATTTAGTCAACATTTAAAATTAAGATAGAGTTTTACATTCTCTACGAAAACTATAGGACCAAAAATAATACTTCATTTAGTGATATATTTATCACCAATCAACGCTTAGTCACGAAAGTACTAACTTTCTAAATTACATGGTAATAAATATGTAACGGTTATGCCCCCCGCATTTAAACTCTACAAACACTTTCTTTAAGCAATCCATCGCCTATAATCAGAGAGTTATTGCCGAGTTTTTCGTATTATAACCATAATATAATACATTTTATCAGACAGTTCGATAACTAAGTTTGTTCCTTGAATGTGTATCTGATCACAATACAATTATAAGTATATAGAGGGCATCCTTTTTTGGGACCGGATGATATTTATTGTTGTTCATTACATTCATAATATAATGATTAGAATATTACACATTTGATTAAAATATGTATAGTAATTTATGTATAGTAAGATGTAATAAGAAGATTTAAGCCTAAATATAATTAGGAATTGCCTAAAAATGGCCATCTTACCTCCAACAAGTTAATGGACTCGCCAAACATGTCAACAGTTAAATTGAGCGACAATGATCTCGGAATGTAGGAATCGGGAGAAAAAACAACGTTGGCTTCATAATTACCACCTAAAATAAAACAAATATAGTACTACGATTGTTATATTAGAGTTTTATATAGTTAGTTAAGTTTGGCATTGCTCTCGTCGCAAACATGCGTCCATACATACATAACGGCCTGTAACAGTTCACTGCTGGATATAGACCTCTCCCATGGAAGGTTTTGCCATAATCGCCACGCTAGGCAGGCGCATTGGCGATCGCAGTACCAGACATCTTGAACCATAGACGCTGCTGCCCATCACTGGTTCGCTTATTTTGATCTGGTGTTTCTTCGAAATGTTTATCCCGACATATGTCGGAAGCCAGTGATATTGTCTACGCTTTCTCTTAGTCGCCTCTTACGGCACCCACGAGAAGAAAGGGAGTGGCACGTCCTTAAGCCGATACCACCAAGGCATTACCGATCGCAGAGTAAGTAGCATTGAGTCGACTAGGAATCGAACCCGTGACTTCAGGTAGCAACACCATGAAAACGCTGCCGTTCACGGGAGCTCCGTTATATTAACATACAAAAACCCATCACTCACCGGCATTGTACTGATCGAAGAAAATACTCTGTTCGTAGTTCCTCGAATACATTCTGAAGTCCGGGCTGTCCTCGAGCTGCGGCATGGTATTCCCGGACAGCAGGCCCTGTATTTCAACCCGGGACGGCAGCGACGACTGGCCCAGGTTGTTCAGGTGGCTCCACACGAATGTGGCGGCTGTTGAACGTACAATGGCGATTATGTTACACTGTTTTTGTACCCTTAAAGAGAAGATACTTTTAAATATTAATCGTTGTGTCGTAATAAAATTTTAATGTAGTACACAAATGAGAATGTTTGACGGCGCAATATAACGAATTATTAGATAATTTATAAATGAAATAAATATCTTCATGCAGTTATCGATACGACAGAGGTTTAGTCTACACAATTAAGCCCCTTCGACCCATCTGCCACCGAAGGGACAACGTGACAGGTGGTGAACACGTCGCCGATTTTATGTCCAAACCAATGATATAATTCGTACATAAAATAATATATATATATTTATTTATTTATTTAATTTGCCTTACCAACTAAACACATACAGAACATTGCCAATTAATGTAAAAACTAAAAATTAATATATAAATTTACATATGTGTTTAAATTAAAGGTAAACTCAGCATTATACATATAAACGTTAAAAATGTATATTTAGTTTTACAGTCTCAAAAAAAAATATTACATAAACATGCTTTTTCAGTAAATAATGAAGTGGGCTTTTCCAATAAAAAACAATATTTCAAAACATTAATTGAAAAGCAAGAATTGATATAATATTACTTTCTATAACAGTTAGTTAATATTTATTATATGAAGTTAATATTTAATTTCCTTTAACATTTTACAAATATTATTGTCTGTTGTAATAATACTTATAAATTTTCCTTTTAAAAATTAAGTGGCTATTGGCAAATATATCAGCATTACACTCTTGAGACAATTGGTTAAATGTTTGTAGTGTTGCCGATAAAGGGCTGCTTTTACCATAATTGTTACGGCTGGTTTGAATGTAAAAGGGTTTGTAGTTTTGTACTCTAGCATTAATTCAGTATTAATACATATATTATTCAAGAGAGATCGGCAATCAATCCTATTATTCAAAAGCTTGTATAGATACATGATGCACATAAATTTTTTTCGCCTTTCTGATGAAATCATTCTGTAATGCATAAGTCCTTCATCATAGCTCCTTATAATGTAATGAATGTTGTCAATATATGACAGTTTAGACAACATTTTCATTTGGATAGTTTCGAGACATTGTATATTATTTTGATAAATTGGATACCAAATAAAAGAGCAGTAGTCTACGTTACTACGAATCCGTGCAAAATGCAAAGTTTTGAGTGCTGTTATAGATCTAAACTCTTTTGTATTTCGTGAAATAAATGACTTCATTTTTATACATTTATTGATTATGAAATTTAAATGATTTATAAATCGCATCTCAGAATCAATGTAAGTTTCTAAATCCTTTACATCTTGTACCTGCTTTAAAATGCTTTTAAAAATTGAATAATTTGTTTTTAATTTGTTCCGTTTCCTAGAAAATTTAATATGGTAACACTTGTTTATGTTTAGATCCATTAAGTTTTGTTCACACCAACTGCCAAGTCTATTTATATCTTTCTGTAAAAGAGCTTGATCTTCTTTACAGTTAACAACCTTAAAATCTTTTAAATCGTCTGCATATAATATATACTGAGTGTTCCTTAAAATAATTGGACCAAGAATTGAGCCTTGTGGGACTCCAGACGTAGCTAAACATGCAGTAGATGTAAATCCATTAACGACCACGCTAATTACACATAGTATACTTCGTTGGATATGATTATACATGGTATACTTCGTTAGGATATGATTACACATAGTATACTTCGTTAGGATATGATTACACATAGTATACTTCGTTAGGATACGATTACACATAGTATACTTCGTTAGGATATGATTACACATAGTATACTTCGTTAGGATATGATTACACATAGTATACTTCGTTAGGATATGATTACACATAGTATACTTCGTTAGGATATGATTACACATAGTATACTTCGTTAGGATATGATTACACATAGTATACTTCGTTAGGATATGATTACACATAGTATACTTCGTTGGGATATGATTACACATAGTATACTTCGTTAGGATATGATTACACATAGTATACTTCGTTAGGATATGATTACACATAGTATACTTCGTTAGGATATGATTACACATAGTATACTTCGTTAGGATATGATTACACATAGTATACTTCGTTAGGATATGATTACACATAGTATACTTCGTTAGGATATGATTACACATAGTATACTTCGTTAGGATATGATTACACATAGTATACTTCGTTAGGATATGATTATACATGGTATACTTCGTTAGGATATGATTATACATGGTATACTTCGTTAGGATATGATTACACATAGTATACTTCGTTAGGATATGATTATACATGGTATACTTCGTTAGGATATGATTACACATAGTATACTGTTAGGATATGATTACATAGTATACTTCGTTAGGATATGATTACACATAGTATACTTGTTAGGATATGATTACACACATAGTATACTTGTTAGGATATGATTACATAGTATACTTCGTTAGGATACGATTACACATAGTATGCTTCGTTGGGATGATTACACATAGTATACTTCGTTGGATATGATTATACATGGTATGCTTCGTTGGATATGATTACACATAGTATACTTCGTTAGGATATGATTACACATAGTATACTTCGTTAGGATATGATTACACATGGTATACTTCGTTAGGATATGATTATCGTTAGGATATGATTACACATGGTATACTTCGTTAGGATATGATTACACATAGTATACTTCGTTAGGATATGATTACACATGGTATGCTTCGTTGAGATATGATTACACATAGTATACTTGTTAGGATATGATTACACATAGTATGCTTCGTTGAGATATGATTACACATAGTATGCTTCGTTGGGATATGATTACATAGTATGCTTCGTTGGGATATGATTACATAGTATGCTTCGTTGGGATATGATTACACATAGTATGCTTCGTTGGGATATGATTACATGGTATACTTCGTTAGGATATGATTACACATGGTATACTTCGTTAGGATATGATTACACATAGTATACTTCGTTAGGATATGATTACACATGGTATACTTCGTTAGGATATGATTACACATAGTATACTTCGTTAGGATATGATTACACATAGTATACTTCGTTAGGATATGATTACACATAGTATACTTCGTTAGGATATGATTACACATAGTATACTTCGTTAGGATATGATTACACATAGTATACTTCGTTGGGATATGATTACATAGTATACTTCGTTGGGATATGATTACACATGCTTTTTGCATAAAAGGAATATAATTGTAACCACCTGTATTCTCTGTATTTACATAAATAAACATATTTTTATTTTTTTATTATTTTTATTAATTATTTTCACCCAACCAATAGACTATTATAGCCTGAAATATGTAATATTTCATTGCAATTAATGAATTAAATTCGATTATTAAAAATAAATAAAAATCGCCGGTGTTTCGAATACCGCTGCCTAGGGTAATTTTTACGTTACCGTTAAGTCTCTCAAATTTATTTCACCAAAAAAAAGAGTTACAGAAATATACACATTAACATAATTTACCTTGATTAACCGGTTCATTTCTCAAAGCATGGAATATCCTCCTAATGATGCTCAAATCCGGACACCGCATCACTTGCAAATACGAAGCGATGCGCACCTCTATATCCACCAAGTCCTCGCGGAAAGTTTCGAGGAAGTACTCCCTGGGAAAAAAAAGTTAAATTCAAAACACTAAGTACGTAGTGAGTAAAACACAGATAGAATTTTGTGTGACGTTTAGAACCAAACAAAGGAGTATTTTAAGGTTATTGTGTGTGTCTTACGCAGACAAACACAATAAACATATATAACTATGTTATTAAGAGAATAACATGTTTCCAAAATTTCAACTGAACCCGCGACCTGTGCCGAATCGTGGCAACGCTCTTACCTCTGAGCCACCGTGTCTTACACGCCTCAGTTGAAATTTTAACTTTGTATTCTCTTTTTTCTTTATTTATGCCTGCTTCGGCATAATTTTTGGCAAAACATTTTTTGCCTTTAATTTAATAACATAAAAAGTTCAGCATAACTTACATGCTTTAAAAATCATTATAAAATAACGTAATATATAACTATACCCAAAAAGTAAAAGGTCCTATGTTACCCTTTACTACAAACGGTAACACAGGACCATAACGTCCCCACCAAATTTTAATGGTGTTTTCCCGTTTGAAACTTGATATGATCTAGAATGTTCTTAGCTATAGCTACGTTCCAAAAATTACATAATATTAAATTATTTACATATAAAATTATATAAAAGTAAGTCGTTACCGTGTTTCGGTGCACGGCGTGCGTCGGAAGGCGTCGATGGCGGTCAGACGGATGGGCACCGGCGCTGTGACGTCACCGATGAGATTCATGAGTACATCCGCGAACTCCTGCTTGTACCCGCCGATGTTGCCGAGGGCCTTCACAGCGTACACAATCTGTGAACAAACGTACAAATTATACCCGAGGCATGCAACATTAAAAGAAAAATAAAAAAAAATATCTTCACGCAATTCCCAATGCAGGGGTAGACAGAGGTCTAGTCTAGACAATGAAGTCCCTTCGACCCACCTTCCACCGAAGATATTTTCGGCACTACGTGACAGGTGGTGAGCCTATCGCCGTCTTTATGTCCAAGCCAACGATGTAATTCGTACATAAGTTTTTGAAAAACCCATTGGTACGAGCCACCTGGGGATCGAACTCGGGTCTATTGACTCGAAATTCCGACCACCCAACCACTCGGCTATCGTGACTTATGAAATATTAAAATGTCGTTTGAAATCGTTGTAATAATAAATCAGTTCCATTTTTCCGATTTATTCCCGTGCGTGTAGCAAGAGGCGGTTAAAAGCGTCTTTTAAATCGTCAATAACACTAACTAAATCTGTTGAAAAGTGTTTTTGTGGCAAATATTCAAAGATCTATTTTATTGGTGTTCAAATGTTGCAGCACCCGAGGCATCACCCGGTGGAAGAAGGATCCAACCCAGTTCGTAATGCCAATATCTGCTGAACGCGTCGTGATAGCAAGCGGTCGAGTCGGATAAGTCGAGCGACACATAATCTGGCACGTGTGCATTTTGAGAGCGAATATATCTCGAGTCGCCTCTCGTTTTAGGTGCCATTCGGAGCCGTCGCGATTGCGAGAGAGTTGATCTTCCTCCGTGTTGTACACTCCCGGAAGGTAGTGAGGGTGCAATACAACATTCAGGCGATCCACCAGAGTGAATAATTCTTTGGTTACTTTTAAGAGACGTTGAGATCGAGTGCCTCATTCGTTTTTTATGTAATATATTACGGTCTTGTTGTCGCTCTGTACAACTACTCGAGAGTTTCTTAACTGTTTGGCTTGTCTTGATATTGCCGATATTATAGCATACATTTCCTTTAAATTGCAGTGCCAGCTGTTTTGGTGATAATTCCAAGACCCTTGTATCTTGACATTGTTTACTACTGCTCCCCACTGGACATCCGATGCATCTGTGACGATATAGTGAGTTGGTAGGCGTTTTGGATGAATCAAAGTCTTCTTTGTAATATTCTTTAACCACCATTCCATCTCCATGCGTACCGTCTCCGGGAATATCTGCTGTATACGCGGAGTTTTGCGCAGAGTATTGCTGTGTCGCTGTAACGTGCGGAAAGTTGCAAAGTTGATATGACCTAAGAGGCGTTGAGCCTGCTTGAGGTTCCAACAGCCGACAGCGAGGAGAGTTAATAAGCTCTGGCTGATTTTGCCTATTTTGTCTTTCGGCAGAGACTTTGTGTTGTGTTGTGTGTCCCATATTATGCTTAAGAAATCTATTACCTTCGTCGGTGTTGTAATAGATTTCTCGTGGTTGACACACCAACCTAAACTGCTCAAAAATCTGATCGCAGTGCGAACTTGTTCTTTGAGCACCGTTTGGGACTGATTCACTAGGAGGTAATCGTCTAAGTACACTACTAGGCGAAAACTCATAGCACGAAGAACTTCTGCCGTCCAGTTCGTTATTGACGCGAACATTCTCGGCGCCGTGGCTAGACCAAACGGTAGACACGTCATCTGTAGCAATTTTTCCTCGAAACTGATACGTAGGAAGCATTTGTGCTCTCGTTTTATGCTAAAATGTTAGAAAGCTTGGCGTATGTCCAGTTTTACCATCAAGTCGCCGGGCTGTAAGAACTTGGGTGTTTGGTAATGATGGAACAGACAAAAATGCTTCGTTTTCATGTAATTGTTTAGAGCTTTTTATTTGAGGGCCCACGAAATCTCTTATTATGAAAGGACGTGGAAGGCTCAGGTGACATTGCTTCTCCAACTTGTCTACTCCCCCTATTTTTTGTATGTAGTCAGATAAAACAGAGGGGCTAAACATGTAATGTGCAGAGGGCGGAATTTTAGTAATATCTTCACGTACGTATTTACTTTTTAGTCCCTTAAGCAATGCCCGTCTCCGATATTCAAAAACTTCGGCTCTTTTGCCACAAATAATTTGTAAAATATCTTGAGAAGTGCTCTTATAACTAGAGGCTTCACCAAACAATTCAATCAATTTACTATAAATTGATGTAGGGGAAAGTTGTACATCCGACTGCGTGGACCAATCTACTAAATTTTGCAAGGCTAAATTGATACTCATTTTGTGCAAGAAAGGCATTCGACAAAGCCGCGAAACTGCGCTCCATTTGGTATATCCGAAGGCGAGATATTTTCATCACTCATTTTCTTAAAGTGAATTTTAATAACAAGTAACGGCAAACAATGAACACAACTAACAATTGTAAACTATTATTATGTAGAAATCACTTTTAATAATAACAGCAATAAGCGACTACACGGTTTGCAAAACGACGCAATAATGATCAAAAAATGTGGCGGCTTGTAACCCCTCCAACTAGCTTACAGGTATAGAGGGCGCTTAGTAGGAAGTCAAGTAGCGGAGGTAGCGACATCTAGCGGCTAGGCTAAGGTAATTTGTACACTTCCGTTTCCTTTTATGAGATCTAACATATAAAGTAACCTTTGTAATAACTAGTCTTAACATCGTGTAACAATCGTAAGAAGAAAACAAGCATACTTTGTCACGGTCCTCCCTTGTTGCATTCGCAAGCCCCTTGCCGATGACCTCCAATACAACGTTTTGGAATTCCTCCAGGATAAGCATAGGTGTTTCTTCTTCACAACATTCTCGTACTGCAATAATACACATCTTGTTAATTATATATAAAAGAGAGGTGACTAATATAGGCATAAATATTTATGTAAAACAAGTTTTTGCTTACTAACACTACATCGACAATTTAGTGGTTCATTGAGCCACTGAATGAGAGTAATTTATTTATAAAAATACTATTAATGCCAAATATATTGCAAGTGTTTCTGTGAATCACTCAAACTAAGCTGCAAATCTTGTATCTGAGTTGGTTTACGACAATAGTCGAATGGCGGGCACGAACCTGCGATGTTGTTTCGCAATCCGCGCACAAGTAAGCTATTGCCTAATTATAAAGCCTACTAATGCTACTACTTCATCAACTTCTATGAACTTACACATACACACACAAGTGTACGTACGCACGCTAGCACGTACGCGTACACAAACATACATACAAGCACGCACGCACGCGGACACGCACTCACAAACCGTTAAACATTACAGTACCTAAAGTGGTACAGTCAATTGTGCGTGTTGTTTATATCGCAGTACACACTTTGTGTACTAAAACAGCAATACACAAACAGTTGCACGTCGCAAAGCAGCAGCCACTTACCAACCTACTAGCACTTTATTCCTTAAAAAATTTACTCACATGATTTCCCGCTGTGTTTGCAATAGGAATGCACCATAGATGATACAGTGAAACTGACGACTTTGTCGTTCTTTTGCTTCTGGAGAAGCTCCAGCATACTCTTTAACATTTCCACTTTAGGCCTAAAATTGAACAAGATAAAAAAATATTAGAATAACCACACAGTCACTTGGACAATTGCGAGCGTCGTTCGAGTGCTAGTCGGTGACTGACGTTACCGATTTTTGCGCTGAACGTGCGAGCACATTGAGCGCATGTGACTCACCCCCTAAAGAAAGTCAAAACATACATCTTTACTTAAAAATATTTTGATGGTAATGAAGGTCCGAAGACGGATAATCTCGCGGGAACTACGACTAGAAAAATAAAAAAAAAGTATTTAATAATCATTGCATACCTAGGTATCATTGCCATCGACATGAGCCACTCGTGTCGGGTCTCTTTATCCACGATTTCGTTTACCACCTTGTCCTTTATGAGCTCGACTGATCCAGTGCTAGCTATGTACGGCAATGCGTCCATTATGTGCTTGCTGAAACAAAGAAATTAATTTAGCTAAGGCAAAATATACTCATATTAGAGCATATTACCATCATACATGTGAATTTAACTCTGTCTGTTTGTTCTCTGTGTTCTACGGCTCAACCGCTAAAGCGTTTTGATCGCAGAAACAAAACGTAAAATTAATTTTGTTTTTATTTATATCACCGTCATCAACTAATTCAAAATTTTGCAGGTCATTACTCCACGTTAATGATTTTCTTACATAGACAGAAAGTCTGATTAAAGAAGAAGAAGTAAGAAACTCAATTCAGAAGATGAAAAGACAATGAAAATGTTTTTCCGTTAGCTCATCCTGTCATTAGCCGGCTTTGTTATATTAGATGTCTAGTCCAATGTTCAATCGCACATTGCCAGAACAGAGAAACATGAAGGGAATTATGGAGGTAGACGCCTTTTCTTCCTAGTCATTGGCCCCACTGCGGAGCGTTTGCTAGAGCAACGCTGTTCAAATACGATGGGGCAGAGGGCAGGCCAGCAGCTGCGCCGGGTGGTGCAGCTTGCGCGCCGCGCACCAGCCGGCCCGTAGCTCCACTAAGGAGAAAGTGCTATAGCAACGCGGGTCAAGTTACGTGGCGGCAGGGCAGAGCGCGGGCGCGCGGGCCAGCAGCTGCGCTAGCGCCGGGTGGTGCAGCTTGCGCGCCGCGCGCACCAGCTGCCCCCACAGCCCCACCACGGACCCGCTGTCCATGTTCTCGTCCACGCTTGATTCCCCCCCATCCGCTGTTTGCTTCACCCTAAAAATATGAGGTCAAATTAACTATTTTTTAGTTACAATTGTTTATATTTAATTTCAATGCAATTTGTTTTATTACAATTAAAAAGAAAATTCAAAAAAGGTACATATTTTTTAGTTATTTTTTATTTCAAATAAATATATACATAGATAGATAGGGCAACATCACATATATTGCTCCGATCCCAACGAAAGATGCCAAAGCACTTGTGGTATGGGAATCGGAAACCGAATTGAATATCGGTAAAATGTTAGTAATAAAAATTAAAAATTAATCGTCAAAATAAAAAATTATGCAGAGCAAAAATGGTTTTATTATGTATTGATAACGAAGAAACTGAACATTGATAACCTAAATACATCAGCGAAGGGATGTAGGTATGTTACCTACATCTATAATAAGTAAAATCTGCAAGACGTACTTATACCGGTCCTTTCACATGTATTAAATCTCTGTCTCCCCTATGGCATATTCCCTAAGAAATATCATAGGTAAGACAGGCAATAAAGCTTTATCCACTCTATTTATAAAACTGGTGATAGGAAAAGCATTATCAATTATCGTCCAATATCAGTGCTTTTTGTTTTTTTCTAAGACATTGGAAAATATACTGAATTAGACGCTAATTTCTTATTTAACCAATAACAAAATAATCAGCAATAACAATACGATTTTAGATCAGGTAGGATGCACTAGTAAGAGTATAAAAATTTTACTGCTAAACTTAACACTATGGGTTTATTTTTAGATATATCAAAAAACCTTTCATATCTATTTTGGCTGTATTGAAAAAATGACAGTGCATAGGTATAAGAGGTGTCGCTCAAAATATTTTAGAAGTTATCTTACTAACAGATCTCAATGTATCCATATCGCAAATTGCAAAAGTAAGGATGAACAACTAACATACGGAGTTCCGCAAGGTAGTGTTCTTGGCCCTACATTGTTACTCATATACTTAAACGATATTTGCAACCTGAATCTAAAAAAATGTAAAAAATTCTCAGCATAGTACTCTTCAGTTGAGTAGTCTCAGGCTTGTTCACAATAATAAGCAAGTTAGCTTGTTTAAAGTAATTTTATTTATTATTTATCTTCACGCACAATCCCTGACGGGGTAGCTAGAGAGAACAGATCTCCAAGTGACGCGATCCTTACATACCTCTTTCGCTTCATTCAGATTCATCATGTCCTTCATACATGCACGTCTTGGTATCCGAGTTCTCTTGACCCTCACGTCTTCGAGCAATTTGCGCACATGGTCTTCAAAAGTTAGTCTCGGCCTACCTCGACCACTTTTAATATTAACTTTCGCGCTGTATATTTTCTTCACTATTCGGTCTTCGCTCATTCGCTCAACGTGCCCAATCCATCGAAGCACGCCCTTATCCATTTGAGTGATAAGGTCATCTTTCAAACCTACCATTTTGCGAATCTCTTCGTTTCGTTTCCGATCGGTCAAGGTAACGCCGCACATTTTAGGAAGAGATCGCATCTCCACTGCATTCAACCTGTTTTTATGCTTCTTCTGGCATACTCAGGTTTCGCTGCCATATAACAAAGTCGGTACCAGCACTGCGTTATGTATCGGCATGGACGCTAAACATGGGTGACAGGTCATGCCCTACCCGCACACAGGCTTTGCAGTTATAATAGAGCGATGGAACAGCCCTTAGCAGTGAGTCATCCACATCATACCCCGGCAACAGTTCCCACATGTTCTTCCTTACAACCTTATCATATGCCTTCCCTAGATCCACAAAAGCACAGAAAATCCTCAGATAAGCCTGAAGCTTTTCCGTGATCATGCGGAGAGAAAACACTTGATCCATGCATTCTCTTCCAGGTCTAAATCCGCATTGTGCCTCCCATAAAAATCTTTCCGATTTCTCTCGCATCCTACGCGTCAGAACCTTCGAGTAAACTTTACTTGCTAAACTGGTTAAGCTGATCGCCCGATACCACCCGTAGTCAAACTGTGAACCTTTAACTTTATATAAAGGTACAATGACTGCGTATCCCCAATCATCCGGAACATCCCCCGTCCGCCAGCACAAATTGCACAGCAGATGAAAGCTGTCCCAGGCGCAAGGCCCACCATACTTGATCATTTCAGCAGTAACTCTATCTAGTCCCGCGGCCTTACCACATTTCAAACTTCAAATCGTACATTCAATCTCTTTCATACCGATGGACTCAGCGTCATCGAAGTCCGGGTCTAGTGTACCGATTACGTAGCGTAGCGTCACCCCCAGATACTTCACTAAGGTCATCGCACGCATACATTTCTCTATAACACTCACTCCATCGCTACATAACGTCCGATTTGTTTAAAAGTTGGACGTCATTGGTCCGCGAAAGCACTTTATTCATTCTTAAGGCTGTCGCGCCACTTCGGGCCCTTCCAACATCTTTCCAGAAGAGCTTGAAGTTCTCCCTAAAGTTGCGCGGCAACCTTTCGTCCGCTTCCATTCTACACCTTTCACGCACTTCCTCAATCTATGCCTTCGTGTAAATCTTCTGCAGCTTATATCTTTCTTTCATCTTCTCTCTCATATCCTTATCATTCCTAGAGGCTAAGTAGTCTAGCCATGCTTTCTTGTTCTTATTTACTGCTTCTTTCACTTAGTCATTACACCATGCATCACCCTTTTTACTACTACCTCTTTTCACAGTTCCACACACGTCTTCCACTACACTAACCATTCCATCCCTATGGCTCTGCCATATTTCTTCCACACATTCTTTCCTGACATTGATGATGTCAAGCTTTTCGGCTACCCTTGCTTGATATTTATCTCTAGTGTCCGCTTCCTGAAGCTTCCAGCTTCGGATGCTACCGACCGACTGTGGTTCTGCTATCGCCGTCCGGTGGTGCCAACCCGCGAACAGACCCTAAATCTAGTAATCACTAGATAGTGATCCGTTCCCAGGTCAGCACCCCTGAACACTCGCGTATCCATCACCTGTTTCCGCAGTCGGTCATCCACCAGGAATAAATCGATCATACTTCTCTCATTATCTCTTTCTTTAGTATACATATGGATCTTCTTGTCACTAAACATAGTGTTTGTCACAAGAAAACCCATTTCCTTGCATTGCCAGTATAAGCTTGCCAGCATTGTTAACCTTTTTATCACCAAATATTGCAAGCACCGACTCCTACCCTGACCGAGCGGTACCATTCCATCCATTCAAATCACCACATACAACAATTCTTTCGTTTCCCCTAACC
This sequence comes from Sericinus montela, assembly GCA_029286605.1. NCBI lineage: Eukaryota > Metazoa > Arthropoda > Insecta > Lepidoptera > Papilionidae > Sericinus > Sericinus montela. Next base: position 1,046,819 of record JAGSMR010000014.1, read on the forward strand.
AAATTTAGAACTTCTCTTACATTCTCCCAAAACTCTTCCAGCTCAGCCCTGGATGACGAAGCTACCGGCGCATAAACAGCCAAAAGGAATAACTTCGTCAGTCCGAATTTAAAGCGAACCCAGAGAAGTCTTGAGTTCACAACCTTATAGTCATAACATCGACCAACCGCCGAGACGACAGCAGCACCCCCACTCCCTAGCAGGCGCTCTCGCTCTCCGGGACTACGGACCATAGAGCTAACGCCCCGCCAGGGAGCTCTTCAGTACCGCTGCCCTTCCGTTTGGTCTCCGACAAACACACGACTAGATGTCGTGTCTCTCTCTTTCATTATTTCGATCAACTCATTCATCTTATCTCTCATGCCTCCTCTAACATTCCACGAGCCAACTCTGCACTCCGTCCTCCACCTTCCGCATCCCCATCGCCCCACCGGTCCCCATCGCCGCTTTGCGCGCTGCATTCCACACCAACGGGGACAAACTGGTGTGCGTCGCCTTGGGGGGACGCCCTAACCCTGGATGGCATGCGTGCGCAGCTGTGTAGAAGCCTGTGTTGTGCTACTTTTCAGGGCTGCAACACAGCTGTGCCAAGCTGTGTTGCAGCCCTGAAAAGGGCCGGCAGGGGTCGCGACGAGCGCGCTTTTACAATGACCCCCAGTAATTAAAGTAATTAGTGCTTATTATTTCCTTATTATTGCTCGGATCTGAGCTTCTCTATTCATAGAGTCAAATATAACCACGGAGCGATGTGAGTAGTCGTTGGTGCCCTTTATTAAAGTATTTTTTTTGTTTTTATTTTTAGGCTTTAAGTATTAGCTATTTTAATTCTCTTTTTATGGTGTCAACTATGGAGAATCAGGGTCGTGGCAGCAGGCATGGTATTAAGCTGCAGGCTGCAGGCTGGCAGGTAGGAGACCTACTGGTGTCTTTAATTAAAGTATTTTTTTCCTGCATTTGTTTTTAGGCTTAAGTACTGTATTAGCTTATTTTTAATTTTAAATAATCTTGATTCTGTTTATTGTCTTTTTTGTTAATAGTCTAGTTTTTATTAGTTTAAATTTTTTATTTAATTATTATCTAATAGTAATAAACATATTTTTTCCTTTCTTTAATGATTTTTTTCGTACATGTTTGGTATGTACAATACCACTATCACAATGTTTCATATAAAAATATCTAAGTTTTTGTATACTCACAAACAAAGCAACTTGAGCACATCCCTCGCAGACTTCAACTCTCCTGTTTCACCTTTACTTTGAGGTGTATGATGATGAAGGATGTTGGAACGCTTCATTATAACTGACCAAGCTGCAAACAAAAGTAATACTTAATGGTACCACATACAGTAGGAATTGGAGTATTGTATGTTATAAGTTAATATATTAACAAAATGTGTGTGTTCTTGAATTCATGAAACTGTCGGAAATATTTTTATATACTATTTCACTGTTATTTCATTTCATGACTGATGATATCTACAAACTACAAAACATATTTGGTCACAAAATAAAGAAAAATTGCAAAATAATAATTAATTTTATTGTTTAACCTTTAGGTTGAGATTCCATTATTTCAATATCAGTCCTATTCAGTTCTCTGATGAGCACCAGATCCTGGATAACGGTTGACATTGCGCCAGAGTTCCGTCCGGAGAAAGGTTCAAACAGATGTCTCTCTCGACAGTTCACTGCTTTGTAGATGTGGTGGTCAACGGATATACGGCATTTACTCTCTGATTTAAGTACGGGCCAGGTTTGGAATTTCTGCAAGTAATAATATGACATCAAAAGACAGAACTTTTTATTGTGTAAATAAATACTTATGCGAAGATGTACTGCTGTTTCTTTTCTTATAGATTGATAAAAAAAATCCTTCCTAGTATGAAGTCACACGCGCGTGCGCGCGCGCAGACTTCATACTAGGAAGGATTTTTTGTGTGTGTGTGTGTGTGTGTGTGTGTGCGCGTGCGCGAGTGCGTGTGTGTGTGTGTGTGTGCGTGTGCGTGTGTGTGTGCGTGTGCGTATGAGCGTGTGTGTGTGATAGAGTAAGTGTATTTTGTCAATGACTAAAACCAAAAAATATGTGTTTGCTAGTAAATTATTGCTAATTAATAATTATTAACAGTGGTAGAGCCACGCATCAGCTTTTGTTGTTGCATGAATGGGCCGGCTCGTCCGGGAAAGTACCACGACCTCACAGAATACCGGCGTTTCGTCTGGTGACTGCAGGTAACCGAAGGCCCACACACCCCTCTCCCCCAATTCTGGGGGTCACTCTAAGGTTGACAACGCATCTGTTTTGCTCTCTGGTATTGCGGGTGTTCATGGGCGGCGGTAATCACTTACCATCACGTGAGCCACCTGCTCGTTTGCCTCCCTTTTCCATAAAAAAAATACACCACACATAATGTCATTTTTTTTTGCTTCTTATCATGCATTTGAATGATAAGAAGCAAAAAAAAAAAAATTAAACAAAGTTTATCTTTTTTTAAACTTACACTCTGAAAGTCGTAACGCACAGTCTGCAATATAGACATGTACTTGTATCTGTCTGTACATTCTGCCAGATTCCTCTTCTTCACGAGGATTAAACTGGTGTTCTCTTGACCGCGCACCGTGTACTCCACATTGCATGTACCGTGGATGTCTTGCTGAAAGGCAAATTAATTTTTAGATGATGGTATCAACACAGGTAAAGGTTGCTCTCAGGTTCATTCATTTTGTCTCTAGAGAAGAATTGGCTAAGGTGGGAAAGGGGTGGCAGAATTGTTTTTGGAAGTAGGTTGAAAACAGTCTTCCTTATGATAAGCAAATACCGTAGCACTCAATTACTGGCAAACAACTACAAATGAGAAAGATTACAGAGGTGTTGTTGATAGCAAGGACAAAGATGGGTTGGATGGCCCTATATCCGTAGTTACACTGGCTTTCCATACCTTTAAAACAGACATTATTTTGTCCCCACTTTCAGCTTAAAAATTACAATTAAATCAAACATCACAAATCAAAAAAATCAAACTTAATCACTATGGAAAAATTTAAGTGACATTTTTACCTCTATTCCATTGAAGTTGATGTCAAATCTTTTCATACTATTTTGAAAGAGCGACAGTATGGCTCTCTTGAAATTGAGTACCCAATCCTCCTCCAGAATATCAGGGCATATTTCTGATATGATGCCATCATGAAATGCAAATCTAAAAATTAAAGGTACGAAATGTTAAATTTCAAATGAATCAGAGAAAGCAATACTGTGTTGGGGAATTAATAAAGAAAAATTAAATGTTTCGATAATGTATAAAATATATCAACCAACTCTAGAGCAGTGTGGTTGAGTCTTCCCAGCTCTAGTCTTTACTAAATGTTTGAGGGAAGGCATGGTTCAACCATGAGGCAGCAACTATACTTTACTTTTAACAATGATGGAGTCACCTTGTCATGGTCACTTTAGTTATAAGTACTTAATGTGAAACTAAAATTATAACTTTCATCTTCTTTATTAGACACTATAATAAAAAATTTATTGAAAAAAATTACTGTGTAATAATAGCATAAGAAAATAAAATGGCTTTTCTTTTCTTAAATATGGTTATAACAACCGGTAGATGGAGGAAAAATATCTCGAAAATCATGATTTGTATGAATGTAATTATGAGTAAAAAATAGAGGCGAACCATAGCTACTAATTTATCAACACATGCATTATTTAATCCTTTAGGTAACTTGCAGGCAATGTCTCAGGATCTGGGTCACCTATATATCTCTTCTCGCTATTTCCCTCACTGGGGTAGGCAGAGGTCCAGACAGAGTCCTTAAGAACCCCTTTTAAACATAGCTTATTTGGGATAATGTGACAAGGGGTGATCCTTTTGCCGTCACATTTATATTAGAAGTTAAATGCTAGCATGTGCATACCTTGAAGTGAATACATGCCACACCAAAACTTGTTTTACGATAGCAGTATAGTAGGGTGGGTGGTCAGAATTCGTATTGAGGTCTGAGTTCAATCCTCAAGGCTCTTACCAATGGGTTCTTTCAAAAAATTCTTATGTACGATTTACATCATTGGCATGGATATAAAGACGGTGACAGGCTCACCAACGATCACATTGTCCCAAAAAAATTCTCTTTAGTGAAGTTGGGTTGTAAGGACTTAATTGTCTAGATCTCTGTCTATTTGATAAGTACCTCAATAAATATTTTTTATTCAATAATTACCTGAGATCAAACTGTGACACAGCTTGCACAAACTTCTCAGTTCTCTCCACTGCATAGTTTTCATCTTGATCTAAAAGTGTTATGTTTTGCAGGTGCAGTAACCCTTCACAGGGTGTTATAAATTGTACTTTCACCTGGAATTATTGTAAATTAATATTAATTCCAAGGGATGTCAGAAATGTTTAAAATGTTTGGGGTATTTACTCTTTTGTTATTACTGTCACTGGGGTATTGTAGTGGGGCATATAATCTAAGATATTGTCTATTTATCAAATTTTCATATTTTTCATATTGGGTAAACAAACATTTTATAAAATGAAATTGAGACATCTACACTTACAAAGAGTTTTAAAACTAATATTATAATGTAATAAAATTTGTTAGTTTTTCCAGATAAAATAAATAAAATAAAATAAAATAAATATCTTCACGCAATTCCCAATACAGGGGTAGACAGAGGTCAAGTCTAGACAATTAAGTCCCTTTGACCCACCTTCCACCGAAGATATTTTCGGGACAACGTGACAGGTGGTGAGCCTGTCGCCGCCCTTATGTCCAAGCCAACGATGAAATTCGTACATAAGTTTTTGAAAAACTCATTGGTACTGCCACCTGGGGATCGAACTCAGGTCTCTCGACTCGAAATTCCGACCACCCAACAACTCGGCTATCGTGACTTTTTCCAGATATTACCGCTATATATTACAAAAAACCAAATAATTTATTTATTGACATAAGTAATGTACATTTTATCTATCAATTGACATTTTTTAAATATACCATATTTTTGTAGAGGTACCATCTAATGAAGAAGAAACAGGCGATAGGAACTTTGTAGGTATCTACTTTTAAAATTACGAAATTCAAAAGTGAACATTAATTTAATAACAAATAGCTTGGGAGCCATCATTTTATTCCCAAGGTATATTATTTATATATTCATTTATATTGTAATAATCCTCTTTGTCAGTTTCCTTTGATAAATGCCTTAAGCTTAGTACAAAATAATTTATTTCTGAAAAACTAGCTTTATTCCTAAATGTTATAGCTTAATTTTCTTAATTATTACTTTTATTTGTAAAATTTATAATGTTTTTAAAATTAAGTCAACTAAAATAGTTGATGGACATCATTGTAATTGACAACTTAAAAAATATACATACATTTAAATGTCTTGCCCGTTTCTCATTAAGGGGTAGGTAGGCAAATAGTAGGCAAAAGAGCACTTAATGTAATCATGACATACGACTCTTTCTTCCTCTACTTTCATAATTTGTACTTTGTATAAAAATAAATTATTTATAGACATAGATTTAAACAAACTAAAATTTTTCCAATAGTAAGTTTTATTAAAACACAAAGTTCGATTTTATCAGAATGACAATATATTCAGTCATGAGTAATAAACTTACTTCAGCTTTGACATCCAATGTAGATCTGTTGTTGCTGGACCCAGCAAAATATGTTTCCACATTGACTTTATATTCATAATAGTAAACTGTTTGAGCAATATATCTGAACTTTTCGGAAGCTAAAAATATACAAAAAAGTTTATTGAAAATTAGTACAGATGTATTTATAATATTTTATAACCTGTGTTGTAACGATGTAATTAATAAGTTTAATTTTAACTGAATAAAATGGATGGGAATATTGATGTCAGATTTAAAAAAATATATTTCATGAGGTTTAACAAAAATTTAACTCACCTGTACATGACGGCGAACCACAAATGTATGGATCCTTTAGGGAATCTGTAAATAAAATAAATTAATACTTATGCTATAAAAGCTTAACATATGTTCAATTAAATTTTTGGTTACATTGTTTGTTTACAAACAATAATAAACGCAACTGTCAAACCTATCAGTATATCAGAGTATTATTATCTATGCAATGTGTCAAACAGACAGAACATTTTTGTACACTTAGATGTTATTTTTTAGAATTAGTGAAATTTCCATTACTATATCGAAAATGTATATAAACTAATATTTTTGCAGAATAATTCTTACATTTGCATTTTTATATTTTTTACTTAACTTAAAGAAAAATCTTCATATTTTATATACATACAGCGGTACATAAAGCGGTATCATCTTCAATAATTTTAATGATAAAAATTCCGATGTTTTAATAATAGTATTCATCAGATACAACATAGTTTAAAAATCTTAAACTTCAACGGAGTTGTAAAAGTAGGAGAGAAAATAATATTGTGATAATATTGTGATATTATTTATAAGTTATAAGGTGACTATTATTTATAAGTCACGATAGCCGAGTGGTTGGGTGATCGGAATTTCGACTCAAGATACCCGAGTTCGTTTCCTATATGGCAGGCTCGTACCAATGGTTTTTTCAAAAACTTATGTACGAATTACATCGTTGGCTTGGACATAAAGACGTCGACGGACTCATCACCTGTCACGTTGTCCCGAAAATATCTTTGGTGGAAGGTGGGTCGAAGGGACTTAATTAAAGATATTTATTTATTTATTTTAGTTATAAGGTTCCTATAGTTTTTAAGTACTTTGGTTGAAGCTATTGATTATTAGACAAGGAATTAACGTAGATGTAATAAAAATTAATTCTTTGTCGATATATGAATCGAATAATTTTCATTACATCCCTTGTGTGTGTTCCAATATGTAAAAAAATAATTAATTTAACTAGCTGCTCTTAACAATTAACGCGAAACCATTATTTAGCCTATGTTACACCTTATAACATCAGCTATCTGCCAATGAAAGTCCAGTTAAAATGGATCTAGCCGTTTCTCTGACTAGCAGGAACAAACAGACAGAAAAAACATTTAAAAATAGTATTTTTGTTTAAGCACATTTCATATGCACCTTTTTACTAAAAGCTTTTGGTGCAAAGGTGTGAAAATTGTAGTTTAAGTAATAAATAAATAAATAAATATCTTCACGCAATTCCCAATACAGGGGTAGACAGAGGTCAAGTCTAGACAATTCCAAATTCAAGGTGGGTCAAAGTCCCTTTGACCCACCTTCTACCGAAGATATTTTCGGGACAACGTGACAGGTGGTGAGCCTGTCGCCGTCTTTATGTCCAAGCCAACGATGAAATTAATACAAAAGTTTTTGAAAAACTCATTGGTACTGCCACCTGGGGATCGAACTCGAGTCCCTCGACTCGAAATTCCGACCACCCAACAACACGGCTATCGTGACTTTTTTAGTTTAAGTAATAATTGCATATAAGGTAATAATAAAGTCTACGACGGGGAAATTGTAATCTATATTCTTTATTCATAGCCAGGCGGTATAATTAGTCTGCCATGTTTTCTTAGTCCTTAAAGGTTTAATAAAAAGTATAAAAGTATTTTTATACTTTTTATATACTATTTATATTATATACTTTTCACCTTTAAGGTATACAGGTATCTGGTGTATTAACTACATTTTATGTGTTTTACTGTTAGCATAGAATACATTACTAATATTCATTGAATACCGGTAGTGTCTTGTGCTCAAAAGTAACCTCTATGTCCTATTGCCAATCTTCTTGCAAAGATTTGTGATTTTGATGAATGTCCCTTTATAGAGACCCTTGCCTCTAAAATTTCATTACAGGATCGACATCTCTCCTGTTGTGAAATTTTGCATGGCGATGAACAAGCACGTAAATTTTAAACTAGTATAATAAAGTGTCACATGTCCCTGTTAGAATAAGCGGATATTCATTTTACCCTCTGACCTCTAATACCTACTCAATATGATAAAGATAATAGGCATGTTACAAATAGAAAATATGAACGTAATAAATCGTAAAATTTACGACAGTTAGGTCATAATTTAAAGTCGTTGAATTTATATTCAACGACTTTAAATTATGTCCACTGAACGCCGAATTTAAAAATATTATTATACTTAATTTAATAAAATACTTACAGTTGGTTTATATTGAATAGGGTGCTTTAAGCATGGAATTATTTAAACAATTAACGTCACAATTAACAACCATTACATTAATTTTCTAATAACAATATTTTTTATTATGATTATACTACAAAAATAACAAAATTTATTTATATCATTTTCATGTCATTTATTCAAACACTATACATAAAAATCTGGTTCATTACGGTGAAATGGAAATAAAATTTCTAAATTCTGTATAGCTAACATTACGCATTACAATTGATAATTAGAAAAAAAAACTTACTTCCTGATCCATATGCAGCACTGATAATGCACAATAACACAAAAGTCACACATAGATTCATCGTAGTGCGAAGTTAGCAAAGCATGGTGGCAACTAACCGTTTCGCACACTACCGCCTAAATGACAAAATTCTCAGAGTATTATCAAGGGGTCGACGTTTGGGGTCAAAGTAAACTTTATTATCGCTTAGTTATCTATAACAGGACGCGGTCGATGCGGAGTTGTACGTATTTGCTGTAATTTGTAATAAATATCAGACGATAGACAAACATCGTTAATGCGTTATTATGTAGTAAGTAGGCGTACCATTAAAACTCCGGATAATTGAATTTTTCGCCGAAAGACGCTATTTGAGCCACAAATAATTTTTTCGCGTAGAATAAAAAGATCAATATAAATTATATGCTTTAAAATCAATGAAAATTGCGCAATAAATTAGTTGGCGTTATCTTATTAATGTTTAATGGCTATAAAGTCATGAATACTAAGCTGGAATTAGTAATAATTCCGGTAGATGGCGCAGATGCCAAAAAACAGGCATAAATAAAGAAAGATATTTAAAATTTAAACTGATGAGAGTAAGACACGGTGGCTCAGAGGTAAGAGTGTTGCCACAGTACGGTAAAGATCGCGAGTACGAATCCGGCCCATGTCAATTGAAATTTTAAAACTTTTTTCTCTTTAATATAATAATAAAAAGTTCAACATAACTTTTATGTAAAATCAATCAATAATGCGCAAAGTAAAAGTTAAATACATAAAAAAATATCTCTTCTAGTCTAAATTCCACTATAAACACCGAATAAAAATAATATTTCCCCATCCGAATGAACGGATACCTTACGACGAAACTTTTGTTAAAAAAAATCTTTCGTTTCTTCTCTAGCTTACTTTACTTTACTTACTACTATATATTCTCCCAACATGAAATAATATAGTTCCCTTCACTCTAGAAAAATCTTGCAAATTTCACTCGGAATATTGAGAGGACTATACATTAAAAATAGTTATGTGGTTACTCTAGTTATTTATGTGTAGGGTCGACCGACGGGAAGTCGCCGGAAATCATCATGTATCTGGTTACGTTCCGACGATGTCCCACTCGGAACAATTGCAGAAGCTGATTAGTGTTATTGTTTAATGCTATGCGATTACGAATTTCTACCTATCAGTGACTTCCTAGAAGTATTTACGATTAAACAAATTTAATATAGCTATGAATTTAGCAGATTCTCGATTGCAGAAACATCGATACCAGCCTATCACTCTGGTATACTGCATTTTAGTCTGGTATTCTTCATAAGTCATTAAGCCGAGTGGTTGGGTGGTCGGAATTTCGAGTTTATTATATTTTTTAATATTTTTATATTACAATATATTTTTTTTATAGAAAAGGGAGGCAAACGAGCAGGTGGCTCACGTAATGGTAAGTGATTGCGCCGCCCATGAACACCCGCAATACCAGAGGTATAGCAGATGCGTTGTCGGCCTTTGAGAAAGGTGTGGGCCTCTGGTTACCTGCACTCACCAGACGAAACGCAGAAGTTTGTTAAACTTCTACTTCACGCCGGTATTCTGTGTGGTCGTGGTACTTCCCCGGTCGAGCCGGTCCATTCATGCAACAACAAAAGCGGGTGCGAGGCTTTACCACTGTTGAAAAATAGACCCGAATTCGATCCTCAGTTGGCAGGCACGTACCAATGAGATTTTCAAAAACTTACGTACGAATTATATCGTTGGCTTGGACATAAAGACGGTGACGGGCTCACCACCTGTTACGTTGTCCCAAAAATATCTTCGGTGGAAGGTGGCTTATTTGTCTATGACTAGACCTCTGTCTACCCCTGTATTGGGAAATGCGTGTAGATATTTATTTATTTATTTTTCATGATAGTTATATGTGTGAAAATAGTGGTTGTCAGTAAAGGATTTTCCCTTAGTAACATCTTACCACACCTACTTCTAAGTTTCACGATGTCTAGTCCTCCTTATGGAGGAGGTCAATTATCTGCAGAGGTCACATAAATACATGGTATTTAGGAAAGGTACCCGGCATATAATGTTATGGCTAATAGGCAATACTGTGGTTACCAAAATGTTCATGAATATGCGATCTTCAGTGATTCGCACGTCGAATTGATATTATACCATGATTAAATAATGAAAATATGGTATTAAACCATGATTATAACCATAAAATATTTGAATTTTTATGGCGTGACATCGCCATTATGGTACTGAGAGCTGGTTAATTCTGATTACTTTCCTTAATTTTTAATACTATCCTTATTCTTTTAAAGGTAATAAATGAGTTGAATTCAAGACTATATGTCTACGAAGAACAATGATTCTTAATTTAATTATTAAAACTTTCGTGAGACATTATTAATAAAATAATTAAAAACGGCTAAATTCACGTCTAAACAATCGCGCGACTTCGAAGTCATCCCACTCAACCCGATGTAGGACCTCCGACAGGTCCGAAGCTAGTCAGTCCCTACAACGATTGTCAAGACGTGAGTTTAGCCCTTATTAAATTATTTTATTTCATGTCTTTTGACATAATAATTAACATAGTAATGACCTCCGTGGACGACTGGGTACACACCAGTTTTCCTGGTGTCAACAGTTCTGAATTCGATTCCCGGTCGGGTCAATATATAAAAACTTTTAGAATCTGAACTTCGAATCAGAAATAACATAGGTATACCTTCGTTGTTTCTGATTCGATAATATGTGCTTAAGCTGCTTACTTTGGCATTAGAGCAATGAACGAGAATGTGAAGTTATCCCTATATATGTATTTATTTACTATTAATAAGAAAAATTTTTTATTTATACTCGGCGTATTATCAAAGAATTATATGTTTGACTTCTGTTTCATCCACTCAAATGTCTGAATTATTAAAGGAATTATAAATAAAAATATAAATATCTTCACGCAATTCCCAATACAGGGGTAGACAGAGGTCAAGTCTAGACAATTAAGTCCCTTTGACCCACCTTCCACCGAAGATATTTTCGGGATAACGTGACAGGTGGTGAGCCCGTCGCCGCCTTTGCCTTCCGCCATTAAAGGAATTGTAATAAATTTTACGAAATATAGACAGCAATTATATTACGAGATAAACAGTTTTTATTACGATGGCGGGTTCTCTCTGGCCTTTTAAAACACATCAGAGAAATCGCCAGACGTGTTCTAAGTTCAGTTTTTAGTCAAAATTTGATATCACTGCGTACATGTTTATTGTTTCATAGCGAGATCTAACACGGTATGAATGTTACATGAGATAATTTTCGCCGTCAGTTCAACGAGAAGGCGACAAGGCGACAAAAAATTATGAAATAATATTTCGATAACAAAGCGTCCTGCATAATTTTTGGGAATATATATAATTTATTGAAAAAATAATATGAAAAAAGTGATGAAACTCATAGAGAAAAATAACACCTGGATCGTGAAACATGTGAATGTGTTCTTTTACTGGCTACACTGTCAGGGTTAATGCGGAATATTTGTATTTATGAATCTACTTTTTCTTCTGTAACACCTCATCAAAGACAGATTTGGGCACAGAGTGGTTTTAGGGTTGGATCATAATTTAAAACGTTAACTCGCTGTATATTGCAATCGCACTCGTCAAAACATCGAGGTGTGATAAATAAAACATGATACATAAATGTTAATATAAAAATTTCGTAGTAGGTACCGAACTTCTGGGAATCGAACTCGAGTCTCCTAATTCGAACTCCTATCATTCAAATCAAAATCTTTAGGATGTGTTTTAGTTTTACTCACTCATTTTTCTGCGAGAAAAACGCAAGAAGCGCGGAAAATTACATTGCTGAGCTGTGTAAACCATTTCAAAATATATAGATTAGTCTATAAACGCATTTTTAAGTTACTGAAAGCATGCATAATCATTTTATGTAAATAAAATGATCAATAAAATGATAATGATAATCAAAATAAGTATGATATTCATCAAAATAATATAATAATGAAAACAAAACAAACTGCCATACGGCAGCGGCGGAAGAGAATCTGCCATCCTATATTGGGGAGGCCTATGTTCAGAAGTGGACCCTTGATATTTTGTAAAGAAAAAGAAGAAGAATGAAAACATTGAAACATACCATGCAGCCGAGAATACTCTGTGCTGGGGTCTGCACAAGATAAGTAGCGCAAGAACATAACGCATAACTTAACGGAGAAAGTTTGATTTTACTCCCCATTACTTTTCATAACCTGGGCTTGTATATGAGTGTCTCCAAAAATATTCTATGTTAATCTAGGTTATAAATTTTCTATGTGCAAAATAAATTAAAATACATACGAATACGTTCAGCTGTTTTGCCGTGAAAATGTAACAAACTTAACTTATATATTATTCTAATATTACAATGGTTTCTAAACGTCACTTCAAAATATTTTCACGTCATTTCCCATGCAGGGGTAGCCAGAGGTCTAGACAATTAAGTAGTTTTGGCTCGCCCTCCGCCGAAGACATTTTTGGAACAACGTGACAGTAGGTGAACCCGTTGTCGTTTTTATGTCCAAGCCAACGATATAAACCGTACAAAAGTTTTTTGAAAAAACTCATTGCTATGAGCCTAGGGGATTGTACTCTGGTCTCTTGACTCGAATTCCGATCTCCCAACCTCCTTCAATCGTCACTTCCACCGTCGTATAAATACAATATTTAAAAATTCTCAAAATTTCCTGTAATCCTTAATTTCACGATGTAGTAAAAATTTGCCTATGACTACAATATCCTTATACACAAACTTACATTTTATAATATCTTAGGAGTGGTAAGAATTGGTATAGGCCACTAAGAAGTAGGAACTTAATAAATTTAGTAATATAAGGAAAGATATATTGCTTTATTTTGACAACAAAACCTAAAACAATGTGCCTGCATTCGTCGTACGTTATCGAATAAGCGTTTTTTTAATTTTTTTATCTAACTCTCGACGCAGCGAACAGACGCGAAAATTACTTCATGTAACATTCATAATGTGTTGACACTCGATATGAAAATTTGACAAAAACCTAAATAATAATAAATAAGGTCCCAAAATTGTTGTATAATTTAAAACTTCCACTTCCAGAGTTTTTTTTTTCAGAATTTATAACATAATTTCGGTTTCATTTTAAAAGGACATGCTTCTATGACAAAAACGTAGTGATCAAAGAGTCTCGTATATATTTAATCACTGGTAGTGATAGTATACTTTGTGCTATTGCAAGGTCAAAAACATTATCTCTTCCAATAAACCAATAAAGCCCATCGCCGTCTTTATGACGATACCAACGATAAACGATTTATATATATATATATATATATATATATATATATATATATATATATATATATATATATATATATATATATATATATATATATATATATATATATATATATATATATATATATATATATATATATATATATATATATATATATATATATATATATATATATATATATATATATATATATATATATATATAAATCGTTTATCGTTGGCTTGGACATAAAGCCGTAGTTTTTGAACAAACCCATTGGAAAAAACCCTGAGGATCGAACTTTGGTCTCTTGACTCGATTTCCGATCACCCAACCACTCGGCTATCGTGACATATTCAAGATGGATTTACATTTACTTTGACGGTCATGCGTAGCTGTTTTGGCATTTAGTAAGGCGGTCACTGTCTCCGTATATGCAGCACTTACGATGACTGTCAAACGTACGCACATGTTGATATACCCTTTGACGTGCGCATGCTGCGTACGTAAGTAGAATAATATATTGAATATCGAAACGTAGTGTTTATACATTCGTTGATAACGGAAAAGATGAATGATTTATGTGTCGCGAACGCGAGACTTGATCGCGATTCTATGACGACTGTATGTCAGTTGTTTCTCAGTGAAACAGGAGATATAGAATATAACAAGGAGTATGTAATTACTCTCTTACGTATAACTTACCATTAAATAATTAGCCGTGTAAGAAATGACTTAGCCGTATTGACTTTCCAAAAAAAAAAGAAAGATTAGCACACATTTATTAAATATAGCTCGGTAGCAGGCGAGAGATTTCAGTACATGTCTGCAACGAACAAGTTTAATACCTTTAAAATAAAACGATTTTCGGATTTTATCGCGTTTTTAATTAGTTTTTACAAACTATTTTTATTTCCCGACGTTTCGGATGCTTTACAGCAACCGTGGTCACGGGGGGACTGAGGTCAAGAAATCATTAATTTTAATACCGATAATTATGCCGTAAGAAACATCAAGCATTGCGTTTGTCACTATCGTATCGCTATGTTGTGTATTCGACAGCGTTTCGAAAATGTATAATACATGGTGTCCCATGTTATGCGCACATGTCTGCCTCTGGTGGTACAGTCATCCTGTAAATACTAAAAATCAGAAAAGTTAGACTTCTATGTCTGAGGACGTCTGTGGACGAGTGGCGTAAACGCTGTATTTCAAGGTGTCGCCAAAAACACTCTTTCTACATTTTCTCGGGTCTGGGTGGTTGTGGTACTTTCATTGTTTCTGATTACATACAACAAGTGCTTTAGTTACTTACGAATCAAAGCAATGTATGTGGTGGTGTCCCTATCTATCTATGTATCTATTTATTTTATTGAATCTATTATTCACTTCGATGTGAATCTCGTGAAAATCATATACCGAAATGCTCGCCAGCTCTCTAGGTAATAGGAAATCCCGAATGCCAATAAGTTTGCATACGAATATTATTTTTAAGTGTTAGGGTTCTGCGACTTGGCAATGGCGTATTATGACGATATCCTCATCTACATTATTTGGCACAGATGTAAAAGCACATCCTAATATAATATTTGTAGGTACGAGTATGTTCAATTGGCTATCAAAATTACGTCATAGTACAGAATGATTTTGATAGGCAACCACGTGAAACAAGACCGGTAGTCAAAAATCAACTAACTGGCTATAGACGTACGGCTATAGAGAATACGGGTATAGACGTACAGATATGTGATACAACCAAACGTAAAACTTGTACACTACAACGAACGTATTGTATTATGATAAGGATTGTTTTTAGTAAACTCAACAATGTGTAATATTGATTGGATCTTTAGTAGGTGTTCCGATGTAAGGCAAATCAATAAGAGCGGCTGGTCACAGTTGATCCAGCTGTGTTTACCAGATGAAAGCAGTGCAGGCAGAAAATAATTAACTTTGTTTTAATTAAATACTTAACTACTTGGGTGACCAAACTATGTTCGATGAGAAACAAATGCCGCTACAATACATTTCAATAAATTCTTGTTTTAATATTGTTTTTCGAATATAAACGGATTTTCTTACATTAAAAATAATCTTGGGACGTAAAACACCGTGAAAATTTATATGTTAAATAAAGTATTGGTCAATTAGTTTTGGCTGGTTAAATTTTTTGGACATTTGGACGATGCTGGGGTAGACAGAGGTCAACAAGACAAATAAGTCTTTTCAACGTTTTGGGACAACGTGACAGGTGGTGAGCCCGTCGCCATCTATATGTTCTAACCAACTATGTAAATCGTATATATATATATATATATATATATATATATATATATATATATATATATATATATATATATATATATATATATATATATATATATATATATATATATATATATATATATATAATATATATATATAAATTTTTGAAAAAGACCTATTGGTACGAGCCGGCCACCGAGGCCGGCAATCGAACTCGGGTCTCTCGACTCCAATTCCGACCACACAACCTCTTGGCTATCGTGGCTCTATATCATTCTTAAACATTAAAAAAAACACAATTTAATAAACGAACCTTTAAAACTAATGCAGGGATAATCCTTCTATGTCTTTAGTTTCTATTACAAAATCAAAAACAGATGACTAACAGATGACTTTCTGTGCATCCTTTGATGAGCCATGTCTCCCTATTAGTATAGTATTATTATATATTTATAGGCTATTAGTATTATCTCTGGAAAGCTCTTTACATATACTTAAAAATGGCTGTCAAAGTACGAAATTGACTAATAATGAATTGCTCTATTCTGATAATGCTGTGCTTATGGCATTATCAAATTTTATCTTTAGTTACTTGAAAGGTGAATAACAAAGATCTTCGTTTGTATGCTAATAAAATTAGAAAGGAAGGAGGAGTATGCAGAGTCTGATAGAAATGAAAGAGTGTAGGTAAGAATAGAGACACTTCAAGATCCGGCTATGACGTCAGGAATGATGCGTTAACATAGGTAACAATAAGGTATATTTCAAATCACTCTTCAAAATGTCAACAACTTGAGTAAGAAATTGTTAATTTGTAATTTATATGTTGAATATTTTTTTTACATTATCTACAATTATTTGGTAACGTGTCTTCACTTATCTTTTATTTGCATGATAAAAATAATTTCTTTTCTTTTATGTTACGTAAAAGGCGAAAGGGTTCCTGCCTTTCAGCAAACCCGTTGCAATTTATTACTGTTTGTAAATTTATATCGTCCATGAAATCCATTTATGGTGATAGTGGTTTTGGTTTGTATTATTTTCTTATCAAAGAATAGATTGTTGCAAAAATAATGGCGGTATCAGATATTCGGAATAAATTTATATTAAATCTGTTTGCTCACAGTTTTTTTTTAAAAGAAATTATGATTTGGAAACGAATTCGCCTGACGATCGTGTTTAATATTTAAGGGCTTTCAGTTTGCCTTCTGAATTTAAAATATTCGTCTAAGATGGCATTAAATAAGTTATTTGTATATTTCAGTTGGCAATCTCCGAGAACAGTGACACAACGGTTTTTTTGGTGTGTACAGTTCTTTAACCCGGGGGGGTTCGATTCCCTGATGGGTTCTGCAAGAAAACCATTTTTTCTGCATTGTCTAGGGTCGGTTTTTATGGTACCTACATTATATCTGATTCCATAACACAAGTGCTTCAGCCATCTCCTTTGGGACAAGAGCTGTGTATGTGATGTTGTCTATTTGTCCCTATTTATTTATTTATTGTTTATTTTAAATTACTCTAGTGACCTAAAATTCGACCCCCTGAGGCGGCACCGCTTTTTTCAAAGTTAACTAGCACTTCTTCGCTGTATATTTCTTCTTGGCGGGGATACGTCTACCGTATATTACACGCCTCATACGCGAAGCGTTGAGGTGGGTATTACTGTCAGTATACGCACACCGAGTGATTCTCCAACTTAAAATGTCACTGTCTTTATTCTTTATTGCTTTTATAAGTGAATATAAATATACAAATGTAGAGGAAAAACACTATTTTTGACACTCATGATATTTTTAAATCTCTTTTTATTATTTAAACTAATTAAATTTTTTTTAAAAAAAGTTCTGTCTTGGACGTCCGTGTGTCTGTATGTGTGGATCTTGTATCTTGTGGTCACAATATCGAGCGAAATACTTCACTTATCGAGTTGGTTTTTTTTATAGGCTTCAGTATTTTGGGAAATAGAAGCCTATTACTTTTCACGGTATAATTCGATGTAGTTTAATTATTATTTAATAAATTAAATGAGCCTCTAAAATTTCGAAATTTTAGAATGTAAAATGATATTAAATGTACTTGTAGCTATTTATATCATACAAATTTATATCATATATACTTTTAAAAATTTACAAATAATCTCAATTTTATTGTGAATGAGATTATGAGGCGTGCACTTTAGGATTTTCCAACTATTTAGTTTTGCAAACATTTATCAAAGAAAATAAATGAAAACAAATAACATCGTGTTTCTTTTGAAAAAAAAAAAATATACACACACGATGATTCATGTTTATTACGCATAAATATAATTCATTTTCCTATATAATATTATGAAAATGAATATTAGGAAAATTAACCTAATTTATTTACCGAATATCCTGCATTGAACCGATGCAAAAGCGATCCGCGCTCGTAATAAACATTTATCCGTATTAATCGAATAATTAGCCAAGCTTGTGTTCGAACAGCCTAATTGCAATTGCGACCTGTTACTGTGACTCATAGATGTCCCAGTCAAATATTACGATGTGCCTGGATTATTGGTTAGGGTAACCAATTTCGTGTCTTTTTCTTTTTCTAGGACTAAGTAATAATTGAATGTTTGGAATCTTTAAAATTGAGGCAACTGGTAGATTGTAATGCAGATACCACACGGTATCCTTTTTCTTCTGGTTGGTGCAAACAGCCTTGAACAATAAGTAAGTATATTTAGTACAGTAAGTATGTAATAATCGATAGGTGGCGTGATAAACACTTCGAACGCGGTTTGCCTAGCGTGGTGATAGTGGCAAAACTGCCCTCAGGAGAGGTGTAGGTCCTGGAATGGCCTTTTACCATCCGTATAGTACATAGTTAGAAGGTAACTGGAATCTTCATTTTCGCACTCAGTCCATCTTACTTCTACGTCTTACTCTAAATTTCTTTATTTAATAAGCCGGCTCAACTAATGTTGAATTTTTATACTGTTCCTATACCTAAAAGTAACATAAAATTCTATTTATCGTGGCCTCGTTTAAGTACTCTCTCTAAATGCGTTTCTATAATGAGTAATTTTAAATCTTTTAGTCAATCTACTTGCTGAATCTACTTAACGATTGATACAACTTTCATATTGAATAACAGAGATTAACTTATGCTATTTTATCGAAATAATTGAGATTAATTTGATGGCTGACTTTTTATCTTGGTAAGATGCGAGTCTCGTAAAAACTCGAACGTTTTGCGTCCTTGTTGGCGCTCGTTTAGTTTTCGACAATTGAATTAGTTATCCGCTTATGGAGGGCGTTTCGATAAGTTCTTCATCTGAATAGCTTTCATTTTGTTTTGTCTCTATAATTGTTATGAAGTAAAGTTTTTCGTAATTTTTTTGAAAAAATTTGGTTTTGGACGGCGCCAGTACATAGTCTAATGACAGTCTGATTGATAAGCGAGAGAAAAGACAATTATGGAGGAAGTTAGAAATTAGTTAATCGGCAACCTAAATGACTCCTGCAACTCATAACAGCCAACCCTGAAAACAATTTCAAAAGGAGAAAATTATAGATGTGTTCTCATTCCTGAAGACTGAGATGGAAACGGAATGGACTGGAGAACTTACGGCGATTCAAATCAAATCATTGATAAAAATAACATACTCGTACATTACATCCATTAATTGAATTTTTTTTATCTTCCACCATACCGTAATGAGGTTATGGTTACTTTCCCCTGTCATAAATGGGCTAACTCTTATTATTTTTGTGATTTAAGTATATTCTGGGAAGTAAACTATAGAAAGTTGTCATTACATATATAGCAAAATTAGTTATTTATTTATAGTTGGAAGTCATTTTCCTTTAAAAAAATCTATGCTTCATTGGCGTCAATAAATGAGCCCTTAACAATATTTTTAGTAACCATTTATTTATTACAGTTCTCAAGTTCACAGAGAGGTATCATTCTTTCTAGGTAAAACTAAATTTAGAACACAAAAGTCACGATTTTAGAACACAGAAATCAGGATCGAACTCGGGTCTCTTGACTCGAAATTCCGACCACTCGGCCATCGTGACTTCAGACTTAATATTAGGATATGATGTACAGAAAGAAAGATTATCGCTTATTGTTGAATAAATAAATAAATATATATTTAGTACAGTAAGTATGTAATAATCGATAGGTGGCGTGATAAACACTTCGAACGCGGTTTGCCTAGCGTGGTGATAGTGGCAAAACTGCCCTCAGGAGAGGTGTAGGTCCTGGAATGGCCTTTTACCATCCGTTTAGTACATAGTTAGAAGGTAACTGGAATCTTCATTTTCGCACTACTGAGTAAGACGTAGACGTAGCAGTAAGACGGACTGCCGTCTTACTTCTACGTCTTACTCTAAATTTCTTTATTTAATAAGCCGGCTCAACTAATGTTGAATTTTTGTACTGTTCCTATACCTAAAAGTAACATAAAATTCTATTTATCGTGGCCTCGTTTAAGTACTCTCTCTAAATGCGTTTCTATAATGAGTAATTTTAAATCTTTTAGTCAATCTACTTACTGAATCTACTTAACGATTGATACAACTTTCATATTGAATAACAGAGATTAACTTATGCTATTTTATCGAAATAATTGAGATTAATTTGATGGCTGACTTTTTATCTTGGTAAGATGCGAGTCCCGTAAAAACTCGAAAGTTTTGCGTCCTTGTTGGCGCTCGTTTAGTTTTCGACAATTGAATTAGTTATCCGCTTATGGAGGGCGTTTCGATAAGTTCTTCATCTGAATAGCTTTCATTTTGTTTTGTCTCTGTAATTTTTATGAAGTAAAGTTGTTCGTAATTTTTTTGAAAAATTTGGTTTTGGACGGCACCAGTACATAGTCTAATGACAGTCTGATTGATAAGCGAGAGAAAAGACAATTATGGAGGAAGTTAGAAATTAGTTAATCGGCTACCTAAATGACTCCTGCAACTCATAACAGCCAACCCTGAAAACAATTTCAAAAGGAGAAAATTATAGATGCGTTCTCATTCCTGAAGACTGAGATGGAAACGGAATAGACTGGAGAACTTACGGCGATTCAAATCAAATCATTGATATAAATAACATACTCGTATATTACATCCATTAATTGAATTTTTTTTATCTTCCACCATACCGAAATGAGGTTATGGTTACTTTCCCCTGTCATAAATGGGCTAACTCTTATTATTTTTGTGATTTAAGTATATTCTGGGAAGTAAACTATAGAAAGTTGTCATTAAATATATAGAAAAATCAGTTATTTATTTATAGTTGGAAGTCATTTTCCTTTAAAAAAATCTATGCTTCATTGGCGTCAATAAATGAGCCCTTAACAATATTTTTAGTAACCATTTATTTATTACAGTTCTCAAGTTCACAGAGAGGTATCATTCTTTCTAGGTAAAACTAAATTTAGAACACAAAAGTCACGATTTTAGAACACAAAAATCAGGATCGAACTCGGGTCTCTTGACTCGAAATTCCGACCACTCGGCCATCGTGACTTCAGACTTAATATTAGGATATGATGTACAGAAAGAAAGATTATCGCTTATTGTTGAATAAATAAATAAATATAAATATTCCCAATGCAGGGGTAGACAGCGGTCTAATCTAGTCTAGTCTAGTCTAGAATAATTTATCGCATATAAAATGCGATTAGTTATTCAATAGTCACTTTGCTAATCGTAAATAAATAGGTATTAAATTTAAGCTCATAAGACTTTTACGCAATTTTTATAATTCCAGACTATAAAACATTTCAAAAGTTTGAATTGCTTTTTTATCAAATCAAATCAAATCATTTATTCCTCGGCATAAAAATGCACATTTGTTTATGTAATTTTTTAATCTACCACCGTTTCGTAATGAGGTTCCTCTAACGGAGAAGAAACAGGCGAAAGAAACTCCGTAGGTATCCTCTTTTTTGCTCAATTTTTTTATGTAGTACAATATATTATAAAAATGCGATTGAATGTACCAAAATAAAGTAGCATATGTAATAAACAAATTTATTTTATTAAAAGTCACGATAGCCGAGAGGTTGGGAGATCGAAATTTGAGTCCAGAGATAGATCCCAAGGTAGTACCAATGAGTTTTTTCAAAACTTATAAACGATTTAAACGATTGACGTGGATATAAAGATGGCGACAGGGTCATCACGTGTCACGGTGTTCCAAAAATTTCTCGAACGTCGTCGTTTCTGTAACGTCATGGCAAAAAAATTCTTGGGTTAAAGGCGGTAAAAGGTGAAAGTATTGTGATTAGCGCGAAGTTATTAACTATGGCTTATATCATGTTATCTTTCTCTTATATCATGTTTTTTTTTATGGACGCACGAGCATTTGTACATTATTTGTATACTATATATATCATTATATTATATCACTATTACTTGTATATTAATTTTCATCAATGCCTTTGTATCCTTATGATATTTTCTGATATTTCTATTTCTCTTATTTAGCATAAATGCTATTCAAAATTTAAAGGCGCTTGAATCAAAGTAATTCCAAGTGTTACTATAATCAACGTTACATTAGTAATTTAATTACGCTCGTGAACAAAGTTAGTCTTAGTAAATTGTATTTATCTACCTAGAACTCCTAGACGTTAACGGAATTCATTTCTCAAATCCCAAGCGATTTTCAACGCTAAAGCCGCCCTTTAGCGACAAGTCGTGGCGAAATAGAACGTCTAATTAGGACTCGGGAGTGCGGGCGACGATTTCATTACGAATGTATGAAGCTAGCACAGGGACGTGGCTTGCAAGCACACGACCTGTACAATGCTCCTTCCTTGGCGTAAAGTGGCCAGTTATACAAGACACTCACAACTCCTTTTGTTACTTCATTTATGTAATAGCTTTCCTTATGCACGGGGAGGGAGGGAGATCCCGCTAAAGCGGACAATGTTCCCCAGCTCTTTCCTGCAGCGTACGACAAAAAGTCGAAACGTGTGGGACTGCAGACGAACCCGTTTCTCCATACAAGGTCCTTCTCGACAAGTCGCTTCCCAACGCAACAGCACACATAATATTGTTAGCTGCCGACGATGGCTTTTTATGTCCGATGCATTATTCGATACTCATTTAAAATTCTAACATGAGCTTATAAAGAGAGCTCGCCATTTTCATACGGTCCCCTGCTGTCGTCGGTCGTCTTGATGCGCACGAATCGAACGCTTTTTAATAAAGCTTGTTTGTATTAAAAGACAACAGTTTTTGTGTATTTATTGCTATAATGTATTACGCAAATTCACTTTAGCCCGCCCGCATCGGTTCTGCGCCCACGCGCCAAAAATCGCGGGGGCGAATACGGAGGCTTCGCGCTCAAACGTGCGCGCGCGGCGACTGACACACACGTTCCTTTAAAAAATAATTTTCTTTTAAAAAAAAAACGAAGTTCGGAACGGTAAATAAGCAGTATCAGCGCGTTAGTGGTGCAAGTGACACGAATTTCGAATTCTGAGTTGTAAGTTTCGAATGACATAGAAAATATGTGCTCTTTATAATTTATGAATGGAATAGGATAGGAAGTGACATCATGCATAGTGCTGTGCTTGTTGCTTGCTTTGAGCCG
Source organism: Sericinus montela (assembly GCA_029286605.1). Lineage (NCBI taxonomy): Eukaryota > Metazoa > Arthropoda > Insecta > Lepidoptera > Papilionidae > Sericinus > Sericinus montela. Next base: position 1,070,369 of record JAGSMR010000014.1, read on the forward strand.
GTGAGCGCTTGTTTGTCGACAATGAGCGGTCATTAGAGCGGAAAGGTGAGTGTAAAGACTGATTCATTTGTTTAGACAGCGTGGAATTAAGTTCATTCATGTATTTATGAACTATGTAAATATACTCTATGTTATTAACGCAAGTAATGTGATATCGATGTAAATTTCCAATCATTTTATTAGTAGTTCAGTAGTCGATTGAAATATATGATGCGATATAGTTTCAGACCTGAGTTTCATATGATAATAGAAATCTGGCGGACAATCGTATTCGTATATATCGTATATTGTAGGACAATTTTATCACGACGAATAAGTCAAAATTGTTTAAGGTGCAAATTGTTTGCAATTTGCTTGATAAATCTGGTGTTGGCATCTTCTGATGGTCTTAACTTATGAGATACTAAATAACGTTCTTCATGTACTGCATTATAAAGAGACTTGAATACTACATACTTTATAATGCACGCAAATACTTGTTCATATTCTCGTAATTAATAGCAAAATTACATTAATAATAAAATAACTACTAAATTTACTTTGATCTCAGCGATTAAGAAATTCATAGTGAGAAAAACCTGGCCATATGAAAATAAAAATTAAAAAATATAGTACTTCTAGTACATGAGAAATCCCCTAATCTGCACTCAGGCAAAGTTGCGGATATTTCTTGCTTTAATCTGTCTAAAAAGATTTAAGAGACCAACATACAGGCTGCTACTTTACCTTCATATTATTGGCGACGCTGACTGGGATTTCATACCGGGACTCAAACTATTAAAAAAATACCTGCATGCCATTCCTAATACAGGGGTGGACAGAGGTCTAGACACGTCCTTTCGACCGACCTTCTACCGAGGACAACGTGACAAGTGGTGAGCCCGTCGCCGTTTTTATGTCGAACTACACAAAAATGTTTAAGTGTATATATACTTTTATTTTATTAGAAGGCGCGAGGAGAATGGATAAGGCCGATGTTCAGTTGAAAATTTTACGCAACTTGACATTTTGCACTAGTAACCTTTGAGTTCTATTAAACTTTGAGATAACAGTCAACGAAAATACAAGTTTCGAGAGAACGTGTGGTTATGTGCAATATGATTGGGATACTTGCTTCATGGTAATGGATTAATGAACACACAGCAATTCCAAATACAGGGGTAGACAGAGGTCTAGTCTAGACAATTATGTCCCTTCGACCCACCATCCTCCTAAGATATTTTCGGGACAACGTGATAGGTAGTGAGCCCGTCGCCGTCTTTATGTCATAGCCAACGATATAATTCGTACATAAGTTTTTGAAAAACCCATTGGTAAGAGCCTGCCACCTGGGGATCGAACTCGGGTCTCATGACTCGAAATTCCGACCACCCAACCACTCCGCTGTCGTGACTTAATTGAATTGAACTTATAATTTAGATATTTAAATACAAACATACATACACACATGGGGACAAAATCACATACATTGCACAAATTTTGAAGTAAGCAACTTAAGAATCTAAAACAACGAAAATTCCACAAACACCCAGACCCGAAAAAAAGTTAGAAGTTTTTTCTATATTGAACCGACCGGGAATCGAACCCGGGATCCTACAGCTGGCGGCACTTTGAATCATCACCAACAGACTACTGTTTGTATATTGTTCGTCTAGCTTAGCAATAAAAGGTACAAAAAGGCAAAATTTCCTACTAACAATGGCCGCAAAGTCTTGTTTTGGATATCCATTGAATACAGTATTATCTTAGATTGTAAATAGTTTTCCCAGATCCGAGATGAATGAAAATTAAACTAGTCGTAAAATGATAGTTTAGATAAAATATATGACAATCTACGGCCAAATAACCGAAACATAAAACTGGTTATACTTACATACAGAACATCTGTGTTATTGCGTGGGTGAAAATAATAGGCGGCGCCGTGACATGACATTTCGAAATTCTGTACCCGGTACGTGGAGTTTCTAGTGGCTTAAAGAGTTAAAACTTATACTGTACGTAATTACTTTTAACTTAAAATAAAAATAATAAATATCTTCACGCAGTTCCCAATACAGACAACACAGTTCACAATACAGTTGGCAGACGTCTAGTATAGTCAATTATGTCCCTTCAACCAACCATTCACCGAAGATATTTTCAAGACAACGTGACATGTGGTGAGCCTGTCGCCGTCTTTATGCAGGCGTGAAACTTAAATGAAATAGTTAATATATAGGTAGGGACAAAATCACATAGTGATCCCAAAGTGAGTAGGTAAGGTACTACTAGGAAAAGTGGTTTCCTAATTTTACCAGTACCTTTTAAAGTAAGTACATAGCATTGTCATTTATTCTGTAAAATGGCTAATAATTATTATAATGATAAATATCTTCACGCCATTCTCAAAACTGGCGTAGAGACGATTAAGTCGTTTCGACGAAAACATTTTTGGAACAACTTGACAGGAGTTGAGACTCATTGTCTTTATGTCCTAGCCAACGATATAAATCGTACACAAGTTTGAAAAAAAACCTATTGGTACGAGCCTTCCACCAGAGGTTGAACTCGGGTCTAATGATTTGAATTCCGATCACCCAATCACTCGGCAATCGTGGCCTATACTTATGACAATGATACATTTTTGTAATTAATATGAATTGAACGTCAAATTTATCAAATCGTCCATAATCATAGTTTTAAAATAGTGACTTTAAAAAAATTACATTAATTGTAATTTATATTAATCAATTAAACTTTTTAGAGACTTCGTAATTAATATATACTTAATTAATTAATTACATAACCTTACAATGGCGTGTTGCGAATATTGAATATATAGAAGATATTAAAGCATAACTCGTGTTGATAGGTTTAATCTTAGCCTAATATATTAGAGGCTGAGGATTCCTGAGCACGTAGAGCATAAATGTCCTCATCTATTAACATCTAAAAGATAGAATAAAATATGACGCACCTTTTTTGTTTTTTAACACATAAAAAGTTACATATATATTTGTGAGTTTCTAATCATGTAAGCTATGCTGAGCCTTTTATTTTAGCACGTTTCTTTCTCTAACGCTTGTACGTTATGGTATGGCGGAGGTCGCAAGTTCGAATCCCGTCTTTATTAGATGATTTTTTGAAAGTTGAAGGCTAGTAAGGCATCTGTTAACATATTATTTCTTAAGCCACGGGGACGGCTCTTTGAAAAATAAGTCCGCATATACCGCAAACTAACCATGTACTATCAGTGGAAGAATCTGCAACGTTCTCACTTCCTATAGATGTCGTAATATGAATTATACGTAGGCGATAAAAAGAAAAATATATTTAAGCAGACCAATTTCATTCAAATTTAAGCAGACCAGGCATTGCATTGGTGTAAGGTATCGCATCCTGAGATTATAAATCCGATTCTGCCAAAACGTACTTATAGGAGAAGTCTGTGTCCTTTTTTACAATATTTACATATCTAACTAAAATCTGAATGATATATTCCCCTAGGATGTTCGATTGAATTTCTTTTGATTTTCCCATGATGTGAAAGATGGAAAAGAAAGAATACGAACAATTTTTTTAAAGAAAGCTGCAACCTTAGGAAAAACAGAAATCAATATAATAGAAGAGTTTGTCTGAGGTTTTTGATTACTTTTAGAAGTGGGTATGGTGTGAGAGATCAGAAGGCGGATTGATACCAAAGTAAACTTAACTTGTGTTATGGAATCAGAAACAACTAAGGTTTCACAAACACCCAGATAGGAGACAAGTGTTTTCTACCTTGATTCGTCCGAGAATCGAACGATGAAGTCACCACTTACCTGATATATGAAAGAAATGTATGAAAGAGTAATTACTCCTGCGGCTTTGGCCGTAATTAAGATGTATAGAAAATACTCGGCTATCGTAACTAAATTGCACGTCCAAACTAAGTTTTATTCTAAAATTGGTAAATACTTCTAACATATATGTAAACTGATAATGGGTATGAATTGTTCACGTAACGTGTGAATTAGCTTTAGGCGAGAAGGAAATATTTCGATACAGCCTTTGATCGTAATAATATACGTTCAGGTATTAACGCGATATGCAATTATAAGTTTATAATTAAACTGAAATTCAGTATATCACGTGCGTCATTGCTTGGAGGTATTTTAACAGGCCGGTAAATCGAATGTAACTTTATTAATTACAATCGATAGAGAAATATGTGTTATAAATGTACTTGCCAGACTCGTATATACATACATACAAACATACATACACACATATATAAAGGTCTGTAAGAGTCTTCTGCAGGACGTATGCATAGATACATATAGATAGGGACATCACATACATTGCTCTGATCCCAAAGTAAGTACCTAAAGCACTCAGGTTATGAAATCAGAAACAACGAAGGTATCACAAACACCCAGACCCGAGAAAATGTGTTTTCTACCGACTGTTCCGACCGGGAATCGAATCCAGTATCTGAGATCTGGCCACACCATGAAAAACGGTGTGTACGCCACTCGTCGACAGAGGTAGTCAAATATGCCTCACCCACAAGGAAGGGTTTGTCATAATGGCCACGTTGGCAAGCGTATTAACGAATGTATTGCAGTACGTACCACAGATTCGTACGTAACATAGAAGATGGCAATAGTAGTCTAGTACAGGTAAGCGGATGATATTTAAGGATGTCTCAGCAAAATTCCCTTAATGAGTATCACACACAATGTAGTATTACACACAGGAGTTGATAGATTGTTAATCAGTTAAAAGGAAAATTAAAGTTTTTCTAATGGAAGTGATTACTTATTTCTTTTCGGTAAACTAAAACAATTAAGGGGAATAACACGAACAATAGGTAATATGTATGCAATACACAACAAATAACAATTTTGTTGTTTTAATTATGATTAATACATTAATAAGTTTGCATTAACAATAAATAAATATCTTCACGCAATTCCCAATACAGGGGTAGACAGAGGTCTAGTCTAGACAATTAAGTCCCTTCGACCCACCTTCCACCAAAGATATTTTCGGGATAACGTGACAGCTGGTGAGCCCGTTGCCGTTTCTATGTCCAAGTCAACGATATAATTCGTGCATAAGTTTTTTTGATAAACCCATTGGTACGAGCCTGCCACCTGGGGATCGAACTCGGGTCTCTCGACTCGAAATTCCGACCACCCAACCATTCGGCTATCGTGACTATGCATTAAATTGTATATATTACATATACTACACATACATAATACATTAAATTTTGTACCACTTGCCAGCAACCTTGAGCCTCTCACCCAACACAATCTCTGCTATCCCGCGCATGAATTACGGCCATAATTATTTATGTGCTTATGCACAAATTTATGAATAAATTTGTGTATTTATAAACATCTAAACAATTATATGTTCGTTATATAATTATTTATCTATTAGAGTTTGTGACAATTTAAAATACTAACCTAAGATCTTCGATAAGCATTCGTTGTATATTTTTTTATAAAATCATTGGATTAATAAAAATTTAAATTAATAAAAATAAAAGTCACGATAGCCGAGTGGTTGGGTGGTCGAAATTTCGAGCCAACAGACCCGAGTTCGATCCCCAGTTGGCAGGCTCGTACCTATGAGTTGTTCAAAAAACTTATGTACGAATATCGTTGGCTTGGACATAAAAACGGCGACGGGCTCACCACCTGTCACGTTGTCCCGAAAATATGTTCGGTGGAAGGTGGGTCGAAGGGACTTAATTTTCTAGACTCGACCTCTGTCTACCCCTGCATTGGGAATTGCGTGAAGAAAATTGTTTTCACTTTGCTCCTAACACAGTAGACAGAGGTCTAGACAATTTAGTTCTTTCGACCAACCTCCTCCCGAACATAATTTTTGCGCCAACATGACAACGGGTGAGCGCGAAGCTCTCTTTATGTCCAAGCCAATGATATAAATCGTAGATAAGTCTTTGAAAAAATCCATTGGTACGGTGTATTGGTACTGGCCTTGGGGATCGAACTTCGGTCTCTTGACTCGAATTCAGATCATCCAACCACTCGGATATCGTAAATAAATATAAATATCTTCACGCAATTCCCAATACAGGGGTAGACAGAGGTCAAGTCTAGACAATTAAGTCCCTTTGACCCACCTTCCACCGAAGATATTTTCGGGACAACGTGACAGGTGGTGAGCCCGTCGCCGCCTTTTATGTCCAAGCCAGCAAGCAAGTTTTTGAAAAACTCATTGGTACTGCCACCTGGGGATCGAACTCGGGTCTCTCGACTCGAAATTCCGACCACCCAACAACTCGGATATCGTGCCTATAAATATTAAATATAGTAATTAAGGTTTCTTAATATAATACTTAAGTGTCGAAAGGGCTAAAAAGGCTAAAAGACATAATCGCCAAAGAACTACATTTGAATTAAATAATCAATTTGCGTGATGTACTCGTATATGTACAGGTAAGTGTTGTTCCCGGGTCGGGCTACACAGCCACGAACAGCGTTGTATTTCTGCTTCCATAACATTAACACTGCTTGAATCATCTGTCAAGATGAATAAGGCCTAGTGTAATAGACTATTACTATTTTTACTTACACCGTATCATACATAAATAACACCAGATATAAACTGGGAATATAAAACTTAATCAATATACAAAGTATTGAACAAATCGTTAGAGAAGTTTTCGAGGTACCATGTTAAAATTTATAAAAGATTAGCACGATTATTACTAATCTATACATCTATACATATAAATAAAATTGGAGTGTATGTTTGTAATATTGAAACATGTATATGAATATATACGGTACATACACCGAAATAACATTTTTTATAATTTTTGTCTGTTCCGGCTAATCTCTGAAACGACTGGATCGATTTTAACAGGACTTTTACTGACAGATAGCTAATGTTATAAGGAGTAACATAGGCTACATTTAATTTAGAAACATAATTATAGTTCCGCGTCTAAGTGTTAAATTGCGGACAAAGCCGCGGGGGCAGTTAGTAAAATATAAAAACTGGCGCAGGTCAGCGCCAACGTGGTAACTGTCCTGAATTGTTGACAATTGTTTGTTTACGTGGTCCGTTGTCATATTAAGACAAAAACCGTATATTCTCAATAAACTTTAACGTAAACGAAGGGCACGGATGTACTAATATTTTTTTACAGCTCCTGTTATGTCAGCCGTTAACGGTTTCATCCTTAGTCCACTTCAACCGTTACGTGTACCGTACTTTTACCGGATTAGTACGTAGTAGCTGAATGGCCAAGCTTAGCATGGCGTCAAATAGCAAACAGCTTCAATACATTTTTCGTTACATATCTTGTTTTTCTATATAAACGTATTTATTCTATCACGAACCCACAGAAAACTTAAACTTTGACCGATTAAAAATACCAAAAAATGTATTAAAGTCCGGGCAGTTGTTATAAACGTATTAAAATATTATTCTTTACTTTTTTTTATTTGTGCAATTTCTCAATACTGGCATGAGCAGAGACTAAACAATGAAGATCCACTTTTTACCGAGGATGAATTGTGTACAATGATGAAGAAGGTACCAGACCAAAAAAGTGCAATGGAGGTCCATAAGCGCTATTTAAAATTTTAATTCGATAGAATCTGAGAAACATTTAAAGATATAATTTTTTTTACATCGGGCTATTTAATAAACTTTATCTATCTATCTAAAATTTTAACAAAAACACTAGACGATTAAGTCATTTCATCGAAGATCTTTGGGACAACGTGATAGATACAACAGGCTAACCAGTCATAGATGCCTGTGACTGGTTAGCCTGACTTCATGTCAAAGTCAAATATATCAATCATTATAAGTTGAATTCATAAGTTTTGAAAATCCATTGGTACGAGTCTACCACCTGGGAATCGGCACTCGGGTCTTTTGACGCAAATTTCGATCACCCCAACTAGGCTATCCTGACTCTTTTTAGTGTGCAAATTATATTTGCTGAAAAATATAATGTTAAGGAATAAAAAAATATTATAATTATTTTATGTAACATTCGTTACAATTTAATAGATCTGTTAGTTACAAGATTCGTTATGTGCGCTGAAAACAACGTTACCTACGTTTGCAGAAATTTGATTATACCTCATATATTCTACCAAAAGGACAATTTATACGACCGGATGCAACGCAAACATTCACATTCATAAACATCTTATCGACTCACAAAGTAGTATCAGCTTCTAGACAATTTGTAAGTCAATCAGATAATATCATGAATCATACCGTCGGTCGAAGGAGGTCGGTGCAAATTTATAATATCACCAAGGTTTCCTCAGATGAATAAAAACAAGCAATATTTTTCCATAGTCACTTGTGTAACTAACAAGAGCTACTTACAATGGATATCAGTACAAACACAATAACAATCAAAGTAACAATATAATAGGCTGTGAGGTGCTGGTTCGGAAGTTTCAATGTAGAAAACTACTTTTCGGTGTTGTCTCGGGTGCTACCTTTGTTGTGCCAGCTTCCATAACACTCGTCTTTTAGTTACTTAGAGAGCAGAGCAATCTGTGTATGTATTTATTTATTAATGGCGCCCACTGTATGATTAGTGTACAGAGACAATAATCAAAGAATATATAATAAGTATATTATTTAGCATTCTGTACAATTTAGAAGTTCTGTTAGTTACGATCTGAATTCGTCATCCGCGCTGAAAATATCTACGCATTATTGATGTTATTTTATCACCGACTGGATAAGACGAATCCTCTTACGACACCTGGGAGGAATTTACATTCGTATAAAGCTGTATTGTATTTTTAAAAGCGTAACTCGCTGTCCCTCGTCCGCCGCAAGGAATAATTGATAAGAAGTCAGTGGGAGACGTACTGGGAGCGTTGGTATAGTTTCTATCGAATTTGGCCTCACGCCGAGTGTAGCCGCGAGGGAGTCGCTCTGGCGGGTGGCGTCTAAATGTCGACTATGGAATTTCAACGCTATTTTGTTTAGCGCGGGTAAAATATCTTAACAACAATATAACATTGCTGTTAGAAAAGTTCTGAATTGATCGAATATAAAATTAGATAACTGTGGTCGGCTTTCCTGACATGTAAAGTAGTACATAAGAGTTATCTAAAAGGAAAGTTATAATCCTGTATGGAAAAAACCCTCCTAAAAATAATTAATTAAAAAAAAGGATAACTGTGGCTAATTTTTATCTAGTACATATTAACTTACTCATCTTCGAAAAGTAGTCTATGTGTGGCCGAAGCTTAAGGAGGGTTCCGACCATTAATTCAAATCCAATAGTATTACATTTAGAGAAAAACTAAATGAACTTATTACCATCTATAACATAAACTATACCAAAATAACTAAGTGATAACCTAATGCTATTGTCAAATAAACCAAAAAAAATCTTGTATTGAAAAAAACCTAATCTATAATTAGACTTAGAGTATGCTACGTAAAAATAATAATTATGCCTACTGCATTTAGTAATAAATCGCTTCGAATCGAATAGCTATTAAAAAACGCAAAATGAACGCATACTATGACGTCATCCCTGGCGCGTCTGCCCGCATTGGGTCGAGCACTCGGTGATGCGCTGAGTGCTGTCGATTTATGTTAGGCGCTTAATAACGGTACACTGAAATGATGCTATTTTTTTACACAATTCCTTCAAATGATTTGGAAAAGACAAAATTCATCTAGATTAAATACTAAAAGCGACAAATCTATAAATTTTGATAAGAATTAGCAATATAAAATTTGCATATTTTAAAAAGTATCCAATTTTTGACTGTCTAGATCTCAGTCTACTCTTGGGAAAGACGTGAAGATATTTTATATAATTAAAGTTTTCTTTACTAAAATAATTTTTTCTTTACTATTCTTTTCTTTACATTAGCGGTATTGTCACTAAAAGTTATCTCTTCCAAAAATCTTTTATTTGAAAAAGTACGAAATTTATGATAAAAACTAAAATTTTGCTCAAATTAATTTTAAGAGATAAAACAGTAAATAAAGGTTCGTCTTTCATGGAAAAGTATTGGAAGTCTGACCGAATTGTTACGATCATCGTACCCTTACCATATATGGAGGTAATATGACGAACTTTGAGCAAACAAGAATTCTGTTAACGATACCGTAAACAATAATTTGGCATTTATTTCGCTCGCTACCGCGTCCAATCAGTTTAGTTAATTCCCAGGAGGGACAGAAATATTATAATAAAGTCAATCACAATTGCCAGTGATATAACAAACTACCTATCTATTTAGAGAAAAAAGGTTCACTACTGGCAGTCTCGGACGGGCAGAGTACAATATGTAGAATACTAGTGAAGGACAACTTGCGACTAAGGAAAAATACTTAAAATCAATAGGCTACCAGCAGATACTACCAGTGTACCAGAGCCTACCTGTAGGATAAAAAAGAATACCAGACTAAAATTCAGCAGACCGGTGATGGGCAGCAGTGTCTAAGGTGCGAGGTGTCAGGCCGCTTCCAAGCGTAGTGATTACAGCAAACCGTCCGTACGCGGGAGGCTTATGTTTTGCAGTAGACTTTTATATGCTGTAACGATGGTGATGATGAACTTACAGTTTTAAGAGAAATAGAGATATGAAAGAAGTTGGGCTTGCCGAGACATTATTCAGTCAACAGAGATCTCTCATGTCAGGATTGCATCGCGTTCTGGTGAAGGATATATATAATACTGTGAATGACATTTTGCCAGGCAGATGTAATTTATCTAGTACCTAATGCGACTTCAAGTTTTTAACGTCAAAGACAAATTCTTCTAATCAAAGCCAACAAGAAGAATTCCCGAGTGACCCGCGCTGCAGATTGCAGTCCACGTACCAAGTTTACTATAGAAATTTTAAAAGCTTCGAAGTATTTAATCCTTTAGCGAAAGTAGAGCATAATCCCCGCAATTTTAGTAAAGCATACGCTCTTTCGCGTTTGATATTTTACTATTCGACAAACATTTATGAAGCGGTATTTTCTTGACATATTTGCCATTTATTGTTAGTATGCTATTAAAATACTTGCATATAGATAATGTAGTATTCTTCTAGTGTTAATTTGACATACGTATATGTAATATTATAATCATAAAGACGGCGACGGGCTCACCACCTTTTACGTTGTCCCGAAAACATCTTCGGTGGAAAGTGGATCGAATGAACTTAATTGTCTAGACCAGACCTCTGTCTACCCCTGTATTGAGAATTGCGTTAAGATATTTTTTTAGCATTGTAATAATTATATTAAATAAGTAGATAGTGATATAGTGCGAATGTCTAAATATTACAAAATGATAGCTATTGAAGATACCTAATTAATTTGATTCTCATATAGTCCATTGAATTATCTTGAATCTGAAATCATTGAACTTTCATACAAGATAAATTAGATATTGACATAAGTCTGTCCCAAAGATAATAAGTTTTCTTTTTAGAGAGTTTAATAAACATTTAGTATTTATCTTCGTTCACGTTTAAAAGTCTGGGCCCTCGGGGTGCTAATTCAAAGAAAGCTCTGTATGAGAATAGAAAATATATAATGAGTGTGAGTGTCTTTTCGAAAATTAAAATCACATTTGTAAATGCTGTAAAAGATAACCCTCACCTACTGTTTTAATATAAGTTTTATTCTTGTCTCGAAACTTTATTTAATTTAAACATACATTTCTTAGTTGCAATATTATATTTGTATTTTTTAATTATATTTATTTTCACGTTTTTGAAATTTTGTAAATATGTTTGAAAATAAAACCTAAAAGGTTTTATTTTCAAAGTTAATCAAAAAGTTTTTGGTGATTTTGCTGTATGCTTATCTTTCAGTTTATTTAAACATTAAGTTGGATCTGTCGACTGATTTCGATACAGTTTTCACTTTAAGAATGTATTAAAATACTTTATATCCTATATAATTATTTTTTACTTAATCTTATTACTTATATTAATACAACCGTTTTATAGGGGAAATTCTGTTAAAACGGCAGGGGCGTTTACAGTGCAAGTATCTGGTACTATACGAGGTACTAATGCCGTAGTTTTTTTTTTAATAAGCTTCAGACGAATTTAGTGTAGACTTGGTTCTGAAAGATAATTTTATAAAGAAATTTTTGTTAACTTAGTTTTCCTCTCCATTGGATTGGTGCCTGTATTGGAGAACGAGTAGATCAGAACATTGCACAGTGGATAAACTTTAAAGGCTTCCAATAATCCTTTGGCAAAAGCACAAGGCATGATCTGCGCAATTATTCACAAAGAAAGCTTTCACGGACTTTGATGTTTGTGATTTATTTTTAATTTAAGATACTTCTCGGTAATCCTAAATTAAATTCTTTCATTTTAGAACAGCACTATTTAATAGTATTTCTACAAGAATATTTTATTACTTTCTATTTAAAAAAAAACTATAAAACTTAAAACAAAGTAGAAGAATGGTCAACGGTCAAATGTCAACTGGGTTTCACCCCTGGTCTTATATTTCTTCCCGTTTATACATTTTTATTAAATCTCAGTTTACGATTTATTTTCGTTATATTCATGTATTATTTAACGTCCGCGAAAACTTCATTCATAAAATTGCAAAGATCAGTTTTGTCCAAGTCAATTTATTCACGCCGTTTCTATTTCGTTCATTCATTTTCAGCAACCTTGAAAATTTGCTGTAGACACAGCACAGACACATATAGCCGGAGACCTTCCTTGACAAATAAGGCTGTTATCTTATCTGAGTAATGATATTCTGACGATAATGTTGGAAATTTGGCTTAAACATTGATAATTGAATTGATTTAAGTTTCATAAATGCGCGCCTACTAAGGTAAAATATGGTTAATTTCTATATTTATTATCAAGATCTTTTTGTACCTGTACTTTCAGCAACTAAATAAATAAATACGTGTGATATTTACCGTGAAGTCACGATAATCGAGTGGTTTTGATGACCGGAATTCGAGTCAAGAGACCCGAGTTCGATCCCCGAGGCTCGTACCAATGGGTTTTTTCTAAAACTTATATATGATTTATATCGTTGGCTTGGATACAAAGACGGCAACGGACTCACTATATTGTCACGTTGTCTCAGAAAATGTCTTGTCTACCGGTAATGGCGTGATATTTGCTGCTTATGGCATTTTGTCTGCGGCAGTAAAACACTAGACCTTATCCCTGATGTTAAGCGGGTTATGCTTAGTATTAACTCTCCAGGGAACTGCACTGAAATATTTTGAATTCAGATAGTTAATGAGTAGTTAACAAGCACGTGATTTTCATTTCGACTCCGTACGTAATGGATTATTATCTCGCTTGTAACAATACCCACTGGCGTAATGTTAATTGTAGGTAAACATTAATTATGCGTTCATCAGTGTAGTGAAACATCGAGAACGTACTTGTATAGGTCGGAGTAATATTAATCAGAAATTTACCTAACATTTTTTATCATGGGAACGGTAGGATATAATGAGATGTGGGTTATGAGAATACTTCACAAGTCCCGAATGGGATAGACTTAAAGATAAAAAAAATATCTTCACGCAATTCCCAATACAGGGGTAGACTGAGGTCTAGTTTAGACAATTAAGTCCCTTTGAAAATATCTTCCACCGAAGATATTTTTCGGGACAACGTGACAGGTGGTGAGCCCGTCGCCGGGGACTTAAAGATGATTTGCGCGACCTACCAGCTACCGCACCTTAGACACTGCTGCCGTCATCGGTTTGCTTATTTTTGGTAAATAATAATTAAATAAATATTTTCACGCAATTCCCAGTACAGGGGTAGATAGATGTCTAGAAAATCCACCTTCCACCGAAGGTATTTTTGGGACAACGTGACAGGTGGTGAGTACATCGCCGTCTTATGTCCAAGCCAACGATATAATTCGTACACAAATTTTTGAAAAACCTATTGGTACGAGCCTGCCACCTGGGTTTCGAACTAGGGTCTCTTGACTCGAAATTCCGACCACCCAACCACTCGGTTATCGTGACTTTTTTATTTTTGGTCTGGTATTTATTGAGATATTTATCCCACCATCTATGTTATCACACCTGAAGCGTTTCTAATGCACCATCATTTATGCAAGTTGTTTTCGTATTGACGGGTAAACTGCGTGTTTATTTACTGAGCATTAAAAAAAAAAAAAAATATATATATATACATATATATATATACATATATATATATACATATATATATATATATATACATATATATATATATACATATATATATATATATATACATATATATATATATATATATATATACATATATATATATATACATATATATATATACATATATATATATATACATATATATATATATATATATACATATATATATATACATATATATATATATACATATATATATATATATACATATATATATATACATATATATATATATATATACATATATATATATATATATACATATATATATATACATATATATATATACATATATATATATACATATATATATATATACATATATATATATACATATATATATATACATATATATATATATACATATATATATATACATATATATATATATATATATATATACATATATATATATATACATATATATATATACATATATATATATATATATATATATATACATATATATATATACATATATATATATATATATACATATATATATATACATATATATATATACATATATATATATATATACATATATATATATACATATATATATATACATATATATATATATATATATACATATATATATATACATATATATATATACATATATATATATACATATATATATATATACATATATATATATACATATATATATATACATATATATATATATACATATATATATATATACATATATATATATATATATATATACATATATATATATATATACATATATATATATACATATATATATATACATATATATATATACATATATATATATATATATACATATATATATATACATATATATATATACTAGACCTTATCCCTGATGTTAAGCGGGTTATGCTTAGTATTAACTCTCAGGGAACTGCACTGAAATATTTTGAATTCAGATAGTTAATGAGTAGTTAACAAGCACGTGATTTTCATTTTGACTCCGTACGTAATGGATTATTATCTCGCTTGTAACAATACCCACTGGCGTAATGTTAATTGTAGGTAAACATTAATTATGCGTTCATCAGTGTAGTGAAACATCGAGAACGTACTTGTATAGGTCGGAGTAATATTAATCAGAAATTTACCTAACATTTTTTATCATGGGAACGGTAGGATATAATGAGATGTGGGTTATGAGAATACTTCACAAATCCCGAATGGGATAGACTTAAAGATAAAAAAAATATCTTCACGCAATTCCCAATACAGGGGTAGACTGAGGTCTAGTTTAGACAATTAAGTCCCTTTGAAAATATCTTCCACCGAAGATATTTTTCGGGACAACGTGACAGGTGGTGAGCCCGTCGCCGGGGACTTAAAGATGATTTGCGCGACCTACCAGCTACCGCACCTTAGACACTGCTGCCGTCATCGGTTTGCTTATTTTTGGTAAATAATAATTAAATAAATATTTTCACGCAATTCCCAGTACAGGGGTAGATAGATGTCTAGAAAATCCACCTTCCACCGAAGGTATTTTTGGGACAACGTGACAGGTGGTGAGTACATCGCCGTGTTATGTCCAAGCCAACGATATAATTCGTACACAAATTTTTGAAAAACCTAACCTCGAAATTCCGACCACCCAACCACTCGGTTATCGTGACTTTTTTATTTTTGGTCTGGTATTTATTGAGATATTTATCCCACCATCTATGTTATCACACCTGAAGCGTTTCTAATGCACCATCATTTATGCAAGTTGTTTTCGTATTGACGGGTAAACTGCGTGTTTATTTACTGAGCATTAAAAAAAAAAAAAAAAAAAAATATATATATATATATATATATATATATATATATATATATATATATATATATATATATATATATATATATATATATATATATATATATATACATATATATATATATATATATATATATATATATATATATATATATATATATATATATATATATATAGATTATCAGTCAAACTAGTTCACAACATTCTGTAAGTTAACTTCATAACTGTGCATAAATTGGAAATGCTTTCAGTTCTTTTAATACTATCGAAAATTTAAAACAAAATTGTAAAAGTTTAGCTACGTGATATAAGTATTTATGAATAAATGTATATGCTATATTGCACACCACAAAACAAAATCAAGGATACACGAAAAATAAAATTTAAAGTGATGTATATAAAAATGGCGGTTTATCGCTGCATAGCGATCTCGTACACATACTACGTATGTTTAATATTGTCTATTTTTTTAGTTTTTAATATATATATATATATATATATATATATATATATATATATATATATATATATATATATATAAATATATATAGATTATCAGTCAAGCTAGTTAACATTCTGTAAGTTAACTTCATAACTGTGTATAAATTGGAAATGTTTTCAGTTATTTTAATACTATCGAAAATTCAAGAGAAAATTGTCAAAGTTTACACAGTCCACTATTGGTTTTTTTATTAATTTCATTAACTAGCCTGCAGTGATTCACAGATGATTGTATAAATATTGTGTGTTAAATAATAAACACAGGTATAAAGTGAAATATTTTTTAACAAATGGATTATTTGTAATGCAAATAACCAATCTAATATAAAGCTACGTGATATATTATTTATATATATATATATATATATATATATATATATATATATATATATATATATATATATATATATATATATATATATATATATATATATATATATATATATATATATATATATATATATATATATATATATATATATATATATATATATATATATATATATATGATATTTTAATTATAAATTTTACGAGTCATAAAAATATGCTGCCAATCGTGGTTAATTGAAAGTTTAAAACTGCAAAGAAACTAAATATTTATACAATCCTGTCTTAAAGATAATCAGTCGTTTTGTTTAGATAGCCGAGTAAAGTCACTATTTACTTTAGTACGCGCTTAGAAGTCTAGCCAGGAGATGTTTATACACAGAATACATTGTGTGTTCCGAACATAAAATACAAAAATAGCATCCACTTTTAACTTTCTATTTAGAGTAACGTATTTTAAAATTTATAACTTATAATATTTAAGAATACCACGGTCGTATAAATGATGCGTGTTGTGTATTTCTAAATGAAACAAAGAATCACTCGTATGTGACTTATGAGCTGTAAGAAATAAATATTGTGTTGTCTAGAAGAGAAGTTACGATAGCCTACTGGTAGGGTGATTAGAGTTCGAATCTATTTCGAACAGGCGACAGATCTCTTCACATACTATGAATTGTCTAGGTCAATACAGTATTGACAGAAGTCCCGTCGTTAAATAGAAATTATAACAACTGATGTGTTGAGTTATGAGAAGTATAGAGAGCAGAAAAGTGATGACCAATGATGCACTCTATCCTGGAGGCGACAACGCATATGTAATCTTTGTGTTTGAAAGTGATTCGTAGTAGTCACTGGATGCGATAGCTACTATCATTACGTGGACAATTAGCAAGTTTTAAAACCATGTAAGAATTTCGTAAAAATGTGTAAAGAATTAATTATGGAGCAGCACTAGGGTAACCGATATAGTCATAAAGATTAGCTGAGGCGCAGTGTAGGATGACCCCACACAAGATGGAGTGACGACGTGCACAACAATGCGGGCAGTCAATTAATGCAGGTGGCACAGGATCGTTCTTTGAGGAAATCTTTGGGGAAGGCCTATGTTCAGCAGTGGTCTTTTGATACGCTGTAAAGAAGAAGAAGAAGACGAATTAAGTTACTGTTGTTTAAAATTTTGTGTTAGTGTAACATTAAAGCAGTAATTCAAAGTAAGCGTTAGAGACTGAAACAAGACAGAAATATTTTATTTGACCTACATAATGTTTTGCCTTAATGACGGTCTCAGCTGGGATATACTGATCTTTGACAGCAGTTAAGTACGTCCACGAAAATAATAAGCATACGAAAATTATTACCAAAAATCAACAGTAACTCTAAGTTATAGGACTAAGTTTTAATATTGTACATTTGGCATGTACGTATAATATGTAGACAATTCTCATTCGCAAGGTCTCTGAGGACTGTGCAAAACAAGCCGGGTTCTGCAAATGTACTGCCACCTACGTATATTTACAAATTTACTATTTGTAAGTGTATATTTGCTATTCGACGTAACGTTTGCGATTCCATTAATTTAGAATATCTGAACTCTTGTCACGTACAAATTTCACAGTTAACTTCAGAAAAAAGTCTACATAGCCTAGTAATTGTGTGTTCGAAATTCGGTTCAAGAGACCCGAGTTCGATCCCCGAGGGTCGTACCAATGGGTTTTGCAAAAACTTATGTACGATTTATATCGTTGGGTTGGACATAAAGACGGCGATAGGATCACAACCTGTAACGTGGTCATGAAATCCCATTATCCAAGCAGAGGTATTTTGTTATTAGCAGTAATTTCTTAAAACATTTCTTGATAGTATTTCAATAGTCAACAATAAACTACAAAGGATGCGGAGATAAAGTCACATTTTTTTTATTAATACTTTTTTGATACGAAAAAAGTCGTGACTTGTAAATTGATTTATAATATAATATTAAGCTGAGCTCGTCGCTTTAGACCTCGGCGTATCCAATTAGGATTATATGTATTTGTTTATTCTATTACATTAAGGGGGGAATACATACTCATACGTACATATATAACGGCCTTAAAATCTGCAGGACATAGGCCTCTCCCATAGGGAGGATTTGCCATAATCACCACGCTTAGCAAGCGGACTGGCGATTGCAATAGCAGACCACTCGCACCTCAGACGCTGCTGTCCATCTTCGGTCTGATATTTTAGAGATGTTTATCGCGCCATCTATCGGTTGGTATGACGATATTTTGGGTTGTTTCCTTTTATCCCCTCTTACCACACTTACGAGGAGGGAAAAAAGGGAGGGGCAATATTCTTACACCGTTACCACACGGTACTTGTATAATTTCTGATAAATTACATTAGGTGTTGCCAACGCCCAGAAGAGGCGTAGGGAAGACATTTAAATTTCAACTGATTCAGGTGGGACACGGTGGCTACAGCATCGCTACGGTACGGCGGAGGTCGCGGGTTCGATTCTCACACGTGGCGGAGGATTTACGAATTTGTCTCTTTATCTTTAAAAGCTCTTTTACTTGTTACGAAGAGTCTTGTGTCGAGCCGTCAATACGAGCAAACGGAAGGAGAAAGTTTGAATCATTTTCTCCTATATAGTTATAGAGCTGTTCAGAAACATAATACATACTCTTTAGCAGTTCATTAATCATTAAATAGGCCCTAAATCCATGTTTAAGTAATGCCTTGTAGCGATGTTATCAAGAACTGACGAAATTGTCGATTTCTCTCCGAGCTTGGTTGCAGGTATGAATGATCGATGGTCGCTTTACTGGGTCGGGTCGCCCACGTGCTTTAGAGTAGCTGTAGCTTAAGGTGCTTTACCACTAACCATATTCATATTTAAACAATTTTTATGATTATAACATTATACTTTTTAACAGTATTAATAGAAAGTATAGCTTAAATGTATAACTAGGAGTAATATTTATTAAAAAAAAATATAAATACCTTCACGCAATTCCCAATACAGGGGTAGACAGAGGTCTAGTCTAGAAAATTAAGTCCCTTTGACCTTCCACCGAAGACATTTTCGGGCCAACGTGAAAGGTGGCGAGCCCGTTGCCGTCTTGATGTCCAAGCCAACGATATAATTCGTACATAAGTTTTGGAAAAATCCCTTGGTACGAGCCGGCCACCTGGGGATGGAACTCGGGTGTCTTGACTCGAAATTCCTTTACTTTTAAATTAAATTAAATATGATTATGAATAGGTAACAATTAATATTTTGAAGCGCTTAAAACTAAAACAAAGTTCTCAGCTCCATAATTGGCGAATGCCCCACGAATGCGCCGTTCGCTACCCGCTCATGAGCTGCTCGCGCGCTGCACGCGTGCAGTTACTGCAATTATTTGGTGCACCTCTTTAGCGCAACTCACGGAACAGTGCGACCGCGGGGCACAGATCTTACAAGTTTCGGTTTTAGAGGTTTTTTTTTTATATAAATATAAATTTAATGATTTATCCAAAAAAATAAAGTTTTTGTAATAATGTAAACAACGGCCGTAAACAATCAATTGTTATTTCAATCTGATGCTATTAAACGCATGGGTTAATACCGCCCGGGGAATGTAAAAGGGCTTTTATCGTCCACAATTAGTTCGTGTAAATTGGCCTTTCAAAACTCTACGCTAGAGGTATTTAGGTTAAACGATGTACTTCACTCGTATTATATTAATATAAACACAGCTCTGTGTAATTATTTAACGATAAGGTCACCATTCCTATGCAAATGCGACCATTCTAATTAACGTGGGAAGAAACTTGTTTCGGTGTTTCATACCCATGGTTTCTATTATGAACTGGAGACGTTTTAATTTAACTATGAAGCTTGCAAATAAATTATAAGTTACTTTGTGAATTTACTTATTTTATATAACGGAATGAAAAATTCGACTACCACAAGCCTTACCTGTAAATAGTAGTGTAGAGTGGGTTCAGAACAGAGTAGGCAGTTTGAAAAGAGTTAAGTTTTATTTTTAAAGACATTTTTAGTGTAGGTATAGCCTTTAAGGAATTAAAAAAATATAACACAGGGGAATACACGCGGTATTGAGAATTGCGTGAACTTTTGAATCGAAGGTTTGATAGAGAAGAACAAAGAAAGAAAGAAAGAAGTGTTGTACTGACCTACTGTGTCGAATTTAATAATTTAGAAAATACTCACGCTTTTCGTGTACACGTCATTTATGATTAGCGTTATATTGTTTAATTGTATGCCGATTATGATTATTTTATTTGTTTATAGTCTAATGTAAAATATTTCTCCAAAACTTCTTTCTAAAATCGTTATATTAAAAAAAACTATTTAAGAGTGTATTGTGCGTGTCCTATCTGCTTAGTAGAACAGGATGTATGCGTCATAGTTAATTAGAGGCCGTCAATCCTCATGTAAAAACCGTGGACATTTTGTTATTAATGGCGTCTGGAGTACAATCGATCAAGTTAGTTACATTAGGAAAGCAGCCTTTAGGAGCCTTTGTTTGATGGATTGCTATGGGCATAATTATTGTATGTGAATTAATGGGTAAGTGTCATAGAGTATAGTAAGAAACTGAGGTTAGCGTCACTTAACACACAATTTTCAAATGAAAATATTACCCTGTTTTATTTTTGGTTGTTGATTGGTTTTTGGTGATTGATTAATTTGTATTATTTGACATTACAATTATATTTATCTATATCAGAAGAAGAATGTTATATCGCTTTTATATGGGCACTGGCTTCAACTGTCGAAGTGGGCACCACACTTTAATTTAACATTATGACCGTGGGATCCAACTGGAACTATAGCCTTTCAAAAAAAAAAATAGAATTTACGAAATCGGTTTACAGATAACGGATTTATGAGGTAACAAGCATGAAAAAACGAACATACAACCGAATTGAGAACGTCCTCCTTTTAATATTTTCGGTTAAAAATAATAATATTTGTCACTCAGTTTTGGCTAAAAGAATAACCGTCCTTTTTGAAGTTGGATTAAAAATATACTAATTAAGACTGCGTTGAAGCGCATTATTTGCTTCAGTATAAAGTATTTCACATAATTTCCGTGCAAAATGCACCGCCTTCTCTCATCATACTATT
This sequence comes from Sericinus montela, assembly GCA_029286605.1. Taxonomy (NCBI): domain Eukaryota; kingdom Metazoa; phylum Arthropoda; class Insecta; order Lepidoptera; family Papilionidae; genus Sericinus; species Sericinus montela. Next base: position 1,092,266 of record JAGSMR010000014.1, read on the forward strand.
TCTTTGATCTTCATATGTGTCCAAGCTTTCGTTTATCACAAACATTTTTAAATATTTGGGATTTTAAAAGTCACTGACTACTTAGATGCCGTGCATTTTTAAATTTCCCATTTACTTAATAAGAAAAAGCCTAGCAGTAGTATCGCAAACATGGCAATGACATTCCGTTCCCTTTTCTACTTCGTTTCCGTCGGTGTTGTCAGAGACGAATAAAATGACATTGGCTACCGACAGATAGTGGGATAATCGTATCGAAAAACACCATACTGACCAACTGTTGAGCAGCATTGTTTAAGATCAATCAACTTGCCAAGGTTGAGCCTATTGCCGCCTTAACGTCCAGGCGCTATAATAAACTTATACAGATACATATTTTAAATAGATAAATATTCATATTATTATAAATATATAAAACAAGATGTATCCTATATTGTATAGAAGACATTTATTGTAATACAAATAAATTACCATTATCATTATATGTGCATGTAAACTTTCATAACTCGAGTACAAACATTAGTTTTCATTACACAACGTTTTGCCCCTATCGGGGTTCGAATTCGCAACCCATAGCTTGGAAACACAAACATAGTGTCTCTACTAACTCGGCTATTAGGTCCGCAGCATACATACAAAGTACCCCTTTCCTTTTATAAATCTGGTATAGTACTTGAATTTATTTATAATAAAGATAATACTATATGATAGTCAAGTGGTTGGGTGGTCGGAATTTCGAGTCAAGAGACCCGAGTTCGATCCCCAGGGGGCAGGCTCGTACCAATGGGTTTTTCAAAAAACTTATGTACAAATCATATCGTTGGCTTGGACACAAAGACGGCGATGGGCTCACCACCTGTCACGTTGTCCCGAAAAATATCTTCGGTGGAAAGTGGGTCAAAGAGACTTAATTGTCTAGACTAGACCTCTGTCTACCCCTGTATTGGGAATTGCGTGGAGATAATACTGCTTGGAAAATCACAATTAAGTAAATTCTAAAACCGGCAGCACAACTCGATGCGAGTACAAGTATTTATGTACCGAAGTTTGTGTTTTGTCTATTAGCTACTATGCATTTAGCTAATATTTATTAAGCGCTCAAAGTATCTAGGGAGATACAGTTATACCCTATGTAAACTAGAGGTGCCTGAGTGGAGACTGTATCGCGTACAGTGGTTGTGTACGTAAATGTTAAGCTACATTAAGTCCAGGTAAATGTACAGTCGTGAGCAATGAAAATATACTTGTTTCAAAATTTAATATGTATTAAAATAGTATCGAACCGAATACATGTTAGTTTATTTAGTTAGATATATACGGACCTTTCATATCAAGATCTTGTTTTTACTTTTTGATGACTTTTGTTTTTTACGCTCTGCTTAAATCCGATTTAGTATTTTTCGAGTTGCTTATATCGTTCTTATATCAGTCCGTCGGTGTCTATTGCTATTTTGAAAGGTTTTTCCAGTCTTCCCTTGCCACACCTACGGAAGAATGTTACATGGTTTTACATGCAAGGCGCCAGGCCACTCGCCATCCAAGCGGGACACGCTTGGATGACAAGTGGCCTGTTTATGGATAACTTTCATTAAATTTGAAGGAACTTAAGTTCTTGGAGGTTAGGAGATATCAATATATATGTATATCCGAGAAAGGCCAATCACGGAGTCATAATTAATATACATGTCATACATAACAAATAAAATGTATGAGTAAATATTTGATGCCTTCTAAATTTATTCAAAAGCTTATCTTTAGATGGAAGTCAATATGAAATAAATGAGGAGATTGAAGAATGGTATAAATATTTGAAAGTTAAAGGTGTAAAGCAATAAAATAATACCACAATATAAAATAAAGCTCTGTTGTCGGCCGCGTCTTTATTTTAATGTAGCCAAGTAGGTAGAAGGTTTATACCGTAATCGTTTTTTATGACACACTGTGGGGTTTATGGGTGTGAAGATATCGTTGCTACTCCCACACTTCTAAAACTTGCTCGATTTAACATCGTCCTAATCAATTTTCACGTGTTCAAAATGGATTTGTACATCTATTATTGTGTTTACGATCGATTTCATACGATGATTTATATTTTGAAAATGTTTCATGCTGATCTTCGGTGCAATTTCATAGTAAAATATCATCCACGATGATATTTTAATCGTTAAATGATTTTATTAAGGTAAATAATGTCTAAAGTACAGGTTTTATCATAAAATAGATTTCCGCTATAGGTTTAGACCAAACGATATAGCTATATGTATACAGTAAGTTGTCGATGCAGCAAGGTGGATCATATAGATAACGGAATTAAATAATTACCCTGAAACATCGAACAAATGTAAATAATTCATACCGGAACGTGTAATAATAAGTATAATATTTCTAAAAATTGCGATATTACGGTTACGGTGTGTGGTTTATGATTTTGCATTATGGCTTTATTTTCTAAGGGTTGTTCAATGCTTCACTTACGACAAGGAGAAACGATGATAATACCTTAAGAAATTCATTCAAATAATTTTAAATATAATAATAAAAACATACAGTAACATTTTCGTTTAAGTTGACTAACTGCGTAATCAAAACTTGAAAAATGTGAAGTTGGTGATAAGATTCTAATAGTAACAAAAAAAGAAAGTATTAAAACGTATTCATAGCACACGCAACTATTTGAACCAAGAATAAAATTATATTTGTAAGTAAAACTTTAATAAATGCCATTTTGCTTCTATATGATATTTCTTCTATATATATTTATTGCAATAAATGATAACTTCCACCCACTTCTGCCCAAGTTATTTAAGTAAATTTTTCATAAGTGAAAGTACAAAATCATACACACAAATAGTTTTCAACATCTTATCTTAAAAATATTGCTTGGAAATCTTATTGTTGGATGATAGTGACGGATGCATGGATGTTTGTTACTCAATCATCCCAGAACGCCTGAATGGATCTAGATGAAATTAGCACAAAGATAGATTATAATCTAAAATAGTAAGCACCTTAAATCTTGGAGAGATTAAGTACGATAACCACAGAGAATAACAGGGGATAACCACTGAGAATAAACCATTTTATTAAATAGAGTAAGATTCTAAAAGAAAGTTAAGTATTGGTAAAAGGTTTTTATTTTTATATTGCACATCAACAAAGGCCTAATAACAAATACCCAATATCATAAATATCAGTAAAACCCATACTAGTAACTTCAAGCTCAATTACCCCGGCCCGTAAAATGTAATACTTATCACATATCAGAATTTATCTTGACCTTTTGCACCTGTGCACCCATATAAACGATAAGCAGCTATGTTTCTCAAGTTTCAACAAGACCTTTTAGGTAACAAATTCACTGGAAAGACGATCACGTCTTATTTGCATGACAAATACAATTTTATCATAATGCTATAACTATTTAGCATAATGCAGTGGTACGTTATTATCCAAACGTTTCGTTCTTTTATAAGTTTATTCCTCTTTGGATTTAGTACATTACAGTGTTTCGTCCTCAGCTTTAAGTAATATTTATCATCATCTATTCGTAATAGAATTTTGTAGAGGAGTTGGTTACAGTTTATTTTTCGTCTGACTGTGCAGACGCGGGGTAATATTTTTCGAGTGTTTGTCATTAGTGTGCATATTACATCTATTACTTTGGCACTCTTAGTAGCTAATTCGATTTAGTGGGTTTCAATGTACGGAGTAATATTAGATTCCTTTTTATTGTGAAGTGACGTAGGTAAACATTTTTATACATACGAAATCTGTTTTTTCTGAATCGGAGAAATCGTTCCTTTTTCAATTTTTTTTAGTCTTCGCTTAGTGTAAGATCAGCATACTGCTATCTTAACATTTATGTATACTAATATGTAAATTACATTGATATATATTTAAGTGACGTTCGACGTTTGACGACCTCCGGGATGAGTGACGTAAACACCGGTTTTCAAGGTGTCGCCTTCTCGAGGTCCCGGGTTCGATTCCCGGTCGGGTAAATGTGAAGAAAAATCACTTTTTCTACATTTTCTCGGTTCTGGGTGTTTGTGGTGCGTTCGTTGTTTCCGGTTCCCATACCACAAGTGCTTTGGCATCTTTCATTGGGAACGGATCAATGTATGTGATGTTGTTCCTATAGATACGTAATGTTATATCGACATTCAGCATTACCAAGCATTACTATAACGATAAATTCTCCTATTGGGAATTGCCTACATTCAATTCTGAACTTTAAAGTCTAAATGTACGAGTGTGTTAGGAATGTCGCCCCGTAAAAACGACCGAGTGATATTTAAGAGAGCCATTTTGCAAAAACCGTGGTTGTTATCAAAAAAACTGGGCACTTGTAACATTTATAGCAAATGGCTCTCAGGAATTATTTAGCTTCACATTTGAAAACTTCCTAGGGTTCCTTCCTTCCATAGAGGCTAACAAATTAATGTTTCGTATAATTATGGTTTTATTAAAAACATTTTTAAAATAAAGACATGATATTGGCAGACAGAATTTAAAAAGAAAACAATCTTAATATAAATTTCTATACATTACACAGTACACTTTACATTTCGACGTATTAGATAGTTGTTATGTAAAATGTAACTTTGATTGATATAATTCAAGTTCGTGATATTCAAATTTTATGATCAACTTTTATGGTCGACTTTTGTATGAAGACAAGGTATGACTTTCATGGGGTTATGTACACACACCTGTCAGTTGGTGACAGCCAACTGGTGAAGACAACCAGTTATTGAATGTGAACCTAATTTATGAATTAATTAAGGGAAATGTGTTCTAATTGTTCGAAGCAAGTTCTTATACAATACATACAAATAAGTCATCATTTAATTTATTAACCAGTGCACGTGTAAACAAATTTTAAATATTAAATATGTGACGCATAGTCCCTGACAGAGTAGCCAGAGAGCACTCGAATTCGATATTCTAACATATTTTTAATTTATAATACATATATTGTTTTTTTAAACACACGGATTATACAGCGTTTAATTATTGCTCCTTTTTGACACTAAATACTTTGCTACCCGTCACCGGTCTGTTTAACTTTGGTCTGGTATTTTCAAAATGGTTATCCCGCAATCTCTCAATATTTATTGTCGTTTTCAAAGCTTTTCCTATTTTATTTTGCAATAAACGTAGGAAGAAAATTGGTAAATTTTTATGCAATCAATGCACGTCCTTATCACACGTCATAGAAAAAAGATACTGAAACGTATTAAATTGTTGATAGTTTTAAAATTCCTTTCTCATTTGAAATTTGTTGAGAACAATAGTAAGTTAAAAGAAATCACGTACCGACCTAGATAGTACTTTTTAAAAGAAACTTTGTAATTTAATACTTAGTTTTGCTCGTCGGATTTCCGTAGGGATTATTATCGAGGAGCCAATTTATGTATTAAGGAATTTGATGTTATTTGGAAATATTATTTTATCCTCATTTCAAAAATCAGTTTTAAATATTTAGTATTGTTTTACATTTTGAGAGGAACGATTGATTTTGTATTTATACTTCTAACATTCTTCGTTTTACCACGGAGAATCTGTCTCTTCGCTTCATTCTATAGTAATATTTAGATTGAAGATGCCTATATATATTTATAAACAATTGAACTCCAAAATATTTTATTCTTCTTGTTATTTACAGCCTACCATGTCCACTGCTGAACATACGCCACCTTAAATTAATAAATAAGTACTATTACCTAAATACCTAAATTTAAAATACTATAACTTAAATTTAAAGTCACGATAGCCGAGTGGTTGGGTGGTCGGAATTTCGAGTCAAGAGACCCGAGTTCGATCTGGGGTGGCAGGCTCGTACCAATCGGTTTTTCAAAAACTTATGTACTAACTATATCGTTGGCTTGGACATCAAGATGGCGACGGGCTCACAACCTGTCACGTTGTCCCGAAAGTATCTTCAGGTGGGTCGAAGGGACTTAATTGTCTAGACTAGACCTCAATCTACCCCTGTATAAGGAATTGCGTGAAGATATTTAATTTAATTTTGTTTTACCTAAATTCAAATCTGTTCAAAATTTTACATTAGTAAAATCTTGCATAACATTTTTTAAAAACCTTCGAATGCGTTTTAAAACGACCGATGCTTGGCAAAATTTCAAACTCTTCGAGTAAAATGATAATGACATTGTACTGAATGCGCTGTCGTAGCCTTAAAATTAAATTAAGAGTATGTGCTGAGTACTAATTGGCGCGAGGATGGTTCGAATCTTAATCGCTTGTAATCTACCAAATCGTATAATTAAAATCCATTTATTAACTTTGTACGAGCGGGTATGGAATTTCGGAATAATGTGTTAATTTCCATGTCGCAGGCTCTTAATTATAAGATGATAAAACCACCCACGCGCGAAATAACAATGGCTCTGCAGGCGGCTGGCCTACGCTGCGCCGGGCGTGAATGGTCCCCACATAGATACAAGTATCAATGGAACTTGTTACATACAGAGATGAATAATGGATATCCTATAAACGATCTGATGTGGTTATGTCATAATTCAATTGCATTTTTAAGTTTATGAAGACTGTTACATGACATGAAGACTGTTACGAAATTTCAAATATTTTTTTATAACAAACGCTCTATTCATTACATATAGACAAATAGTTAAGTAATTGGATACACATAACATAACATATCAAGAAAGAAATACAATTGATTCTGTTTTTTGAAAATTTTGTATTTAGTAGTAGATATCAACAGCATTTAATTTTCATCGTTGTAGTTAGGCCAATATTTGAATCGCTGCTGGATAAAGAAAGGATTTTTGAACCTTTTTAAATAGATTATAATAGTCCTTTAAAGGTCTCTCCAATAAAGAGAATGCACATGGATTTCTCATAGTTATCACCTTCAGCTTGCGTTAGCCTATTTTTTTAATCTAATATTTTTCGATATGATTATCACGTCAAAGTCACGAAGATCGGGAACTCGCGTGATCGGAATTCGAGTCAAGAGACCCGAGTTCGATCACCAGATGGTGGGCTCGTACCAATGGGTTTTTAAACACGTTTCTACGATTTATATCGTTGGCTTAGATATAAAGAAGGCGACCAGCTCACCACCTGTCACGTTGTTCTAATAAATGTCTTCGATGAGAGGTAGATCCTAAGGACTTCATTGTTTAAATCTCTGCCTAGCCCAGTATTAAGAATTGTGTGAAGATTTTTTTATGTATCGGCAGGCATTACCAATATCATGTTATTACCTTACAAGATAAGGGGGTGGTATAATTTTAAGAGGATACCACACAACAAAACTGCTCTGAAACTGTAGGACGTGAGTTAATGGAGAACTGTTGTTGGGTATGATAAACTTTTAAAAAGCTTTTTGCGTTCGGAACTTTATTCGCAGTACAATGCTTTATATTCATGTAATAATATATTAGTATGTAAATTCAATGTCATTTTCATCTGTGTATAAGAGCTGGGTTTATCTGCAGCTTTAATAATGTAAGGTTCAATTTCAGTGATAAATATCTTTCACAGACTTTTGTATTTGGCACTGCACTAAGATTTAAGTAACTACGAAAATTTAATCTCGCACGATTGTCTGTAGCGATGTATTCAATGTTAAAAAGGAATTTTCTGTAATTGTATTGAATTGTTGAGTTGTACCTTTCTCTTCAGAAAATACTAAATTTTTGTACTACTACTTATGCTTACTTATCTTTACGTGCAATCCCTGACGGGGTAGCCAGAAAGAACAGATCGCCAAGTATCACGATCCTTACATACCTCTTTCGCTTCTTTCAGATTCATCATCTTCTTCATACATGCACGTCTCGGTATCCGAGTACTTTTGACCCTCCCCTTTTCGAGCAATTTGCTCACATGGTCTTCGAAAGTTAGTCTCGGTATACCTCGACACCTGTTAATATTAACTTTTGCGCTATATATTTTTTTCACCATTCGGTCTTCACTCAGATGGTGGGCTCGTACCAATGGGTTTTTAAACACGTTTCTACGATTTATATCGTTGGCTTAGATATAAAGAAGGCGACCAGCTCACCACCTGTCACGTTGTTCTAATAAATGTCTTCGATGAGAGGTAGATCCTAAGGACTTCATTGTTTAAACCTCTGCCTAGCCCAGTATTAAGAATTGTGTGAAGATTTTTTTATGTATCGGCAGGCATTACCAATATCATGTTTATTACCTTATAAGATAAGGGGGTGGTATAATTTTAAGAGGATACCACACAACAAAACTGCTCTGAAACTGTAGGACGTGAGTTAATGGAGAACTGTTGTTGGGTATGATAAACTTTTAAAAAGCTTTTTGCGTTCGGAACTTTATTCGCAGCACAATGCTTTATATTCATGTAATAATATATTAGTATGTAAATTCAATTTCATTTTCATCTGTGTATAAGAGCTGGGTTTATCTGCAGCTTTAATAATGTAAGGTTCAATTTCAGTGATAAATATCTTTCACAGACTTTTGTATTTGGCACTGCACTAAGATTTAAGTAACTACGAAAATTTAATCTCGCACGATTGTCTGTAGCGATGTATTCAATTTTAAAAAGAATTTTTCTATAATTGTATTGAATTGTTGAGTTGTACCTTTCTCTTCAGAAAATACTAAATTTTTGTACTACTACTTATGCTTACTTATCTTTACGTGCAATCCCTGACGGGGTAGCCAGAAAGAACAGATCGCCAAGTATCACGATCCTTACATACCTCTTTCGCTTCTTTCAGATTCATCATCTTCTTCATACATGCACGTCTCGGTATCCGAGTACTTTTGACCCTCCCCTTTTCGAGCAATTTGCTCACATGGTCTTCGAAAGTTAGTCTCGGTATACCTCGACACCTGTTAATATTAACTTTTGCGCTATATATTTTCTTCACCATTCGGTCTTCACTCATTCGCTAAACGTTCCCAAACCATCGAAGCACACCCTTATAAATTTTTGTGACAAGTTCATGTTTCAAATCTGCCATATTGCGAATCTCTTCGTTTCGTTTTCGGTCGGCCATGGTAAGGCCGTACATTTTACGAAGAGATCGCATCTCCACTGCATACAATCTACTTTAATGCTTCTCCTGGCATACAACAGGTTTCGCTGCCATATAATAAAGTCGGTACCAACACTGCGTTATGTATTGCAAGGCGTGCAATTTTTACGACGCCTTGCCTTTTGACTAACGCAGTCAGGGCACCATTGATTTTGTTCCCGGCAGCAACACGCCTGTCCACGTCTAAATCACATCTTCTATCCCAGCTAAACGCACTACCCAAGTATACAATCTCATTCACCTGCTCTAGACGTTCCTGATTTACCCATATTTCACTTCGTTCTTTCTTCGTGCCTTTCAAATACCAGAACCTTAGTTTTATTAGCATTCAAACGGAGACCTTTAATTTTACATTCTTCTTTCATATACGTCACTAATACCTGCAGTTCTGCCTCTGATGGTGCAATAAGCACTGCATCATCGGCATACAGCAGACAATTTACTATAATGTCACCAAATTTCACACCCAAACTCTTTCAGCTTCTGTAAACAGCTGTCGAGATACAGTATGAACAGCCAGGGGGATATGACACAACCCTGTTTTACGCCCGTTTGTACGCTAAACATGGGTGGCAGGTCATGCCCTACCCGCACACAGGCTTTACAGTCACAGTGAAGTGACTGCACTGTCCCTTAGCAATCGACCATCCACACCATACCCCGGCAACAGTTCCCACATTTTCTTCCATACAACCTTATCATATGCTTTCTCAAGATCCACAAAAGCACAGAAAATTATTTAAATTTGTTTTATATATTTAATGGGCCTTTTCGAAATAAGCTTTTCACGGTTCTCAACGCTTTGCAGGCCATTTTCTATTGTGTTTTTTAAATATCTCATCCTATAAAAAGTGATTTAGTTGGAACCCAGGTCCTGGCTACACTTTCCTCTACTCAGGCCCAACCAACTGGTCCTTCGCCGTTTGAGAAATAATATTTGAGAAATAATTATTATTTCGGATTATGGTATTGGTGTAGTTGTAGTTCCATTATAGTATAATTACACTGTAATAGAACGAACTGCAATAACTTAACCTTGTTAAAGAACCGACCTCATGAATGTAGAATCTTATAAATGTTGAAATATGGTATATGTAACACTTATATACTTATATACTTTAATATTTTTATACAGAATTAAATATGTATTTTATCATATTTTGCTTTAATATAAATATAAATAAAATGAAACGATAAACCATATCAACAAATTGTATATTAACATAATTAAACTCTGCTCTATAATGATAACATTAATTACATTCTACGATCTTTTTATACCTTAGCGACTAATGATTACTATTTAATATCCGATCAAAAATTATAAATTGAATCAATCCATTAAATCTGCTTGTCACGGATCTGATAGCCGTGATGGTAGTGACTCTAACCACGAAGCTAGAGGTTGCGGGTTCGAGTCCTGCTAGGGAGAAATATTTGTGTAATTAATATGAAGGTTTGTAGTCGAGTCATGAATTCTTTATATGTATTAGTAAATTTAAAGTTTAAAGCAAACGCAGTTCAAGAGGAAACGTTACAAAGTTGATTTATGACTTGCAAAATGTTGTGGGAGATCTATGGATTTAGGTGGCTCCAGAGCGTTCTCTGTGGCAATATTTTGGTGAGGCTAAAATTCAACCGTAGACTGGGTTCTTGGGCTGAAATCATAAAGATGATGCGATGTATGCGTTTAACGGAATGTACCCCGGACAAAGATACTGCATACAATCCTATAAAGACTGTACCTGACAGTCACAGATATATTACTGGTGTCTCCTTTGTTTTGTTCTCGTTTTTGTAAATAAAAATAATATAAATATCTTCACGCAATTACCAATTCAGGGGTAGACAGAGGTCAAGTTTAGACAAGTCCCCTTGAGCCACCTTCCACCGAAGATATTTTCGGGACAACGTGACAGGCGGCGAGTCCGTCGCCGTCTTTATGTCCAAGCCAACGATGTAATTCGCACATAAGTTTTTCAAAAACCCATTGATACGAGTCTGCCACATGGGGATCGAACTCGGGTTTATTGACTCGAAATTCCGACCACCGTACCACTTGACTATCGTGACTTTAATAATAGTTTAAATATATTAAAACTAAAATATCTTCATAAATATAATTACGTACTACTTTTTACTTGTGTCACGCGAGTGTGTGAGTGACGTAACATTGGCCGAAGAGTATTGATAAAGAATCTTTATAGAAATATTAAGAAACTTTAGATCGATTTCTTTTAAGTTTATATCGCCGGGTATGAAATATACTTACACATTTGAACACTTAATTTGTGTAGGTTTTTTAAAACATGATAACGTTGTTAATATGATAACAGTGGTAGAGCCACGCGTCAGCTAGTTGTTGCATGAATGGGCCGGCTCGACCGGGGAAGTACCACGACGTCACAGAATACCGACGTGAAGTAGAAGTCTAACAAACTTCAGCGTTTTGTCTGGTGAGTGCAGGTAACAGGAGGCCCCACACCCCTTCCCTTTTCTATAAAAAAGTCGAAACCGGTAGGTAATTGAAAATTAGTAAAGGATTGTAGACCTAATAGTAGAGGTGTAAGATTTACTTTAAAAAATCAAATAATAAGTATGAAAAGGAATCCAACAACCAACCAACCAACAGGCCACAATTGTATAAGTATTAATAAGTGATTTAGTTCAGACCTCTCTAAGCATAATTTTGCCGAGGTCGTTTAAAAACGCTGTGAAGTACCTGTGCAAACACAAATGTGATTATTAAATAAAACATGTCACTATAATTATAATATTTGCCATGTCATTACATTAAAATTCCGGAGTAGTCATAGTCGTTCCTATATAGTACTTCGGAAAGCGGCCTCTTTCATTGTCATTAAGTTATTCCTTAAACTCCTTTTTATTTCACCTTCAAAAAAAAAGCCCACTTGTGTCCCGCCAATAAATTCAAATTTCGTATTTAATAACCGATGGAAGTTACAGAAAAAATAATATTTTAGATTGAATATAAGCAGATTTATAGGTTTATTGATATTGCATGAGAATTGACGACGATCGTTCCAATTGCAAGTACTTAGAGCCTTAGACCTTTACCGGTATTTATTTTAATCAAAATTTTCGAGATGTTTATCTGCAGATCGCAATTACGGTATTTTCCTTAGTCACCTTTTAGGACACCTACATTAACCAAGCCTTAAACACACCGAAGACATTTTTGGGACAACGTGACAGGTGGTGAGCCAATCGCCGTCTTAATTTCCAAGCATAAATGGTACTTTAATTTTTTGAAAAACCCCATCGTTACGAGCCTTGGGAATCAAACTCTCTTATCTCGAATTCCGATCACCCACTCGGCTTTCGTGCCTTCTATTGTGACTTATGTGTGCTACCAAATAAACCGTCTTCAGAGTCGCTATATCTTCATGCCTTATTTAACGAAGCAGATCCAAGTCCCGAGTTATTGTGGTTTGGTCCACGATTGCTCCCACGCATAAAGTGGGCGTGAAATATGCACCACTTACGTATGTCTACTTTCCAATTTTAGTGTGATACACGACTAGGTCGAAATAGGTACACTAGGTGGCATGGTACGTTATTTACTTTGATATAAAGTCTCTATTTGGATTTCCTATAAACGTTTTTTATAAACGAATATTTTGTTTTCGGTTACATAGTTCTTGATGCAACAATGGATGATGAAGAAGATAGCACGACTTGCAATCTGTACAAATTTCATCACATTCAATGCAAATAAAAATATAAATGTTTAATAGTAATCTAGTTAATAGTTTTTATTTATAATAATAATCGGTTTCTAGGAATTATTATATTCACCTAATATTACAAATTTTAATAAATTTTAAATAGTATTTTACAGGTCGTATTTATCTATACAGATAATATTATCTCTGAAAAATAATATATAATGTATGTATCTCCGATAAACACCACGCTGTCTTAATGGTTGGCAAGTACAAAGTCGGCTTATTTTTTGCTCCTATTTCATGTTTTTTTCTGGGATTATGATGATGATGATAAGGCTTTTTATAAACTAACAGTAAATCAGACGAAACGTAGGTACTCCAAACGAAAATCACGGGTTGCGTGTTGCCAAAGGACCATACTTACACTGGCCTCTCTATACCTTTTAAACCGGAATATTACAACAAAGCAGAACATTTTTAGGTATTATACTTATCTAGATGACTCCTTGGCCGAGAAAAGTCTACCATCTTTTGTAAAATTTAGCGTCTACGATATGATATAGCTTCAATATATAGCAAAAATTAAAATATAGAAAAAGTTTTAATGGTGCCGGCATAGAGATCGAACTGGTATACGTGTAAAAGTCGATCGCAGAAGCTAGGCTTCTCTTGTAGTAGAGGATTTGCCATATTGCCCTTAGATATTCCTTTCGTCGACACACACGGAATGAAAGAGATAGATCCAATAAACTGCAAGGGCTCAAAAAGGTCCATTCGAATTATATATATATATATATATATATATATATATATATATATATATATATATATATATATATATATATATATATATATATATATATATATATATATATATATATATATATATATATATATATATATATATATATATATATATATTAAACTAAATAAATATCTTCACGCAATTCCTAATACAGGGGTAGACAGAGGTCTAGTCTAGACAATTAAGTCCCTTCGACGCACCTTCCACCGAAGATATTTTCGGGACAACGTGACAGGTGGTGAGCTCGCCCAAGCGAACGATATAATTCGTACATAAGTTTTTGAAAAACCCATTGGTACGAGCCAGCCACCTGGGGATCGAACTTGCGTCTCTTGACTCGAAATTCCGACTACCTAACCACTATCGCTATCGTTATCGTGACTTTTTATGTATATTAATTTTAATATATTAATTACATATGTTATAATATTAGTAGTATATTCATTACATATGTTAAAAAATGTAATAATTATAATAATTAATAATTTAATTATTAATTATATCTCCCTGTTACAAATCTCTCGTGTTTATAAGTATTATTTGTAAGATTTTGCAAGTCATAAAGTAAAGTATTGTTTAACTGAAAGTTGTTTTTACTACGCTTCTTTAGTAAATTAGATTTTATATCGCTTTTTACTTAATAAATGGCTTAAGGAGATTGTTTTCTTTTACAGACGTCTGCAGATATAAATATAAAAATTGGATGTGTTTGTCTGTAGCTTTAGTATTTTTAAACAAAAAAAGTAGTTTTTTTTTATGAAATATGAAATATCTTCACGCAATTCCCAATACATGGGTAGACAGAGGTCGAGTCTAGACAATTAAGTCCCTTCGACCCACCTTCCACCGAAGATATTTTCGGGACAACGTGACAGGTGGAGCCCGTCGCCGTTTTTCTGTCCAAGCCAACGATATTCGTACATAAGTTTTTGATAAACCCATTGGTATGAGCCTACCAACTGGGGATCGAACTCGGGTCTATTGACTCGAATTTGTCTACATTCGGCTATCGTGACTTTTTTTATGTTCGCACAATTTACTAATAGTGAGGTAAACAGACCTGTAGATGACCCTGCCTTCTAAAATATGGGATGCGGGTTCAAAACTTTTATGTAAAACAAACATTTGTTAAATGAATATTATGAATGTTTATATTCGAGTCATGGATTTTTATGAATATTTATCTATGTAAACATATGCCATAATAATAATATATATCAATACCCATGTCAATCAATACGTATGTCATCTAATACATATGTAAGTATATTATACCGTAGGCACCAAGAGGGTGATAGCCTCATGAACTGTCACTATATCCCCAAATAGGTTCGGGAAAAGGACTTAAATTCCTAGACTTCTGTCTACCCAAGTTTGGGGAAGATGTATGATGATGTATGAAACATTATGAGGTACGTGACGTTTTCCGCGGCTTTCGTAATATATGTATAGAGAGATCAGGAAAAGTGACACGAGAAAATTAAACAGAGTGAAAGCTATTTCATAACATACCAGAATGAAAATTAGTAACAATTTAGAACGTTTAAACATCATTCTTTCCATCAAATCAAAGTGTAAAGCGCGTTATGCATAATAAATGAATGAATGAAATTGACAGATTTATGGATATAATTTCTTGTCTTTTTCAAATGTTTCTAGTAATAAATGTATTCGTATCAACACGGACAAAGTCACGGACATAATTTAGTTCGTTAACAATAGTTTATTATGATGAAGAAAACAAAAGCGTGTCACATAGTAAAATTATTATTAGCACTAAAGATAAGGCAGCACGGTCATAAAATATGTATTCTCATTGTCATAAAAAGGAGGAAAAAAAGACAGTTATTATTCAAACATGGCGACAAATTGAAGAAAGGTTACGCAAACACAAAGCTTATTGTTTTTTTTAAATATTTGTTAGAACAAATTTTTCTGACATAACTTAGGTTATGTCTAAAAGGCAAAACAGCTGTAAAGTTAATTAACAAGAAGCCGCCAAATTAAATAAATAAATAATAAATTAGTAAACATATAGATAGGAACAACATCACATACATTGCTCCGATTCAAATTTAAGAAGCTAAAGCACTTGAGGTATAGGAATTGGAAACCACGAAGGCACCACAAACTCCCAGACCCGAGAAAATATAGAAAAGTGGTTTTACTAGATTGACCCGTCTATTAATCGGACCCGGGACTTCGAGATGACGACACCTTGAAAACCGATGTTTACGCCACTCGTCCACGGAGGATCTTCGGAATTTAACTCGCAAACTGACTATGGTTGGGGAAGAACAGTTCTCGTTGCAGCCTCGTACGTAAGACAAACGCACTACAGGACGACCCACCACAAGATGGAGTAAGGACCTGTTTAATGTTGTGTAAGGCCAATGAATGCCTGTGATTTAGGACTGTTCCGTAGCACTCTTTTAGGTTAACCCAAGGTTAAGCTTAATTCTGCAGTGGATTTTGCCGATGATTGTGAAGTCCTTTAGAAGTCACGATAGCCGATTTGTGGGGTGGTCGGAATTTTGAGTCGAGAGACCGGAGTTCGATCCCCAGGTGGCAGTACCAATGAGTTTTTCAAAAAACTTATGTACGAATTTCATCGTTGGCTTGGACATAAAAACGGCGACACGCTCACCACCTGTCACGTTGTCCCGAAAATATCTTCGGTGGAAGGTGGGTCAAAGGGACTTAATTGTCTAGACTTGACCTCTGTCTACCCCTGTATTGGGAATTGCGTGAAGATATATTTTTTTTAAGTCCTTGTTTCTAATTCGAAATTTCAAAAGTCAAAGGCAATGCACCTTTAGGGTGATAGATTAAAAATGACTTTCGATAAACGAATGTACATTCTTATGTCGATAAATAAATGATTTGATTTGATCTACAAATTATTGGTGTCTGTGTCTCGAGTTATGTTGCGTTCTGTGTATCGTAACACAGCATTGGATAGTTTCTTTAACTCTATTCACAATATTACATAGTTACGATAGCCAAGTGGTTGGGTGATAGGAATTCAACTCAAAGTCCCGAGCGGATCCCCTGATGGAGGGCTCGTGGTTCTTTCAAACCAATGGGTTTTTTTCGAAACTTATGTAAAAAATGTTTCTCGAGACAGGTTGGTCGAAAGGACTTTATTGTCTAGACCTCTGTCTACCCCAGTTTTGAGCATGGCATAAATATCTTCACGCCATTCCCAATCCCCTGTATTGGGAATGGCGTGAAGATATATTTTTTAAGTCCTTGTTTCTAATTCGAAATTTCAAAAGTCAAAGGCAATGCACCTTTAGGGTGATAGATTAAAAATGACTATCGATAAACGAATGTACATTCTTATGTCGATAAATAAATGATTTGATTTGATCTACAAATTATTGGTGTCTGTGTCTCGATGTTGCGTTCTGTGTATCGTAACACAGCATTGGATAGTTTCTTTAACTCTATTCACAATATTACATAGTTACGATAGCCAAGTGGTTGGGTGATAGGAATTCAACTCAAAGTCCCGAGCGGATCCCCTGATGGAGGGCTCGTGGTTCTTTCAAACCAATGGGTTTTTTTCGAAACTTATGTAAAAAATGTTTCTCGAGACAGGTTGGTCGAAAGGACTTTATTGTCTAGACCTCTGTCTACCCCTGTATTGGGAATTGCGTGAAGATATATTTTTTAAGTCCTTGTTTCTAATTCGAAATTTCAAAAGTCAAAGGCAATGCACCTTTAGGGTGATAGATTAAAAATGACTATCGATAAACGAATGTACATTCTTATGTCGATAAATAAATGATTTGATTTGATCTACAAATTATTGGTGTCTGTGTCTCGAGTTATGTTGCGTTCTGTGTATCGTAACACAGCATTGAATAGTTTCTTTAACTCTATTCACAATATTACATAGTTACGATAGCCAAGTGGTTGGGTGATAGGAATTCAACTCAAAGTCCCGAGCGGATCCCCAGATGGAGGGCTCGTGGTTCTTTCAAACCAATGGGTTTTTTTCGAAACTTATGTAAAAAATGTTTCTCGAGACAGGTTGGTCGAAAGGACTTTATTGTCTAGACCTCTGTCTACCCCTGTATTGGGAATTGCGTGAAGATATATTTTTTAAGTCCTTGTTTCTAATTCGAAATTTCAAAAGTCAAAGGCAATGCACCTTTAGGGTGATAGATTAAAAATGACTATCGATAAACGAATGTACATTCTTATGTCGATAAATAAATGATTTGATTTGATCTACAAATTATTGGTGTCTGTGTCTCGATGTTGCGTTCTGTGTATCGTAACACAGCATTGAATAGTTTCTTTAACTCTATTCACAATATTACATAGTTACGATAGCCAAGTGGTTGGGTGATAGGAATTCAACTCAAAGTCCCGAGCGGATCCCCAGATGGAGGGCTCGTGGTTCTTTCAAACCAATGGGTTTTTTTCGAAACTTATGTAAAAAATGTTTCTCGAGACAGGTTGGTCGAAAGGACTTTATTGTCTAGACCTCTGTCTACCCCTGTATTGGGAATTGCGTGAAGATATATTTTTTAAGTCCTTGTTTCTAATTCAGAAATTTCAAAGTCAAAGGCAATGCACCTTTAGGGTGATAGATTAAAAATGACTATCGATAAACGAATGTACATTCTTATGTCGATAAATAAATGATTTGATTTGATCTACAAATTATTGGTGTCTGTGTCTCGAGTTATGTTGCGTTCTGTGTATCGTAACACAGCATTGGATAGTTTCTTTAACTCTATTCACAATATTACATAGTTACGATAGCCAAGTGGTTGGGTGATAGGAATTCAACTCAAAGTCCCGAGCGGATCCCCAGATGGAGGCTCGTGGTTCTTTCAAACCAATGGGTTTTCAAAAACTTATATACGAATTATACTGTTAGCGTGGACATAATGTCGGCGACGGGCTCACCACTTGTCGGGTGGTCTCAAAAATAACTTCGATGGAAGGTGGTTCGAATAGACCTTCTTGTGACTAGACCTCTGATTACCCCTGTAGGGTAGTCAGAGGTCTAGTCAGAAGAATGGCGAATGGGAATGGCGTGAAGATATTTATTTACAATTTACAGTATATCATCTGAAACGTGCTAGAATGATAGCGTAAAAGTTAAAAGGGAAACGTAGGTAGACGCAAGCTAGCGCGCTTTCTTGAAACTTTGCTTAATTTTCAAAGCGAGTAACCTAGCGTACGTCTCTATTACTATATTCCTGTATAACGCAATTAATTCAGGCGGGGCCCGCGTTCTTCATTACCTAGCTACACTTCCAGTGAAATTTAAGTTTCCACTATCGAGCTATTTCAGCTAGTCACCAGTCTGCTGAGTTTTGGTCTGGTATTTTTTTTTGTAATGGTTATCCCGCAGTCTGTCGTTAAACAATTGCATTTTCAAGGTACCTTTCGTCGCCTTATACAATACCTACAGGAAGAAAGGGAGTGGCAAATACTCCGTACCAATAACATTCTTAATCTGAACAACTCGTTGTATTTTACTATTAATAATCTTATGTTAGTGTAATTATTATTATTTTATAATTTTAGTGATAAGATGACCTTATCACAAAAATTTTTAATTGAGCGTGCTTCGATGGTTTGGGCAGGAGCGAATGAGTAAAGACCAAA
The DNA here is from genome assembly GCA_029286605.1 of Sericinus montela. NCBI lineage: Eukaryota > Metazoa > Arthropoda > Insecta > Lepidoptera > Papilionidae > Sericinus > Sericinus montela. Next base: position 1,111,462 of record JAGSMR010000014.1, read on the forward strand.
TGGTGAAGATAGGTACTCGTAGTCAAAAGTGTTGCCTACGATTATCAGCTACCAGCACAATTGTGTACTGATTTTAATTATAATAAACCACCTAAGCGTACATTCTACACGACGTTAATATGCTTCAATTATCAAACAGAATTATCTCTGATGAACATTGATTCCTTTCTTGCAGTGCGTTGGACGTCCTTCTCGAAGGTATCCGTCGTCAAACAAAGAAATCTACCTCGTTAGCGATCCTGGCATCCGAGTCCGGGCATAGCAGGAATCGATAGCAAAAAAACAGCGTCCGATCGATCGAATGTCAACGACCTGAAGAGACGTGGGAATCCAGCCCTGAATGACATTACCACTGCATTGTTCGTTTTTTTTACTTCCCTGCATCACCAATTTACTTTGACCCTTAATTTCGTTTTTATTATAATCGAAAAAAATAAGAGACGGCGTGTCAAACATAACTGGATATACGATGTTAGATGTTTACGTTAACGTATCTTACTGGTATAGAGATAAAGCTCTATTTTTCTTGGCAAAATTGGTTCAAATAGTATGGCACAATATGTTTCGTATTGATACAGTACTTTCCTATGAGAATACGATATTTAACATACGAATGACAAAATAATTAATGCAACATTAGGTACAATGATGCGTAGGTGCCGACGAAAAATTTAAATTTTATAATAAAATATGTCTCATTAATAAAGTAACAATAAATTTGTTGTTTTGAGTTCATTCATAAATTAAATAATTTAAATATGCGTATGGTCAAACAAGATAATGTGTATGGGAAAATAAGCATAAAAAGTAAAGATTATAATAAACTATCTATCTATAAATAAAGCTAAATAGCTAAGTGGATGTGTGACCGGAATCCAATAGAGAGGACAAGAGTTTCATCCCCACAAGGATGGCTCGTAAACATATAATATCGTTGGCTTGTGTACTAAGACGGTTACCGACTTACCACCAATCACGTCATCAAAGAAAGCTTTAAATTTTGAAGAAATTTTTTAGCACGTAAGTCATTTAAAACTCAGTGATACGGAAACGCGACACGATAAAGAGACGATCATATTGCACTACTGACGGATTTAGTCTGCGAGAGAATAAAAAAAAATATCGAAGGTAAGTAAGTATTCTAAAGAATTCACTTCACTTGGGAATTGCACACGTTTTTTTGTTATACTTATAAAAGTAAAAGAAGCGTTTTCTTAGCTAAACGGAACAACAATAAAACAAAACTAAAACAATAGAATAAAAAGTAATTTGAAATAAGCTACTGTGACTGCATTATAAATATTGAGTAAGTAGGGACTATACTCTATTTTTAAACATGAAATAACTATAAAAACAAAATAACATATCCAAAATTTGTGCGCCAGATTTCTCACAATCGGTTAGCTGCACAGCATCTCGCTATCAATTTAATTAAACTTTATGTTTATTTATGAATGCTTTATTGTTAACACCTTATACCCACTTAAAGCTGTTAGGAAGTAACGATAGGCGGATTTCTTTACTTGAAGAGAAATTATGTGCTAGGTGCAGTTAGAAATAAATAATATAAATATAAAAAATATCTTCATGCCATCCCGAATACTAGAGTAGACAGAGGTCTAGATAATTAAGTACTCTCGACTTACCTTTCACTCAAGGAGTTTTTTGGGACAATTTGACAGGTGGTGAGCCTATCGCTGTCTTTATGTCTAAGCCAGCGATGTAATTAGTACAAAATTTTTGAAAAAAACCTTTGGTACGAGCATACCACCTGGGAATAGAACTCGATTCCCAGGTGGTAGGCTCAATCAATTACGATCACTCAACCATTCGGTTATCGTGAGTGAAATCGTGAATGAAAAATGATAAATTTAATCGCTATAAATGATAGATTTGATGATAGATTTCATCGCTGACTTGGACATAAAGATGGCGACGGGCTTACCACCTGTCACGTTGTCTCGAAAATATCTTCGGTGGAAGGTGGGGTCAAAGGGACTTAATTGTCTAGACTTGATCTCTGTCTACCGCTGTATTAGGAATTGCGTAAAGATATTTTTTTTTTCAAAATGATAAAGAGAGTCTTCAGACGATGTTCGTCAGTAACCCCTTTTCCGTCATCTTCTATTTATCAAAGGCGAAATGTTATTTCTTTGATGTTTATATTTTTATTCTAATTTCAGATATGATAAAAAATATATGGTGGAGGACGGAGTGCAGAGTTGGCACGTGGAATGTTAGAGGAGGCATGAGAGATAAGACGAATGAGTTGATTGAAATAATGAAAGAAAGATTATTAGATGCCGTGTGTTTTTCGGAGACCAAGCGGAAGGGCAGCGGTACTGAAGAGCTCCCTGGCGGGGAGTTAGCTCTATGGTCCAGGTCCCGGAGGCAGAGCGCCTGCCAGGGAGTGGGGTGCTGCTGTCGTCTCGGTTGGTCGATGTTATGACTGAATATGAGGTTGTGAACTCGAGACTTCTCTGGGTTCGCTTTAAATTGGGACTGACGAAGTTATTCCTTTTGGCTGTTTATGCGCCGGTAGCTTCGTCGTCCAGAGCTGAGCTGGAGGAGTTTTTGGGACAATTTGACAGGTGGTGAGCCTATCGCTGTCTTTATGTCTAAGCCAGCGATGTAATTAGTACAAAATTTTTAATTGAGCGTGCTTCGATGGTTTGGGCAGGAGCGAATGAGTAAAGACCAAATGGTGAAGATAGGTACTCGTAGTCAAAGTGTTGCCTACGATTATCAGCTACCAACACAATTGTGTACTGATTTTAATTATAATAAACCACCTAAGCGTACATTCTACACGACGTTAATATGCTTCAATTATCAAACAGAATTATCTCTGATGAACATTGATTCCTTTCTTGCAGTGCGTTGGACGTCCTTCTCGAAGGTATCCGTCGTCAAACAAAGAAATCTACCTCGTTAGCGATCCTGGCATCCGAGTCCGGGCATAGCAGGAATCGATAGCAAAAAAACAGCGTCCGATCGATCGAATGTCAACGACCTGAAGAGACGTGGGAATCCAGCCCTGAATGACATTACCACTGCATTGTTCGTTTTTTTTTACTTCCCTGCATCACCAATTTACTTTGACCCTTAATTTCGTTTTTATTATAATCGAAAAAAATAAGAGACGGCGTGTCAAACATAACTGGATATACGATGTTAGATGTTTACGTTAACGTATCTTACTGGTATAGAGATAAAGCTCTATTTTTCTTGGCAAAATTGGTTCAAATAGTATGGCACAATATGTTTCGTATTGATACAGTACTTTCCTATGAGAATACGGTGATATTTAACATACGAATGACAAAATAATTAATGCAACATTAGGTACAATGATGCGTAGGTGCCGACGAAAAATTTAAATTATAATAAACCACCTAAGCGTACATTCTACACGACGTTAATATGCTTCAATTATCAAACAGAATTATCTCTGATGAACATTGATTCCTTTCTTGCAGTGCGTTGGACGTCCTTCTCGAAGGTATCCGTCGTCAAACAAAGAAATCTACCTCGTTAGCGATCCTGGCATCCGAGTCCGGGCATAGCAGGAATCGATAGCAAAAAAACAGCGTCCGATCGATCGAATGTCAACGACCTGAAGAGACGTGGGAATCCAGCCCTGAATGACATTACCACTGCATTGTTCGTTTTTTTTTACTTCCCTGCATCACCAATTTACTTTGACCCTTAATTTCGTTTTTATTATAATCGAAAAAAATAAGAGACGGCGTGTCAAACATAACTGGATATACGATGTTAGATGTTTACGTTAACGTATCTTACTGGTATAGAGATAAAGCTCTATTTTTCTTGGCAAAATTGGTTCAAATAGTATGGCACAATATGTTTCGTATTGATACAGTACTTTCCTATGAGAATACGGTGATATTTAACATACGAATGACAAAATAATTAATGCAACATTAGGTACAATGATGCGTAGGTGCCGACGAAAAATTTAAATTTTATAATAAAATATGTCTCATTAATAAAGTAACAATAAATTTGTTGTTTTGAGTTCATTCATAAATTAAATAATTTAAATATGCGTATGGTCAAACAAGATAATGTGTATGGGAAAATAAGCATAAAAAGTAAAGATTATAATAAACTATCTATCTATAAATAAAGCTAAATAGCTAAGTGGATGTGTGACCGGAATCCAATAGAGAGGACAAGAGTTTCATCCCCACAAGGATGGCTCGTAAACATATAATATCGTTGGCTTGTGTACTAAGACGGTTACCGACTTACCACCAATCACGTCATCAAAGAAAGCTTTAAATTTTGAAGAAATTTTTTAGCACGTAAGTCATTTAAAACTCAGTGATACGGAAACGCGACACGATAAAGAGACGATCATATTGCACTACTGACGGATTTAGTCTGCGAGAGCATAAAAAAAATATCTTCATGCCATTCCGAATACTAGAGTAGACAGAGGTCTAGATAATTAAGTACTCTCGACTTACCTTTCACTCAAGGAGTTTTTGGGACAATTTGACAGGTGGTGAGCCTATCGCTGTCTTTATGTCTAAGCCAGCGATGTAATTAGTACAAAATTTTTGAAAAAAACCTTTGGTACGAGCATACCACCTGGGAATAGAACTCGATTCCCAGGTGGTGAGCCTATCGCTGTCTTTATGTCTAAGCCAGCGATGTAATTAGTACAAAATTTTTGAAAAAAACCTTTGGTACGAGCATACCACCTGGGAATAGAACTCGATTCCCAGGTGGTGAGCCTATCGCTGTCTTTATGTCTAAGCCAGCGATGTAATTAGTACAAAATTTTTGAAAAAAACCTTTGGTACGAGCATACCACCTGGGAATAGAACTCGATTCCCAGGTGGTGAGCCTATCGCTGTCTTTATGTCTAAGCCAGCGATGTAATTAGTACAAAATTTTTGAAAAAAACCTTTGGTACGAGCATACCACCTGGGAATAGAACTCGATTCCCAGGTGGTGAGCCTATCGCTGTCTTTATGTCTAAGCCAGCGATGTAATTAGTACAAAATTTTTGAAAAAAACCTTTGGTACGAGCATACCACCTGGGAATAGAACTCGATTCCCAGGTGGTGAGCCTATCGCTGTCTTTATGTCTAAGCCAGCGATGTAATTAGTACAAAATTTTTGAAAAAAACCTTTGGTACGAGCATACCACCTGGGAATAGAACTCGATTCCCAGGTGGTGAGCCTATCGCTGTCTTTATGTCTAAGCCAGCGATGTAATTAGTACAAAATTTTTGAAAAAAACCTTTGGTACGAGCATACCACCTGGGAATAGAACTCGATTCCCAGGTGGTGAGCCTATCGCTGTCTTTATGTCTAAGCCAGCGATGTAATTAGTACAAAATTTTTGAAAAAAACCTTTGGTACGAGCATACCACCTGGGAATAGAACTCGATTCCCAGGTGGTGAGCCTATCGCTGTCTTTATGTCTAAGCCAGCGATGTAATTAGTACAAAATTTTTGAAAAAAACCTTTGGTACGAGCATACCACCTGGGAATAGAACTCGATTCCCAGGTGGTGAGCCTATCGCTGTCTTTATGTCTAAGCCAGCGATGTAATTAGTACAAAATTTTTGAAAAAAACCTTTGGTACGAGCATACCACCTGGGAATAGAACTCGATTCCCAGGTGGTGAGCCTATCGCTGTCTTTATGTCTAAGCCAGCGATGTAATTAGTACAAAATTTTTGAAAAAAACCTTTGGTACGAGCATACCACCTGGGAATAGAACTCGATTCCCAGGTGGTGAGCCTATCGCTGTCTTTATGTCTAAGCCAGCGATGTAATTAGTACAAAATTTTTGAAAAAAACCTTTGGTACGAGCATACCACCTGGGAATAGAACTCGATTCCCAGGTGGTGAGCCTATCGCTGTCTTTATGTCTAAGCCAGCGATGTAATTAGTACAAAATTTTTGAAAAAAACCTTTGGTACGAGCATACCACCTGGGAATAGAACTCGATTCCCAGGTGGTGAGCCTATCGCTGTCTTTATGTCTAAGCCAGCGATGTAATTAGTACAAAATTTTTGAAAAAAACCTTTGGTACGAGCATACCACCTGGGAATAGAACTCGATTCCCAGGTGGTGAGCCTATCGCTGTCTTTATGTCTAAGCCAGCGATGTAATTAGTACAAAATTTTTGAAAAAAACCTTTGGTACGAGCATACCACCTGGGAATAGAACTCGATTCCCAGGTGGTAGGCTCAATCAATTACGATCACTCAACCATTCGGTTATCGTGAGTGAAATCGTGAATGAAAAATGATAAATTTAATCGCTATAAATGATAGATTTGATGATAGATTTCATCGCTGACTTGGACATAAAGATGGCGACGGGCTTACCACCTGTCACGTTGTCTCGAAAATATCTTCGGTGGAAGGTGGGGTCAAAGGGACTTAATTGTCTAGACTTGATCTCTGTCTACCGCTGTATTAGGAATTGCGTAAAGATATTTTTTTTTTCAAAATGATAAAGAGAGTCTTCAGACGATGTTCGTCAGTAACCCCTTTTCCGTCATCTTCTATTTATCAAAGGCGAAATGTTATTTCTTTGATGTTTATATTTTTATTCTAATTTCAGATATAATAAAAAATATATGGTGGAGGACGGAGTGCAGAGTTGGCACGTGGAATGTTAGAGGAGGCATGAGAGATAAGACGAATGAGTTGATTTAAATAATGAAAGAAAGAGAATTAGATGCCGTGTGTTTGTCGGAGACCAAGCGGAAGGGCAGCGGTACTGAAGAGCTCCCTGGCGGGGAGTTAGCTCTATGGTCCGGAGTCCCGGAGAGCGAGAGCGCCTGCCAGGGAGTGGGGGTGCTGCTGTCGTCTCGGTTGGTCGATGTTATGACTGAATATGAGGTTGTGAACTCGAGACTTCTCTGGGTTCGCTTTAAATTGGGACTGACGAAGTTATTCCTTTTGGCTGTTTATGCGCCGGTAGCTTCGTCGTCCAGAGCTGAGCTGGAGGAGTTTTGGGAGAATGTAAGAGAAGTTCTAGACTTGGTTAGAGGAAACGAAAGAATTGTTGTATGTGGTGATTTGAATGGATGGGTTGGTACCGCTCGGCCAGGGTACGAGTCGGTGCTTGGAATGTTTGGCGATAAAAGGATTAACGATGCTGGCAAGCTTATACTGGCTGTATGCAAGGAAAAGGGTCTTTTTGTGACAAACACTATGTTTAGTCACAAGAAAATCCATATGTATACTAGAACAAGAGAGAATGAGAGAAGTATGATCGATTTATTCCTGGTGGATGACCGACTGCGAAAACAGGTGATGGATACGCGAGTGTTCCGAGGTGCTGACCTGGGAACGGATCACTATCTAGTGATTACTAGATTTAGGGGTCTGTTCGCGGGTTGGCGCCACCGGACGGCGATACCAGAACCACAGTCGGTCGGTAGCATCCGAAGCTGGAAGCTTCAGGAAGCGGACACTAGGGATAAATATCAAGCAAGGGTAGCCGAAAAGCTGGACAGCATTGATGTCAGGAAAGAATGTGTGGAAGAAATATGGCAGAGCCTTAGAGATGGAATGGTTAGTGCAGCGGAAGACGTGCGTGGAACTGTGAAAAGAGGTAGTAGTAAAATGGGTGATGCATGGTGGAATGTCGAAGTGAAAGAAGCTGTAAATAAGAAGAAGAAAGCATGGTTAGACTACTTGGCCTCTAGTAATGATAAGGATATGAGAGAGAAGAAGAAAGAAAGATATAAGCTCCAGAAAGTTCACACGAAAGCATTGATTGAGGAAGTGCGTGAAAGGAGTAGAATGGAAGCGGACGAAAGGTTGTCGCACAACTTCAAGGAGAACTCCAAACTCTTCTGGAAAGAGGTTGGAAGGACCCGGAGTGGTGCGACAGCCTTAAGAATGAATAAAGTGCTTTCGGGAACCAATGACGTCCTCTCAGAAAATTCGGACGTCATGCAGCGATGGAGCGAATTTTATAGAGAGATGTATGCGTGTGATGATCTTAGTGAGGGATCCGGGGTGACGCCGTGATTGGTACGCCAGACTCAGACCTCGATGACACTGAGGTCATCAGTATGAAAGAGATTAAATGTGCGATTAGAAGTTTGAAATGTGGTAAGGCTGCGGGACTAGACAGAGTTACTGCTGAAATGGTCAAGTATGGTGGGCTACGCGTCTGGGACAGCTTTCATCTGCTGTGCAATTTGTGCTGGCGAAGGGGGGGAACGGGGGGGCTTCCGGATGATTGGCGATCCGCGGTCATTTTGCCTTTATATAAAGGTAAAGGTTCACATTATGACTGCGGGTGCTATCGGGCGATCAGCTTGACCAGTTTAGCAAGTAAAGTTTACTCGAAGGTTTTGACACGTAGGATGCAAGATAAATCGGAAAGATTTCTATGGGAGGCACAATGCGGATTTAGACCTGGAAGAGGATGCACGGATCAAATGTTTTCTCTCCGCATGATCACGGAGAAGCTTCTGGCTGCTAACCAGAAGATTTTCTGTGCTTTTGTGGATCTTGAGAAGATAAGGTTGTAAGGAAGAAAATGTAGGAACTGTTGCCGGGTTATGGTGTGGATGGTCGATTGCTAAGGGCTGTGCAGTCACTTTACTGTGACTGTAAAGCCTGTGTGCGGGTAGGGCATGACCTGTCACCCATGTTTAGCTTCCAAACGGGCATAAAACAGGGTTGTGTCATGTCTTCCCGGCTGTTCATACTGTATCTCGACAGCTGTTTACAGAAGCTGAAAGATAGCTGTTTGGGTGTGAAATTGGGTGACATAAAAGTAAATTGTCTGCTATATGCTGATGATGCAGTGCTTATTGCACCATCAGAGGCAGAACTGCAGGCATTAGTCACGTGTATGAAAGAAGAATGTGAAATTAATGGAGTAGGTATCCGATACCTAGACGTGCATGTATGAAGATGATGATGAATCTGAAAGAAGCGAAAGAAGTATGTAGGGATCGTGACACTTGGCGATCTGTTCTCTCTGGCTACCCTGTCAGGGATTGTGGGTGAAGATAAATAAATAAATATATATAAATAAAAAAATTTGAATACAAATTCTGATAATTCGCCAGAAAACTTACCATTAATTTTTGTGAATATTTTAACTATTTAAAAAAAACATACATCTTGTTAAAACAAGAAATAACTTTCTCATAATATTATATAGCTTTGTACCCGGGTATTTACAAATAACTACGACCGAAGTTTTCACCCTAACGCTAACAACAACTGTACGAAGTTTCAACTGAATGGGCTGAACGATGCATGAACGTATTGTTCGTTCTCTAGAGTTCTTGTTTTGAAGAGAACGAACACATAAATAATTTTGTATATATAGACCGCCCTTGCCAATTGATTTTTTAAATCGCTAAAATAAATAAATAAATATCTTCACGCAATTCCCAATACAGGGGTAGACAGAGGTCGAGTCTAGACAATCAAGTCCCTTCGACCCACCTTCCACCGAAGATATTTTCGGGACAACGTGACAGGTGGTGAGCCCGTCGCCGTCTTTATGTAAATAAATAAATAGTTGGAAAATTCAAAAGTGCACGCCTTATTCATTACAATAGAGATTATTTGTAAATTTGTAAAAGTATATATGATATAAATTTGTAGATACACACGTTTTCATGTGCCATACCTCTCGCTCTGTCTTAAATCTTCCAAGGTGTCACTACTGTTGATTTGAGTGCTAATTTGAGTGAAAATTTTAATAATAATAACTAGAGTAAAGGAAATATGAGGACTATAGTGTAATATAAGGAAGCTACAAGTACTTTAAACATCATTTTACATTAAAAAATTTCAAAACTTTAGGGGCTCATTTAATTTATTAAAAAATAATTAAACTACATCGAATTATACCGTGAAAAGTAATAGGCTTCTATTTCCCAAAATACTGAAGCCTATAAAAAAAAACCAACTCGATAAGTGAAGTATTTCGCTCAATATTGTGACCACAAGATACAAGATCCGTACATACAGACACACGGACGTCCAAGACAGAACTTTTTTTTTTAAAAATTTAATTAGTTTAAATAATAAAAAGAGATTTAAAAATATCATGAGTGTCAAAAATAGTGTTTTTTCTCAACATTTGTGTATTTAAATTCACTTATAAAAGCAATAAAGTTTAAAAAAGTGACATTTTAAGTTGGAGAATCACTCGGTGTGCGTAAACTGACAGTAATACCCACCTTAATGTTTCGCTTATGGGGCGTGCAATATCATCACGCAATTCCCAATGCAGGGATAGTTATAGTCTAGACAATTAGGTTCCTTCGACCCTCCTTCCACCGACGATATTTTCGGAACAACATGACAGGTGGTGGGAACGAGACCGTCGACGTTTTTATGTCCAAGCCAACGACATAATTCGTACATAAGTTTTTAAAACACCCGTACGATCCGGCCACTTGGGGATCGAACTCGGGTCTTTTGACTCGAAATTCTGACCACCTAACTCAGCTATCGTGACTTAAATATCTCATCTCAAATTTTTTTCTTCATTTTATCACCCTTTTCCTTCTACACGTCTTAAAAGAGTTTACTACATTAACGCCTATACACCACCTAAGATACATAGATATTTCACAAAATTACATACATTGTTGTTACAGGATGTTACTATGCTATTCCACACAGTAAGTGAAAAAGAAATGAATAGAAAAGAAATTGGAAAGAATCATAGTTGGCCATTTTTTTTGTGAATATTCTTAATACTTCCAATGAATTGTATCACCTTCGACGAAGGGGAAACTTTGCGGAACAGAGACTTTTTATCAATGTGAAGCTTGGCTGCGACAGCCAGTACAATACAAATTTATACAAGTATATCACGAAACAAAACTTGTTTTGTAATAACGAAGTTCCAAGAGATAACAAATTGAAATAAAATAATAAATGTTAATTTAATTGTAATTATTAAACTCGATTATAAAGTACAGAAATGGATTCTGTATATTGTTCGGTTACATAATTCTTACGAAAAAAAGTCATGGCTTTAATTAATTTTCATTAAAAAAGAATTCGGTCAATTGATTCAACGATGATATCGGGATCGATTAAAACGTTCCGTGTCGATTATCTGAGCGGGATTATACTTAATGATATCCAATTAGCTTCGAGAGTAAAACCGGCTGTGAGGTGCTTGAGAAATCATTTTCAGTTTTTTCTGAATGATCGTAGTATTTAAAAAGAACTTACTACCTTTAACCAACACTTTAATATTTCCTAATATTACGGACATAAACTTCAACCATTAGAAAGCAATGAAATACATCTTTTTGGTGATATTGCTTAAGTAGCTGCATTTTCTCCATGGCTGGGAAAGATTAGAGCATGGATACGTCTGTGACATGTGTAGTTCATACATGTCCACAAAAATTTTTATATTATGAAAAGTCTCTAGACAGTAGAGTGGTTAGGCGGTCGGGATTCAGGTCAAGAGAGCCGAGTTCCCACGTGGCAGACTCGCCAATGGTGTTTTTTTTTTCAAAATTTGTATACGATTTATATCCACGTATGGATATAAAGACGGCGACAAGCTCACCACCTGTCACGTTGTCCTTTCTTTTTCGATCCCGATAGCCTAGTGATAGTGACTATGCCTTCGAAGCTAAGGGTTGCGTGTTCAAATCCCGGTACAGTTTAACACCCGTGGAAACATGAGTATGTTTGTACTCGAGTCATGGATGTTTATATGTGTAAGTATATGATTTTTATCACCTTAATACGTATCTATGTAAGTATATTGTATAGTTGGCTTGGACACTAAGACGGTGAAAGGCTCTCACCCTGTTCAGTTTTCCCTAATAGACTTCGGTGAAAGATGGATCGCAAAAGTTTGATTGTCTAGAATTTTCACGCATTTCCAAGTAAAGGAATTACCCCAGTATTGAGAAATGCGTGAAAATAAAAAAAATAACGGTATATAAGAATATCTTTTCATAAAATTTAATAGTGATAGAAACTATTCGACTTTTAAACGTCGTTAAGTAAAGCCTTAAGACTACAAATTGGTAACCTCAGCGTTAAAAAAGTGCCCTGTGTTATTTCATCATACCGTTACCCATCGTGTTGTGTGTATCATATACTTGTAATCACTGTTTCGTCATTAAACGAGTTTAAGTAAGCTACAAACTTACGTCAACATAGTCAGGGGCACAGTTAGTCGTGTGTGGCTTTCGAAAATGTAATTTGTTCGAGCTCTTCTCATAAAAAATTAACCCTGTTGTCTTGATTCAGGACCAGATTCACTAATAACTCAACCACGCTTTGCAATTTATTGACATTAGACTAATGTAATGTAGTCAGTGTATACAATATGTAGAAGATTCAATAAAGACAAATAATCGCCGATTTCCATGGACGAGTAGCGTACACACCGGTTTTCATGGCGTCGCCAGCTCTGTCTGTGTCTGGCCGTGGATTCGATTCCCGAAAGGGTTAATTTTGAAAACCATTTTTTCTCTATTTTCTCAGGTCTGGGTTTTCATGGTACCTTCGTTGTTTTCTCCATAAAACAAGTGCTTTAGCTACTTACATTGGGATTAGAGCAATGTATGTGATGTTGTCCCTATCTATGTATGTACGTACTTTGATTCTGATTTAAAGAAAAATAATGTTTCTACTAAAATAAATACTCGCGAAGCAGCGTGGCATTTGTATATTATTTTATAAGTCAAATCCGGATTTAAGGATTTCATACGGCATGGAGGCATCAGCGAAAATAAAACTGCAAGCCAACCTCGCCGCCGTAATATCCGGAGCTTTGAGCCTGGTAACGAGACATGGCGGCGACTCCAGCTCGCGCGGCTTAAGTGAATGCGTCAAAAGAATTCGCGGATATTAACTTAGCGCTAACTACACAACGAATCGTTCCTATTTTAGTGTACATAAACAGAAACATACAAAGTTATAATAAGGTTGTAGTCGTCAGTAAATTTTTTCTGGATTTTCAGAGTCAGAGTCGGGTAACTCATATGTTGCTTTCTTTCTCCTAACTCCTTGGAAAGTGTATAATATTTTTGAGGGCATGCATATAATATGTAGTGTAAGAATGTGTAGTTTAAATATATATCAGATACAAAATTCAAGAGATGTATCTAGTAATCGACTATTGGAACTAAAGTGGTCTTTAACGGGATTATACTGGAATAGTGTTCTACTGTAAAAGATCTCGGCTTACATATCTTTACATATTACATTGCACATGACATTACATATCTATTATACTCCACTCCACTCTTACTCCAAGTCACGTATGACTAGATAATTAAGTCATGAGAGGGCTCGATAATTAAGTTAAAAAGATACTGGTATCATTCGAACACTTTATCGCTTGAAAACCTTTCTCCTTTAAAGACCAAAACAATTTTAGTCCAAACGACTATTTTCCGCTTATTGACTATAGTGATATGTGTTAACTGCATTCGATTCATTTTTAATCTTCGTAAGTCTTATTATCGCTCGCAATAAAAGTGGTCCATTCGTCAACGCCGTAGTTTGCCTATACTCACAATCCTCTACTCTATCCTCCTCCTTCCTACTTATCTACCCTATTTAATTATTCAGCTCTAACCGCCACAGAAACCTTCGGTCATCAAACGACCTCTAGCTTCTTTGTCCTCACCATATTTTCGGCTTTGTCTCTTCCTCCTTTCATGTGCAGATTGCACATATATTCTGATCTGCTTTGGAATCAGGATGTTGAAGAGTCGTTATGCTTTTAAACAGAAGGTGAAAGGTCACCTCCTAAAATATTGGCATAATCATCGTCATATCAGTTTATTTATGTCATTCATGATATTATTTAAGTATTTAATCGGCGTAAGTGTTATATTTGTATATATTTATATGTATTTTTTTAATTTATTTATGTGTATGTATGTATAAATGTAGGTACATATGTTTTACCCTCATGTATTATACCAATTGTTTATTTATCTTAAATGTATCTCCAACTGTTATATTTATCTTCTTCCCCTACTTTATTTCATCTCTGCATCACCAAAAGGACGACAGGACAAGAATGCGTCAGGCATTAAGTGCCGTCTATGCACTGTTAACGGTATGAAGTTTAATAATAAATAATAATAAATAAATAAAACAAAAATACTAAGACTACGCCAATAACACAAAATTGTGTAATTTTGTACAAAAACAAGTCATAACCACTAAACTTTTTATTAGAACTCTCTGTTCTATTAAGCTACTAGTCTTAAGAACTCTCCAGCTCTTCACTCCACTCGACTATCGTGGCTTATAATATATATTATAGTACACAAATTAAAATTTACACCCTTTAACGAGAAAATGCTAGTACCACCTCACCATTTTTGTATATCTCTACGAAGTGCGCTATTTTAATTCGAGGCCTTAGAGGCTAGGAAAGTAAACGAGATAAGTCCTTCGCGAAGACGATGTCTGGAAATTGAAATTTAAAAATGGTTGCTCTTCTAAACGCTAAAAAGTGAAGTGCTTGAGTACATATTTGGTTGAGATTCTAGAGCGCTATCATATTCCAAATTAAAAAACGATATGCATGGTATTTGTCGCACCGAATTATGAAACAGGTACGTGTACATTACATAAAGACGACGACCGGCTCACCACCTCTCACGTCGTATCAAAAAATGTGTTCTATAGAAGGTGCGTCGAAAGGACTTAATTGTTTAGACCTCTGTCTACCCCTGTATTCGTAATGGCGTGATCTAAGTGTAATTTAAGAATTTTCTTTATAACATTATTGCCTCACCACTTAATTACCAGTAAATACATATATAGATAATACACACATAGACATAGTCTCTTGACTCTAATTACAATCACCTACCACTCGGCAAACGAGACTGTTGACTTGTCTGTGGATGGCCTAGTCTAAGTAAATTATTCCTTTTTAATTTGCTCAGTTTTATTCACTCTTCATTTCTCATACGGATTCTGTTACACACAGAAATAATTGTAAGCTGCCTTGATTTCTATTGTATTTCATTGCGTTGTAGAATCCGTAGCAAAGTTATTCGCAGCAGAAATAGGGTAATCCTTAGCCGTAAAAGACGATGGACGCAATGTGCTGGTCACATAGCTTGTACATATATAACCGTTGGGGAAGAAAAATTCTCGAGTGGCAACATCGTGTGATGGGCAACCGCCTTCATGTTAAGGTGACGACCTGCACAATATTGCGGGGAGCCCATAGATGCTGGGAGGTCTAAGTTCAGCAGTAGAAATTTGATAGGCTGTAAAGAAGCAGAAGAAGTGGGATCTTTACTGATATTAAAATATATGCTAAATATGATCCAACTAAATTGAATTGACCTTTTAAAGGTGAATTTGATTTTACATTACTAGTTAAATTTTTTTACATTTAGCATATTATACACGTGTGTTTTAAATGCGGTAACATACGTGTAACTTTAAATTTTTCGAATTACAATACAAATCACATTTTCATTAATTTTTATTTTGTATTACAGGTAAGGAATCATAAACAGTGGGTTCGCATACTCCAAAAAAGGTAATTTTTTTGATAACCTGCGAAACTAATAATCTAATTCATGTCATGCAAAAAGTAACGATAGCCGATTGGTTGGATGGTAGTCCCCAAGTGGCAGACTAACGGGTTTTTCAAAAAACTTAATATAAAACTTATTATATCGTTAAATAATAATTATATTGTTGGCTTGGACATAAAAACGGCGATGGGCTGACCTGTCACGATGTCCCGAAAATATCTTCGGTGGATGGTGGGTCAAAGGAACTTAATTGTCTAGACTAGACCTCTGTCTACCCCTGTTTTGGGAATTGCGTGAAGATATTTATTTATTTATGTAATGCTTACAAGTTGATCAAATTTCAATTTTTGGAAACTCCTGTAGTTTTTATTACCTAATCTTTGTTTTTCACTTTTGCCTATCATATTTGTCAGGCGTTGTACGTAGTGGTACGATTGGACCTGATGTAGAGGTAATAAATACAAATTTATTATGCTAACATGTTTATTGTAATCATCACTAACATATTCAGTATCATGTTACAATATTTATTGATAATTTAAATGTTTATTGCCCAATCATCTCAATATAAGCTATATTTACTATATTTTAACGGATTTAAATGAAATTAATATTTATTGCCCTTTAATTTTATATAAATCTTGGCAGTTGAAAACGACAGCCAAATCATTGATATTTTTTCATAAAAATGTAAAAAAATATCTTCAAGCCATTCCAAATACTTGGGTAGACAGAGTTGTTTCGACCCATCTTTCACCAAAGACATTTTTGGGGCAACTCGTCAGGTAGTGACCCTGTCACTGTGCTTACGTCCTAATATGTCGCTACGACATAAATCGTAGATAAGTCTTTGAAAACACCCATTAGTACAACCCTGCCAGCTGGTGATCGAACATGGTTCGAGGGACCCCAGTTCGGCTATCCCGACTATAAAAAAACTTCACAAAAGTTGCAATTGATTTTTGTATATGAACTGAAATAGAATATATATTGGTATAATAATTGTGAGATGATAATGGTATGTAAGTAATTGGTTGTTTCACAATTCTTCGACATGTTTTATAAATGCTACATTTTATCTTGGCGAATTTTATGATGACGGCGATTTCAATAATAACTTGTCTATGAAACTTTGCGCTCTTCTCTTATAGTTTCCCTGATTAAGGGCTCCATAATAACTTAAATTTATGCAAATGTATTGTAGTTAAGCTATTTACTTCAGGAGCAGAGCAGTGTATATGATTTTGTCCAAATATATTTACGTTTGTTATTCAGTAATTTGTCGTATATTTATTGTTTATGTAAATTTTTGTTAACAAACGTGTATGACATCGAAGCTGCCAAACGGACAAATTTTGATGCGATTTTTTTTTCTGTTTAAAAGCTAACGTGATTTAGATGGTAAGTAAAAAATGTTGCAGAACTTAAAAAACAATAGTCATCGGGGTACCGGGTTAGCGGTGACCCGCAGTTGTTCCAATGGACTACAAATCCGGATTAAGCGGACCCTAAAACCTCCTTAAAATAAAGCAAAAGCAGGATGAATGTCTGTTTTATTTTCTCACTCTAGAGACATTCATTCGAGGACCTTTCCTATGTCAACCTATTGAATTATGAATTGTGTTATTTTCGCGTGTGCTCTATTAGAAATTCTTATTCAAATATTCGTACGTAATATTTTCGAAATAATATTTATTATATCTTCTCGCCATTCACAATACAGAGGAAACAGAGGTCTAGATAAATTAAGTCCTTTCGACCCACCTTCCATACAATACATTTTTGGTACAAGGTGACAGGTGGTGAGATCGTCGCTGTCTTTGATGTCCAAGCCAAAAACATAAATCGTACATAAGTTATTTAAAAAAAATCCCATTGGTTAGAGGTCAATCCCCAACTAGCCTTGGGGATTGAACTCGGATCTCTTAACTCCGGTGATCGGCACCTAGCCAATGAGCTATCTTGACTATAAATATTTAAAAATATTCCATTATAATTTAAATAATGAAATAGGTCCCTAACAAGGTAGCCAGAGAGAACAGATCGTGAAAGAAAGTGACACGATCCTTACATTCCTCTGTTTTTTCTTTCAAATTAATCATTTTAAAATTGCCAAGGCAAAAAAAATAACACCAATGCTAAAAATAACTGGAAAAGTAAAAAAAATAATATTCATATCGATAATCATGAACAAAGCGTAAATTCAATTAATATTTAACAAAACTCCTTCGAGGACTTATACTAGAATTTTAATTCAGAATTAATTTCTTATAACTGAAATCATCCTTCGTTAATTTGATTAAATTTTTAACAGAGAATGACTTTGAAAGAATAAAAAAACTTTATTTGTTTGAAATATAGCTATAATAAATTAGAAAAGTAATTAATTTATATCGATTACACAGAAGGCACAGAAAGTTACTATTATTGACTAAGACTTTTGTTGACTAAGTATGAGTGCCCACTGGTTTTAGAAGTCATGGTACTTTTATGATTTACTCATTTAAAATACAATGTCTTAGATTAGTGAATGAATGAATGAATTAATGAATGAAAATACTTTTATTGTACACCACGAAATCGAGAAACATTAAAAATTAAAAAATCTGTACAATATGGCGGCCTTATCGCTGCATAGCGATCTCTTCGAGGCAACCAAAGGCGTTAAGAAGCTGCGTTACAGATACCTGGCAGGTGGTGCAGTAACCGGATAAAATAAATAAATGACAATTTTAAATAAATAAAAAAGAGAAAAAAATACGCAATGAAGAAATAAAGCTAAACAAATAAGTTCAAAATAACAATTATAAACCAGACACAATATATATATATATATATATATATATATATATATATATATATATATATATATATATATATATATATATATATATATATATATATATATATATATATATATATATATATATATATATATATATATATATATATATATATATATATATATATATATATATATATATATATACACATACACATATACATATACAAACGCATATAGTACACATAAAAATAATACATACAAAATATGATATCCTCAAAATCAATATATTGATACGGAGTTGAGCAAGTCTTGCAATCTCCTAGCACTGTCCAAGTGATTGAGACAAGTAATATTTTTTAGACAAGCTCTTAAATGTATAGAGGGATTTCGCCTCGCGAATGTCTAAAGGCAGAGCATTCCAGAGGTTAATGGCCTGAACTGTGAAGGATTTATCATAAAATGATGTTTTGTGTGTCGGCATTTGTAAAATCAACTTTTTGCAAGAACGTTGGACATGGTCTGTAGGTCCTATAAAATTAAATTTTTCCTTAAGGTAAGGAGGAGCAAAAGGTTGAAACAGGACACAGTACAGAATAGAAAGTATGTGCAAATTCCGGCGAAGTCGGATAGGTAACCACTTGAGACGAGAGCGAAATTGTGATATATGGTCATATTTACGCAATCCAAATATGAACCGAATACTTGTATTTTGAAGTCTCTCAAGTTTATTTAGTTGATCTTCTGTTAAATCTACATAACTTGCGTCGGCATAATCCATAATTGAGAGGAGTAGAGTTTGTGCGAGCATAATTTTGGTTGGTATGGGTAGGAATGAACGAAGACGACGCAAAGACCTAAGAGCCACAAAAGTCTTTCTGCTAACTTCATTCAATTGACGTGTCCAACTTAATGTGTTATCGATGTAAATGCCCAAATTCTTGACATTGTCGCAGTAAGGAATAACAATTCCGTTCAATTTAATAGCTGGCAAGGAAGACCAGTCAATTCTTGAGATAAAGCTGCGGCTGCCAACAATTATTGCCTGCGACTTTTTGGGATTAAAATCAAGGCCAAATGATTTACTCCATTATAGGATCATATTCAAATCGCGATTTAACGTGGCGACTGCTAACGGCAGATTCTCAAGAGTTTACTGGGCGTACATCTGGATATCGTCCGCATACATATGGTAGAGAGAAGAAACTTTATGAGTGATAGAGTTAATAAAAAGAGAAAAGAGTAAAGGTGACAACACGCCGCCCTGAGGGACGCCAGCAGTGATTTCGCGCCACGATGAAAAGGTATCATCAACACGGATACGCTGCCGACGGCCGCTAAGGTAACTCTGAAACCAGTCAATTACTGATGGAGATAAATTAAGAGAATGTAACAGGCTCAACAGAATGTCAAAGTCAACTGTATTAAAAGCGTTGCTGAAATCCAACAAGGTGACCGTGAGCTATTTATTGTCCATACCCCAACGAATGTCGTCGGTAATTTTGATTAAAGCAGTAGCCGTACTATGCCCAGGACGAAAACCGGATTGGAGCGGATTGAACAGGTTTTGCCTATTAATAAAACGGTTAAGCTGTTGGGAAATGAGTTTTTCAAGGACTTTTGAAAGGAAAGGTAAGATTGAGATAGGACGAAAATCAGAATGGTCAATGGGATTAGGTTTCTTAGGAAGAGGTATAACGTTTGCACTCTTCCATGCTACGGGAAATTTAGACGAGGAGATACATTCATTAAGTATATAGGTAATGATAGGGGTAAGGATGTCAAGGAGAGGAACAATCATATTACGGCTGATGTCATCACTACCTACGGCATTAGAGGATACGGACAATATATTCTTCTTAACTTCACATGCAGTAACCTGACGAAAAACAAACGGTGGATAATTTTGAGGCGGAGTAGCAGAGAAGGATTTAAGTGTAAGAAATTTTTGAACACTATCAAATGTGTTAGAAGGTTTAGTAAAAAAATCATTTAAAAGATCTACATCAACGTTAGAAGGTGAAGAATTGTAAGATGTTTTGCAGTTTTAAGAAATTTCCAAACTTTGGATGAGTCGCCGTTCTCGACTGATGCATGGATGTAGCGTCGTTGTGCATTTCTACACAATGTATTGCAGCGATTCCTGATTTTGGTGTATTTCCTTTGATTCTCCTCTGATTTCTTAGCTTTTAGCAATGCTGCATTTTTCTTTAAAATTAAATTTTTAAGCTCATCAGACAACCAAGGAGCAGGCAAATGTTTGAGTTTGACCGGATGTATTGGTGCGTGAATGTCATAGAGTTGAATGAGTAGCGAACAGAACACTTCAACTTTTTGGTCAATACTGGGTGCATTCTCAATCACTGACCAATCAATATTACAAGCGTCACCACGTAATCTGTCAATATCCATCCCTCCAAAATTACGTCGCAGAAGTGTTTTAGGTTTGTTCTTAGGAGGGCGTAATTTATACGAAAGGAATATTAAATCATGATAAGAAAAAGCATCAGCAGAAAACTGGCCGTGCTTGTGAACAAGATTCGGAGAAGAGACAATTATCAAGTCTAGAAGAGAAGGTATACAGTTGGGAAAGTTATGGGTAGCTGAAAGAGGTAAAATGTGCATATTACATGCATCTACTATAGCCTCAAGTTTGCTAGCCCGAGAGTCGACTTTAAGTAGACAGGTATTAAAGTCACCCATTAATATGGAATGACTATAGATGGGGACAAGTGATTCTAAGAGAGATTCAAAAGAATTGAAATAATTTACAGAAAGAGAGGGACTATAGAAAACACCAAGGAGGATTTTATTTTGAGAGAGGGAAACCTCAATCAGTAAATGCTCAGCAGAGTCAGGAGGAGGCGGTTGACATGACGAACTAACAATTTTAAAAGGGAAATAGGATCTAAGATAAATCGCAACGCCACCACCACCTCTGCTAGTGCGGTCATTTCTGATCAGATGAAACCCAGGCAAGGAGTAAGATGTAGAAGGCAGACAGGGCTTAAGCCAAGATTCTGAGACTAAAATGGCGTGAATATTTGGAGATTCAAAAGACGCAAGCATGTCAGGATAATGAGCCGGAATGCTTTGGGCGTTAATATGAATGACATTGAAATTTTTCACACAGTCTGAGAAACAAGAATTTAGGCTATCATTGAGAGGAAAAGATGCTGTTGTACTGTGATAACTAGTTTCACTAAGTGTATCATCGTCCGAGGACAGCGACATAAACAAATCACTATCAATACTAATATTTGAGGAAAGCATAAATTAATAATAACAATATATATATACAAAAAAATAAAATATTATATATATAAATATATAGTAAATAATAAAATATCTAAAAATTACCAACGTTAGGTACTCAACGAACTCCAACTCTAACCACCAGCAGCAGGAAAGAGAAAGCTTATAACAAAGGACACTTAATACTAAAAAACTAAAAGGTTTAAAGTTATGATTAGTAATTTAAACTATTGCTGTTATAACTATACTATAGCTAAACGAAACAACATCACTAAAAAAATACAAAACTTATTTTAAGAAATCTATGGTTCACTGGAAATATCAGCATAGACAAGTACGCCATAGATTTCTTAAAAGGTCATAAACAAACGAAAACTACGGCGTCTGAAGTCTATGGTCTGCATACAGCTGTCAGTGTTTAATTACACAACAATAACAAACTAGTGGTTATATTTGTAAAACCACTTAATTAAAACAATACAATTTAAAGCAATTAATATTAGTGCAATGTAAATTAAGACTAATTAGTAAATAATAATTATTACAAACATAATTAATTGCATCAAAAGTCACCGACAATCAGTATAACACTCGATTAACAAAAGAAAACACTACTTTTTAGTGGCTTTTCTAGCCCTAGCAGTTACTGCGGGCTTAGTAGCTGAAGATGACGCAGTTGCCGACCAATATTGACAGAAGAAGCTGCAGAGGCACTACCCACTGGATCCGGAATGGCATTTACTTCAGCCACGGAGACCACTCGGTGGCGTACGCCACCCGGACCAAGAACTACAAAGCACCCATCTCGTGACCAACAATGTGCTACACCAAAGCGTTTTCGAGCAGCAACAAATGCTTCATGACGGACTTTGGTCAAGAATTCAGATAAAGTGATACCACTACCCTTTAACTTAGTCTTGGAAAACTAAACTTTATCTCGAAGGTCCTGGTATTTAAATGTGACCAAAAGCGCACGCGGTCTTTCACTCACTGCGCGACCTAGACGATGACAACTAACTATAGATTTCACAGTTATATCTGGAATAGTTAAGTGCTCTGATAATACTTTACATATACACTGGACTGGATTCTCATCGATAGCTTCTGGGACTCCATGAATCAGCAACATCTTCCTTCATGACCACACCTCCATTTCATCCTGCTGCCTGGACAGAAGCTGCAACTGCAGCTGCAGATTCTCCAGAGCTGATAGCACAAATACCCTAAATGTATGGAATTGTGCATTTATGTCAGAAGAAGGGCTTGTCGCTGGGATAGATGTCCTGACTTCCTTTTGAAACTCATCCATACGTGTGGTGAAGTTTAAAGTTAACTCTTCAATAGACTTCTTGAGCAAGTCCATGTTGAATTTAGTGAAATTATGCAATGACAGTACTAAAATTACGAAGTGATGTAAGTAACTGAGTGTCAAATAAAGAAATAATTACTAGAAAATAATGCTGGTGGTTTTATTTAATCACAGGTACATATTTACACCTTAATGAGCTGAACTTATAATATTAAAAACTTTAAAAACTGGGAACGAAATTTAATACGTCTATACAGTTTTGCTCCTACCCACCAAAAAATTAAATGGCTTATTAAAGAAATCTATCTCCTAAAATAGAATAACAAGGTGTAGCCATACAGTAGAAGGCTATGCAAATAAATTATATACAACATTTTTGGAAATAAATAATTAAAAGGATAAGAAAATTTGAAAAAAAAAATCAAAAAGGATAATTTGTATAGCAAGAAACATATTTTTTGAAGTAGATGAGGTATGCTGGTACGTAATTACGATTCTGATTTATTTTTAACCGACTTCAAAAAAGGAGGCAGTTCCCAATTCGGTAGTACGTTCTTTTTTTAATATTTTTTATCTCATAACTCCGCCATGTGTGAACCGATTTAATTTTTTTTTGAAAGGATATATTTTCAGTTTGTTCTCTGAGTCACAACGTTAGGATATGATGATGGAATCAGGAAACTTGCTTAAATTCTAAGAGAATTTTGTATATTTCACTGTTCTGTTTATAATTACCGTATGAGTGTCTGTGAAATATCTTATATGGTAGTCGAAGGTGGGTTAAAGGGACTTAATTGTCTACACAGACCTGTTTACCCCAGTATTGTGGTATATCTATGTTCCATGGCATGGGGTATATCCCAGTATGGGATATCTATTTTTTTAAATATATTTTTACTTTTGATATAATTAATAAACGAATATCAATACCTAACTCATTCGACGTCATTTGCTATCGTTAGTCAGTGCATTCGTTCTATAACAACCTCTTACGGCGGCTAGAGTTGAGGAATCAATACGCGGAACGGAAGGCACTTATGTGTGCGCGTTTATTTTATTACGAGCAATATTCGTTAGGTTTGCACTTACTAATTGGATGTCAGAGCTGAATTTACGCAGCGCCGACACCGTTACAAATGTGAATAAAATAATAAGTCATTTCATTCTGTATTCTCTTACAAAACTGAACTGTAAAATTAAGCACTTTTTTACGGTATTGGGCTGGAAGATAACCTTGCAGTCTACTTTAGAGCAAGCCCGAATATCTGCAGATAATCCAAATGAAATAAAAACTTAACTACTAAAACTTTAGTAAATAATATATAAATATCTTCACGCAATTCCCAATACAGAAGACAGAGGACTAGTCTAGACAATTAAGTCCCTTCGACCCATCTTCCACCGAAGAAATTTTCGGGACCACGTGACAGGTGGTGAGCCTGTCGCCGTCTATATGTCCAAGCCAACGATGTAATTCATACATAAGTTTATGAAAAACCCATTGGTACGTGCCTGCCACCTGGGGATCGAACTTGGGTCTCTTGACACGAAATTCCGACCACCCAATCACTCGGCTATCGTGACTCATCCACAGAGGTAGTCATCGTGACTTTTAACTATATCAAATACTAACTATCAACTCTACTAAAGTTTTAGTGGAGTTGATAGTTAATATTGAACCTAACCTAATTCTACCTAATGTAACAACTAATCCCGTTCGAAAACATGCACACTTGAGTAACAAAAGTGCAAGAGAAATATTTTGAAGACGTGTGCAACGTGTGAGGAGGTAACAACTCGCAAAGACGTGATACCCGAAAAGCGGACGGACGTCTTGCTCCAATCACTCTTAAACTTTTTCACAAAAGTCTTTTGCCTAGTAAAGAAAATTTACAGGCTGTCACTACACCTTATTATATAAAATTGTTCTCTAACAATATTCGAGAATTAAAGCCAAGCTGTAATCATTTAAGGCTATTTGTTTTATTTTAACAATAGTTTTCACCTCCTGTCACCTTTTTTTTTAGTAAAATACGTTCGTATTAATATTTCTTTTTATAAATTCATCATCAATCAATCAAATCGATTGATGATGAATTGAAGATGACGCTTATTAAGATAAAATTTGAATGTTAATATTTAAAATTGAAAAACCGCTTATAAAACCCCTGGTTACACATAAACTTCAACAGTAATTAGAAGAGGATTTGTAATAATCGCCGCACCCGACGAGCGGAATAGCGATTGCAATACATCTTGCATCTTAGACATTGTTGCCCGTCTACAATCTGCAGTATTGATCGGCTATCGGGTAGATAGATCGGTGGATATTAAATTTATTTATCTATTTATATTTATTTATCTTCACGCACAATCCATGACGGGGTAGCCAGAGAGAACAGATCGCCAAGTGTCACGATGCCTACATACTTCTTTGGCCGTGATCGTCTAGTGGTTAGGACCCTACGTTATATTAAAGAATACTTTAATATATATTATTGTCTAAGTCCTATGAGTAGTTTTCGAAAAACCATACACAAATGTACATACTCTTTAAAATTATAAATTAATAATAAATAAATATCTTCACGCAATTCCCTATACAGGGGTAGACAGAGGTCTAGTCTAGACAATTAAGTCCCTTCGACCTACCTTCCACCGAAGATATTTTCGGGACAACGTGAAAGTTTTTGAAATTTTTTTAAAAAATAAAATAAGAAAAGTTTTTGAAAAACCCATTGGTACGAGCCTGCCACCTGGGGATCGAACTCGGGACTCTAGACTCGAAATACCGACCACCCAACAACTCGGCTATCGTGACTTTTTTGTATATACTATCTTGCAATACTTTATTTTTAATAATTCATATGACCGTCGTAATGGTAATCTAGAAAGGGCAGACAGTGCTATCCTGAATTAATTGTAACAGACTAGAGCAGTAGCAAATTAACAGATTGAAACAGATCTGCAATTACTGTATCCCCGTGTATCTGTTAGTACGTGCATCTGTTAGTACGTATTCGATATTTGAGATTGAAATTTACACGAACAAATTCAGTATATAAGAATTTATTTATTTTGATTATATATGTATATAAATGGTGAAATAATGCATCCGATTGCTTTGTTTTATGTCTAATTCTAAGCCTCGTACTTTCAATAATTCGATTGTGATATATAATGTATTTATATAATTAACATAATATCTTAGTATATGTCTTTATGTCCAAGCCAACGATATAAGTCGTACATAAGTTTTAGAAAAGACCAATTGGTTCGATCCGGCCACCTAGGGATCGGACTCGGGTCTCTGAACTCTAATTCCAATCGCTCGGCTATCGAGTCAAGAGACTCCGAGTCCGTTCGTTCGTTCCATAATGTTCTTAGTTAATATATTTTTCTGAGTTAGGTCAAAAACGAGTTGGCTGATGACTATAGTATCTTATTAATTTTAACGAAGGTATCTCCTTCAAAGATGTGTTGTCACCCAAGAGGACGAGTAAGGAATGCCTCAACTCTATAACTTAAAACCGGAACATAGCAGAAATAAGTAAACGTGTGGAACTGATCCAGACGATTCCTTAGTAGAGAAATACGAAGATTAAAACACAGAAGTTTACAGAATATATGTCACCCCATGGATTAAAATTGAATGTTTCGTAAAACATAGTTAGAGATTGAGGTACGTGACAAGATTGTTTGAACGACTTTCATGAACGAGTGACGTATACACCGGTTTTCAAGAAGTCGCCAGTTCTGAGGACTCGGGTTCGATTTCTGGACTGGTCAATGAAAAAAAAAACTAGTTTTTTTTTTGCTTTTTCTCAGGTCTGGGTGTTAGTCGTACCTTCGTGTTTCTGTTTCCATAACACAGGTACTTTAGCAACTTACTTTGGGATCTCTATGGAATTTATGGATAGGATTCCCTATTTATGTATCTCTATATTTATTATTATTGTCAATACAAATCAAGATTAATGTTTAAATAGAAAATAGAACACCCACTAAATAAATTGAAGAGAATATATTTCATGTGCAGATTTAATAGCAATAATGATTATTTCAGTAAATTAAATAATGCGATCGGGACCAGCAAACTGTGTGCAATAGAGGTCGGTAATTGCATGTTCAGCGGGGCTGCGACGTGCGCACACTAATCTGTCGTTTATATGTTAATTTGCTTTGTACTCGCACTACAATTTTCACGTAGGATGCAGTTTCCAAATAATTGCAAATATGACTTACCGGTGTACTCTTCTGTGTAGTGTCTTTATATATGAAAACTGAACTGCCGTATGTTTGACAAAAATGTGAAAGTTGTCTCGAATTATTTATATTGTCCAATGCCAAGCATGTTGGGAAAAAGTACGGCATGAAACTTTTTTCTGAATAAAAATAAATAAAAAAATATCTTCACGCAATTCCCAATACAGGGGTAGACAGAGGTCTAGTCGAGAAAATTAAGTCCCTTTGACCCACCTTCCACCGAAGATATTTTCGGAACAACGTGACAGGTGAGCAATCGGTTTTAGTGATTGTCGACAGTACAAGTAAAGCTCTAAGTAGATACATGGTAGAGTAGAGATAAGGTGATTTTTCTGATCTTTCTTCTTACATTCCAAATCATTTTAAAGATAGTAAGAAAGTACGAACTTGTATCGAATTATTTCGTACGGATACTCTCATCAGGTAATGATAATTTCTATAAACACATTCCTTGCTTTTTTATTCATCTATTATCATAAGTAAACAGTCTACTGATTCGAAGCAGAGGTCAAGATCCTAGCTGCGGAATTAAAAACTTACCTAGTGTCACGACAACGGAGATAAAGTACTCTTCGTATAATTAGAAGTGCTATTCACAGCTCACTCCTACCGAGAGTTAAGAGCTGACTAACACACGCTGCTTACAAATTTAATCCCTGGCATTTGCATGATGACGGCTACAACGTCCTGGAGGGACAAACCGTATGTTTTAGTGTACAGTGATCATGTTTGAGTCCTTCATTATGTCATCTACTTAATTCTGTTTAATAATGAAAATTCATACGAATTGCATATCCATATTCAACGTATTTTCCGCGATAAATGCAAGGTCAATTTCTAAATCGAAATCTAAATTTCTATGTAACAAAGGGCTAATTATAATTACAAACAATGAGGGCACCGTAGTCCTCATTTGAAATTGTTATTTATCGTTCATTATGTTAATTCATATATGGGTTGAAGAATATACTGTTAATACATTTATTGTATTAACTACATAAATAAATTAAAATACCAAGAGTGAAACACCAAGCAAAGGCATTTCTACGGAACTCAAAAAGCTATAATATTAACTAAAGTTGGCTAGTCTCCACCAGCACCATTGTGTCTCTTTATAGTACATAAATAAATATCTTATCGCAATTCCCAATACAGGGGTAGACAGAGGTCTAGTCTTTCTTCACTTTCCACCGAAGATATTTTCGGGAAAACGGGACAGGTGGTGAGCTGGACGCCGTTTTTATGTCCAAGCCAAGGATATATTTAATTTTATGAAAAACCCATTATATTATATGTTTTTGAAAAACCCATTGATACGAGATTGCCACCTGGGGATCGAACTCGGGTATCTTGATTCGAAATTCCGACCATCCAACCACTCGGCTGACAAATAAGTATTTCCTTTATTTTACACGTTTTAGACAATCTAGTATTTTATCATGACTATCAAACTAAAAAAAAATCAGACGAAAACAATTGATATGACATCGAAGTTTCATCAACTTTTAGACAGAAGTTAGTTTGTGGAAATTCCTTATTACAAATTTAACACAATATCTAAAAATTTAACATAATTACACAAAAAAGCAATATACCAGATCCGTAAATCTTAACAAACATTTTTAAAACATTGTTGTTTACTAAGTAATTCACAAATATACATTACTTATTTTTAAATTTCTAAGTATTACATAATTTTAAATTTCTAAAAATTTACGTAAGCTAGGCTTATCATTGCAATCGTTCAAGATATATTGCCTATAAAATATAAGAGACAGGTGGCGTAGGGTTTAACACGCTTTTATTAGCTTCGTATGCAAATATCTATGTACGAAATCTTTAAACGTGATTTCCACTCACTTCACAACGTCGGATATAGTTGAAACTTCGCACACTTACCTGGATCGGACCTTACTTAAGAACCGATGACAAAACAGTAATTCCGTAAATTTGTTCGTAATAGTGTATTTAAAAACTAAAATTTCTTTTTGTAACTAGTCTAAATAAAAGTAGAAAATAATTTTCTATAAGTTAGAATAGATTAAGAATAAAATAATTTATTGTTAAAAGGGGGCTGGATGTCAATTTTGTATTTATTTTATTGGCATTGGTAAAAAGTAATATCATTATGATATCTTAAATATCTTAAGTAGCATACCATGCTTTTTTATAACTTTTTTTTAAATTAAAGAACATTTTTTCATATTGGCATAAAAGTAATGTCTATCCTAGACATATTTTACAAATTAAAACTATATAACTAAACTTATTAGAGACAAACCACCCTTCCATCTGCCTATTCTGTTCTGTAAAACTGTAAGTGGCCTAAAGAAACTTGACCAGCTGAATTATTGACCTTGGTCGAGTTTTGGGTACATCATCGGTCTGCTTATTTTTTCTTGTGTTTTTTTAGATGATTATGTCACACTGTATCGATAGATAAGATGGGAAGAAAGGGTGTAATATAATCTTAAGCCCGTAAAACCATAGCTAAGACCACTACACCACGGAATCCTAAATACAGCTAGTGCAATTTTTATAAATGTAAAAGAAATATTTATCAGATTAAGAGGAAACGTATTTTTCTGAGTATTCGAATTGGACAAATGATCGAAAATGAAATAAATGTATTATTTACACCAATTAGGTTTGTGATTTGTATAACCAGACTAATGAGGCTTCCATTGTACGGTACAAAGGGAGCTTTGATCATTTTCTTCAGATAGTTGGATGTCTCATTATATTATGATGATAAAGAATATCGCTGAGAGCTAAATTGTATCTTCCCAGTGAATTATCGTATTTCTAATTTTTATTTTGATATTTTCTGAGGAATAAACATTTATCGAACATTTCTTTTGCATTTAATTCTAACGCTTTTATATCCATAATTTTAGTAGATTTTGTAAGATTTATTCCTAGGTAGTGTGGTGGAGATAAAAGAAAATATTACCACTCCTGACGGAATGGTCAATTGGAATGGAAAATTCAAGAACTCTCTGAGGTCATAATCTGACACCTCAATCTCTACGAAGACGATATGCAGTTGTTACAACACGCGGAAGCATCGACTATGGAGTCGACAACTTTTGGCAATTAAGGCAATTAATGACAAGACAAAAAATTACATATTTAAATTTAATCAATGGTTGAAATTTCATGGATCTTTTGGTAATCACAACCTTTTTACAATCGGTAGCAGATATTTTCGCTATGAGTATCTACTCAATTTTAATTCTTTGTCTGCACTACGTGTGTTTCAAAAGTGTTTTAACTTTAGCATAGTAACAGGCAACGCCTAGTTAGGCTATATTGGGGTTTCAATTTAAACTTCTCTTGAAAAACATTACACTCCTTTGGAGTGTAATGTTTTTCGAGTGTGAACATAACAAAATTCTTACTTAATTTATTATTCTGCATAATTATGTGGAATTTAATGAATATATTATAGTATAGTATATAACATAGTAGTTCTACGAATCTTCCTGCGTAATGAGTTAAAGTCAAATGTCGAGTAGTGTGATTAAATATTCAGTACGTACGGGTAAAAGGCGAGAATTATTATAACATAAATGACACCCACATACCACACATTCATTTATTACAAGCTATGTGCTGCATCTCTTTGCGTAAGTCTAGTTAAGTACGTAAAAGTATTCTAATGAGCAAAAATTCTCCTAGGCAACATATCACTTAATACTTAATAAAAGGAAAAATGTGACAAGTAAAGTTATAAATCAGGTTCAATTCTGTTATTATAAACCGCACAAAACGTTTGGAATAAACAGTATATAAAACATGTCTATATTGCGATTGCTTTTGAGTATAGAGAAACGAAACAATTGAAGCAGATTTTAAATAGAAAGTATACATACGTGATCGCCTGTAAATGTCCACTGCATGAATGTATGAAGATGTGAATTCAGATGTATGAAGATATTTACAGGCTAATTTATATGGGTATGATAAATCGATTTCTGAATTATTGAATAAAAAAAAATGTTTTTCACGTAAGCCTGACGCTGCATTTGCGTTAGAGTCCTCTGAGATTCGTCCTACTTCCCATTTCTGCTGTTCACTAGAATTGTTGTCACTATTGCTAAATTGAATAGTTTTAGTATTAGATTTTCTTCGTGTTTTATTATAGCCCGTAGTTATATAACATAACGCCAATGCCAGCAATGAGAAGTAAGGTATTCACAGAAGTTTTGGATTATTTCAACTTACGTGGACGAGTTGGACACCGGTTTTTATGATGCCACCAGCTCCGAGCTCCCGCGTTCGATTCTCGGATAGTTCAATGTATAAAAACATTTTTTCAATATTATTTAGGTTTTCTACATTGTGTTTGTTGTATTTCCGTTGTTTTCGATTCCATAACACAGGTGCTTTAGCTGCTTACTTTGGAATCAGAGAAATGTAGGAGTATGTTTTTCCTCTCTGTATGTATTTATTTATAAAATGGGTAAAAGTTTAAAAGACTGATGCACACTTTACTTATATTTCAGAAAATACAAACAGGGTAAAAATTATATCTTAATAAATGTCATAAAAAATTAGCAGCGCGACAGATCCGGGAGGCTCTTTTCCTTGCAGTAGGCGTAGGAAGAAGGCCAGGCTTTGAATCCAACGCGGTCATAAATCCGCTTTGCACACCTTACATCGTCAGCCAAATCTTCGTTTAGGAGATCTGAAATATTTAATCATAGTATATATATACTTCTGATCAGTATAAGTACCTACTGGACACATTTTATTGCCAATAATATGATTTAAAAAAAGTCACGATAGTCGAGTGGTTGGGTGGTCGGAATTCCGAGTCAATAGACCCGAGTTCGATCCCCAGTTGGTAGGCTCGTACCAATGGGTTTTTCAAAAACTTATGTACAAAAATCGTTGACTTGGATACAGCTCACCACTGAATTTATTTCGGTACGTACATAAAGACGGCGACGGGCTCACCCCTTGTCACGTTGTCCCGAAAATATCTTCGGTGGAAGGTGGGTCGAAGAGACTTAATTGTCTTGACTTTACCTCTGTCTACCCCTGTATTGGGAATTGCGTGAAGACATTTTTTTATTTTTTATATGATTTACAGTATTCAATCTGAATTTAGTTCGGTACGTACATAAAGACGGCGACGGGCTCACCCCCTGTCACGTTGTTCCAACAAATGTTTTCGGTGGAAGGTGGGTCGAAAAGACTTAATGTCTATACCTCTGTCTACCCCTGTACTGGGAATCGAGTGAAGAAATATATTTATTTTATGTATATATGAGTTACGCCAATATCTGTGAAACCAATTAAATGAAATTGGATGTCAGCGGTATCTAGAGTGAGTATATATCGAAAATATATCATATAATAATAATAATTCCCCGATAGAAAACATATCCATTTACTTCTGAATTGAAGTGTGACGGGATCTTTTTCAAAACAATAACTACTGACTGAACAATAAATAATAACTGAAGTATCATATTAAATAATCAATATGAGTTTGTGTGTTTGTTTTTTACACAATCAAGCCAAAATCATTCGGATAAATCCCAGCCGCTAAATTTCACCATCGTACCTTACGGCATAGTCAAAAATTCTATCAACACCATCTTGATGCTTTTCACCGCAGTGCGTTTTTCGTGGAATTTTCTGCCACGCACTTGCACTTTATGGAGTGTGCTGTCGTCAGAGGTTTTTCCAGACCGATACGACTTTGGGATCTTCAAGAAAAGAGTTTATACCTTTCTCAAAGGCCGGCAAGGCATCTGCTATGCCTCTGCATCATTGGCATCCTGGTCGTCTATATCAGGGTGGTGTAAATGCCCCCCCTTATGGGTTGCGAGTGTCGAGGCATAGCCTCATAACTCGGGCGTCTTCTCAGAGGGCTGCTGCTCCCCCGATCTTGGCTGCCGCCTTTCAGCGGCATTATGTAGGCGTGTTACGTACTTTACGTCTTACGTCGGGTCTTATTGCACTTCCCCCCCCCTCGGGCCAGGTGGCAATGAGAGAATGCTCTCGGGAGGGGTCGCCACTCCGGTGGTCGAGTGTGTAGTGCGTGTCCTGGGTGACCAGGTGATGTAGATGTTCATGCGGCCCGTTGTCGGCGCGGTCGTACATTCCGCGTGACACACGGACCTAATTCCTCCAGAGACTTGATCTTGACATCCCTGGCGATGTCGTCGTTACGTACATAGCGACCCGCTCCCACTATAAAACGTAGTGCTATATTCTGTTGGACCTGTAGTCGCCGACGTTGTGGTGTTGAGATGAACGCGTACCACGCAGGCGCCGCGTAGGTTAGTCTCGATCTTATGTAGGTCTTGTACATACCTATCTTGGTTTTTGCTGGTAGCTTTGATGAAAGTACCGGATAGAGAACCGCTCTCGCTGCTCTCGCGCTGATTATCGCGTAGTCCATCTGCGCGATGAGGCGTAGCGATTTGTCTATCCGACAACCAAGATAGGTAACGGTGTTCTGCCACTGTATCTTCTCTCTTAGGAGTTATAGTTGGGGTGATACGCGCTCGTGGCGATTGGTGATTATGGCGGATGTCTTCCTGACGTTAATAGTCATCCGCCATTTATCCAACCATTCTGGTAGTAGGTCCAACAGACGCTGCATTTTCCTAGCAGCGATGTTTGCCCGACGGGACGACGTAAATTACGCGCTGTCGTTCGCGTAGAGTGCGAGCATGACATCGTCTTCCCACTCTCGGATGCGACCCTCAAGCGTGGGGATGTCGTTGGTGTAGATTGCGTACAGGCAAGGTGAAAGACAAGTGCCCTGCGGGACGCCTGCTTCTATAATGCGTACCGCCGAATCGGCTTGCTCGACGGTGACGTAGAAGCTTCGCCCTACTAAAAACGATTCTTCTAATCGTACGTAGGCAGGTGGTATCTTCTCCCCTTGCAGCAGCTTGAAGATGAGTCCCGTATGCCATACAAAGCCTTTTCCATGTCTAGTAGGACCCCCAGACAGCAGCGGCCACGATGTTGTTCGACCGCTAAGTAATCAGCGGTAATCACTTACCATCACGTGAGCCACCTGTTCGTTTGCCCCCCTATTCATAAATAAAAATAAAAAAAATGGTTGAAAAAGTTTTAATGAAATCGGAATACTTATTATTCCGTAAAAATACACGGTTTTTACAGAAGAGACCTGAAAAATGTTTTCATTAAAGAATTTTGATTTGTAATCATTGGGTGTCCAAAGAGGTTACTTTTTGTTCCCACAAATCCTACGAAATTTTTTGTCTTCCACGGACTAAAGAAGAAGACTTTCTAAGTCTTAGTAATCAATCGGTTAAGTTCTGAAAAGTTCTGAATTGTGATTAAATTAAAGAGAAAAAAAGTTAAAATTTCAACTGACACGGGCGGGGTCATTTGAAATTTTACCTTCTTTTTCTTTAATTTAATCTCATAAAAGTTCAGCATAAACATGCTTTAAAAATCAATAAAATTGCATAATAAAAGTTCTGAATTCTAAAAGTTCTGTTTTAATTTGTGAACCAGCCATTTATTTTATACATATTTAAATCATTTCATTATAAAATTAGAAAAAAAAATTAGGGGAATTCCCGACTGAGCGTCATCTGATTTATAAAACAGTAAACTAAAAATTTCAAGTTCTATGAGTTACTACAATATTATTGTAAGGTTTTTCGTGGCCTGCAGTCACCCTTTGCGGGCCCCCGCCGCCTGCACACCTCTACCTATGCCACTATCCAGAATTAGAATTCTATTTGCACACAGCCCGTTACAAATTAGCTCAGTAATTGCATTGTCACTTTTTGACATATTGACTAAAAATTACGCCTGAAATTTGGGGAATAGTGAATGTAATTGATGTCAATTCTAATAATCGACAACGACACGTACTGAATAAAATAATAACGTATTGGTAAACAGATTGAACCGTTGTTTTGAATATTTTGAAGTCGTAAGTCTTCCTAAATATAGGCCTCCCTCAAAGCTATTCTTTAAAATACTATATAAAGCTACCTGCATCAATCAACCTCGTCCCTCTCATTTAGCTATTTAATGCCTTATTTTGTGAACAAAACATTTTTTATAGGATTCGATTGGACGACGGTACGAATATTTTATTGTTATTTGAATTTTTTACAAGATATATTATAACCACCAGTTTGAATATTATTTTTGGGACTTTAGGATCTCGGCAATCTTTTCATTCAAATTCAGATTCACTACATGTTTACAGGACGATAGTAGGTGCGAGTAAGGTAAGGCATAGGACAAGAGAACATCTCTATTAAAAATGTGAAATTGGCAACACATAAACAATTACGTAAGAACATACACCGTTAACTACTAGTGTAGCGCTTACATATTCTAAGGCGCGTGCATGGGTTTGTTTGGAATCATATTGTTTGCGGTACGTTACAAGATGCCGCGAACGTGAGCGAAAATATGTTGCTTACGCGAAGCGATGTTTCCTTAGTCAACTTTGTTTACTTTAAGGCACGCTTCTATCAAACGATCTATATAATAAATATAGCATATTAATTTAAAACTATTGTATTATTAAGTTCATTTACAAATTAAAAAAAAAGTACTTTTTCTTTTTTTGGTATGTTTTTATTTTCATTTAGAAAATTGGCTATTTTTGTTTACTTATGTTTATGGTTACATAATATGCTTATGAATTAGATTATCCTTCATTTTCTCTTGGACAACTACAGGAAAGAGAATTCTTAATGTTATGACTTAGATATTCTGTTTGATTTTAATTTAATCCAAGAGACTCAAGTTCGATCCCTATATGGAACGCTTATGTAAATAAGTATATAATTTGTTGCTTTAGATTGGACACTAAATAGCGATAGACTTGCCTACTGTCCCAAATAAATCCCTAAAATATTTTTCATCTGGTTTGTAAAAAATGTCATAAAATTCTGCATTGTTCATACTATGGAGATGCTATTTTTATTTTCATTTACCGATTAATTAAAAACAAATTGTATAAGTTACTAATAAATAAAGCTTAGCGTACGTTCGCACAGTGAAACTTAGCAAATTATCGGAATTAAAATAGCATTACGCCGAGAGGTTAAACACACGCGCTGTGGAGCATAGATAATGTTAAAAGCAAATCTCCATTCAGTAACAGATGCGAAATGAAGTCGGAGGCATTGTGTTAATTAGATTAGAGGATTATACCTTCACATTTCATGCTGCAGTGGCCCCCTTTTCTACCTTTCTTGCACCATTCTTTGTTGTTTATCTGTAAAACAAAACAGAGATTATCGATTTTGTTGCAATGTAGTTTCTTCACCTCTTTTTTAACGTATCAGGAATTAACAGTAAATAAAGAAAATGATCCCATTGCCTAGTTGGTAGTGACCGAGGCTTCGAAGCAAAGCGTTGGTTCCAAAATTTTCAATGGAAGGTGGGTCGATTGGAATTAATTGTCTACATTTCTAATAATTAAAGAGATTTTTTAAATGATAATACTATGTAATTACTTATTCATCCTATTTATATGTATTTCGAATAGAACTCAAAGACAAATTATCAATATTATAAGTCAAAGTCACTCTATTACATTCTAGCAGATAAAAAATAATCATTTTTATCATAGTGAATATCCACATATTCAAAGTCTAAATAAAAACATAGGGAGTCAAGTAATTCATTCACAATCTTAAAGCGTATATCTAAAAAGACCCCTGTGATAACCAGAACTGAAAACTGTTAAAACAATCATGGTTGTAACAATGGTACTGTTTAAAAATCTTCTATTTTAATATCATTATTTATGTGCAATCATAATTGTATCTAAATTTCTCATTCAGCGCTTTGTAAAGTGACTTTGACCACAATGCACCAATAATATTCTGTCTTCGATATTATTCCCGGACATTCAGTTTGTCTCCTAGCTCTGATTTGATTAATCCTGAAATCTGCTTTGAATACCATTTGGGAATTCAACTTCAGCTTCTAAGGCAGTCTGACGGCTATTCTTAGAATTACGGACTTAATTAATCATAGATTGTAATAAAATACGGACCTTTTTCATACTTATATATTCTTTGGTGCCATTTATCACTTTTAATGTTGTAATGCTTCGAAAAATAATTGCAAATTTTATTACTAGTGCTGAAACTTTAAATTGTGTAATTGAATGAGATTTTTTTTTAATTTGGCGTAATTTATATTCTTGCAACTGATCATATTTGCTCTTAAATCTTGTTTAAATTGAGATAGTTATGATAAATATTGCTAAATTACACCACAATCTGATCACTAAATAATCGTGTAATGAGATAACACATTAAACTAAGATAAACAAAGCGAATATAATAATTTGTACGATTTTAATTAAGCCTTAAATACAACAATAAAATGGTTCAGTAAGCGCTCATAAAATCCCTAGTGGAAATCCCAACCAACATAGTACAAAGCGATATGGATAATATTGCCCGTAGGCATCGTCAATGCGACGTTCAAATAAATAAGCGAATTAATTAAAAACGTGTTTGCTGACAAAATACAAAATGCAGGCGAACGGCCATGTCGCCTGAAATTTGCATTTTTATCGCGCCCCTAATGGAGAAATGCGTATCGAGCATTTTTTTAAACGACCTTTTTTGGAGAATGTCAACGTAATGACTTCACTGTGCGGCTAGAATAAATTCCTCACTTTAACTTGCCTTCGATCAACAAATAATTTATCTATTGAATATTAAATATACGATGAAGTAA
Source organism: Sericinus montela (assembly GCA_029286605.1). Taxonomy (NCBI): domain Eukaryota; kingdom Metazoa; phylum Arthropoda; class Insecta; order Lepidoptera; family Papilionidae; genus Sericinus; species Sericinus montela. Next base: position 1,149,336 of record JAGSMR010000014.1, read on the forward strand.
TAAAACGTGCCGGTATAAATTTGAAAAATAATTCATTCAAGCTTAGCTAATCATAAGGTAGTGATTTCTGTGTTCCCACTTCCTTATATTAATTAAAAAGGTAACCCTCAGAATAAAAAGGAAAGAATGAAAAATGCTTTTTATTTTTCATTTTTTTCTACAATCAAGAAGTTTAAATATACAAAAAAAATCTATATCTATAATCTGAGGCCGTAGCAACAGATGGTATTCTGTGTTCCTTATTTAGTATATAATGTGATTTAGATGGGGAACTATGAGATGGGTAAAAAAAAAATTAGTAGCGCTCGACCCTTTTGCATATCATATCACAGGCTCGTCTAAAGGAGAAACATGGCTTAGAGGATAAACTTGTAATAACGTAACTTGGGCATTTACTAAAATATAACAAAATATTCAATTATAATATGAAAGTAATGTTATGGTACGATAACGGAATTCGGAAGTTTCCAAAATTATATTGTTAAGTAGTACACAAACCTTAGCTGCGGTAATTTGTGTCTTACTATAGCACTACACGGTTTTAGTACCCTTGTTATTTCAAAATACATTTAATAACTGTCCGATTTTTATGAAAAATGATGAAAAACGAAAAAAATGTCTATAGGTTTTGTTGTTTGGCGACAGAAACATGATACAACTTTTTATGATATTTCGAGATTAAAATATTAATAAAGTTAAGATTTCAATTTTTTTATATAAATTCACGAATTTATGATATAAACTTCACTTTTATTATAAAATACATCTGTACCCTTTTCCATTATGAGCGGCAGGATTGTGAAATAATGCAATACTCAACGCGGTTAAACGATTAATATCCCGACCGCTGGGCTTAATGAGAGACAATAATTTTTTGCGGAGCCCGAAATGTCCATTGCGACAACGGATTACACCAAAATCTCACCAATTCTACGTATCCCTTGTTAATTTAGTAATATTAAATTCGGCGTTAACCGCGCAGTGATTATCGCCCATAATTTTAAATTAACATTCACTGATTAATAACTGCTGACTGTATCATTTGCATAATTACTATTCAGAATTAAATTCAGTGATTTTTTAAATAATAAGTTAATACATAGCCATAAGGATCAGCACGCTAATATGGCAATGGGCCGGTCACATAACTCGCAGAACTGACAAGAATTTGGGAAGGGTTCTTCGGTAGCAACTTTGTTCTGTCGTCAAGGACAACCCCCTTCAAGGCGTAATGAAGATCTGCAAAATGTTGTAGGATTCGATAGATACAGGTGGCTTGGTATCGTTAATAATAAAAATCTTTGGGGAGGCCTAAGTTCAGCAGTAGACTTTGATAAGCTGTAAAAAAAGAAAAAAAAGTATTTATTTAATATTTAAAAATAATAATTTCCATTGTTACTTTTTAATTCATTTCTTCTTGTTCCAGTTGTATCCTACATTTACATAAGTAAGGCACAATATTAGTAATATGATAAAAAATGGAATTGGAGGCTTGGCATATGTAGCTCCGATATCTTTTTACTTAGTCACTACACTTTCGTAATAAGCGATCATATTCATAACCGATTTTCGAAAAAAGTCATTTTTCAGTATACAGTTTTCTTTCTTTTTCTTAACAATTCTTTTTTTCTCAATATGAAAAGTATATCAATACAAAGAATGATCCTGAGACCTGCATCCATGGACTCCCAGCAATATTATGTTGGTCGCAATATTTTTTGGTGTTGTAATACTCTGTTGTTGGGTGGTCGGAATTTCGAGTCGAGAGACCCGAGTTCGATCCCTAGGTGGCGGTACCAATGAGTTTTTCAAAAACTTATGTACGAATTTCATCGTTGGCTTGGACATAAAGACGGCGACGGGCTCACCACCTGTCACGTTGTCCCGAAAATATCTTCGGTGGAAGGTGGGTCAAAGGGACTTAATTGTCTAGACTTGACCTCTATCTACCCCTGTATTGGGAATTGCGTAATACACTGTAGTTGCCTGTAGTAGGTTGCCACTTGCGAACCTTTCTTCTCCAATCGTCTTCAGTTCTGCAAGCTTAGTAGCTTTCGTCGTGCTGTGAAAGGCCATGTCACTGATATTTTCAGCTTTTTCTAGATTTATTCAATCACGTTGAGCGGTAAAAGATTCATAGATAGTTGCATTAAAAAAATCTATATATTGAACTTCTTAGTCTTGTGTAGATATAATCTCGTAGGTATAGCCACGATAGCAAAGTGCTTGGGTGATCAGAATTCTAGTTAAGAGACTAGCCTTCGTTTCCCTGGGCTCATACGTCGTACCCAAGGTGGCTCGAAAAGATTTTATTGTGTAGACCTCTGTCTACCCCTGTATTGGGAATGGCGTAAAGATATTTTTTTCGTATACATAAAATACAGCACTCGTATGTTTGTGGCTGCAAAACTAGAGAAGTAGTCGATGGTCGAGTATCCACTGTGACGGGATACACGTTTGTAATGCTACTCGTAATTTTCTGAGATTATGAAGACAGGTGCTATCTGTGAGAAAATTAGTACACATATGAAATGAAAACTATTTATTTATTTAAAATAGGAGAAGTATTTGTTACGGCTATTTTTTATGGGGGTAGTTTTTATGGGCGATTATATTTTTTATTGCTATGGGGTCATGCAGCTGACGTAGAAACAGTAATTGTTTTTCAAAAGAGGGCCATACGAGCTGTATATTGTCTAAATTCCCGAGCAACTTTCAGAGAGAAATTTAAAGAAATTGATATTTTAACACTGGCCTCACAATACATATATAAAAATTTTATGCATGTGCATAAAAACATTAATACTTTTAACAAGACTTCTGATGTATAAAATGTAAATACTAGGAACAAACACAAGCTTATAACACCGGTTACTAGACTCCATAGAGTAAGTAACTCGTTCTTTGGGCGGTGTATACGCTTCTACAACAAAGTCCCGGTAAATGTGCAAATCCTGTCTACAGGTTTAAGAAATTTATTAAAGAAAAGCTTTGTAGGAAGGGTTATTATAATATAAATGAATATATTAATGACAGTAACCCCTGGGAATGAGGTGATCGCTCCCAAGCTATTTCTAGAAAATATCATATTAAATTTGTATAATGTATAATGTACTATTGTTAAAAATATTGAACAAAAAAGAGGATACCTACGGAGTTTCTTTCGCCTGTTTCTTCTCAGTTAGAGGAACCTCATTAAGAAACGGTGGTAGATTGCGAATGACTATCGATAAACGAATGTATGTTCTTATGTCGATGAATAAATTATTTGATTTGATTTATTTTCCGATTATAAAAAAAGTCCATAAAAATGTTTCATTGTCCCATGTTTTTATCACCAAGCGAAGCTTTCTTACCCTGGTACTGCTGTTTAATAAGCAAATGCCGCAAAAGAGATGCGTTGGTTTTCCATTACAGGCTAAATATCACTTAATAATGTGTTGTTTCAAAGATTTCACATAATTAAATTGTTACGATTCACTAAAGAAACATTTAGTCCTGTTGTTACTACGTAAGAAAACTGTAAACGGTCTTTTAAATGTGCGTTGTGTTGTTGTTTCAAACAATGTTATTCCACTGGGAAAAGCATGTAGCTACCTTGCTAGGACCATTATTAAATAAAAGCGTTAGATGAAAATTTTACCATCTTTATAGCATGTAATACGGTTATTCGTGTGTGTGTTAATATTCTACTCGCCCGAAGATATTGCATTGTATAAGCTTTCTATTGGTAAATTAGATAAAATAGTGTTGTAAAAAAGCAATTAAATCAATTGTTAAAAAGCCTTGCAGTTTACATTTAAATTTGGTTAATAATATTAATATTAAACAAATTATAACACTAAAAATAATTGTGATAATTAAAGTAGGACTTACGCTTAATTTATAATTACATTTTAATCTTTTTAGTCAAATCTATATTACTAAGAAGTTTATATATGCTAACAGCTTAAAAATTGATATGCTTTATGACTCTATCATTAGGGTGTTTTTAGTAAATAGAGCATAAAAGTACACTTCTAAGTTTATTAACTTCACAACCCTAAATCGATGCTTAAAGGCTTCAGTATTGGGCTTAAAAGATGACAAGTTAGACGTGCCACCAGACGACAGCAATAAGAAATAGAAGGTCGCAACAGTGCTCAGCCTTCCGGACGTTTATTCGACACTTGATACTTATTTCCTTCGTCGACCGCCCCACTATCTGTTAGATGTCGCTCCGTAAGATTAGGTTCCACTGGAATTGCATTTCGCATCGCCTTACAGCATTTTATAACGTGACATATTTCTAGCTATAAATTGAAGGAAATTCTAGTAATTATTATCATAAAGGCATTTAAATCCTCTGCTCGACATTGGCTTCTTCCGTACTTCGGCACGGGTTTGTTTAGTCGCCACGCGTGGCAAGCGGATGGGCGATCGGGGTACCAAACACCCTGCTGCCGTCCGTAACCGGTGTGCTTAATTTTAGTTTGATATTTTCCGAGACGGTTATTCCGTTACCTGTCAGTTGGATACTGACAGATAGCATGTTCAAGGCCTTTCCCCTCTTACGACATCTACGGTTAGAGGGGAGTGGTGTTATTCTAACACAGATACTTTTTGGGACATCGTGATAGGTGGTGAACCCGTCGTCTTTATATCCAAGCCAACGATATAAATCGTACATAAGTTTTTAAAAAACCCATTGCTACGAGACTTGGAAATCGAACTCGGGTATCGGACTCGAATTCCGATCACCCAACCCATCTAGGCCCCAGGCAATCATGAATACACGGCTACAGTTTTTGATGATTATAGCATTCAAGTTTTTTTGAAACATTTTTCATTACATTTGTCCCAGGATAACAATGGGGTAGGTGTATTCTTATGCCGTTTCGAGTATTTATTTATCTTTTTTTAAATAATGTTGATATATTAGAAAACTAATAAGTTCGTCAGTGGCAAATGTAACTTTTGTTTGTCTAAGTATACGGATAGCAAACGATTTTAATTATGCATCTTCTCATGGAAGTGAGTGGTTGCGGTAATATTCTGAGCATAACCGCAGAGTCATTATGTACATAGAGCATCGACATTAACCCAGCAGTAGGTACTGTAAAATATTTGCGAATCGTTTGACTACAACAAACATTCTGTGTGTCTTGAATTTAAATAATTGTAATGTATATAATAATATACAACTTATGTGTGTATGTACCTAATTTACAGGCTATGAAATGTTTATGTTCGAATGTAGGTCCTAACGAGGTCCTATTTGGATTCAATTAATGGAGGAAAGTTCGTCGGTAGATCAACTCTCTTTTCCAGCAGTACATTTAGTTCCACCTTATATATCTTTATCTGTACATGCTTTATCCATCTAAGCATGGTCTTATCGATTTTATTCCGGCATTTTATTTAAAGTCACAGGTATTAAATACTTGCAATATTTTTTTATTGTAGTTCCTCAAACACCTTGATATTGAAAAATTACATACGTAGTTTTTGTATCATTCCTCCCCAATTGAGAGCTTTAACATTTTAAATTTGCCGGTACATTTGACTTGAAAGACGCTGATTCAGTTCTGTAAGAGCCTGAAGCGTCGCCGTCACGCTCGTTGAGGTGCGATTTGCATTGTGGCCGGGCCGGGGACTCGTTACGCGGTTCACGTTGGTTCAATTTATTCGTGGGGGGATGGTGGGGAGTGGAGGTAACTCTCCGCAGTGGAACTCCTTCGGTCCCATTCGTCTAGACCTCGACTTGAATGCTAGACGTAGTGGCGGGATTGAACCTGCCGTTCCATAGGCGAAGTAACAAATTGCTTTTCATTTATTTTGCAACGAAACTTTTTTATATTAAATAATAGATTAGATTCGTGTGCACAGCATTGTATGCTAAATATTTAAGGTATTTTGTTTTGGTAGCAATAATTTAGAATGTTTTATAAAATGAATTATAAAAGAAGTATATTCTGAAGCTTTGGATGAAATGTGCATTTCGAAATGAAGAAAGACAAACGATTAATAGAGAACACTTCATCCTTAATAGCGTAATACTGATAATGTGTAGTTATCATATTTACATATATTTTTTAAAAATAAATAACTACTAATAAATAACTACACTTTTCACCGAAGATATTTTCGGGACAACGTGACAGGTGGTGAGCCCGTCGCCGTCATTATGTCCAAGCCATCGATATAATTCGTACATAAGTTTTATTATTAATTATTATATATTCCATACCGTAATGGTCATCGAATGATGGAAGACTTCGTGACATCAATTCAAAATACATCCTATTTTCATAATGTTCTCCGCCTAATCCTCCTAATATACTCTTTTTAATAATTAGAATACTTTTCTCCTGTAGTTAACTTTCACTAGGCTTTGTATATGTATTGTGTAATATAAATATACATTTTTAGCTGAATACTGTATATAATGTAATGGCTTGTGTTATCACCCGTGAATTAATGTCATGCACTATTTATTAATCTGTGATATTTAGTAATTATATAACACGATAACTAGAGTTTAATCATTTGAAGATAAACAAATAACTATGTTCAGAAAGTGCTTTTAACTCCAATTTTAATGAATTGTGTTATATGTAAGCAAATATAAACAGTTACGTTTAATTCAATTGTAAATAAATACAAAAGGAAATGATTTTTCCGAAACTGCTGATTCCTAATCTACCTCTCATCGCACACTCGGGCTGCAGCAAACGAATGAGATACGTTGCAGATCTAGAATAAACTCATCTGATTATAAATTGCAAGCAACAGTAAACGAGAAATGGCAGGAACGAGCATCGGATTGCGTCGAATAACTTATACAGCAATCGGCACTGGCTGTGTAATTTTCAAGGAAAATGTAAGAGTTTTTGCGGTTACAGAAAATGAAGCTTTAAGTTGAGAGCACTTTTATAGTTTAAAAGGCTTTGGTTCGCTTACTTCGCTTATTAAAACATTAAGTTATTACTTTAATTACCGAGATGTTTAAATGTGTCTGTGCCAATGTTACATTTTGTTTTCTTTTACTTTTTTCATCACGCCCTTAGCCTATTTACTCGGAGCTGCAAAAATATCAGAAAAATTAAATGTTTTGTCTATTTTGTCCATAGTGATTGACACAGTGGAGGTTTTATGTCACTTTATCGATATTCCAGTCATCCGTTAACTGAATAAACAGTAAACTCGTATAGATATCGCGGTCGATTATTCATTGTAATTTATTTAATAATATACAACTTATGTGTGTATGTACCTAATTTACAGGCTATGAAATGTTTATGTTCGAATGTAGGTCCTAACGAGGTCCTATTTGGATTCAATTAATGGAGGAAAGTTCGTCGGTAGATCAACTCTCTTTTCCAGCAGTACATTTAGTTCCACCTTATATATCTTTATCTGTACATGCTTTATCCATCTAAGCATGGTCTTATCGATTTTATTCCGGCATTTTATTTAAAGTCACAGGTATTAAATACTTGCAATATTTTTTTATTGTAGTTCCTCAAACACCTTGATATTGAAAAATTACATACGTAGTTTTTGTATCATTCCTCCCCAATTGAGAGCTTTAACATTTTAAATTTGCCGGTACATTTGACTTGAAAGACGCTGATTCAGTTCTGTAAGAGCCTGAAGCGTCGCCGTCACGCTCGTTGAGGTGCGATTTGCATTGTGGCCGGGCCGGGGACTCGTTACGCGGTTCACGTTGGTTCAATTTATTCGTGGGGGGATGGTGGGGAGTGGAGGTAACTCTCCGCAGTGGAACTCCTTCGGTCCCATTCGTCTAGACCTCGACTTGAATGCTAGACGTAGTGGCGGGATTGAACCTGCCGTTCCATAGGCGAAGTAACAAATTGCTTTTCATTTATTTTGCAACGAAACTTTTTTATAATAAATAATAGATTAGATTCGTGTGCACAGCATTGTATGCTAAATATTTAAGGTATTTTGTTTTGGTAGCAATAATTTAGAATGTTTTATAAAATGAATTATAAAAGAAGTATATTCTGAAGCTTTGGATGAAATGTGCATTTCGAAATGAAGAAAGACAAACGATTAATAGAGAACACTTCATCCTTAATAGCGAAATACTGATAATGTGTAGTTATCATATTTACATATATTTTTTAAAAATAAATAACTACTAATAAATATCTACACTTTTCACCGAAGATATTTTCGGGACAACGTGACAGGTGGTGAGCCCGTCGCCGTCATTATGTCCAAGCCAACGATATAATTCGTACATAAGTTTTATTATTAATTATTATATATTCCATACCGTAATGGTCATCGAATGATGGCAGACTTCGTGACATCAATTCAAAATACATCCTATTTTCATAATGTTCTCCGCCTAATCCTCCTAATATACTCTTTTTAATAATTAGAATACTTTTCTCCTGTAGTTAACTTTCACTAGGCTTTGTATATATATTGTGTAATATAAATATACATTTTTAGCTAAAAATAAATAAAAATATCTTCACGCAATTCCCAATACAGGGGTAGACAGAGGTCGAGTCTAGACAATTAAGTCCCTTCGACCCACCTTTCACCGAAGATATTTTCGGGATAATATAAATATACATTATTTTATTGTAATATAAATATACATTTTATTTTTCTTTTTAATAATTAGAATACTTTTCTCCTGTAGTTAACTTTCACTAGGCTTTGTATATATATTGTGTAATATAAATATACATTTTTAGCTGAATACTGTATATAATGTAATGGCTTGTGTTATCACCCGTGAATTAATGTCATGCACTATTTATTAATCTGTGATATTTAGTAATTATATAACATGATAACTAGAGTTTAATCATTTGAAGAAAACGTTTATAAACAAATAACTATGTTCAGAAAGTGATTTTAACTCCAATTTTAATGAATTGTGTTATATGTAAGCAAATATAAACAGTTACGTTTAATTCAATTGTAAATAAATACAAAACGATATGATTTTTCCGAAACTGCTGATTCCTAATCTACCTCTCATCGCACACTCGGGCTGCAGCAAACGAATGAGATACGTTGCAGATCTAGAATAAACTCATCTGATTTTAAATTGCAAGCAACAGTAAACGAGAAATGGCAGGAACGAGCATCGGATTGCGTCGAATAACTTATACAGCAATCGGCACTGGCTGTGTAATTTTCAAGGAAAATGTAAAAGAGTTTTTGCGGTTACAGAAAATGAAGCTTTAAGTTGAGAGCACTTTTATAGTTTAAAAGGCTTTGGTTCGCTTACTTCGCTTATTAAAACATTAAGTTATTACTTTAATTACCGAGATGTTTAAATGTGTCTGTGCCAATGTTACATTTTGTTTTCTTTTACTTTTTTCATCACGCCCTTAGCCTATTTACTCGGAGCTGCAAAAAATATCAGAAAAATTAAATGTTTTTGTCTATTTTGTCCATAGTGATTGACACAGTGGAGGTTTTTATGTCACTTTTATCGATATTCCAGTCATCCGTTAACTGAATAAACAGTAAACTCGTATAGATATCGCGGTCGATTATTCATTGTAATTTATTTAGTTATATATACATTGGTAAAATGTCAACATAGTCATGTTATACATCTACCTTAGATGTATAACATGACTATGTTGACATTTTGAGTACCACTTTTCTATCTCCAATAACAAAAATTATGGTAGGGGTAAAATTTAGTCTATCACAAGTGACTGAGGCCGTAAGTTCGGTCAGAAGGTTAGTAGGGTTTGTTTTTTGTTCGCATTTCCGCATTTAATTATTTAAAAAACGAGAACTACGACATCTGCAAGAAGAAAAGTAGAGGAAATATAAAATACCGATTGCTAATATACCCCGATACTGGGGCAGACAATGAAGTCCTTTCAACCCACCTGTCACCGAAGAAATTTTTAGACAACTTGATAGGTGGTTAGTCTGCCTCCGACTTTATTTCGAAGCCTACGATATAAATCGTACATAAGTTTTCCAAAAAATCTATAGTCTACCATTTGAGAATCGAACTCGGATATCTTGTTTCGAATTCTAATCACCCAACAAGTTGGCTGTAATGACTTGTAAATATTAAGTAATTTGAAACCGAACGAAATATTTCGATGTTTCTAGTTTACACGTTTAAATTTATCGATGTTTCCTGATTTCAATCATTGCACATCACTGACACCAACAACGTGGATCGAAGCGATTGAAATCAGTCAGGGCGTTCGGTAAATAACGTCTTGCAAGTTAATACTTTCGGTCGAGATTAGCAATCTCGTGAGGAGTGCACTGACAAATGTCTCTAAATGCTGCTTCTTTGTTACAGGAGTAGATTAGAGTTATATACCGTGTCCTAATATGGTTATTAACTTACTTAACGGCTTACAAAAGCCCACTGCAGGTCGTAGAATTCTGCTACAGCATGATTTGCCATATATATATATATAATATATATATATATATATATATATATATATATATATATACACATATAGATATATATATATATATATATATATATATATATATATATATATATATATATATATATATATATATATATATATATATATATATATATATGTATATATATATATATATATATATATATATATATATATATATATATATATATATATATATATATATATATATATATATATATATATATATATATATATATATATATATATATATATATATATATATATATATATATATATATATATATATATATATATATATATATATATATATATATATAAGAATACTGAATACCGATACTGAATATAGATGTGGACAGGCGTGTCGCTGCCGGGAACAAAGTCAACGGTGCCCTGACTGCGTTAGTCCAAAGGCAAGGCGTAGTGAGAAATGCACGCCTTGCGATACATAACGCAGTGCTGGTACCGACTTTGTTATATGGCAGCGAAACCTGGGTATGCCAGAAGAAGCATAAAAGCAGGTTGAATGCAGTGGAGATGCGATCTCTTCGTAAAATGTGCGGCGTTACCTTAGCCGACAGGAAGCGAAACGAAGAGGCTCGCAAAATGGTAGGTTTGAAAGATGACCTTATCACTAAAATGGATAAGGGCGTGCTTCGATGGTTTGGGCACGTTGAGCGAATGAGTGAAGACCGAATGGTGAAGAAAATATATAGCGCGAAAGTTAATATTAAAAGGTAGGCCGAGACAAACTTTTGAAGACCATGTGAGCAAATTGCTCCAAGAGGGAAGGGTCAAGAGTACTCGGATACCTCGACGCGCATGTATGAAGAAAATGATGAATCTGAAAGAAGCGAAAGAGGTATGTAAGGATCGTGACACTTGGCGATCTGTTCTCTCTGGCTACCCCGTCAGGGACTGTGCGTGAAGATAAGTAGTAGTAAGTAGTTAAAAAGAATACTAGCAATGGCGAATAACATTACTAGTATTCCTGTTAACCACCCAATTAAGCTGCAATGCTTGTGTCTGGAGTTGGTTTACGTCAATAGTCGAATGGCGGGGCCCGAACCTGCGTCATCATGTTTCGCAGTCCGCATCCTAAGCCATTAGGCTATTGCCGCTATAATATATTATATAGACAAATTTTTATTAATACATACAAAAGTCCATGACTCGAGTATAAACATTCATATTCATCACACAAATGGTTGCCCTTAGAGCGACTTGAATCCCGAATCCATAGCTTCAGAGGCAGTTTCGCTTTTATTTATTTAATTATAAGGCTACTTAATAAATAATAAATAAATATCTTCACGCAATTCCCAATACAGGGGTAGACAGAGCTCAAGACTAGACAATTGAGTCCCATTGACCCACCTTCCACCGAAGACATTTTCGGGACAACGTGACAGGTGGTGGTGGTGATGGTGGTGAAGGCTACTAATTCTAGTGTATGTTAATGATCCTTTTGGTTAATATTTGTGTTTAATGTTACAATAATAATATTGATTCACAGTGCGAGGGAGAAAAGGATAAACATAATTAAATATGAGAATTTAAAAAATCAACTGACTCGGCCAGGATTCGAAGCCGCAATTTCTGCCGCACGACTCTCTTTCATCGAAACCACCGTGCCACCGTTAAAACTATTCAAAATTATTCTGGTTACCAGTACATTTTTGTTATAATTAGAAAATTCTACTCGCAACAAAGGTAAAACACATTCTAACTGAATATTTTATAATTTTTTTTCCTTCCTGTGATAAATCCTCGGTATTTCTTTTTTTTACATGTTTAACAATATTAGGAAATTTGCTGGAGGCAATACTATATTTAAATGAGGTTTTGGGACACTTACATTACTGATGAAACATTACAGAGAAAAGGTAGAAAAATTTAGTTATACCTATAAAGTAAAGATCACAATTTTTGTAATGTAGATTAAAATATTAAATTAAATATCTTCACGCAATTCCCAATACAGGGGTAGACAGAGGTCAAGTCTAGACAATTAAGTCCCTTTGACCCACCTTCCACCGAAGACATTTTCGGGACAACGTGACAGGTGGTGGTGGTGATGGTGGTGAAGGCTACTAATTCTAGTGTATGTTAATGATCCTTTTGGTTAATATTTGTGTTTAATGTTACAATAATAATATTGATTCACAGTGCGAGGGAGAAAAGGATAAACATAATTAAATATGACAATTTAAAAAATCAACTGACTCGGCCAGGATTCGAAGCCGCAATTTCTGCCGGACGACTCTCTTTCATCGAAACCACCGTGCCACCGTTAAAACTATTCAAAATTATTCTGGTTACCAGTACATTTTTGTTATAATTAGAAAATTCTACTCGCAACAAAGGTAAAACACATTCTAACTGAATATTTTATAATTTTTTTTCCTTCCTGTGATAAATCCTCGGTATTTCTTTTTTTTACATGTTTAACAATATTAGGAAATTTGCTGGAGGCAATACTATATTTAAATGAGGTTTTGGGACACTTACATTACTGATGAAACATTACAGAGAAAAGGTAGAAAAATTTAGTTATACCTATAAAGTAAAGATCACAATTTTTGTAATGTAGATTAAAATATTAAATTAAATATCTTCACGCAATTCCCAATACAGGGGTAGACAGAGGTCAAGTCTAGACAATTAAGTCCCTTTGACCCACCTTCCACCGAAGATATTTTCGGGACAACGTGACAGGTGGTGAGCCCGTCGCCGCCTTTATGTCCAAGCCAACGATGAAATTCGTACATAAGTTTTTGAAAAACTCATTGGACTGCCACCTGGGGATCGAACTCGGGTCTCTCGACTCGAAATTCCGACTACCCAACAACTCGGCTATCGTGACTTTTTTGTAATGTAGATAAAAACTTAAAATGTTTTTGTCTATTATGTCTATTGTTTTTGTCTATAATCTCTAAAAATCACGATAGCCGAGTTGTTGGGTGGTCTGAATTTCGAGTCAAGTGACCCGAGTTCGATCCCCAAGTGGCAGGCACGTAACAATGGGGTTTTCAAAAAACTTATGTACGAATTACATCGTTGGCTTGGACATAAAGACGGCGACGGGATCACCTCCTGTCACGTTGACCCGAAAATATCTTCGGTGGAAGGTGGGTCAAAGGGACTTCATTGTATAGACTAGACCTCTGTTTACCCCCTATATTGGGAATTGCGTGAAGATCCATTCCGAAGATACTGAGGATAAGTAAAATTGACTTTCCGCCTCTACTAATTCTAATAAATGTAAATTAATAAAAAAGAGAGAACATTTAAAAATTCCAAGATCTCATATGAATAATCGTGAAAGCTAAAGTAGCTTGCAAGAGTTTGTTAAGTTATGCTGAATAGTAAATTATAAATTATAAAAATTTGTAGATGTTATATCCGCAATGCAGGGAAAGTGGGTTGAAGGGACTACGGATGGCCTAGAACCATAGTGTCAGAAAAGGGGTGAAAATAAACGAAATAGATAATAAAGAAATTCAAAATGTAGAAATCGAAATAAATAAAACAAACCAGTTTGCGTGAAGATACAAACGAACCATATTAAATTATTACACGTAATTTTCGGGTATATCTTTAAGTTCGATAATTTCATAACGTTGAAACTAATTACACAGTTTTCTTGACAGAGTAAATTTATTTACCATAATAGTATGAGATAATAACTTACACTAATTTGAGATTTTAATTAAAAGTCAACCAAAATCGAGACCCGTTCTAGATAACTTAACTTTAGTCTTTGAATACAGTTCTTGGTACAGTTAATCTTTTAGACATTTTGCTATCCATGTTTATGTTCACAGTGTATTTATAAAATTAATTTAATGCGGCTTATACAGAGTAACTTTATGTCACTTCTGTGATAAATAGTGTAACCAGTAATCGACATCGCAAACACTGATCTTCAAACCAATGCAGAGAGGGTTCGACGACCTGGCCTACTTCTGCAACAGTTGTCACAAGTGATCCATTCTAACACTACTCATCCGGTTGTGTAACGTTAGCAAATTGGTCTCGATACAAGGATTTATATTGTGCAGCAGACATAGACGTATAAAGATACATATATGATATATTGCATTGAACGGTACATTGTTAAAACCTTTGTTATCGTGATATTTAACGTATAAGCATAAACCGAGAATAATTCTATCTGATATTTTTTATAGCATATTAGATAATTTTAGGTGTTCGACTCCTATTCTGTCTAGGAGTCGCCTGGGTTACTGCAACAAATTTTTGCCGAATAAATTTATTATTTAATATAGTTTTACCCCAGTACTACAGAAGTCTTTGACCTGCAATAGTTACTTACCATCATGTGGGCTGTGTCCTCGTTTTTACCACACTTTAATAAATAAATCCATTGTAGAATTTAATAGATATAAACTTTTTAAGATATAAACTTTGAACCCAAGTTATCTTTGCGTTGATTTAATATAGTAGTACTAGGCGGTGGTAACACAGCCCATAGTTAAGGATTTCGGGTTCTAATCCGGCTATAGGCAACCATTTGTGTGATGGATTTGAATGATCATACACGAGTCGTGGTTGTTGATATTTATTATGAATTTTTATGTACATAAATAAAAGACATAAGTACATTAGTATATTACACCGTAAGCTTAGATATTAAGACGGCGATAGGCTTACCGCTTGTTTCGTTGTCACAAATATTCTTCATTGAAAGTGGGTCGAAAGGTTCATTGTTTAGACCTCTGGGTAACCCAGTAAGGGAAGTTGCGTGAAGATATTTTTAAATGATTTAAATATAGCGTACTCAGTATTGTCAAATATATTTCTCACACTCAGTTTTAGCAGTTATGTGAATAATGACATGATTTTTAATAAAGCCTTTCCATCATCAACTTCTAACTACACTAAATGGTGGTAAGGTAATTACGTAATTGAAACAATTACTAAAAATATTTAATCAGTAAGTTAATTTATATTGATATTTCTAATAAATAAGGATTTATTTATTGTCTTTCGTTTAATAAAGTAGATTTCTCTGTTACGTCACTTTCTCCAAAGGCAGCACTCTCTTTCTATAATACACTTTGAATTACATTACAAATCTATCCGCAATACATTTCTTGGCTACGATCCTTGCAGATATTTTACGTAGCATTAAACAAATTGACCAGAAGAAACTGGAGTTGACTCAGCTCACTTTTATAGAAACCATGCTTGTGATTATGTTGGTAATAATGCGATTGCTTACGTCAACCAACATGACATTTACTTATCTTGCTTTTTCTCTTTTTACTTTTCTTTCACGTTTTATCCAGTTTTCCCGTTCATTGATTTATGGTTATGGCGTATACAATTCAACGTCATGGTTTTTCTATGTCAGCCTTTTCCATTTAGTATGTAATATATAATGTACAAAGTTTTATTTTAAAAAATATTAAATCATATTTCTATAAGCAAATTCTGTAACCCGTAGTTTATATTTTTTAGGAAAGTTACTTCAGGCACCATTCTCTTATGCGAATTAGTTTTATAATATTCCTTTGGCATACTTTTAATCCCTAGCAAAAGACCTACTCATTGTAAGAGACATTAAATAGCAATTTTATTTATTTATTTATATTTATGGTTCAGTTTTTAATTTTTCTATGGTAATTATGCTATTCATCACATTACGACAATCATTTTGAGACACAAAATTAATTAATGTGTAACCAAATTGAAACCGTGAATCGTGTGACGCGTAATTCCAATACAGTAGGAGAGCCTGTCGGCGTATTCATGTCCAAGCTAACGATATAAATCGTAAATAAGTTTTGAAATAACTCAATGGCACGAGCCTACCTACGGATCGAACTAGAGCTTATTGACTCGAATTTCACTCAACCAACCGTTATGCGATCGTGACTATTGAATTTATTTATTATAAATCGTGTGTCACAAATAAAATAAAGTGATATTTATACGACAGACAAGAGTTTGCACTTCTCAATTTCAGGGAACATGTAATAACAGTTTAAATAATTGCATATTGCTATATATACGAGTACTATTCCTCAACGCTGAACTTAACTTTTATAATAACAAATTTTTGATATTTAAAAATAATACACCTTGTATTACTTTTAGGAGTCATTAAGAAAACATTAAAGATTGATTTTAGATTATTAGGGAATTAAACATGGATAATTATACATCGTTACAGATAGTAGTCCTTGGTCAGGCGCAATAACGGGGTAACCAAACTCTCATCGGTTTTTGTCTATATTTTGATAGCTATTGGTAAGCTTTTAAAGGTAAAGCTTCCAAGCATATATATAACAATCTCGACAACAGTCGTTTTGGGGATATGCAATACTCATTATATTTTTTTATTATTTTTTTACTACCACCTTCGCTAATTAATTTTAGTGTTATTACAGTAACCAATCCAACTAAGTTGAAATATTGGAGCTTGGAATGTTTCATGACAATAGTCGAATGGCGGGCTCAACGGGCGATATTATGTTTTGCAGTCCGTACTCAAAGTTATTAGACTATTAAGGCTTAAATAAACAGCATATGAATAAAGAAGTAAAAATAAACGTATACTAAAATAAGTGCCAATAGACTAATGGTTTAGTGTGCAGACTGCAAACACGATGTTATATGATCGGGCCCGATGTTCTACAATATTCACATACAACTGCATTTGATTTTTTTGTGTGGTTAAAAGAAATACTACTTAATATTATATAGAAAAAAGAAATGGTTTTATGTTAAAAAATATAAAAGGGATAAAAAGTATTGAAGACAAAGACAAAAGTATAATTAACCTATGAAACTAGGAATCTATTCGGATAGCCTAAGCAAAGGCAATATAAATGCACAGATAATAGATAAAGTCAGTGTAAATTTCAATCTCTAATCATGAATACAGCACGGACGTACGGACATACAGTAATTGCAGGTCTGTTTCAATCTGCTAATTTGCGATCGCTATTGTCAATCACAGTGTACTTGGATAACCGTTTTGTACATGCATTAAACTAGTAATTTATGTTCATGAAATAAATAAGTAAATATATTTAACAGTGGTAGAGCCACGCATCAGCTTTTGTTGTTGCATGAATGGGCCGGCTCGACCGGGGAAGTACCAAGACCTCACAGAATACCGGCGAGAAGTAGAAGTCTAACATTTCTGCGTTTCGTCTGGTGAGTGCAGGTAACCGGAGTCCCACACACCCCCTCCCTTAATTATGAGGGGGGGGGGCACTCTAAGGGAGGTATCGCATCTGCTATGCCTCTGGTGTTGCGGGTGTTCATGGGCGGTGGTAATCACTTACCATCACGTGAGCCACCTGCTCGTTTGCCTGTTGTTTCGACTCACCTTCCACCGAAGATATGACACTACATGACAGGTGGTGAGGCCGTCGCCGTCTTTTTGTGGAAGTCAACAATATAAATCGTACGTAAGTTTTTAAGGAAAAATAAACCATTAGTACGAGCCAACCACCTGACCCAACTTGCGTCTCTCGACTCGAATTCCGATCACCCAACCACTCAGCTATCATGACTTCACGTTGTTATGATTTATATGTTCATCGCATTATGTATTACTAATTATAATCTATACAACTAAAAGAATTTGGGAAATCTATTATGAGTGCCAAACTGTTCTATCCAATCGATTTGCTTGATGTTTTTTAATGAAGTGCAAGTTTGTCATCAAGCATTTTCTAATCATCTCTTTCGACCTTCTAAAGTTATAATCAAGTCTTAATTTTTCCCATATATTTCTCGTGATTCAAATACGTGTCCATCAGACCGAATTGGTTATTTTTGTAGTACTATATAGTGTATTAATAAAGGTATTATGCATACTATTAGTAATTTAAAAATGCTTTCATTTAGCCTCTTTTACTAAATATTTGACTTTTATCGATATTTGTAAGGAGCACGAACGACACGGCAGGAGTTATAATTATTATAACTGACACATACATTTTTTTAAAGAAAGGTGCAAGATTAGCTTAGCTTCCATCCTTCTGAAATTATACTCAAACTATTTTGTCCATGCTATTATTATTTTGGTAAGAGTGGTTGTGGTAGTCAAGTGGTCATGAGGTCATTTTAATTTCATCATAAGAATGGAAACATCTGGTAAGGTGGTGGTAAGGTAATAGATAATCTGGTGGTAAGATAATAGAGATTATGTAGGGATGATCTTGCTATTGTACTACTGTCTGGTTTTTAGTTTATGCGCCTACCTCCTCTTGGTCGCGGCGGTTAGGGAGAGTGGTATTTTATTATAATTTAAAAAAAGAATACCTTTTAGTGAGGAGCATTGTTACTCATATCAACGAAATAAGAGAGCTGCTTGCAAAATTATAGAGACAACATCAGCGAGTTCATTTAACCGACTGCACCAGTGTCGGGTTAACACAATTAACTTTGCTAACGACGTTCAGGTGTAGTTAATTTCACGTACCATTCAACATTATTTAGCCGACATAATAGGAGATATTATGTTTGCGCTAACTAATGGAAATTAAAAAATGAGTTCCGGTTGGTATTGTGGACTGTGAAGGTATATGACGACCTGGGCGTACGCACGGGTTTTCTTGGCGTCGCCAGCTCTGTTGTCCCGGCTTCGATTCTGGGCGGTCAACGTAGAAAACGATATTTTTTACATTGTCACGAGTCTGAGCGATTGTGGTACAGTTGTTGTTTCCGATTTCATAACAAAAGTGCTTTAGCTAATTACTTTGGGTGAAGCAATATATGTGATGTCCTCCCTATGAATGTATATATGTATAACCTCGCTGCGTTCTCGCTCGTTACGAAGACGTAAAAATAATTATGCATTGCACTCCTGCTTTACTTCTGTATCAATTTTCCATTTACTGTCAGGAAACTTCAAATACATGTTTCAGCCTTTAAAATACAAATATATATATATATATATATATATATATATATATATATATATATATATATATATATGTATATATATATATATATATATATATATATATATATATATATATATATATATATATGTATATATATATATATATATATATATATATATATATATATATATATATATATATATATATATATATATATATATATATGTATATATATATATATAATATATATATATATATATATATATATATATATATATATATATATATATATATATATATATATATATATATATATATATATATATATATATATATATATATATATATATATATATATATATATATATATATACCCCTCGTTACAAAGACGTAAAAATAATTATGCATTGCCCTCCTGCTTTACTTCTGTATCAGTTTTCCATTTACTGTCAGGAAACTTCAAATACATGTTTCAGCCTTTAAAATACAAATGATGTCAAAACTTAAAGTCCGTAATATTGAAAGTTCAAATAGATGTATGTTCATGAAAGTATTGATCGTATTGTGACTTATAAAAGGATTCTTTCAATTAATTTTACAATTGTTGTAGGCAAGTAATTAGGCCAAGCTAAGTGCTTAAATTATTTTTTCTACGAAAGGAGCAAACAAGTCATAGAATAACTTGATCTCAAATAGGTTCTACAAATGTTATATTAAAATACTTTTCAGTACTCCAGTTCAGTACTCTAAAAATATCTTCACTTATCGTCCTTTCGATGAATACAAGTAAGAAGTTCCCGGGAGACCCGAGTTCGATCCCCAGATAGTAGGCTCGTACCAATGGGTTTTTTCGAAACCTATGTACGATTCAGATCGTTAGCTTGGACATAAAGATGGCGCCCGGCTCACCATCTGTCACGTTGTCCCGAAAATATTTTCGGTGGAAAGTGGGTCGAAGGGACTTAATTGTCTAGACTAGACCTCTGTCTACCCCTCTATTGGGAATTGCGTGAAGATATTTTTTATTAAGTATAGATGTATACATGTAATATAATAGAGAGAGTATATAGATGTAATTTGAATTTCCGCAAAGTAACGCTCGAGTCTATAAATCAGCTGCTTGTATATAAATATTATGTATTTATTATTCCAGAAAAGTTTAACAGAGTAATCGTAGATTTTAATATAGATACCACGTGACTTGAATACATTCTTTGGTAATTTCTATTCGTATTTGGATAAAAACTAATAAATTTAAGAAATTGTTGCAATTATTGTAATATAATTCTGTCTTCCTCTCTGAATGCCATAATAAATTAATTATAAAATAAAGTCCCAAATGGGAATTTAAGAGACAGAATTCTTAATTGTGTTAAGGAAGATATTTTTAATATAATTTTAATAAAAGAGATTAAATCGTACAATTTTTATTATTATACACGGGCGATAGACAAGAGTAATCTATACCTAGCGGATAAAAAATACTTTCACGCTATTCTAGATACTGGGATATACAGAGGTCCAAACAATGAAGTCCTTTCGGCACACTTTTTACTGAAGACATTTTTTGGCGCCGTTACAATCTCTGGTTTTTATGTCCAAGGCACAGACAAATTGTACATAAATTTCGAACGAACATGGGTCTCCTGACGCGAATTCCGATCAACTACTCGGCTATCGTGACTATGATAGCAAAATAGCTATATCTTTATATTCCTTTAGAATGATCCAGTAATCCCGGTCGATTCACGTCATGATCGGTATTACCTTAACACCGATCACGACGTGAATCGACAGGGATTACTTTATCCCTTTACTTTTTTTAATAGAAAAGGGAGGCAAACGAGCAGGTGGCTCACGTGATGGTAAGTGATTACCGCCGCCCATGAACACCCGCAATACCAGAGGCATACCAGATGCGTTGCCAGTGCTCCCCCCCCCCCCAAATTGGGGGAGGGGGGGTGCGTGGGCCTCCGATTACCTGCACTCACCAGACAAAACGCAAGTTTGTTAGACTTCTACTTCACGCCGGTATTCTGTGAGGTCGTGGTACTTCCCCGGTCGAGCCGGGCCATTCATGCAACAACATAAGCTGATGCGTGGCTCTACCACTGTTACTCCTCAATAGAGGTCAATTAACGAATTTTAAGTTTTAAGTCCTTCCTTACTTTTCTCCTTTACACATTTTCCCAATACTGAGGTAGACGAAGGTATGTAAGAGGTATGTAAGGATTGTGAAACTGGACGATCTGTTCGTGCTGGCTTCCCCGTCAGGGATTGTGCGTGAAGATATTTTTAATATAATTTTAATAAAAGAGATTAAATCATTACAATTTTATTATTATACACGGGCGATAGACAAGAGTAATCTATACCTAGCGGATAAAAAATACTTTCACGCTATTCTAGATACTGGGATATACAGAGGTCCAAACAATGAAGTCCTTTCGGCACACTTTTTACTGAAGACATTTTTTGGCGCCGTTACAATCTCTGGTTTTTATGTCCAAGGCACAGACAAATTGTACATAAATTTCGAACGAACATGGGTCTCCTGACGCGAATTCCGATCAACTACTCGGCTATCGTGACTATGATAGCAAAATAGCTATATCTTTATATTCCTTTAGAATGATCCAGTAATCCCGGTCGATTCACCTCATGATCGTTATTACCTTAACACCGATCACGACGTGAATCGACAGGGATTACTTTATCCCTTTACTTTTTTTAATAGAAAAGGGAGGCAAACGAGCAGGTGGCTCACGTGATGGTAAGTGATTACCGCCGCCCATGAACACCCGCAATACCAGAGGCATACCAGATGCGTTGCCAGTGCTCCCCCCCCCCCCAAATTGGGGGAGGGGGGGTGCGTGGGCCTCCGATTACCTGCACTCACCAGACAAAACGCAAGTTTGTTAGACTTCTACTTCACGCCGGTATTCTGTGAGGTCGTGGTACTTCCCCGGTCGAGCCGGGCCATTCATGCAACAACATAAGCTGATGCGTGGCTCTACCACTGTTACTCCTCAATAGAGGTCAATTAACGAATTTTAAGTTTTAAGTCCTTCCTTACTTTTCTCCTTTACACATTTTCCCAATACTGAGGTAGACGAAGGTATGTAAGAGGTATGTAAGGATTGTGAAACTGGACGATCTATTCGTGCTGGCTTCCCCGTCAGGGATTGTGCGTGAAGATAAGTAGTACGAAGATCTAGCCCATGAAGTCTAATAGACAGGCAGTGAACGTATCGCCGTGTTAGTGTTCAAGCTTGCTGTAATGTACTTACATGCATATCTATGTAGATAGTTATATACACATGTAAACATCCATGACTTGATTACAAACATTTATATTCATAGATTCGAACTCGCCACCCATAACTTCGAAAACACGGTCACAACCAATATGGCTATCGGGGTCTTCGTTAGGGTGATATCTTAGTGTTCTCTATGTTCTCTCGAGATACCTAATAATAGAAAGAGAAGGAATTGTAGTAGTAGTAGTAGTAGTAGTATATACTTTATTGTACACCACACATATACAACGAATAAATACATTACAGAGAAAACTTAATAAATACGTATTTACAATAAGGCGGTCTTATCGCTAAAGATAGGCGATCTCTTCTAGACAACCTTTGGGCTAAAGAGAAACTGGAATTAAGAACAGTAGGAGGTGGTGCGTTTTATGTAACACTTACATACTAATAGCTATATAAACTAAACTATATTATATCTATTAATTTATTATACTATATTAATTGTTTGGTGGATATCCACGTTTCTACTATACGATACTAGTGAAAAGAAAATTACTATTTAATATTTATCGCGTATTCTGCGGTAAGGTTGCGTAACATGTCAAATAAATGTCATATGCAGCATGATATAATATTCTTTGAAATAAGATATGTATTTTTTAATGTAGAGGGATATTTCTTTTTGCGTGCTATTGAAATGATATAAACGTGGCATAAACCTCATGGCATTATTTTATAATTTATGTTATATACTAACTAAAATTCTATCATAAAAAAATAAAATAAAAAAAATATACAAAAATATACAAAAATTCTATCATACTTTATAAAATGTAAAAAATTATTGAGTCAGAGGTTTGTAGCAGAAGTTGGGCTCAAAATCTTGAATATTTTAGTTTTAATGACAGAAAGCTAGTCCTGGAAAACATCTATAGAAGCGTCTTTAGTAGATTTTTAAATGAATTGTTGGTATTCGTTTCGTAATCTATTCAATGTAGGAAAAGTGGAATAAAACCTAAATTCGTTTTTATGTTTTATCATGCCTCGCGTGAAGGGACGTTAAACAAAAATCTACTCAGTAGTTCTGAGTTATCAATCATATATTGTTTAAATCGCCTAGCGGATAGCGTCATTTGTTTTAACGATTTAAGACGTTCGACATACGGTGGTTGTTTGAAATCACATTTGTATAATAATAATAATAATAATAATCTTTATTGATAAACCAATTAAACAGAATCATGAATAACAGTGGTTTGTGACCCCTGAGCTAGGGATAAGATACCTGTGTTTCAGGGGCCACTTTCCTTGCCAGTAAATAGTTTAAACAAATTTAAATTTTTAATTAATGTATAGTTTCAATGTGATCTTTCCGTAACATGTAACCCAGGTACTCTGGGTTACATTCTACGGAATAGTACTTAACTTAATAACTAAATTCTATGGAATTTCTAAACACAAACCCGCATGCTACGCGCAGACTTGCAGACATTTAAGTCAATATAAAGTTAATATAATAAATCCATTTCTATAATCTAACTGGCAAGATTTTACTAAACTTTTATTTTCTTTGTTGCAATGGTATGACTATGATTTTTCTTTGAAGCTGAGATGGATGTCTTTATTTTTAATTTACTTAAAAGCATCCAGCTTATTTGTGTTGACAATCTGAGTTGATTGAGCTTATAAAGATTATTTATATACGAAATTTATTTACAAATTTCTAGAAAAAAAAAACTAATAATAAAAAAGATATGATTGTATGTAATAAACGAGTTGACAATCTGGTCCCTTTAGGTATTCATGAATAAACACAGAAGACTCATTTATCTCCAAACAGTGCTCGTTTACTGCAAATAAATAATTTCAATATAAAGTTCCTATGCATGTCGGTGTGCTAACGGCGTAAGAATTTTGCCACTTCCCTTTTTCCGTGGGTGTCGTAAGAGGCGACTAAGAGAAACAGCTTTGAAAATCGTTATGTCAACCGATAGATGGCGGGATAACCATTTCATAAATACCGTCCGAAGATGGGCAGCAGCGCCTGAAGTGTGAGTGCTCTGGTACTGCGATCGCCAATCCGCTTGGCAAGCGCGGCGATTATGGCAAATCATTTCTATGAGAGAGTCTTATGTTCAGCAGTGGACTTTAGCAGGCCGGTATGCATATATCTAAGTATGTATACATGAATTTGAAGTAAAATGCAATTAGAAATCTGAGACGATTATAGCTGTAAACCGTTATTTCGTTTACTTGTTATATTCGAAAAGTTTCTAAAAACTCGTAAAAAAATTAAAAATATTATTTATCTACACTAAAATTACGCGTATAATTTTTCAGATTGTATGTAGGTGTCTAACAATCGCTGGAACATAATGATCCGATTATGAAAATCTATTAATAACTAAGAAATGGTAAGAAAATCTATTAATAACAAATACATTTTTATGAAAATAATGATAGCTCTATCATTATTTTCATAAAAATGTATTTGATTAGCTCATGTGTACAGTTAAGAGAGATAGGCAACTTCATAAAAAAATACAAAAAGGTATAAAGATACTGTAAGCTTAAATTATAAATATTAGTACTGATGTGTGTTTGACGGTAGAATTAATTTTGCAAAATAAACTTTAATTAACTTTTCTTAATGTAGACTTTAGATACTTAATAGTACCACGGATTTTCTTCGCTTCGCATGTGAAGCAAGATGAAGAAAAAGCGATTGAATTATCTAGGTAACAGGTATAATGTGATTATATTACTTGAATTAGTGTATAGTGTGGCGCTAGCAGTGAACGCCTAGTATATGCCAGAAATATCCTTTCTCCAGTAACGCATTAAAGTACTTATTGATGTCTTCCGTGGCCGTGTGGCGTTCTCGCCGGATTTCGATGTGTCGCCAGATCGGGTTCGATTCCCGAACGAGTTAATATAGAAAACCACTTTTTCCACATTTCCATGGGTATTAAAGGCACCTTCATTGTTTCCAATTCCATAGCAAAAGTGCTTTAGCTACTTAATTTGAGACCAGAGCAATGTCAGTGTGATGTTCCAATGAAGTCGACCAATTTGAGTTAGCGAAATCTCATATGAAATAGCTAGGTCCTGTAATTGTTAATTTTTAAATTAAAACAAATTGCGTACCTCAACGAGACCGGAGGTATAGAGCAAGAAATCTTTAAAAATCGCGTTTGCGTATAACTTGAGAAAGGTGGAAGATGATATTTAAAGTCACGATAGCCGAGTGGTTTGGTGGTCGGAATTTCGAATCAAGAGACCCGAGTTCCATCCCCAGGTGACAGGCTCGTACCAGCAGGCTCGTACAGGCAGGTGAATGGGTTTATCAAAAACTTATGTACGAATTACATCGTTGGCTTTGGGCATAAAGACGGCGACGGGCTCACCATCTGTCACGTTGTCCCGAAAATAAAAGCGGTGGAAGGTGTGTCGAAGGGACTTAATTGTCTATACTAGACCTCTGTCTACCCCTGTATTGGGAATAGCGTGAAGATATTTTTTTTAAGTACAGATGTATAGTTTTAATATTTAAGCACAAAGCTTACTAAAGAAATTGATCTTTTATTTGTTGACAGTGCAACTGTTACTACTAATGCACAATGATTGCGATTTTTTAATAATATCATTTCGTAGCGCGGTTGTAGTCGGCAATGGTACATTGTTATCCCACCGTGCCACTTACTGCTTGCCATTCGCAGATATTTGTGTAGAGAACACACAAAACTCATTCCCAACACTTCAAAAGTAAATAACTGAAATATCTTTATAATAGATTGAAAGAAATAAGAAGAGAGATAGAGAGAGGTAAGAACTAAAATTATATTACATGATCCGATCTTACCTTTTGAAAACAAAATATCTTCATGCCGATCCCGATACAGGGGTATACAGAGGTCTAGAATTAAGTTGTCGACCCACCTTCCACCGAAGACGTTTTTTGGGAAGAAACTTTTGAAATATTTTAATTTGAAATAAGTGATTTCAGTTCTGAGTTTAAATTCGGGCGTGTCGAGTATAGTGCCTTTGTAGTGGTGGTAGTGCATTTAGTGTGATACACGCATCTGTGGGTGGAAGGGTAGTGCTCTTCTTCTCTTCGAACCGGGTAATACATGCCATTTAATTTTGCAAACAGAGTTGTACAATATTTTATATTAACATCTCTATAAAAAGAAATTTATTCACTAATGCCGCTGAAAGTTATGTACCAAGAGTACATAACTTTCAGCGGCATTAGTGTTACACGATAACAAATAACGCTACACTTGTTTGTAATTGTAATAAGCCGTTTATTGAAACGGCCTTTGTAATTACTGAATCGCGTCGAATTGTTACTGACGTTGAACACGCCAAAGGTAAATAAACAATTTATTTAGATTTCAATTACAATACACGAATTCAAAGTCGGACTATGACTAAGCTTTATACGACTAATACGGTATCGTCAAACAATTACTTGGAGTGACATTACCGCGATTATAGCACTAAATCACGCGAATAACGCTCAGAAAAGCTAATTGTGAAGCGTTGCATGCGTATCACGTTTTATATCGGGGCGCGATAGCAGTGAGTTGTGATGGGACTTTGTTACCGTGACACTTATGACTGATGCCGGTTGTTATGGCCAACAGGAGGCGTAAATTTCATTTGGTTTTTGTTTAAATTAAAAATTTTTTCTTGCCGTAGTCACGATAAACGAGTGGTTGGGTGGTCGGAATTTCGAGTCAAGGGAGCCGAGTTCGATCCCCAGGGGGCAGGGTTTTAAAAAACTTATTTACGAATTTTTTTATTTGCATGGACATAAAGACGGCGATGGGCTCACCACCTGTGATGATGACCGAAAATATTTTCGGTGGAAGGTGGGTCAAAGGGACTTAATTGCCTAGACTAGACCTCTGTCTACTCCTGTATTGGGAATTTCGTGAAGATTTTTATGTTTTATTTTATTGTCTTGGCCGTAGTGAAAATGTAGAAGCTCTGCAAATAACTTGTAAGATAAGCATAATATGACATATACCTTATATGTATTATCTATGTATTGTACCTTTTTAGAAACTGAATTAAGTTGGCAATCGATGACAGTGTTTTAACCACGTAAGAAAACTATATTTCATATACTAATGACGAGTTGTGTTGTCTAAACAAATCTTGATCATTTGAATAATAAATTCCTGTAAAGTGTAAATTAATTGTCGTGAAAAGGAGAAAAGCTATGAATATATTAAGAGCTACCATAAAAAAAAATTTGTCAAAGTTAATGGAAATGTATTTCTTTACTCTTGTTTAGTTTTAATGATATAGTAGAGGCAATAAGCAGCTTGTGTTGATGCATGAACGTACGGACATAACCGGGGCAAATCCACGGTCATGCAGAATACAAGCATGAAATAAAAGCTTCTTACATTTTCGCGTTTTATTCGGATAGCAAGTTAACTAGAGGTCCACACCCTTATTCCTTACTTCCCCTTCCCGATTTCCTTACTTAAAGATATGTGCTGCCCTTCTGGTGTTGCGAGTATATGATTCACTTTCGAGCAGGTCAACCTGTAGCTCGTTTGTCTTTTACTATCAATATCACTATAACATTGAAAATCTACTTCATATTATTAAGGCCCTTAAGCACTTAACATTTACAAAAAACATATGAACTATATAATGTTATAACCTCAATTAAACGTTATTAAGATTGGTGGAACTCGTTGCTGCTGAAATCTGCATAATTTAAATGGCAGGAACAATTAAATAGCTACGTGGAATTTGTAGCAACGGGCACAGAACTAATTAACATATAAACGACAGATTAGTGCGCGCTCATCGCGGCCTCAATGAACATTCTATCGCTTATCTGTAAGTTATATATCGATTGTTATTTTTATGGCATTACTGTGAATGAATATCGCTCGATTGGGAAGAATATAACTGTTAAATTAATTTTAAAGCCTGTAATGTAAATATGTAAAAATATTAATATATGAAATATCTTCACGCAATTCCCAATACAGGGGTAGACAGAGGTCAAGTCTAGACAATTAAGTCCCTTTGACCCACCTTCCACCGAAGATATTTTCGGGACAACGTGACAGGTGGTGAGCCCGTCGCCGCCTTTATGTCCAAGCCAACGATGAAATTCGTACATAAGTTTTTGAAAAACTCATTGGTACTGCCACCTGGGGAGCGAACTTGGGTCTCTCGACTCGAAATTCCGACCACCCAATAACTCGGCTATCGTGACTAATATATGAGTTTTAATAATAATTTTTAAATAAGTCACGCTAGCCGAGTGGTAGGGTGGTCGGAATTTCGAGTCGAGAGACCCGAGTTCGATCCCCAAATGGCAGGCACGTACCAATGGATTTTTCAAAAACTTATGTACGAATTATATATCGTTGGCTTGGACATAAATGCAGCGACGGATTCACCACCTGTCGTGTCGTTGTCCCGAAAATATCTTTGGTGGAAGGTGGGTCGAAGGAACTTAATTGTCTAGACTAGACCTTTGTCACCCCTGTATTTTGAATTGCGTGAAGATATATATTTTTTATTTATGAGTTGTTAGTGTGATATCGGCTTAAATGTATCCCATATCCTATCTTCTTGTGGTTGTGAAAGGCAACCAGGGGAAAATCCTTTAATATATCAGACAGACACAATTATATATATATATGTATATATATATATATATATATATATATATATATATATATATATATATATATATATATATATATATATATATATATATATATATATATATATATATATATATATATATATATATATATATATATATATATATATATATATATATATATATATATATATATATATATATATATATATATATATATATATATATATAATTTTGGTCTGCATTATTAAATCGACCCATACATTGCTTAAATTTCAAGGTAAAATCATTCCTAGTACATCGATAGCTTAACAGGATATTATCAATAAATGAAATTATATTTAAAAAAAATAGTAAATAAATAAATATCTTCACGCAATTCCCAATACAGGGGTAGACAGAGGTCAAGTCTAGACAATTAAGTCCCTTTGACCCACCTTCCACCGAAGATATTTTCGGGACAACGTGACAGGTGGTGAGCCCGTCGCCGCCTTTATGTCCAAGCCAACGATGAAATTCGTACATAAGTTTTTTTGAAAAACTCATTGGTACTGCCACCTGGGGATCGAACTCGGGTCTCTCGACTCGAAATTCCGACCACCCAACAACTCGGCTATCGTGACTTATTTAATAAAAAAAATAGTAATTTTTGTAATGAACGTTTCGTGAATTTTTAGTTATATAGTGGATAGCTTTTTCTGACCGTACGGATTTATAATTATCGACTATTAAATTTGCTATTTATTGGATTCATTGATGTCTATATAAATAAGTAAAATGGAATGTAATTAGCTGCCATGAATTTATCAAATCCTAGTAACAAATAACGTAGGCTTGCTCTATCTAATTTGCGATTAGCGATTACGTATTCAAGCGGGCTTTTTATCTGAGGCCCTTAACTAATGCTTTATATTGCTATAAATTTGTTGAAACGGTGTAACACAAAATTTATTAACTTTTTTTTTATATCTTCACGCAATTCCCAATACAGGGGTAGACAGAGGTCAAGTCTAGACAATTAAGTCCCTTTGACCCACCTTCCACCGAAGATATTTTCGGGACAACGTGACAGGTGGTGAGCCCGTCGCCGCCTTTATGTCCAAGTCAACGAGGAAGTTCGTACATATGTGTTTGAAAAACTCATTGGTACTGCCACCTGGGGATCGAACTCGGGTCTCTCGACTCGAAAGTCCGACCACCCAACAACTCGGCTATCGTGACTTCTTTCGTGATTATTTCGTGATTATCGTGATTTATTAACTTGGTGTATATATAAAAAAGATTTTTATTGGTTATGTTTACCTGAATGTGATAAAAAAATATGTTCACGCCATTCCCAATTCAGGGGTAGACAGAGGTCTAGTCTAGACAATAAAGTCCCTTCGGTCCACCTTCCACCGAAGATATTTTGGGACAACGTGACAGGTAGTGAGCCCGACGCCATCTTTTTGTCCAAGCCAATGATATGAATCGTACATAGGTTTTGAAAAAACCCATTTTAGGAGCCTGCCACCTGGGGATCGAACTCGGGTCTCTGGATTTGATTTCCTATCACCCATCCACTCGGCTATCGTGACTCTTCAATGTTATGATCTTGTGGTTTCTTCCGTATGGTGTCAACGTCAGAATTTACCAACGAATCTTATGAGTATGTAAGAATCCTATAGGCGTCATAAAAGGCGACTAAGGGAAAAATCTTGAAAACCTGGCTACCGACTGATGGTAGGATGAGCATATCTAAAACACTAGTTCAAAGTTGTAGTTGCGAGGTATCCGGTACTACGAACGATACCCACCTTCCTCAACGCAAGGTACCTCCTGGAATGGAATTTTACAGGGCGCTATATAATGGCAACCTTATAATAATATGCGATTAGCTGCTATGTCCCAAAACTGGCCTCTATGAGGAGTAATAGCTGATAAAAGCCAGCTTTAATACTGCTGTACATTGTTATAAATATGCGTATATGGCGGAAGTGGAAGGCCGCGGATTGAAATTCACTTTCACCGGAATTTTCTACTAACTTATATTATTATAAGAACAGCGTTTAGAAATCTGCTTGCTCTTATCGAAGTCTATGATAAAAGAATTCAACAATGAATACAGATAAAGGAGAAATTTTAGCATTACAGTTGATAATAATAATAGAGTCTTTATTTATCATCTCACATAACATAAAGTTAAACAATGTAAATCAAGTAGTGTACAGAATTTTACTATGTGAAAAGCTTGTGCCTGAGGTAGGCATCTATAAGCCTGTAGTACAAGTCACCAGGTTCTCACCCCTCGAATGCTATAACGTGGATGAGAGAAAAAAAGAAAAATATTCCTTTCTCTGCGAATGCGCATTCTCACATGATTGTAACTTGGATTCTTATAAATAAATATTTTAACGCCATTCCCAATACAGGGGTAGACAAAGGTCTAATCTAGACAATTAAGTTCCTTCGACCCAACTTCCACCGAAGATATTTTCGGGACAACGTGACAGGTGATGAGCCCGTCGCCGTCTTCATGTCCAAGCCAACGATATAAATCGCACATAAGTTTTTGGTACGAGCCTTGGTGATTGCCCAAACTCGGGTCTTTTTACTCGAATTCTGATCACCCGACTCGGCTACGACAGCCGAGTCGGGTGATCAACATTGGTCTTAACTAGCAATGTTAAAACTATTATTCGAATTATTCTGGTTCTGGTAACCTAGAATATTAAAGTTATAATTAGAAAATTCTTCTCGCAACAAATTACTAGCAATGTTAAAACTATTCAGTATTATTCTGGTTACCAGTATATTTTAGTTATAATTAGAAATTTTTTTTACATGTTTAACAATATTAGGAAATTTTCTGGAGGCAATACTATATTCAAATTTGGTTTTAGGACACTTACATTACTGATGAAACATTACAGAGAAAAGGTAGTAAAATTTAGTTATAATAATAAAGTAAATATCACTATTTTTGTAATGTAGATAAAAAATTATATTGTCTTTGTCTATTATGAATCTTTATGCTTTCAACTGCTAAAATTGTAATACTCTGGGGAACTGTTACCATGTTAGTGCTAAAATCAAATACGAGTATATAGGTTGACACTTATTGATTAATTAATTAATATTTTTTCTGCAATCACGTATTCTTTTCATCACAATAAGAGGAATCTTTTTTGGTGCATAATAACTTTTTATTAATTAAAAATTTTTGAGATTCTACTTTTAGTTTCGGGATATTTATCATTTAAAACTAAGGCGTGTTTCACTTTTCCTCCACACCTCGACGACTTGAGAAATAATTAATTCTCCAGAGAGGGGCTTCTGGGATTGCTTATTAACGGTGAAGGCTGTAATATAATTTAATTAAAGTTTTTAAGCTTCTGAACGAAAATATCAATGGAAGCCTTTCAAAGTATTCTAACTGTATACTTTAATCAAACACTGAGAGAGAAGTTGGTAGGAAGCGTCTTATGAATATATTATTAATTTAAATCGATCTATCTGTCTATAAAGTCTAACGGAAATTCGGACAAACATATAATGATCCTCATTCTCCTCTTAAAGATACATTAAAATTTCTTTTTATAACTTTATATAATCATGTACTCCGATCTTTGACCAGCCTTTAATTTAGCATTCCGTATCACAAAACTAGTTTGTTTTAGATATTCCTATACAATACAAGCCACTTACTTCTCTTGAATGCCTTCCCTAATGACATGAAGAAAGTTCCCAATAGAAACTCCTTTAAAATTATGCTCAGGATTATTATCTGTTTGTGTATGTATATGTTTATATATTGTATTCATATTTCGGGTTATGTTTATATATTATATTTATATTAGTGTTTTGTATATATATTTTATAATATTTATTTTAGTTAATTATTTTGTTTATTTATTTATTACGAATTTACACCAACATACTTTTTCTTCGCCGAGGGTTTGACAGAGAATGCCATATGGCATTAAGTCCGCAGATCGTAGCTCCTTCATTAAATTTAAAGAGACCGTCACCATCCGGTCAGGTATTTTTCAAGCTGTCATTCTCGGCAGGTACAGCAGTTTTGAATGATTTTCATTTCGTCGATTTAAAATACCCAAGGTAATAAAGAAGGTTATAAATTATTAAGCCGTTATTGCACTGTTGAATTAAACATAAGTATAATTTTAATGTATATATAAATAAATATGATAAAATTACTTTGCAACAATCCGCATGCTAAAAAAAAAATAAAGGGCACAAGTTGCTAATCCGAAGAGAAGAAGAGGAGCGCTTATGTTACCTAGGGCTCATATGTTATCTGGTTCGAAGGATAGAGCCTCTTCTGCCTTTTCTTTTCTTTGGACCAAGTCACTAGGTATCCATGCCATGTATTGTTTTTTTTTAATCCGTGTTGTAATTTTAATCTAACTTGTTTATAATAATGAATTAACACAAAATAACGTCAGAGTTTACTAAACTTCGTAATTATTGATTCATGCACATCATGGTAACCGACATAGAGGGTTAACATACCTGGAAAAGCCCGTAACTGGTGTAGGCGTTGTTGTGGTTTGTGACCTTGTCTGTAGTGCGACCGCTTGCATGTTCTATCAGGCACACCCCTGGGAATAGTGTACACATTTTTTAGAAAAAAAAAATAATCAAATTCATGAACAGACACACCGTTGTATAAATTGATCTGATCTAAAAGTAAGTAGCTAAATCACTTTTGTTATGAATTCAAAAATATCGAAGTTACTACAAACATCCCGACCGACCCGAGACAATTTAGAAAAATTACTTTTTTTTTTCAGTGATCTATCTGGGAATCGAACTCGGAATCTTAGAGCTAGGGACACCATTAAAACCGATGTTTATATTATTAATCCTCGGCGTGAAATAAAAATTAATTTTTAATAACTGAAAAACGAAAATAAATTAATATAATTATTTAGTTAATAGTCTTTTTAAACAATAAAAAAATACTTAGTAATTATTTTTAATACAAACAATAGTAAAATAAGCAGGAAATATTTCATTATATTTCCTTATATTTCAAGTATTAACTCAATCAGTGTTACATACAAAATAGAAGATGTTGTCTCTATTATATGATATGTTTAAGATTTGCTATGATTATATACTAATTTAATGTTACTATGTATTAGCAGAACCACGGAACTAGCATATGGTTTTATTGTATGTAATAAATATTTTATGGTGATCCAATTTTGTGAGACAATTGTTCGTAAGTTTATTAGTTCTCAAATCTTATTTACATGTCTTTGATATTTTATTTCAGAAATTGACGTATATTAAAAGTCCACGCAGCAAACATTTTTGAAAACTCAAAGGTATCCCAACACTAAATCGATTATAATAGCATTTACTTTTTAAGTCAATCAGTAAGTGTGTTTAAATAATTACAAAAGATTTTTTGCAGTCAACGGGTTTTAAGAGCCTGACTTTCTTCAAGTACAATCCATTTTTCAAGCTCTACAAGAAAAGGCAAATCATGAATACGAGTTTATTTCAAATAAATACCAGAAGTTAAACAAGTGACAGCTTTAAATCCACACTAACAAGGAGGTCGTTTACTTCAAAAAAAGAAAATAACGAGTATAAAAGCCAGCCAGTTGTTTAAGTAAATTAAATTCGTCGACTTCCAAATTCTTAATTCAAATAATAACATTAAGTCGCCCGCGCAAACCAAATGAATTGCTCTCCGCGACCTTTATAAGCATTCACGCGAAACTCCAACTCGGGGACAGATCTCCTATTTGCATAAAAAGGGGACATCATTCAGATGACAAAACATTTCGAGATCCCCTTTCATTTAAGTTTAAAATTGTTAACTGGATCCGCCTTAATTGACACAGTACAAGGACAAGAGCCGCGCCCCCACTCTAATCCGAATTAATTCAAATTAATACAACCGCCTTAAATCAAAAGCGGAAATTTGGTGCTCTCTATTGAGGTTTCCGAATGTTATGCTGAATCCGCATTCGATATTATTTTATTGCATGTTTGCATTATAAGAAACTTTACCACCGTACTTTGTTCATGGATAATGTACATGTTCATGGATAATTTTAATGTTAAGACAGTTACAAACAATTATGAACAGCGATAGATTACGATCAGTACTAATAGAGAAAAACATTTGATACTGAAACTCAGTAAATGTCTGTATATAGTAGTCGTAGTAGTAGACACATAATAATAAATAAATATCTTCACGCAATTCCCAATACTGGGGTGGACAGAGGTATAGTCTAGACAATAAAGACCCATCTTCTACCGAAGATATTTTCGGGACAACGTGATAAGTGTTGAGCCCGTCGCCGTCTTTATGTCCAACCCAACGATATAATTTGTACATAAGTTTTTTGAAAAACCCATTGGTACGAGCCTGCAACCTGGAGATTAAACTCAGGTCTCTTGATTCGAAATTCCGACCACCCAACCACTCGGCTATCGTGACTCTGAAGTATGACTCTGAACACTGGCTATCATGATAATGTTTTTCGAGTTTATACGTGTATGTCTAATAGGTGCTAATGAGTCCTTATGGTTTAAAGCATAAACAGTTAAATGGATTTCAATATATGAAACATTGTAAGGTTTGATTTCATTTTGGAAACGACATGGTATGTAAAGGTTGTGTGTATGTTTATATTTTAACTGATCAGATATGCATCTTTTGGTATTAATATTTCATCTAAGGTAACTGGGATAATAAATTTATATAAACAAACACTCTTGGGTAAAAATGTAATAAACTGTCAAAATTTCAAGATAATTTTGTACTTTGCCTCGAACACAAGTATTAAGTATTTCTATAGGAATAAGTATTAGTTTTATATTAAACGCGGTTTAGAATAATAAAGAAACAAACTATAAATAGGTTTTGTTTTATCAATGGGATAATATTATTCAACTGTGGTGATTTGATTTTTGGCTCAAAACATTCAATATTACTGACAAAGCTCCTGATAATATTGGTCGGTATAGGGGCGACAGATTGCCGGTGTATAATGAGATGCGGGATGCCGGATGTTAAACAGTACGTAGATGCGAATATAAACAGATGGTTGGGTTCATGTCTTGGGATTCCTATTGTCGGGTGTATGTTAACGGAAATAAAAGAGAAAAGGATTTTTATATAGAATAATGTAATTTTTTGAGAAAGGAATACTCGTATGTATGAGATGTGTATATTTCTCATAATAAAAATAAAATATCTTCACGCTATTCACCCATTTTTTTGGGACAACGTGACCGGTGGTGATCCTCGCCGTCTTTGTCTCCAAGACAACGATATAAATCACACATAAGTCTTTGAAAAAACCCATTGGTACGAGCTATCACCTGGAGATCGAACTCGGGTCTTATGACTCGAATTACTATCACCCAACCACTCGGCTATGAGGTAACAATACTTACACAAATAGTTATCATTTTACATACTTTTTTTAATTGGTAGTAATAATTGTTAATTAAAGTTAAGAATAAATAACGTTTTACAGATAGAGATATGTGAACAAAGCCTATTAACTATACAAGTATTCAATATGTAGTTAATAAACAAATAAATATAAAGACCCACAGTAAGGATAGTATTGTAGGACATGTTACTACAAAAATTGGGGGCTGCCCTATTTTTTTAATCTCACGCCTTTCCATTATTAGAGTAGCCAATGTACTTCTTTAGACTCACATTTCCTTGGAGTATATTGGGAATAACTCGACCGGTAGTCAGAGTGTCATCGTCTTGATATCTAAGCCAATACATAAAAATCGTACTTATAATCGTTTGATTCCCGGTCGGGTCAGTGTAGAAAACCACTTTTTCTACATTGTCTCGGAACATTGTTTGAAGTACCTTCGTTGTTTCTGATTTCATAATTAAAGTCCTTAAGCTGCTTAGATTGGGGTTCGAACAATGTTTGTGATGTTGTCCCTATGTATATATATATATGTATATATATATATGTATATATATATATATATACATATATATATATATGTATATATATATATACATATATATATATATGTATATATGTAGTATTTACTTATTTATAAAAAAAAAGAAACATAATATCCCCCGGCATTTCAATTACAGCACGAAACTACACGTCGGCAGTTAATAAACCATGTTTAAACATGTTAATGTAAAGCTAAGCGGAGTGCAGCTCATCAAACATTAGCACACAGTAATTTACGAACCGTTATAACTATGCCATGAGAAAGCGTATCATTATAGTTTTAATATAGCACATGTCGCCTCCTGAGACACGAAGTGAAGCGTGTTGCCTGATTAACTTACTATACTCACTAATGCAACTGTTATATGGCTGGCTCTGAGTTTGCATTTGCCTTAATGCCTTCGGGATCGGTGGAAGTCTTCGTTAGTTTGCATTAAATGTAGGTTGGATAAGTGCCGTAACGTCGGTAGGAATACGCTTCGAGATTTTAGATAGGGATGTTGCATTTAAAGTTACATTTGTCTATGTTTATACCGCTTTAGGTGTGCTTGATGTTGTAATTGAGGCAACTTGACAAATTTATAAGATATCATCTGTTTATTACCTTATTAATAAATCATTCTTAACGGCGACGGGTTCACCACCTATCACGTTGTCCCGAAAATATCATCGGTGGAAGGTGGGTCGAACGGAATTTATTGTCTAGACTGGACCTCTGTCTACCCCTGTATTGGGAATTACGTGAAGAAATTTATATTTTTTTTTATTCTTGTTTTATGTTTGTAAATAGTCCGTAGTAGGTATAAGACCTATAGGTACTTTTACTTAAATACCCATAGGTATTTTTACTTACATAATACACTATTGCCCATCCTAAACTTGCTTAGTTTCGGTTTGATATTTTTTCAGATCGACCTCACCCTAACTGTTGTATATATATATATGTGTATATATATATATATATATATATATATATATATATATATATATATATATATATATATATATATATATATATATATATATATATATATATATATATATATATATATATATATATATATATATATATATATATATATATATATATATATATATATATATACAGATCAATTTCAGTTGCAATGCAGTTGTGTCAGTTATGATTGTTGTGTAAAAACAAAAAGCTAAAGCGGTTAATATGATGATGATGGCAAAGAATAAAGATAAACTAGAAACATTTCCTATTTGGTAACAGGGCATTTTAACGGGGTTTACATACGAATTTTTATTAACTTACAATTAGGTATCAAACTTCTTGGGAAGTTGTATCTTAAGAGTTCGCGAGACAGCTGACACCTGGTGAAGGTCCGTGCATGACCCTGCGACTCTTGGACCAAGGCTGCCAGGGCGAGAAGTATCACAAGTTTGAAATAGTTTTCCATATTTCTTCTTAAATTTGACCTGTGAACAATATTAATTTGGTGTTAGACTTAACGAAAATGTGTATGAGAATAAATAAGATCTTCATTACATTTTTAGACTTTTATTTATCTATATATAAAAGTTCACTACGGGATGTAGACCTCTTAAGGGAGAGTTTGAGATAATTGCCTGCGTGGCAAGCGGCACACAAGCAATTTGTACCTTAAGGCATTTTGCACCTTAGATTAGATAAAGGGGGGATATGGTTATCCCCCCTTTTGTGGATAATCAAATGCATTTTAAGGTTTTTTCCTTTAGACTCCTCTTACGATATCCACGGAAAGAAAGAGGTAGTATATTCTTTAGCCGGAACCATACATAACCAACTTTTTACTAAAGATGTGTTATTTATAGATTAAGTAATGTCATTAGTTACAGAATTCACTGTAATATGTAACACAGTTTTACCAGTATTCGATGCAGGAGAATAAATTACGAAACATTACAGTTCCTGATTGATCAAGTTCGCATGCGTTCATAAGATTGCGATGACTGCGTTTACAATTTTTTGTATAAAGTCGCGATAGGCGAGTGATCGGGTGATCGGAATGCGAAACCCGAGTTCGATCCCCAGGCAGGCTCGTACCAATGGGTTTTCAAAACTTATGTATGGAATATATCGTAGGCTTGAACATTAAAACGGCGACGGGCTCATCACCTGTCACGTTGTCCCAAAAATATCTTCGGTGGAAGGTGGGTTAAAACGACTTTATTGTCTAGACTTCAGTATATCCCTGGCGTTTAAGGCAGTCTGATAATGAACGTGTCGAATCCATCGATTATGGCTTGCCATTGTAGAGGCATTTTATTAGAAATTATCTATGGATTTGAGTTAACAATAAAGGAAAAAAATAGGTAAACATTTTTCTTCATAATGACAAAATGTAAGTAAGAAAAAATAATACTTAATGAGATAAATGGGATAAAACAGCGTGCGAAAAGAATGAAAATCACTGTCTTATTATTTGCTGCCGACTGGAATTACCTCTACCGTTTTCTTCAGAAATAATCATTTTCAAGTCGTTTGAAACTCTATATTGTTGTAGACAGAGTATTTTACAGAGTTACGTCGGAATAAGCGTCTCCTTTTTTCAAATTTGCATCCATAATTGCACGTTTATTGTTCTAAAATAGGATCAACATACTATCTACATTAAAACGGGATAAGAAAGAATATAAAATTTACCGCATAACATTTGATACAAATATCTCACACGAATTCATAAAAAAGGGAGAGAAAATTTATGATAAGTAAGTAGATTTGAAGATTTCCGTCAGCCCAGAATTTGAACACCGAACAAACTCTTTAAAAGTAAATATAACCTTTCAGTAGATATAACTAGGTAAGATGGTTTTACACATTTTCACCAAAAATGCTGTGAGATATATGTAATTTTTTCCCATACTCTGCTTTTGCAATACTAATGGGAAGAAACATGATGGAAGATTTTTAAGCTGAATGGAGTTAACAAAACATAATTTCTGATAACTAGTCCAACGTGCAGTAAAATTACTCAATTGAACGCACTTTAACACTGTGAGCAAAACAACCTGCATAATAATAGCGTATCAGTCTTTTAGAAATTAGTAAGCTTTCTAGCTTCACCTTCATAGCTCAACCGTTTTACGTATGTA
Source organism: Sericinus montela (assembly GCA_029286605.1). Classification (NCBI taxonomy): domain Eukaryota; kingdom Metazoa; phylum Arthropoda; class Insecta; order Lepidoptera; family Papilionidae; genus Sericinus; species Sericinus montela. Next base: position 1,189,632 of record JAGSMR010000014.1, read on the forward strand.
ACACGCAGATCATGATTATCATTATAACAGACTGTAAAAAGTGCAATCCAGTCAGGACAAAGGCCTTGAGAAGCCTAAGGGCATGGCAGTGTTTACGACTGTCGCAACGTTTGACAAGCGGATTAGTGGTGGCAATACCAGACAGATGTACCTTAAATGCTACCCTCTAGTCTGTAGAATTTTGGCTTGGCACTATTCGAGAGGGATATCCCGCCATCCTTCGGTAGCAAACTGCATTTTAGATGCTTTTATCTAAATTGTCTCTTATGAAACCCCATGATGAAAGAGGATGGTTAATTCTTATGCTATAACCACATGGCCAGACTACTCGCCGCTACTAATCGAAGTAAATTTTTGAATACTCAAACAATCAATATAATAACAAAAAAGGAAAATATCGTATGAAATTATGGTAACCCTTATTCCGATTGCAATTGTGAGCGCAACCGGCGGCGGCACGTTTAATTTCAGTTAAGATATTTTTCACGAGGATAAAATTAGTTAAGTTATTCTTAATTGGGTTTCCTATATTTGCATTTCCAATGGAAAACCGTTAAATATTAAATCATTTAGTAATCTTCGTTATGTGCAAATTTTAAATGTAGATTTAGCGCTATTATCACCACAACAACCGAGTGGAATTCGAATCACGAGATTTCGATCCCCGGGAGAAAGGTTCGTAGCAATGAGTTTTTATAGATATACTCGTATATGTGCGATTTAAATAGGGTTGGACATTATGACAAGCTCACTTGTCGTAACTTGTCACATCTCAAATAAGCTCCAGTGAAATGTTTCGAACGATTCGACAATTGTCTAGACCTCTGACTACCCCAGTGTTGGGAAATGCAAGATTTAATGCGTTGATTAGTAGTATGAGAAATAATTCCGTGCTTTATAATATGCTTATATAAATTTGAGACTTAAAAAAGACATACAGCAAATTTAATTTCATCTGATGTGGGCGAGACTCGGTGGCTAGGCGGTTAGATTATCACTACGTCGAGCGGAAGAGGCCGATTCGAAACCGGCTCTTTGCGGTTGAGTTTTTGAAATCTCACGCTTATTTAATATAATAATAATCATAATATCTCGGTGCGACTTACATGTCAACAAATTCTGCCTAAAATACTACTATAAATAAAATTTGTTGGACAGAAATAATCACTACGATTCTGTGATGAAGCGCCTGATTGCTGAACATTGGGTTCAACTCAAACACTTTATAAAATGCTTTACGAAAGTCAAAAAGAAGTAGAATAGAATGTTTAAAGCTGTGTTTACTTGATCAGTTTTTATTCATACATTACTACAAAGAAAATGAAAAGTTGTGTAAAATTTTCTTAAATTACTATAGTTTTCATCTAATAATATTTACTATCTATTAGATTATTAAGTCTGTAAAAGATTTTTTTTAAATATATGTAAAATGTATTTTAACGAAGTTAATAAAACGTCTTAATAACTGACAACACTGCTTTCGAAATCAAAGGTTGTTGAAATTCCGCTTGGGGGCAAACATTTGTATGTTTATATAATATAATATTTATGTATCGTTGTATAAGAAGTCGAAAGGAGTACCACCTGTCACCTGGTACCGAACATGATCCTGTGAAAAGTGAGTTGAAGGATAAACATTTGTCTAAGTAACTATATATATAGCAGTTATATTGAACCATTCGTAGGTGAAAAGTGATGAAAACAGTGTGAAAAAAGTGGTTGGGGGTATATAAAAAGACAACGTGATAGGTGGTGAGCCTGTCGCCGTCACAATGTTCAAGCTAACGATAAATTCGTACACAAGTTTTTGAAAAAACCCATTGGTACCCATTGGAGATCAAGCTCGGGCTCCTTGACTCGAAATTCCGACCTCCCACCTACTCGGCTATCATGACTATGTGGTGTATATTGATATACGTAACCGCTGTATTTTTAGTTGCGATTCTCGTCATAATGGGTAATAAAGTAATCGATTGTAAATGAATACACCTATGACTTGCCGATTTTAATCGATATTATAGTCTATAACCTAATCCTCAAAAATTTATAAAATTAATAAGACATTATCATTATAGTGTTACAGATTGTTTTTTTACTTATTTATGCACTTAAATAGAGATGCACTTAAAAAAGATAAAAATTCAAATAGGTTAAAGTTTAAAAAGAATCACACAACTGTCCTTCAATGAGGATCGACAATCCATTTACCAAGCGTGGCGATTATGGAATATACTTAAGGAATAGGAACTTGCCCCACTGTTGATCTCTTCAGGCCATTAAGTAAGTAATATAGAAAAAAACTATATTGTTGACATAATTTATAGGTCGTTTAGATTTTTTTTTACATTGAAATGCAATTTTAAATTATAAAGAACAGGGAAATAATTGGAAGTTAACAGGAATAACGATGTTCTTTTTTGTATTTTCTTTGTTAAAAATATACAAAAAAGCGGCTACCTACGGAGTTTCTTTCGTCTGTTTCTTCTCCATTAGAGGAACCTCATTTACGAAATGGTGGTAGATTAAAAAATAATAAACGATGCATGTATGTTAACAATGATGTAATGTGTCTTTGTAATTTTATTGTAAAACATAATAAAACACTATAAAACACTTTCTTATATTTAATTTAGAATCTAAAGGCTGTAGCAATTCAAGTAAAAATGTTCAAATTGTTGTTTGATAGATTGAACACTTGTCTCCTACGACATAAAAATCAAACCGCTACAATTCGTAAGATGATTTTCTAGTTTTATCATGCGTAATTGACATACTAGCTTAAAACTTGAGCTTTGGTACTATTTGCTTTAGTTCTTTATTTACTGTGTTTATTTTTATGTGTATAATTTTATTATGGTATAAATGACACCTATAGCCAGAGTTAGTGTAATGACAGAATAGCAACCTAAAAATATCTTCGGTGGAAAGGTGGGTCAAAGGGACTAAAATGTCTAGACCAAACAATTAAGTCCCTTTGACCTCTTTTGAACTCTAGACCTTTGTCTAGCCCTGTACGATATTATGCCAAATCTTTAGAAAAGAGAAAGAGAGAGAGAAAGAAACCTTTGTCTAGTATTTGATTTCACAAAGTAATATGATATACGAATTGTATATAAAAAAATATTTGTTTTCCATTTTGTTAAGTTCTATACTCGTATATCCCGAAATTATTTGGCGAATAAATGATTTGACATGAAAGCATGGTACGTTAAAACTGTTTATGCATTTCTCATTATCCAAGAACAAGGAACTTGTTCGTCGCGGATATCATGCCGGAGGCGAGTTTCCAAACAAGCACCGAGGTTGTTTGCTTTGGGAATTTAAGACAACAAGATTTGTTTGATTTTGTGCATGTTCTGTACCCTGTGCCATTTGATATATTTATCGAATATTCTAAAACGAACTGCTACTACAGTTATGACACTGCTATTTGGCAGGAGAAATGGGTAAAAGCGTGGTACTAACTCAGACGACTCCTAGGCTGAGAAAAGGTCAACCACCTAGAATGAAGTACATTTTTTTTATAGAAGAGGGAGGCAAACGAGCAGGTGGCTCACTTGATGGTAAGTGATTACCGCCGGCCAAGAACACCAGTAATACCAGAGGCATAGCAGATGCGTTGCCGGCCTTAGACTGCCCCCCCCCCCTCCAGAATTCGGGAGGGTGGTGTGTGGGCGGGCCGCCGGTTACCTGCACTCACCAGACGAAACGCAGAAGTGTGTTATACTTCTACCTCACACCGGTATTCTGTGAGGTCGTGGTACTTCCCCGGTCGAGCCGGCCCATTCATGCAACAACAATAGCTGATGCGTGGCTCTACCACTGTTGTAGTAGTAGTAGAAGTAAATAAATCTCTGAATTATCTTACAAACATACTTCTCAAGTAGAAGAAGTTTCACTCAACAATTTGAACGATATTTGGCATCAGGAATGGCTCTAAAAATGCTAAGCTGGATGATTCTCAGCAGAATAAAATTCGCAACGAAATACAACTAAGGCATATAGTGCGCAAAGCAGTGACTAACAGAAGCCGGTTGGTTACACAAATTCTTGGCAATACTGAAAAGAGATGGATGCGTAGTGTAGATTTTAGAACAATATCAACCTCCCGGATGGGTTCTCTTATTTTCGTGGTTGTGGATCTTAGTAGACGTCACTTGGAAACTGTGAACCAAGATGAAACTACATAGTTGGTATATAATGAGTTTATTTCGAAGCGGGCTTAAGAAGGCCGCTAAAAGTGGGCTTGACCAGCCCTCTTTCACTGCAGCTTAGTAGACCGTGGAGACGGCGTGTGCGTCATTGCGTTAGCACAACTTTTCAGGTCCTCCACGAGTATTAAGATGCGCCGTTATTTCCGCCCACCGTGGTTTGTCATGGACCCATAGCTCAGATATGTCACAGGGTTCGGGGTGGGCTTGTCAAGCATCCCTCTTTTTGAACCTCATGGGCTTCGAAAAGAAGATTCAAGTCCGTTGCCTACGTATGTGGAGCCCTAGTAGATGAACCTGTTCGAGTACCGAGGCATTTAGTCAGAAGGGAGAGAGAGACGATATTTTCTATTCCAAGGTGGCATTAGGCGACCAACACGGCGATGACGATTTAATAATATTTACATTTGAAGAAAATCATTTATGAGGAACTGTGATGGCTCGATCAAAGAAATCCAAAGATATTAAAAATGTTAGAGAAGAAAATAAACAATCCTTGTATATTTAAAATTCTTTTTGACAACCATTCAACAAAATTTTTCTATATAGCCCCTTTCTGTAAAATAAAGTGAAGGGATTATTTGTTTAAGCAATTTTTACTGTTGAAAGAAATTTAAAATTTTTTAGATTTCTTATTCACCCCATGCCTGAGGTATACCGATTGAATTTTATTTATTTTATATGGGCAACTTTGCCATTGAAACTTGAGCTCAAAGAAAACTTCGCAACATAAATCAGATGTTTTCAATACAAATTCAGGGAAGAAGTCTAATATAAACTTCGTTGAACAAGTCTCAAGTTGCTTTACTCCTGAATATCAATCCTTTCGAAGAATGTATATTTTATTTTGGCGCCTTCTGTAAGTAAATAATATCTTTGGAAAATATAAGAAACTTACTACATATGAACTAGTAATGTTGACTGCCTACATACTGCTAATTTTATATCTTATTAATATTTTATTGATTATTATTGTGAATATTGTATAACTGTAAAAATGTTTGACTTCTAGAGAATTGTGCCATTATGCAAAAAGTTCTCTCATTCTTAACCCCTTTTTTAAATAGTTAAATAAAAAAATAATGACAGGAAAATAAAACATTGTAAATAATGTGAAACGAATAACATATATCCCATAAGTTGGAATTGACGCTATCATAAAACCACAAAACATAGGACTGTCCTGTAAGGAGGGTTTGCCACAAATAAGATTATATGATAATTATATCTTCACGCCAATCTCAATATAGGGTTAGATATAAGTTCAGGCTATTTTTTATATAACAGTATGATAATTTTAATATCTATATTAATTATTAATATAATTATTAATATATATAACATAATACAATAATAATGTGGCTGTGGGGTAGTATTCTTTTTTTTAAAGGTTTATGGATACCGATAAATGACGGGAGCAAAATTAAGTAAACCTGTAACGGCAGGGCAAGGTACAAGGTGTAAAGTGTCAGGTACTGCGATCGCCAATCGGCTTGACAAGCGCACTGAATATCCACCTTATCCACACTCCACCTTATTAAAGAGGGCTATAGCCTGCAGTTGACCTTTTTGGCTTAGCGTGTAGATATATAGGATAAGGGTAGATATAAAGTTATTTAAAGGATGAATTAATATTTCTAAAGTTGTTGAGCTGTAAAAAGCTCGCACCTGCACAGGCTTTTAGCCTTCGATTGGCGTACAATTAAGCTTCGTGTCTCTAACGTCAAACCATTGTTATCTTTTATGGCGGCCATTTCGTTGTAAAAACCTTTAGTTTATTAAACTGCGTTCGATTAAGGCTTTTGTGAACGATCAGCGCGAACATGTGCTGTAGTTAGATAAATCGAGCGGGCACATTGTTTTGTTTTCAGTTTTGTTTGACATGCAAATTTTGTGCGCGCGTATTCATAATCCGCGCCGAAAAAAATATAAATAACCTTTCTTACTTATATTAAATACTTGATTGTTTGTGATTCATATTTAAAAAAAATCTGTAACCAGTCGCTTTTGCCCGCGAGTTTTAGTTTGTAAAGAAAACAACTTCTTTGAAATTCTCATGGCCAAGGTGCACAACTTATGATGAAGTTTACAAGTAAACTTTTGCCAACAGAAACAATCAAACAGTTCTAGAAGTAACTAGTTGCTGCACGACGTATGTTAAAATTGTTCTCTGTCTAGTAGTCGTCTGAGTCAATACTACACTTGTATTAATTTTTGCCTTCAAATAGTGGTTATGTGTTCTCGTTTTAAAGGAATTTTGTTTTGACACATTTGTATCTAAGTACTTAGGTATAATAAAGATTCTTCATGAAGTACTTGCTGATGTCTATGATCTGCAGTAGATACTTCTTATACCACCCCATAACAAGTTAAAACAGTATCTATTTATTTTCTTTATATCATCACAATTTAATGGTGAAAATGTTATGTTAATTAAATTAAAGAGCATAGCAGTTCTAGTTTCCCAAAGTTTAACCAAAACTGTTTGTGAATTTGACACGACTCTTCAATTGTTCCGAGATAACGTAACCGACTACTGTTTTAGCAAAATTTGAGTTTAAGTATAATTCAGTTTAAGTATTTTGTAAAATAAAAGTACAAATTTTCAATATATTTACTTTTTCGAGAAAGCATGCAGATAAAGGTACGATTGGTATTGGCAAACAATTCCGAGTCAGAGGAGTTTACACGTTTTTAAAACATATAGAAATCATTTTAGGATTATTTATTATTCACAAAATATAACGCAGTTACAGTCACGATAGCGGAGTGGTTGGGCGATCGGAATTCTAGTCAAGAGACCTAAGTTCGATCCCCAAGTGGCAGGCTCGTACCAATAGGTTTTTATCAAAAAATTATTTACGATTTATATTGTTAGCTTGGAAATAAATACGGCGACGGGCTTATCACCTGTCATAAAATGTCTTCGGTGGAAGGTGGGTCTGAAGGATTTAATTGTCTAGACTTCTGTCTACCAGTATAAGCAATGTCGTATAGATATTTTTATGTTAATAATCACAGGTCACTTTAATAATTTGAAAAGTTCATTTAAATACATTAATCATAGTTTTGTGAAACAAACGCGCAAATTAAGCTACGAAAATTGACGAAGCTTGGAAAGTTTAACTCGTACAAATTTTTTAGTTTCGGACACACAATCGAGCACCAACTTACATAGATTCCAAACTACGTGTATATTGTGAGCAGCGCTTGTGAACTTTCATCGTGGAAACACTCAGCGTCGTTAGATAAATTGAGCGATCAAATTGTTGGCAGATTTGTTATTCGGTTTTGTTCAACACACAATTTTATTTCGTGTATAAAAATATTTTATTGTATGTATTCTATTAGGCTATATTCAAAACTTATATGTTTTTTATATAAACTTTTATTTACATAGAGGCAGACCCCAGCGGCATACTGTATAATTACAGTAAAGTTATAAGTACAGTAATAAGCCGTATTATAATGATTTCTTGTATTTACGCGAATACTAACATTTAAAATAAAACGATTTTCCCCCCGTGACCACGGTTGCTGTAAAGCATCCGAAACATTGGGAAATAAAAACAGTTTGTAAAAACTTATTAAAAACGCGATAAAATCCGTAAATCGTTTTATTTTAAAAGCCGTATTATATTATGTAATGGAGGTAAGCACAAAAAAAGCCCCCGTATATACATAAAATGTTGTTACTATATAATTAAAATTTTAAAAAAATCCTTAAAAATATTTTTTATCCTGCGAGTAGATAGCGTTTAGTAAAATAGAAAAGAAATTAAATACATATAACAAAGGCGATTTGGTAAAGCACTTCTTTTTAGTTTCAAAATCTTTCTTACTAACTCAACGGCCTGTAAAAGCCTACTCCCAGACAACGACCACTAACCTAATAAGGTTTTGACATAATCGCCTTGTTGACAAGTTGATTGGCGATCGCTGTATGTTTTTTAACAGCCACCAAACTACTTAATTTTGGTCTACTTTTATTGCAAGCTAGTCATCCCGCTATCTTTCGGTATCCATTATATATTCAAAGATTATCGCCTCTTACGACACCCAAGGAACAAAAGAGGTGATAAATTCTTATGTCTTTGTATAATTTTAGTATTTTTGTTGCTTTATTTATCTGTAGAAGCTACTGGTAAACAAAATTATTATACATTAAATTGTTTATTTTGAGAGAGATATTAAGGCTGGAGTACAAAGGCTTTTCGTTGCCTACTTCTTAAAAAAATAACACATTTGCCTATGTAACGTGAAAGTAGGTCGCAGTAAATTAGACAGTGGTATCAACACATACGACAGAATCAAATTTATTCTTAAAAATATACACAAAGAATGTTTAAGTAGGTTACCCTATTTACGAGTACGTCACGATAGCTGAGTGGTTGAGTGATCGGATTCCGAGTCTAGAGACCGGAGTTCGATCCCCAAGTGGCAGGTTCGTACCAACGGGTTGTAATATAAGTATTATATAGATTTTTTTTTACGCACACTTAAATAAATCTTCACGCCATTACCAATACAGGGGTAGACAGAGGTCTAGTCTAGACAAACTAGTAACTAGTCTTAAGTCCCTTCGACCCACCCTCCACCGAAGAAGTTTTGGGACAACGTGACAGATGGTGAGCCCGTCGCCGTCTTTTATTTTCAAGTCAGCGATATGAATCGTTTATAGGTTTTGAAAAACCCGTTGGTACGAGCCTGCCACTTGGGGATCGAACTCGGGTCTCTTGACAAGATATTCCGTCCACCCAACCACTCGGCTATCGTGACGGTATTTTACACTTTTTTATACTTTACTCAGACTTTTTTGTCACTTAATCCAGGTTTATTTGTACTTAATTTGTTCAATTCATACCTTGGCAGGAGTCTGCTATCTGGGGATCGAACTCGGGTCACTTGAATTCTGTTCACCTGGCTATTGTCACTCACTGTACTTAAAGTAAGTTTAATTTTTACTTGAAAAGTATCTTTTACATATATTTTGTTTGCTTGGTAAGGAAGGTAATTCCTTCCTTACCAAGCCCCTTTTGTATACAAAAGGGGTGAAAGGAAAGTGAAAATCTGATTTCGTTCAATGATTGGCGTCCAAAAACATATATTACTAACAATAATAATAGGTGATTGACATGTTCGCAATACGGGAATCAAAGTTTGTATAGGAAAATTGCAATGTTTTCTAGTTTGAGCCCAGCTTGCGCCAACTAAACGTTTAAATATATTACGTGATTATAAAGAGTAAACTGTGTGGTTTGGGCAGACGGATATGCTGCTCTCCCTTTAACTTTGGATGTTCTAAGAGGTGATTATTGGAACGCGGTAACTACTGCAAATGGTGCACCAAACTTTTTGTCGTTATAGGTGCAAGCTATCTGCTATTGTGATCCGTAATTCGTTTGTCAATCCTTGAATCTAAAACCATATTCAATGTTTCTAGAAGCCCTTATGCTATTAGAAATATCGCAACATCATAAAATTATGAAATATCATTAAATTAAAGCCCCGAGAAATATGATTTAATTTGTAACTTATTCTTATATAAAAATCTATATTTACTCGTCCATTACGCTTTCTGTGTGTGACCTTTGTGATTTTAAGGTTTTATTCTTAGTCGCCTGTTAGAATAGGAAAAGGGCTGAAATTTTTTGAAAAAGGCTGAAATTTTTATAAATACACCACCATAGCCATGCACCACATAGAGATGAAGCTTGGGCTAAACGGAGGTCTGGACAATTAATTTATTTCGACCTACCTTTCACGAAGCCTATTTGGGACAACGTGATCGGTGGTGGGCCTATTCCCATCTTAGTGTCTAAGCTAACAGTAAAATATAATACCATAAACCATATTTCGATAGATAAATAATCATTGATACAAATTCACATCCATGATTCAGGTACAAACATTTAAGTATTTAGCGCTAGCGGATTCGAACCCACAAACCTTAGTTTCGAAGGCAGTACAAAACATATTAAACGAATATAATAATGTTTAATTTCTAAAAGGAAAACTTACATCAGTCTTTTTTATGTAATATTTTTTAAAGACTTGGCAGTTAAATGACAATGAATATTAAAAAAAAATATTGAAAAAGAAATATTACGCACCTAGTATACGATCGATAGACGCTGCGCACTGCAACTGCATCAGTATCGTGTTCTACACAGTGCTACGCCGTTAACCACTTATGTTATTACGCCTGTTACGTACGCACACGCACTTAAGAGGAAACTAATCGTTATGTGGACTGAAAGGATTTAAAATTTATCTCATTCTTCTTTTTTGTTTCGTAAAGGACATTAACAGTACAAACATACACTTACTTAGATAGATACATAGATGGAGACAATGCCACGCATATTGCTATGATTTTAAAGTAATTATTTAAACGCTTGTGTTGTAATCGGAAACAAAGAAAATACCATTAGTTCTATTTGTGGTACATAGTGGTTTTCTATATCAATGTAGAAAAACACTTATTTACCTTGTTTCGCGTCTTGGTGTTTGTGGCACCACCGGGAATCTAACTTGGACTCTGGGACCAGATATGATAAATGTATGGGAAAAAATTGCTTTCTAGTATAACTTGCGAAGGGTGAAAGTTAGATGATTTTGATTATTTGTTAATAAATATATACGTCAAAACTCTAAATTAAAAAAAAAAAATTAAGGAAATCGGTTGAATAAAATGACCTAATGAATTCATAATAGAATGCATAAATAAGGATTGTCGAGACCTCTGGCAACCCTTGTATTGGGAATTGCGTGAAGATAAAAGACATGATAAAGAAACAGAAAAAAATATGATATTAATGTCGTAGTTTGCCATGACTTTGTTTCGTTTCCGACAGCGCCTGAAGCGGGGAAAAGGTACGCCCTCAAAATATTCATGTCTAATGCTTAGCGGGAAAAATTCCGCATTTCTTTACGGAAACCTAATTTTGATAGCATTTTATGGTACGCAGCTGTTGATTTCCATAAATAAAGAATAAAAAAAGAAACTAAAAGAACGAGTACTATTTAAATGTTTCCAAATGAAAAATTACACGTGTTCAACCGTGAGAGCCTTAATAATTTATAATGTGTAAAGAAATGCGCGATATACGCTATTAAGCATTATTTGCGCATAAAGCTGTGTATTCTGCGCCCCATGTCAAAACCACAAACACTTGATGATATATTGCTAGGGGTTTGGGACTAGTCTTAGATGATCTTCCTTTCCCTTCTTTTTTAACCGAAGAAATATCTACGAAGAGGCCGAATGAAGTGCGAATAAGGTTCGCAATACGTTGGCCAGTTTTACGAAAGCGAGCCCTTAAGAGGCGGTCTATTACAAATATTTTATTAGTTCTTACAGAGGATCCTTTGTTGGCACAGATTGCCCTTTTACGCTTAAGGGGCTTAACAACATTAAGGTGACAATGGAAAAGCTTAGTTTCGTAAACAATTTCAACAATTCATTGTTTGCATTTAATTTTTGTTGGTATTGTCAATTTAAATTTGTTTTTACAAATCAGTCATTGTTATATGTAGGTTCATTAAATACATTAAAAAGTTAATTACAAATTCATTATAACTCTCTTTTAAACAAGACAGTTATTCATTTAAAACGCATAATATTATAAATTTTACATTTAAATTTCATATTATAAATTTGAAAGAAATTTTCTTTGTTTATACGGGGTAACGCTTTAACAACTATAGCGATTTTAAAAGTTCTTTCATCATTTGAAAGATACATTATAAGTGAGAAATATGGAACGTATTTTTAAAATTAGAGAACCCTTTGTTATTAAAATAATTTAACCAGTAACATTCCGTGTTGTAACGGCGTAAGAATATTACCACTTCCTTTCTTCCCGAGAATGTCGTAAGAGGCGACTAAGGGACAACCTTGAAAATAATTATGACAACCGATAGATGGCAGGATAAACATCTCTAAAAATGTCAGACCAAAATTATTAGACCGAAGATAGGCATGATGATGAGTAATTCTTCACGCAATTCCCAATACAGGGGTAGACAGAGGTCTAGTCTAGGCATTTAAGTCCCTTCGACCCACCTTCTACTAAAGATATTTTCGGGACAACGTGACAGGTGGTGAGCCCGTCGCCGTCTTTATGTCAAAGCCAACGATATAATTTGTTCATAGGCTTTTAGAAATACCCATTAGTACGGCCACTTGAGGATCGAACTCGGGTCTCTTGACTCGAAATTCCGACCACTCAACCACTCGGTTATCGTGACTTAACATGATGAGTAAGAGAGTCTAAATTTAGATTTAGACCTTAGGGTCTAAGAGAAAGAGTGTCTAGGTGCGAGTGTTCTGGTGCTGCGATCGCCAGTCAGCTTGCCAAACGCGGTGGTAATGGCAAATCCTCCCTATGGGAGAGGATAAGCCTCTCCCATAGGGAGAGTCCAGCAGTGGACTTTAACCGGCCGATATGTATGTATGTATGTATGTATGTATGCATGAACGTAACCAGTTACAGTAATGTAAAATTTGTCTATAAAAGTTTTGTTTATTATTTGATTTTTGTCCATTGTTGGAAAAACGTACGGATTTTTTTTCGGATTACCGACGTTTACTGCCATTTTTTTATTTATTGGAAAGTTCAGGTTACTATGAATCACTTTGACACTTAACATTCGACTATGCATAAGCATAATTTTTTTTATAGAATAGGAACGCAAACGAGCAGGTGGTTCAAGTGATGGTAATTGATTACCGCTACCCATGAATACCTGCAATACCAGAGGAATAGCAGATGCGCTGCCGGTCTTTGAGAAAGGTTTAGGCTCTTTTCTTGAAGATTCCTAAGTCGTATCGGTCCAGCAAAACCGCGGCAGCATATTGCATAAAGTGCAAGTGCGAGGCAGAAAATTTCGCGAAAAATGCACTGTGGAGGAATGCCAAGCATCAAAGTGGTGTTGATGGAATTTTTGACTATGCCGTAAGGTTTGATAGTGAAATTCAGCGGCTGGAATCAATCTGAATAAATCCTCGGAACACTTCCCGTTGTACATCTTGTAAAAAATACAAAGGGATGCAACATCTCTTCGCAAAGTCTGGGGATCTAGCCGATCAGATAGAACATGATCGCTGATTAAGATAAACCAAGTTCTAATAAGAAATTATTGTTCTAAGTAAAAAGTAAGTCCTGTACAGTAAGTACTGTTTCAGAAATAAATAAGTTTCTAATTGTTTCAGAAATAAATATATTTTATTTACTACTGATAATGATTATAACTTTGATAGTTCTCTAAAGATATCACCGCAAGCGAAGTCGCGGGTGAAAGCTAGTTATATATATTCCTTGAGTTTAGTTGGGGTAAGCTTTTTTATCCAGAAATTAGTACTATGAAGTTCCGATAGCTAAGTAGCTCTATGGTCTAAATTTCAATAATGAGTCTGTTCCTCATTTCAATAGTGGTTCTGTTTCTCATTAGGAAGGGTCGTGTAAACAGTTTTCCGATATTAATGTATATTGCTTGAACACTACGATGGTGACTGGCTCACCACTTACTTATCTACACGTACACTTCCTGACGGGGTGGCTAAAGAGAACAGATCACCAAGTGTAACTATCCTTACGCTTCTTTCAAATTCATAATGTTCTTCATACATGCTTGTTTAGGTACCTGAGTACTATTGACCCTCCCCTCTTCAAGTAATTTGATCACATAGTCTCGGCCTACTTCAACACCTCTGAATGTTAACTTACGCGATATATTTCCTTTTCAATTTGGTCTTCATTCCTTTGCTCAACGTGCTCAAACCATGTAACTTTCCTATCAATGAGGTCTTCTTTTAAACATAACATATCGCATATCTCTTCGTTTCGTTTTCGTTGCCGTTGTAACCCCGCACGTTACACGAACAGTTTGCATCTGCACTGTTATGTGCATGTTATGTACATCGTATGCTTCTGGCATACCCAGTTTTCGCTGCCATATAAAAAAGAAAAGTCGGTTTCAGCACTGCGTTATGTGTCCTAAGGCGTGCTTTTTTCACCAGTTAACACATTATTCAAAAAAAACTTATGAGAAATATTAATTGAAGGGATGAATTGTCTAGACCTGTTAACATTTATATAGTGACAGAGGATATATTATATGTCGTAAAGTAACTAAGGGAAAATTTTAACAATGTTAGGGGTAAACAGACAAAATATAATAAATTGCATATTATTTATTAATTTATAATTTTTTATATCTTCACACCATTTCCCTTACTGGTGGAGACGATGATCTAGACAATGAAGTCCTTCTCGACCCACTTTTCACCAAAGCTTATCGACAAATTGTTATTGCTTATTCATGTTGAATTGCCATTAAATAATTATTACTCAGGATGCAAGATGATGACAGGTTATTGTGGTTGGACGTACCCTACGTAATTTTTAACTAAGGGTCCTTAACGATGGGCCAACGACCGTCCGTCACCTGCTGTTATCAATAGTCGTGTAATTCGTTCTTATTCTCGATGTATGAAGGTTTTGGCGCAAGGGAAAGGAGAATAGCGGACAAATTATTTTATATTACATTTTAAATAAAATTGAATATGTTTTAAACTAAATTGTCTTCAAGAAAAACAACTTATAACAATTTTATTATTCCTCTTTAGAAGAAATGTAATGTTTTTCAAGTATGTAGCGTCATCGGTTTGAAGTATTATTTTTAAATATAATCCGTGTACAAAATAAGTTTCATAAAAATAACGAGAAAGAGAATGTAGTAACAAACTACACCGATATTTAATATAGACTGATATTTGAAGTGAAAAGACTCATCACATATTTTCTCGTAGAATTCTTTTAACCTCGTAAATCATGTGGAACAAACAGTAGTTAGGGAAAAAAATACTCGATTGGTTACCAACGTTTAAAAAAAATTGTTAATAAAAACTTTTGTGTCCTTCGCAGATATTCTGATCTTGTTATTTAAACCGAGTTAAAACTCCGTCGTCCGGTCGTCGCTCAGTGGAAATGCCCCATTATGTCGCAGCCACACGCATTGCAGTAACAATTCTTTTACAAGTACTAAAGGATATGACCGGAATTGCCTTTTGAGATGGTTTCTGTTTCATTTCTCGATGCTTTTGCCTTTGATTTACACATTGTGCTCAGCGACTTTCGATTTAGGTGAAAAATGCCGACCCTCAATTCCTTATTCGGGTTTGTCAGTAGGTTATCAATTATGTTCTATAAATAAACTTAAATATTGACGAGCTCCGTGGACTAGTAGCTTACACATCGGTTTTCGTACTTACTTTGGGATCAAAGCAATATTCGTGATTATGCTCATATATATAAATAATAATAAAATATATTTATGAATAATAACACATAAATCGAACGAGTTTCAATGGTTAGAGATATTTAATATGTTTTTTTAATGACTTAAAGAACATCTCACGCTATTCCCAATACTGGGGTAGATAGTGGTCCAGACGAATAAGACCTTTCGACCCATCTGTCACCAAAGACATTTTGACCAAAAAATGTTAACAGGGACAGCTTTTCGTCGTGTTTATATAAATTGTACATTCGTTTTGAAAAAGGTTCATCGGTACATCGAACTAGGGTCTCGACACTCGAACTCCGATCACCCAACCACTTGGCTATAGCAAGTTTTTGTCCTTACCTATGCATTATTTTTATTTGCACTCTGAGTCCAGGATTTTTAAACATTTTTTGTACATTTACGTGCAAGCAACTTTTAAAACTGGTTGTTAAATATTACTAGCTGTTGCCAGCGACTGCACCGCACGCTGTTGAATTGAAGTTTAATAAATTAAAATGATTTTTTTAATTCAATAAAAGACACGGTCGGTATTCGAACCAGCGACCTATCGGACCGTAACGCTCTTACTTACGAGCTCCCGTTTCCTACAAGCATGAGTTGATTTTTTTAAAATTTAAAAACAAACTTTAGCATAACTTATATGCTTTAAAATTACTAAAATTGCACAGATAGTTTATTATCAGAATTAACAGATATACTTTTATTCCGAAAAATTTATCTGTCGCTGTAAACTATAAAAATATTGTCGTTTACTCGAATTTATGTCGCTTAAACATAAACATGCTAAGCTTTACTTTTTTTTCAGAATGTGGCTTATGGGTGTCGTGTCAGTGCTGTGCGCGTCACATTTTGCAAGTGCAGAGTGGCATTGCCCGGAGCTAAGTGCACGGCCTGCTGCAGAATGCTCCTGCGATCTGCCGCACACTCTGCGCTGCGCTGGTGACCACACTGCTCTGCAGGTAAACATAATGTTTTCTCCTTACCTCACCTTTTACCTTTACAGAATGAAAATCATCTAGGATTGCACCCCTTGAAAGGAGGATATGCCGAAATCGGTATGCTCAGTGACTTAGCGCCACGGCGGGCGGTTCGTGGGTCTTATTTTTGTCTGGTTATTTTCAAGATCCGCCATTCCACATGAAACCACAAATGGCGGTAATTCCGCCATTTGTGGTTTCATGTGTTTCATGTGCCATCAATTTTAAAAAATAACTGACGTATAATTTACAATTTTATAAATATTTACTGTAAGACAGATTTTTCAATTGGCAACTTTAGCTTCTGCGTTTTGTTCGGTAACTTAAGCTTAATCTATAAAGAAATTGACGGTATGATTCCAAAATTTTTATAAGAGAAATATAAAAATCGCGGATACAGGCGACTTCCGTGGTACCGTGGCGATGCTTTTACCTCGGAACATCTGTGTCATACACGAGTTAGTTGATTAAAATGTAATTGAGTTTCAATATTTCTTTCGTATGCTTCTTAGGGCTATTCTTAGCACTCGGAGGTAAGAGCATCGCCACAGTACGGCGGAGGACGCGGGTTCGAATTCTATCCATGTCAGTTAATTTCCTAATTTTTTCATTTATCTACTAACAAATATAACAGCATGTTTGAAAAAAAAAATAAACATGCATCATGAACAAGATTTTAGACATGTATTCCGAACCTTCATACACAAGACATAATTTATGTACTATACATAAATTAAATTGATATACACAAAATAAAGAGAAAAAATAAACTAAAAAAGTGATGTGACTACAATTATTGATTTCTTATCACTAAGACAGATAAAGTTGTTGAAGGGATGTCTACAGCAAAAGCCGCGTACGCTGCACAGTTTTTTTCATTGGATTAAATAAATAAAAAGTAAAGAAATGAAAAAAAATTATAAGCCTAACTATTGAAATTGACGAAGAAAATATCTTATATGATAAAAACACAACCGCAAGTGTTTACGTAACTTGTGGTAAATAAGAAAAGGAAAAACGAAGCAATCGCAATCTCCAATAATAGAAGCGAGGCGTAAAACAAACAACATTCAGTAGACGCGAACGTGAATCGATAGATGAATTCCATTTATTCTTAGATTAAGACAAAACTAAACGGTCTTGATACACTGAATACGAGTGATAATAGATTTCATTGAGTATAAAAATATTTTAAGGGTATGAAATAAAACATGCAAATAAGAAGTGTTTTTTTTTCTAATGTAGCTCCAGTAAAGATAACCTTTATGAAAAGAATCGAATAGTTATTAAATCATAGGGAAATTTAAAAAAATCCTTCCCGTGTCAGTAAATTTTTCAAATTTCTCTTTGATTCAATAACACATAGTCCAGCACTTTTTTATTTGGGATATAAACAGTTACATTACAGTCTTATTACAATTGTACTAATATTAAATACTAAAAATAGTGTACAAGTAACGACATTATCCTCGAATTATTATATAAAAATGATGATTAACATACTTTGAAATTTTGATAAAAGCTTTACTATTCAAATCTAATACAGTATAAACCTTGTAAAATATGGATCGAAATAGAGATATTTTGAGGTTCTATGCTTCATCTAGTGTGATATAACTAGAGACTAACCCATCAATCCTTTTTGTGGATTTGTACCATAAATTGTTTGGTGGTTGGAATTTCCAGTCAAGGGACGGAAGTTCGATCCCCAGTGAGTGTGTGGCAGTCCCTCGGAAGTGGCAGGCTCGAACCAATGGGTTTTTCAAGAATTTATATACGAATTATTTCGTAGGCTTGGACATAAAGCCGGCAACGGACTCACCATCTGTCACGTTGTCCCGAAAATATCTTCGGTGGAAGGTGGGTCAAAGGGACTTAATTTTCTAGACTAGAGCTCTGTTTACCCCTGTATTGGGAATTGCGTGAAGATATTTATTTATGTCATATAAAGAGACACAATAATGTGCTGGTGGAGAGGAGCCAACTTTGGTTGATCGCTTTTTGAGTTCCGAAGAAATGCCTATGCTTTGTGTTTCTCTGCGTGATGGAATCCGTAGTAACAAAAAAATCGCGACAGAATCTAGGTAATCGAAATTGCCATAAGGATTTGTACGCTGAAGTGGCAGTTGAGTATGTAAGGTTCCCGAGTGGCAACCTCATACAGGTAAACACAGAGGGACGACTCCTTTTGAGATGAGTGGCCTGCACAATGTTACGTGCAGGCTATAACTCCTATATAACATTTTGTTAAAAAAAAGCCAGACTTAATTTAATTAAATAAGTTGGGACAGACAACTAACATATAAACTTTTGATTAATATATATTAGCCTAGTAGCTAAGGAATGTTTCCTTTATATGTCGATGAACCTGATTCGTTTCCTGGGTCAGCACCATTAAAATGGTTATTGGCAATTATATGTGCTGACTTTACCAACAGCTTAGCAACAGCTTGTGGAGAAGAAATTCATCATCATCATTTAAAAAATGCAATTTATCGTGGACAGGACGAGTCTCTTGAGCTTGGCATATGTGGCTCTAATCTCACAAAAAAATAGAAAAGGTCTTGGGATTTACAGGCTGCTACATTTTTTAGTTTTTTAGCTACTTTTTTCAGTTTCCATAGTCGTAAAACTTTTTCGCGTGATCAAGTTAGTAATAGTCAATGTCCCAAAGAAATTGAAAAAAACTTTCACTAATAAATTATCCCTTCTTGTTGAAACACAATTGCAAAATAGTGATATTTTCTTTATTGTGTGGATGAACTTTTGTCCGTGTGTTCACGAGCTTCTCTTTTGAATGAATATACAAAACGTTAAACAAAACAGTAAAATGCTTTAAATAGCGGACTAACTGCTTTCAGCATCAGCCCGTGGGCACTTCACGTCGTCGTCAGTACCCTTCTCAAAGTCATGTTGGCTCTCACAGGTGGCAATCAATTGTTTGTTTGAAAGTGTACTGCATTTGAGTGCGGTCTATTTGGAATAGAACTTTTTTCGTTGTGTTATTTTTTTTAATTGAAATTAATATGTCAAAAGTTTGGTTTTTGATAACTGTATTTTAACGAGTATGAAAAAAGTTTATTTTATTGTTTTATTCAATGTTTAATAGTTTTTTGCTTGCGGCTTAGCTTGTGTTAACTGAGCTTTCAACGCTTTTATATTTGAAGATAGCTAAGAGAAAGGGTATCTAGGACAAACCTTTTAGGGGTTTTTGGCTATTTAACGACTGTGAATTTGTAATAAAATAAAAAAATATAAATATCTTCACGCAATTCCCAATACTGAGGAAGACAGAGAACTAGTCTAGACAACTAAGTCTCTTCGACCTACCTTCCATCGAAGATATTATCGGGACAACGTGACAGGTGGTGAGCCCGTCGCCGTCTTTATGTCCAAGCCGACGATATAATTCGCATAAAAGTTTTTTGAATAATCCATTAGTACGAGTTTGCCATCTGGGGATCGAAATCGGGTCTCTTGAGCTTGGCATATGTGGCTCTAATCTCACAAAAAAAAATAGAAAAGGTCTTGGGATTTACAGGCTGCTACATTTTTAGTTTTTTAGCTACTTTTTTCAGTTTCCATAGTCGTAAAACTTTTCGCGTGATCAAGTTAGTAATAGTCAATGTCCCAAAGAAATTGAAAAAAACTTTCACTAATAAAATATCCCTTCTTGTTGAAACACAATTGCAAAATAGTGATATTTTCTTTATTGTGTGGATAAACTTTTGTCCGTGTGTTCACGAGCTTCTCTTTTGAATGAATATACAAAACGTTAAACAAAACAGTAAATAGCGGACTAACTGCTTTTAGCATCAGCCCGTGGGCACTTCACGTCGTCGTCAGTACCCTTCTCAAAGTCATGTTGGCTCTCACAGGTGGCAATCAATTGTTTGTTTGAAAGTGTACTGCATTTGAGTGCAGTCTATTTGGAATAGAACTTTTTCGTTGTGTTATTTTTTAATTGAAATTAATATGTCAAAGTTTGGTTTTGATAACTGTATTTTAACGAGTATGAAAAAGTTTATTTTATTGTTTTATTCAATGTTTAATAGTTTTTTGCTTGCGGCTTAGCTTGTGTTAACTGAGCTTTCAACGCTTTTATATTTGAAGATAGCTAAGAGAAAGGGTATCTAGGACAAACCTTTTAGGGGTTTTTGGCTATTTAACGACTGTGAATTTGTAATAAAATAAAAAAATATAAATATCTTCACGCAATTCCCAATACTGAGGAAGACAGAGAACTAGTCTAGACAACTAAGTCTCTTCGACCTACCTTCCATCGAAGATATTATCGGGACAACGTGACAGGTGGTGAGCCCGTCGCCGTCTTTATGTCCAAGCCAACGATATAATTCGCATAAAAGTTTTTTGAATAATCCATTAGTACGAGTTTGCCATCTGGGGATCGAAATCGGGTCTCTTGACCAGAAATTCTCACCACCCAACCACTCGGCTGTCGTGACTCTTTAGTATGTGTATATTGTTATTTTGTGCAAAATAAATATATGAAGGCAATCGCGAGAAAAGCCTATAATCGTCTCCAAGGTACTTACTATCACCAAAATTCATTAATTCATTCAGGCTTTGGCCTAAAAGCATAACAAAGGAACTCACTTTTGCATTTATAATATTAGTAGAATTTTAGATAAACTAGTCTTAATGTAAGTTAATAGGATATTAACGAAATTCTATTATACAAACAAGCTTCTCTATTTACCGGTCTACTTGATACAGACATGCAAATGTGGGATCACAGTTTTTTATATATGTTTGTATGTATTATGTACCAATGAAAAATAGGTATTGATTTTAGTATACTTCTTGATTTTTAACTGTTTATTACGAATCTTAGTCTATTTTAATTATAACTGTATAACTACATACTCACATTAAAATATTTATGAAATCTAATACGAGTTAGTAGTCTATTAAAATAGTCAAGATAGCCGCTTGGTTAGTTTATTGGAATCCGAGTCAAGAGACCCGAGTACGTAGGTGGTAGGCCCGTACCAATGGTTTTCTTTAAACTTATTTACGATGTGTATCGTTGGCTTCGACATAAAGACGGCGACTGGCTTACCACTTCTTATGTTGTCCCAAAAATGTCTTTAGTGAAAGGTGACCCACCTTTCACTGAAGACAAAGAGCTTAATCATCCGGTCCTATGTTCGTGAAGATATTTTATTTAATACGACTTCGTTAGTCCTTTCCATTGATAGCATACGTAAAATTGTCATCAGGTACTGAAAATCATCTAGCTTTTGGTACAATGAAAGCCGGTAAAAAGGTTCCATCCCAAGTTATATCGTCCATAGTGTTTATTTCCTACGCATTTTATTTTCATTTCTAATACCTATTAATTCAATACGAATCCGTCTGGTCGCCCTATCAAACCGAATTGCTTAATAATATTTTAAATGAAATCAAATATTTAATTAAATTATAATAATATTCATAAATACCTAAACGTTTTGTTTTATATTAATGTTTCCAAAGCATTCTTTCTCAATATCTCCGGTTCGGATGAAGATGTGCGGTTCATTTTAGTCTATATACACTCGTTGGCACGGGATCTTTCATTTGAGCTTATGCCCATTTAATTTGATGCAGTTGGAGGAAAGTTGATTTTGAAAATTTTTCTTGGAACCTGGGAAGCTACGGTACTCTTGTCTACATATTAAAAGAAGTTATGAAATTGAATTCCAGACCATCAGGACGTTCCATCCAATCGATTTGCTTGAAATTAATTTTTACTGAGGCGCAGATTTTTCATCTGGCATTGGAAATCACCAAAGTTAACACGTTTTTCTTCATAGAACTCTTATGTTTTCGCATTTTTATATCTCCCGTTCAGATTCAGGTTTTATTTTGGCACGCCGGATATCTTGTCAAATCCCAAAAATGTCAACTGATTTTTTTAAAAGTATCGGTTATTTAATATCGCATAGAATTTATAAGTAGCATCACGCAAATGCTGTCGTTGTCAATGTCGTTAAAACACAACAATTCTGGAATTGTTGTATTTATCGAAAATTTCAAATATAACGTAGATAATGAAGAAAAACAAAGCGCTTTTTCATTAATTTTACAATAAAACACTTCAATATAACTAACAACTAACTAATTAATAACTATTAAAGAACTATCAGTCATTATAATTGTTTTTCGGTATTTATTTAACTTTTAATCTTGTTTTAATCTTCACGCATTTCTTAATACAGAGGTAGCCAGAGATCAAGAAAATTTATTCCTTTTGACCCACATTTCACCAAAGTTACTTTTGTGACAGCGTGACAGATGGAGAGCCTGTTGAGGCGCCTGTACGAGGCGCCTGGACGAGGCGACCTCCTGGGATTGAATTTAAGTCTATCGATTCGAATGACGATCACCCAACAGACAGCCGAACATCGTGACTTCTTTTTATTAACATAACCAGTATAATGTATATGCTTTAATAACTAAAAAATAGCTTATATGTCCTTTCGATTGCATTTCGGTGTTTATATCGACTTTTATTTTTAATATATAATTGATCGTAGTATCAGGTGTATTAAGGCGGCTATCAGTAAGTATGAGTAAGACATATTTAATCCTTAAACGGTCAGGTAAGAGTCTCGACGTTTGCAGGCTGACGTCACTTGGTTTCGTAGTCAAAAACCCTTCTCAAAGTCATGTCAGGTGATGAAGATGTCAATAGATTAAGGTTTGAACACTGTCCGGTTTAATCTACTTTTTATTAATATTTTAATGAAATGGAAAGTAAATTCGATTAAAATATTATTAAAAAGTGAACCTATCTTTATTATATATATGTTTATCTGTCTAAAAATAGTTGTTCTATATTTTCTATTAGAATATTTAAGATAATTTTCATTGAGTTTGCTAAAACTATGACTTAAAAATTAATGAAATTGTATTCATATACTCAAAGTAAGATAACCATTTTGAAATATGTATGCCAGATTAAAATTCAGCAGACCAGTAATGGACAGCAGTGTCATAATAGGTACAACTTTTCCCATACAAAAACAATATTAATCCTTTCCTGCACATAAATAATAAAATGTTTTAAATAAAGTAATTAAAAGGTCGTAGTAAATTGTGTTCATTGGGATCCGCCCAGCCGTTCTATTTATTTTATTATCTCTTATTTTTACACTTTGTAGAAGACAAAAAAATACCCTTACCGTTTTATATGAGTACTTTTACCATTTTAGATGAAAAATACATTTTATATCGGAAGAATATTATAAGTACAAATAGATAACTTATCACTAAACATTGATCTCTTTGCTGTAGTAGATTAGTATTTAATAAAAAAAACCGAAGAAGTGCACACTCACATACACATGAGATGCCACAAACCAAAGTAAAGCCGATTTAGCGTTATTAACACACATAAATATACAAAGTTTTATAATATTATTAGAAAGTAGAATTTTGTCTTACACCTGAATAGCTATTTTAATCATAATTATATTATTATAATGGCCGGCAAAAGACCAGTGCAAAAGTACCTCACGTATAGCAGGATTTTCCATAATCGTTACGCTTTGAAAGCGTTCGGGCGATCAGTGCTAGACACCTTACAGCTTAGACGCTACTGCCCATCACTGGCTTGTTAATGTTTTCAATGCCCTTTTACGATACCCCCAGTAAGAAAAGGGGTAATATATTGTTGCGCCGATACCGCATAATAATATTACATTATATTAAACCAGTACGCCGTTGTCTATGTCTATTTTAAGACCATTTGAGAAAGTTTTATATTCGGCGATACAGAGATGTACATTTTCAATCGAATGATGATAAACTGTTGTAGTAATAGGTAACACAATAATAAAAATAAATAAATATCTTCACGCAATTCCCAATACAGGGGTAGACAGAGGTCTAGTCTAGACAATTGAGTCCTTTCGACCCACCTTCCACCGAAGATATTTTTGGGGCAATGTGACAGGTGGTGAGCCCGTCGCCGTCTTTATGTCCAAACCAACGATATAATCCGTACATAAGTTTTTGAAAAAACCCATTGGTACGAGCCTGCCATCTGGGGATCGAACTCGGGTCTCTTGACACAAAATTTCCACCACCCAACCACTCGGCTATCGTGGCTTTTCGAAATTGAATGATAATAAAATTGTTGTAGTAATACGTCATATTTTGTAACGTACACTGCATTACAAAAATGGTGGTGTCACTTTGCACTGTACTGCAATTTCATTTCTACGTAATAAAGCTAAATGATCTGAATACGTCACATTTATCGCCTCGGATAAACGGTTGGCACGGTAATGGATTGTGACACTAATGTGTCAACACATTTTGTGTATAGAGAACACATAGTAATAGCTATTTGAGCATTAAATTTTTTTATAATGCTAGAAGAAAAAGTTCTTACATTTAACCTGATGATAAGTAAATGTTATTGTGAAAGTGTTTAATAAATATGAACGATAGCAGAAAAATAAAATCGTCTTAAAATTGTCTTTACAAATGCTGGTTTAAACATATTCGTAAAACCGAGCTGAAAGTAATTTACTGCTATTAAAGGAAACATAAATCGGGCGGAAAAAACTACTCTGTGGACCTTGACTAAATATAAACCAACTCAACTAATGCCAGCATATGATTTCCTCTGAAACCATTAGAGGTTTATTTGTCAGCTTTTGTTGTTGCATAAATGGGCCGGCTCGACCGGGGAAGCACCACGACCTCACAGAATACCGGCGTGAAGTAGAAGTCTAACAAACTTCTGCGTTTCGTCTGGTGAGTGCAGGTAACCGGAGGCCCACACACCACCCTCTCCCAATTCTGAGGGAGTGGGGCACTCTAAGGCCGGCAACATATCTGCCGGCGTGCCGGCATACACGTCCTATGTAAACAAAAAAATTGTAGTTTACCATACTTAGACAAAACGTTCCAGGTATATCTCAAAGTATCTATGGAATCTTCTACCATGGTGCTCTAGTTCAAAACTTCGCAGGATGTTTTGAAATCAAATGTCAGATGTGCGTATTTTTGAGACTGGTAAATGATAATATAATTTTTATGTTTTATTTATATTTAAAAATTCTAATCAGACATAAAGCTTTAATCCTAACAGGATTAAATCTTTAATCTTATTTCTTGATTAATTAATTTTTTATTTCTTTCAAAACACATTATCCTCCTTTTACGCAGGCGGGTAAGTTATGTGCGACAGTATCATGTAGTCATGTAGTAAAGAGGCACGATAGCCGAGTGGTTGAGTGTGCGCAATTTCGAGTCAAGAGACCCGAATTCGGATTTTTTAAAACTTATGTACGAATTATATCTTCGGCTTGGACATAAAGACGGCGACGGGCTTAACACCTCTTATCTACAAAATATCTTCGGTGGAAGGTGAGTCAAAGGGACATAACTGACTCTCGTCTAACTGTCAAGACCTCTGTTTACCCCTGTATTGGGAATTTCGTGAAGATATTTATTTGTATTTATTTTACCGTTGCATGTAAATGTTAAGAATATGAACGACATACAAAAATTATTATTTTATTCCAGAATATTTGTTCATGCATGTTTTGTATTTAGAACGACGACGACTTTTAGGAGAAAATTATATGTAGGAAGAGTAGTAGCATAATAGTAGTCCAATATTAATATATGTATATTCATGTTGGAAAACTTTAAAAATCTTCTTTTGGGTTAGCGCCAATAGCAAATCAGGAGGCACTGCCTTGAATAATCAAATAAAAGTTGTTTGTATATTGAAAATGTCTGCAATTTACGGCTTAAACAATACATTCCGTTTTATTCAGATCGTTTTAACACGTTTGTCCGAGTATAAAAAATAATAAAATAGTAATTCGTAATAATAAATATGGTCATATAGATATGAGTATACTCTATTCTTTTGTGGATGCGTTTATATTGTATTTGTTCACACTATTAAAATCTTTCGAATGTTATTTGTTATTATATTGTTTGATTGCTGACGACTTTATCATTGATTATTTTGTATTAATAAGCCTCCGCGTATGAATATACCACCCCTTTCGTTTCCGCGGTTGTCGTAAGAGGTCACTGGGGGAAAAGTCGTGAACATGCAATTAGATACAGACAGACGGCGATATAATTATCTCCAAACATACCAGACTAAAATTCCACTGAACAGTGGTGGGGAGTAGCGTCTAAGGTGTGAGATGTCTAGCATTGCGATTTAAGGTGTGAGTTGTCTCTTGTAGGCCGTTAAGTAAGTCAGGTATGTAAGTTATTAATTACTTGACGTATCTAGGCATATTTTAAATCTTGTGATTGCTGTTAATGCATCTTTCAGAATTGCCATTCATTGTTTGAAATGTATTTTAAATTTTGGCGTTATGTTAAATAATTGTTTGTGGTAACTATAGCGCATTAAAAAAAATGTACAACAGTTTTTATAACGTAAAATTTTTGTTTTAAAAAATTACAAGTTTTTTTTTTTAATTAAAAGTCATGATAGCCGAGTGGTTGGGTGGTCGGAGTTTCGAGTCTAACGCTGCTAACGGTGTATTGATACAGTTTTCCGCCTGGGCAATAGTATTCTGCTCTTATATTTGTATAAATGTCATACAATGTCATATTAATCAATAGACTTGGCTTCTTATTGTTGTATGTTCTTATATTTATTATAAACTTGGTGTAATAGCGAGTTTACTTGTCAATATAAACACTGGCACATTTATTGACACTTTTAAGTAATTTCATGTAGCAACTTTTATTTTTGAATAAGTTAATGAAATAAATTGTATTTTAAGCATTACTCAGTTAAACTCGGGCGCGAGGGTTACTATAATAGCAAACTTTGTAATTGTGATAACAGTATCAAATTTCAGAAATTCTTATTTTTTTCTAGTGAAGTTGTTAATAATCTGGGTTTAAATTATATAATTTGAAGTTGACAAAACTTTTGTAGATATACTTATATTTTTAATTTTTGTGTAAATCACACAAAAAATTCTGTAAGTATTTTAAACAGGTTTTTGATTTTTAAGGGTTGTGTCTCAGTTTAAGAACTGGATAATTTACCACAGATTAATAAATAAAAAAATACATAGGTGAGCTTAAGAACTTGTATTATGAAATCAGAAAGAAAGAAGGTACCTCAAACCCGACCACGACCCAAGAAAATGTAGAAACAGTGTATTCAATATTGCCTCATAGCGTTGCCTATGAAAACCGCTGTGTGTGCCACTCGTCAACCGAAATCGTCAAAAATTTTTTATAAAATCAATATGGCATTTATACACAAAATATTTAGGAAAAAATATTGGAAAAGGCTGATATTTATTTATTTTCTAGAGAGAAAATTGTTTTGATATTTTAAACCGATGTACATTTTACAAACTATCGTTCGCTAAAAATAGTTAATTTTAAAGTTTCCCACGGTTTTAAAGACTAGCCCTATTTAAACGATACTTGATCCATTTAAAAAATTAAATGCGGTCAAATGAATGAATAAATAATATAGAAAAAAGCGGTTGAGTCTGATAGAAAAGGCACGGTATTGGAATAAAACTGGAGCGGCTCTGAACAAATACGGATGTCGCTACACCGGCTTTCGGGTCGTTGAGCTTTTGTATAGCCAGCGAATTGTTTTATTTCCATGTCTATATTCTTTCGTTCAGTGTGGATACATCTCTATTTACTGCAACTTTTCACAGTTCCTCTTGGTTAAGAGGTCGAGCATATCCGCCATGGTTGGTATTGTTAGGCTTTGATTTGACACCAATGCAATTTTTGTTGCAAAATAAAAGCTTGTTGGTAAATGATTAGGTTGGAGCTCTTATGAGTCTTAAAAATATTTGCCTTGGACATAAAGACGTCGACGGACTAACCCTGTCACGTTGTCCCAAAATATCTTCAGTGGAAGGTGGGACGAAGGGACTTAATTGTCTAGACAAGACCTCTCTCTACCTCTGTATTGAGAATGGAGCGAAGATATTTTTTTTCATTTTGAACATCGATTCTTTTTTTTCATCAAAAATCTAATAGAGTCTCGTCTATACGTACAGCTAAATCGGATAGCTCATAAAAAGATACGGAAAAATGTATATTTTAAAAATACAGTCTACGATTTCAAGTTTCAGCAAAAATATTTTTAAGGCCAATAAAAATTTACTATACTATATAGATTGGAAGTTTTAAAACATATCCATAAACTTTACGTGACTCTTTGATTATAGAATAGGTTTGGGGGAGGGATCTTAACTATAACTTGAGATCGAAGTCGTGTTGTATTATATGAATACTTTACATACATAAATAGCGACCTCTGAAAGTCCATTACGAGATAAAGAAGTTTTTATTAGGAAAGATAAGCTATAATCGCCTCATTTCGCGATTACATAACAGTCTGCTAACTCTGGTATTTTTCGTGAGGTTTTTCCCCATCAGTTGCCTCTTACCATACCCATAGGAAGAAAAGGGTTAAATATATAGATATAATACAAGTATTACATACATTACGGTTTCAAATATAAATAATTGAAAACTGGCCATAATTAAAAGTTCTATGCTACACAAACGCCTATTTCAAAAGATATTTACTTAAAAATCTGTTACAATTACTGTTGTTAAAATTACTTAAAAATTTTCTGATATATTAATTAGGTGGAAGTGCAGTTATATGTATGCGTTAGGTGCTTTTAAATATTGTAAGCCTAATTGACGGAAGAGTGAGACAAAATGGGAGGTCATCTTGAGAACCATCGGTAGAAGTTAAAACTTAAAACTATCAAATTACAGTGTTTCTTTACTTAATTGTAGTAGCTTACAAAATAAATAACATGAAAGACTTGTAGTTAAGGCGTATATCACAAAAGGTTTTATAATATACATAAGTAAATATGGTGCTATGTTAATTTTCTAAGAGAATGAATAGCATGCCAAACCGCTTTAATGCAGTAATGAAAGCACGAGGAGGCAATAAAAAGTATTTTAATTCAAGAAAAATCATATTGTTGTACAAACATGTCATATTTCCTATTTTTGTTTTAAGGCGAGATCAGCAGTTTTTTTCTTTACTTATGAATTTTATTACTTTCATTTAAGGGGTATGATATTGTCTTCTAAACAGCATTTATTTTATTAAGCTAACCTTCTTAGTTTCCAAGATTTGTAGGTTTCTTTACGAGACCCGGATTCATTGCTCTCGACTGTATATTAAAATTGCTTGTTTAATTTGTTTTAGATAATTGGCCGTCACCTTCGTGAACAAAAAGCCAGAAACAAAAACACTGCAATATCACTTCTGGATTGTGCGTTGCGCGGTGTGTCAGTTTTACCGACCGCGTCAATCACCGAGCTATCTGGTGTGGGTCTGCACGGATTGGTTATATCTTCTGGTGATATCAGAAGAGTTCAGCAGGGAGCTTTCAGTTCGATTGCTGCAACGTTATTAGCGTTAGGTAATATCTCATTCGGTATAAATAAATGCATAGGAACAACATTAGCTACATTGCTCCGATACCAAAGAAAGAAGCTAAGGCACTTACCACTAACACTCAGACTCGAGACAATGGTAAAAAAGTGGTTTTCTATTTTGACCCTTGTGGTGCTGGTGGTGGTCGAGAGGATTTAAGTGTGTAGAACCCTAGTTCTGGGTAATTGCGAGAATATAGAAAAAATATTTATTAAGACATTATTATAGCGCCATATATTGACGCCAAAAGAAGCTTGCAGCTTGCTTATTTTGTTTCGTTTGAAATGACGAATGTAAATGACTTGACGTATCTTCTAGTTATCTACTTTAAAGTCCTTTAGTTTAGCAATGTAATTTTTAGTATTATTTACGAAGCTACTTTAAAAAAAGCACGTTTTATTTAGTTTTTAAATTTGCGGATACCGCCGTCATCACGAGTGCTGTATAGTATTTGAAATGTCGAGAACTAACAAAGATAAATAAAACGCGATAAAATCCATATATAATCGTCTTATTTAGATGTAAATTGATTATACAGCTACATTCATGAATATTGCATTAAATTTTTTGTTGATTAAAATCAATAAAAAATTGCTTAACTTTACTTTTCGCTTTACGGTCCAGACAATTACATCCTTCCGACCCATCTTCCACCGAAGATATTTTTGGGACAACGTGACTGGTGGAGAGCCTGTCGTCGTATTAGTGCCCAAGCCAACGACACAAATCGTATTTTTTTTACTTTCACGCAATTTCCCAATACTAGGGTAAGCAGAAGTCAAGACAATGAACTCGTTTCGAACCACCTTTCACCATAGCTTATTTGGGACCACGTGACAGGTACACAGCCTATCGCAGTCTTGGTGTGCA
Source organism: Sericinus montela (assembly GCA_029286605.1). Lineage (NCBI taxonomy): Eukaryota > Metazoa > Arthropoda > Insecta > Lepidoptera > Papilionidae > Sericinus > Sericinus montela. The sequence continues at coordinate 1,220,450 of JAGSMR010000014.1, forward strand.
AGCCCATATAATACAATTTACTTATCTATGACTCTAGTATTCCTACCTATGTTTGGCTTTAATGGGATTTGAACACGTAACCTTTAGGTTCGAAGGCAGGATCACTTGGCTCTCGGGTCGTCGTCATAAATGATACATAAGTTTCAATAACCAAAAGTTAGTCACGATAGCCGAGTGGTTGGGTGGATGGAATTTCGAGTCAAGACATCAGAGTTCCAGCCCCAGGTGGCAGGCTCGTACCAATGGGTTTTTCAAAAACTTATGTACGAAACTTATGTAACTGTACGAACTTATGTAATATCGTTGGCTTGGACATAAAGACGGCGACGTGCTCACCAATTGTCACGTTGTCCCGAAAATATCTTCGGTGGAAGGTGGGTCAAAGAGACTTAACCGTCTAGACTAGACCTCTGTCTACCCGTGTATTGGGAATTGCGTGAAGATATTTATATTTATTTACTTACTATTTATTTTATATTCAAAAACCGCTTCAATCTCCTGAATCGAAATCCGGTCACACAACTAAACGAATATCTTGACTTATTGTTTTTTTCAGGATTGCCCAATAATCAATTGCCGTCAGTGCCGACAGAAGCATTAAATAATCTTATGTACTTAGATCGCCTTGATCTTTCTAATAACAAAATTCACACGCTAGAATCAAATTCTTTTAAGGTCAGTATTGTTTTTCAACATTTCATGCTTTTAATAACTTAAGTACAATGTACAAACTCTTGACAAAATTTGTAAAGTTATTGATTTCTATTTTCATACGCGGGAATTGTGTTTTATTAATATAAATGATTAATCTCTTTTAAATTTTCTAAAATCAATTGTTAAATCTTTTTTGAATGGCTGCCATGGCATCAGCATATGCATCGCAGCTGTTGTTCTGCATGAAAGATTTACTCATACTCACCTTAATTTGTTTACATTTTTAGTTTCTGGTTATCCGCACATTTGAATGGGATTTTCATCTGTTTGTTTAAATACGTTATCAATGAGGTTGTTGTTTTGGAAATTAGGAACTTGAAGGATTTTGTAAGACTAAATATTAACAAAAAAGATTTTTTAACCGTATTATCGTATTCGTTATAAGCTTTAAACATTATGCTACGCTGATGTTAAAACGTTTTTTGCTACTAATTGCTTATTAACCACTATCTGAGTTAGTATTCATTATTTTCAGAATTGTATGTTTAGGTCAAATTTAAATTAGGCAGGTGGTATTGACTATAAATTTATATAGGATTATTTAAATTAACATTGTTTGAACATTTTCAGGGTATCAAAAACCTGACATATCTAGATATAAGCGACAATCAATTGACTGATATATCGCCGGATACTTTCAAGCCTTTATCTAAATTAAGTGTTTTAAGACTGAGAGGAAACCTGCTAAAAGTACTGGCCCTGACTTCGTTGAAGGTAAATACATTATTATTTTGTACATATACTTCTTCGAAAAAAATGTTGTACGAGTACTTTACCGATATTGATACCGGTGACAGTATTATTACTGTGTTATCTCTATGAAAGTGCAAGCAGATGCGTAAAGTATTAAGGCACTCGGGGAAAGAGGGTTGATGCGCGACCGAGCTTGTAAAAGCATGTGGATTTTATTGAGGTATTTGAAATGACTTTACTCTTACCAATTATTATGTGTCAATAAAATATATTCAATAATTGACATCTAGCACACCACGCATTTTAACGATAATATTATTCTTTAATTAATGGTTCTGAATGATACTTTTAGTGTGTCCAATAAAGTATAAAAATAAATAAATAAAATTTGTTTAGCTACTTACATAGCAGTAAAGATCAGCGCGCTGAAGTGGCAATGGGCGGGCCACAAAGCTCGACGAACTGATAACCGTTAGGGAAAAAAGGTTCTCGAGTGGCAACCTCGTTTAGGCAAATGCAGTGTAGGATGACCCTCCACAAGATGGAGTGACGACCGAGCGGAGGACCGCTCTTTGTGGCGAATTCTGGGGGAGGCCTATGTTCAGCAGTGGACTCTTAATAGGAAGGAGGAAGAAGAAAAAAGAATAAAAAGAAGTTTTACACACACAGCTGCCCAGTGATCAGTGGGCAGTAGTTTTTTTATTATTATTATATATTATATTTTTCATTATTAAGTCACTCGCGGGAAAAATGTTGATTAACAATCGTAAGCTATAATATATGCGGCAAAAACAACTCAGGACGGCGTATATCTCGCTATAAATAATAACTTGGATTTAGCTATAAACTATTTCTTTGTGTGATTATTTAGGATTTACTTTAATGGTCAGTTCGTTGGTTTAAATCTGTACGATGGACCAAAATGTTAGAAATTTAACTCAGGTGAAAAAAGATACGCATAGCTGGAACTTTATATACTTTAATCGTGAATAATTGTCCAAAAGCTTTCAAAATTTGTTCAGTAGATAAAAAATGCATAAAAATTATATACGATATTATTAATTTATAGTAACACATATTATAATTCTGTATTGAAATTTTTTTTCATAAAAACTGTATTATAAACACAAGTATATATATTGAACAAATACCGCGTAATACTTATATAGTAATACAAATACTATATTATTTATGCAACTTGCAATATACAATTTATTTTACAAAACAGGTAGTATTTGTATTTCTTTTAAAAAAATATTTTTTACAAATTTTTGAATATTTATGTGTATAAATGAAAGCTAATATAATTTGTAGGTTAACAGTAATGAAATATTAAGGAAGAAATTCCACCTGCATATTCTATTAATCGCCTAAATGCTTCGTCTCAATCGTATTTTATTAATTTTATTGACCGCCGATAGCCACGATAGCCGAGTTGTTGGGTGGTCGGAATTTCGAGTCGAGAGACCCGAGTTCGATTCCCAGGTGGCAGTACCAATGAGTTTTACAAAAACTTATGTACGAATTTCATCGTTGGCTTGGACATAAAGGCGGCGACGGGCTCACCACCTGTCACGTTGTCCCGAAAATATCTTCGGTGGAAGGTGGGTCAAAGGGACTTAATTGTCTAGACTTGACTTCTGTCTACCCCTGTATTGGGAATTGCGTGAAGATAATTTTTTTATTTTTTTTTATTGACCGTCTTAATGCTTAGAAGTTCCATTTTTGGTATTGCTGCTCGCATAGAGGCAGTCCACTCGTAAACATACGCCTCCCCTAAAATTTTCCATAAAAAACGGTCCTCAGACACCACCATCCATTGACTCCCCGCAACGATACTACTATTACGACGATTTATAATTATCTTTATTACTAGTTAAGTGTCGTACATACATGTATGCATAAATCACAAATAATAACAACATTTTACATTATGTAATTGTACGTCTGAATTCTACAATATAACGCGTCTAGTTCGGCTTACGTGACTATGTCAGACATAGCTTCTGCTATTTAGTTTCATCACAAAGTACACTTTTTTACGTTGTTGTCGTCATCGGGAATTCCTTCGAATTAATTGTGTATTGTGTTTAGAGTTTAATGTGAAAACTTTTAGTTTTTGCTTTAATCAAATCTATTTATTTGTTTTGTATTTCAAACAGGGTGCACATTATTTGCGTGAGTTGGATATCTCGAGCAATGCTCTGGAGGGTCCGCTAGGGCCCACAACAGTACCGCCGCTTAGTTTCTTAAATATTCTTCATATCTCTGATAATACATTTGCTAGCATACGACGTGGAGCTTTAGCAGGTAAAATTATTTCATATTGTAATTGATTTCAGTTCTGTGATAGGTAAGCTGTATTTAGTTACATAGTATAACCTAGAATTGATTGCACACGTCGTGCCAGTGTGGAAACGTAGAAAACATTTGTGCATGTTTAGTTTTAATTTTTTTCAAATTAGACATTTACATTTGGACTTGTAAAGTCTTGAATCTTAGACGTTCTCAGTGTTGCTTTTATCTTGGCCGCATATTACGATAAAAAGACAAGGATGGTAAAGAGTTATTTTACTCAGTGGATAGTAAATTTCAGCAATACTTTGCTAAAATTAATTACAATAGAAATATGACTGTGTCTGTATAGTGATTTTAAACTAACAAATTTGCAAAATTTTTTTAGACGATACGTGGGTGTAACGTCAAAAAAACTGAAATAAATAAGTAGAGATACAAATTGCTTAGGGCAAACAATTAGAAACTAAAACAATTTTACAGAAATACTTGTAACTAGTAACCCGTAACGACACTACCCATCATTTAGTATTAAACTACCGAATAATAATAAATGCAAGAGTTTATCGTCACGATAGCCTAGTGGTTGGGTTGGGATTTCGAGGCAAGAGACCCGAGTTCGGTACCCAGGTGGCAGGTTCGTACCAATGGGTTTTTCAAAAAAAAAAAAAACTTATGTACGAATCATATTGTCGGCTTGGCCATAAAGACGGCGACGGGCTCACCACCATTCACGTTGTCTCGAAAATAACTTCGTTGGAAGGTGGGTCGATGGGACTTAATTGTCTACACTAGACCTCTGTCTATCCCTGTATTGGGAATTGCGTGAAGAGAGTTTATATTTGTTATTATTCGGACCTAACCTACCTACATATGTTTAAATATTCTTATTTACAAAAAACAATCGCAACGATAAGTTGAAATTTAAATTTTATTTGCAGGCCTTACAAATCTAACGCACTTGAATCTACATAATAATCAGGTTGATGTGTTGGAGGATTACGCGTTCAGACATCTCACCAACTTGACACATTTGGATCTATCGCATAATGAAATAGTCGCTGTATCTGGTAAAACTTATTGTATTAAACTTTGAACAATATAAGAGAATATTATTCTTTTTTAAAGCAATAATTTTTTTGATAATATTCAACATTTGGCATTAATTAAATGCATTACTTTCTTGAATGCTTGGAATTATTTTTATAAAATTTTTCCCCATGTAATTTAGCTAATCTCCTCTCATTATTATATGTTTAAGTTAATATTTAGGTGTAATAGAGATTTGTGTAAATAAATAAAATTATTAAAAGAATGCTTTAATGAAATTAAATTTTTAATGTTAATATTTTTTTTCAGGCGCATCATTGGCACAATTAACAAATTTGGTCCATTTGGACCTATCCCATAACTTCTTGCGATCGCTCTCTGCAGAACCGTTGAAAACTCTTAGACGTCTTACAGATTTACTTCTTCATGACAACGACATAGCTATGATTGACGATGGCGCGTTGGCACAACACAAGGACTTGAGTCGGTTTACAATTGAAGGTAGCGTTGATATGAAGTTATTTACACATTAAAATTTTAAAATGGTTTCTTTAAAGAACAAGCGCAAAAAGCAACTGGCACATGCGTGTCACATGCTTTTTGCGCTTTAATCATGCGATTACGATGCAATTTTGCGTCTGCACCAAAACATCATTAACCTCTTTGAGGAGCTTGTTTGATGGCCACCATCAATGAAGTTCCTCAAAGTTATCCTCCTACTTCTTTATTTTAGAGCCTTCTGGGTTAGTATCTTACCCTTAGCTATTTCTATTTCTGCCAACTAATTATGTAACAACAGTTGTATTACGCTTTTAAAGGTATAAAGAGCCAGTGTAATAACCGGTTATAATGAATTACAACGCAACCGCACCCTTTTCTTGAAGGGGTTTACGGATGTCGTGAACTTCAATATTTACTTAACCTCAAGTCGGCTTTAGCTCCTTTTCACCCTATTCCAATACAAGAAAAGTTGTGGAGGGAACAGGTTCGATATAGAGTAGGAGGGGTTCGAATAAGAGGTGTGTGATTTTCGGAAGTAGATATTTTACGTCTCCATCATACTCCCTAGCTTCATGCCGTGGCTAATGCCACAGATATGTGATATATTCTTCTTTTATATGAAAAAAAAATCTAATTTCAGTAGTATTGTTTTTTTTTCTGCATTTACAATTGATTTTATTTTCTGTATATACTAAGATATTGATAACTGCTTTGAAGTTTTGAGTCGGGATTGAATACCGTATTTCATCGGTAATTAGTGACGTAAAAACAATCATATAGGGATAAATGGGAACAATAATATGTATTATAGAGAATGTAAACATCCATCCATGCATATGTATTATTGAGGTTTTTATTAAAAACCCTGAACATTTTTATTAGCACATTTCTCTGCGGGGGAAAATTAAGTTATACACTGTATTGCTAAATGAATATTTCTAATGTAAATATACAATCAATTCCGTATCAATTTTATTCATTCATCCATTTAATCGTCCATCGATTCAATTAGATACTTTATGTTAAAAGATTTATTTTAAAACATAGAATTTACTAAAAAAGCCATTAAAGTAAAAAAAGTTTACAACGCGGTCATTAATTTCATGTCGATTCCAGATAATCCGCTCAATTGCGACTGTTTGATGGCTGGCTTTGCAAGGTGGTTACGGGAGGCAAAACACTTGTCTCAGTCAGATAAAGCTGCTGCTGTTTGCGCCACCCCACCTCATTTAGAAGGAGCACTTCTATCTCGATTATCGAAGAACAAACTCTGCGATGATTTTGATCACATTGAAACGAAGAACAAAGAGGAAATCAACTATGATTATAATAAAATTTTTGACGCTGATATTGATTCGACACAAGATAAACTTAGAATTATTGAAGACCCAGCGCCAGATGGTGATGTTTATATCGACAAAGCTGAAGGATTAGATGATGACATATATGATGAGGAATTGGAAGTTCCGGGAGAAGAGGACTTACCAATATCTAAAGCGAAAGTATGAAATACCGTTTATACAACATCTTTTACTAACTTAATAAGGTGTAATATTTTCTCATAGAAATCTTAGAAATAACTGGAACGATTTAAACTTATCTTCACAATATTCTAACTTTATATTTATTATTCAGTTAAATTTAAGAAAATTACTTGAAATTTATAGCATGCAAGGATTTATTAAAAAAATAAAATGTATTTATTGACGCAAAAACATTTTAATTGGGGTTTTGTTATTCAGGGCATGTTTCTAGTTAAAGCAAAATAATCCAATTTGATAGATATTCGAATTCATTTGACTAGTAATTTGATGCACTGAAATCTAATAGAGTATGTCGATGATATATTATGTTTTGGTACGTGTATTGTTTATGAATCTGTAATGCGATGTTTCGACATGATGATATAATTAATTTGATTTTTGGTAATACAGAACTATGAATTATTGAAAATGTGCTAAAATGTAGTAACAATATTAAAATGATTATCAATAAGATAAATGACAATGATATGATAAGTAGACGAATGACAAAGAAAATATATATAGAGCGAAAATAAGTATTACAAGGTATTGAAGTAGGCCGAGACTAACTTTCGAAGACCATATGAACAAATTGGTCGAAGAGAGAAGGAGGGTCGGAATCGCCACACTTGGCAACAGGATTACTTTATTTTGGTCTGATGTTTTTACAGCCCGCCATCTATCGTTTACAATATATCGATATTCAAGGCTATTTTTCTTAGTCGCTTCTTACAACACCCATGGGTAGAAAGGGAGTGGCAATATTCTTACACCGTTACCACACGGTAAACAGGTTACAGACGTGCATGTATGAAGAAAGTTATGAATTTGAAAGAAACGAAAGGGGTATGTAAGGATTGTGACACTCCGCGATCTGTTCTCTCTGGTGACACCGCCAGGGACTGTGCGTGAAGATAAATAAATAAATAATAAATAGGATTAATGAATAAGGTTTATACTTAGAAATTACCTATATTTATTGTTGTACCTTTATTGTTTCTTATCATAATAGATAAAAAAGCTGCTTTAAAGTAGGACTATTAATGTTATGTCCTAGTTTGAAATATGTAGGAAGTCTGTCCAGATACAGTCTGTATCATAGTTTCTTAGCCCTCTGGGACAACGACGCCTTCTTATTCTTCTTTAATATAAGACATTTGACCACTAACTATAATATTCACTTATTATTAAAAAGGCAGTTATTCTTATTTACGCTTAAGCATAGAACAGACTATATAAATATACAATTTATTTAAAGTACTGCAGGAATGTAAGCGCAGTCGAGCTATTAGGTTTCCGAGTCTACTTCTCGTTATGTGTTAAAAGAAACTAGTACCACCTAGTTAGTATAGTTTACCGGAATTTTATTTTTCTTTAGGTACGACTAGAAGATGCTTGGTATGATAAAGAAGAAGTGCATCTGTCCTGGTCTCTTGATCCTCCGTCGGCCCATCCTTTCCGTTGTACTGGAATCACGGCTTCGAGAGGCGGCAGTCTGCCTAAGCACGTCGCATGTCATAGAGCTTCTCCAGCAAACATCGTATTGAGAGGATTGAAGATTGATCCAGCCGAGCATTACACGTATGATGTTTTAAAAACCCATATATCTGTTATATCATCACATCTGGTTATATCATCTATTGACGAGTTCGACATTTGAGCAAAAGGAACTGAATCTGATTGACCATCAGATTAGATGAACATTGTTTTCTAATGTTTACACAAACACAGAGACATACATAAATGTTTTTTTCTCATTATTAATTTATTTAATTACAGTTCATTGTATTTACTAAAACACAAAAGTTGTACAGAGTGTGGATCTTACAAACATTTTGAGTTTATTCGTTAACATTATTGAAGTAAAGTAATAAAAGTCAGGATAGCCGAGTACTAGAGTAGTCTAAATTTCGATTCGAGAGACCTCTGTTCGATCCCACGGCGTGGTAGGCTCCTACCAATGGGTTTTTTCAAAATTTATGTACCAATTATATCGTAGGCTTGTACATTGAGACAGCGGGGGGCTCACCACCAGTCATGTTGTCCCAAAATATCTTCAGATGAAGGTGGGTCGAAACGACTTAATTGTCTAGACCTCTGTCTACCCCAGTATTGGGAATGGCTTGAAGATGTTTATTTATAATTTATTTACAATTCACAGGTTTTGCGTCGCATTAGAAGAAATGGATAGTAAAGATATACCAATGGCTTTAGTGCTGGGATGTGGCGCGCCGCGACTTGTAAGGCAACGAGCTGAGTACATAACTGTAGCTAGTGCTCCCGTTACAACGCCTCCTCCTAGACCTACATTCAGGTAACGTAATCAATAAATATAGGTAAATAAAAAATAAATGTCTTCACGCCGATACAGGCGTAGACAGAGGTTTAGTCTAGACAATTAAGTCCCTTTGACTCACCTTCCACCGAAGACATTTTTCGTGACAACGTGACAGGTGGTGAGCCCGTAGCCATATTTATATCCAAGCCAACGATAAAATCGTATGTAAGTTTTTGAATAAACCCATCGGTACGAGTCGGCCATCTGGGGATAGAACTTCGGTCTACTGACTCGAAATCCGATCACCCAACCACTCGGCTATAGAGACTTTTTGATAAATATAGGTAAATAATCGTTTAGGTGACCGGTACGCCCTTAAACGTATTAGTATATAATTTGTAAATGAGTATAGTATTTGTATATAATATTTCAAATAACGATTTAAAAAAAAAGTTTAAAAAAAAAGATAGCCGAGTGGTTTAGTGATTGTAATCAGAGTCAATTACTTTTTTCAAAAATTTATGTCGTTCGCTTAAAGACGGCGACGGGCTCAGTCACGTTGTCTCAATAGAATGTCTTCAGTGGAAAGTGGGTCGAAAGGACTTAATTGTCTATTCTCTGCCTACCCTAGTATTGGGAATGGAATGAAAATATTCATTTTTAGTATTTAAGGTAATATTATACAAATATCTACATATATATTACGTACGTACGTACGTACTCAATGTTTATGTTTTTGAGCCCAAGCTCTTTTAGTTATGTTTCATAAGGTATATTTATAACTATTAATATTTCATATGAAGTTTTCCTTATAATAATTGTTGTCCTTTAATATCAGCACTTCATATTGCAAAAACAATTTCAACGTTATGCATCACAAGATACATTACTTGTAGTGTATATGTTATTGTTCTACAAAGCGATTTCAGTATATCACGATGGTGATTAATTTTCTATTCGAAGACCGATGACTTTGATGTGAAGCCTGTAGTGGCCAGCAGTGCATGTATGTATTCTATAATCAATAGTCGCTAGAGCTTTGTTTGTCAGCAAGGAAGTTGCGTCATGTGTAAGTAGTGTGTAAGTAGTTATTTTGAGAAAAAAAAAAAAACACGGAACCCAATACAAAGCTCAATTCGTAATACTTACACAATCTTATTCTAACTACATGGACTTTATTTCGTCGCGCTGGAAATACCACCAAGAATTGCATACCAGAGACAGGGTATTACACAATAATTCTTTAAAATATTACCCTAAGGTTGATTTTTGAATACATTATTGCGTGTTAAATAATTTTATTAATAATGCGATATGAATATTTATGAATATGGTTAGAATGTCTTTGGTGTTAAATGATTGTTTAAAATGATTTAAATTGTTTCAGGGTTTCGGAAGTTCGATCTAATGTGACAAGCGACGGAGTTCTCACTGTTTTAATATCTGTAATGGGATTACCATCACCGCGGTCACCATATGTGCTGCCACGTTCACAAAGACTTTCGACTCCAGACAGCAGATATCTTTCAGTAAATAACTGTTATGTTGTGTTGGCCGTTTTGTCAAAGGGTTCCCTAGTAGCTCAAAAAGACACACCGTGCCAATCTACCCTTGAAATATCCATGGACGGCTTCATCAGAGGCCCTTACGAAGTATGCGCAAAGATTTCGAAATATAAAATCGATGAAATGCGACCAATTTGTGTTGTCCCACAGCTACAGGAACCACTGGGTTCGCTTGAAATGAAATCTGGTATGAAAGGATTGAATTCCGCTTTAGTAGGTGTGGCTCTAGGTTTGATGATTATTGTAATAGGTCTGGTTTGGTTTGTACGAAAAATGTTGAAGAAACCAGTTGAGTTTGAACCGCACCGATGCTTTAGGACTGAGCCAGCGCCTGATGAGAGTGTCAGAGCTAGCTACGTGATGCTAACAGCGACATCAAAAGTTTAATTATTCTGAATTCACGCCATATTAAAATAATTTACTAGTCTTTATAAATTAGAAAATATATTTAACACAAACGAAAGCAATGCCTGTAAAAATAACATATAAGTATTTTTTTTAAATTGATAACCTTATAAAATCTTTTTGAGAAAAACTTTAACTTTGTTTATGCAATCAATATGATAATTTGTTATAAATACTGCAAGCATAATAAATTCCGAGAATATAATTAAGACAAAAGAGATAAGAGGGTTAATAGCGGTAACTACAACAGCTTTAGTTTTATTAATATTTGTTTGTTTTGTCGCTTTAAGATATTTATTACAAATATTATCATTAAAAGTAAAAAGCTTATTTATTAAATAATGTCATTAATAAATTAAATAAATTTGTAATGTATTCACAGAATATAATTACTGGCAGCTTTTTAAATTTATTACTATAAATAATAATTATAATAATAATAATAACATAATTAACGGTGGTGATAGTTTAAGGGACTGCAGAAGTGTTTTAATTAATAACGTAGGTAGTATATCTTCTGTGAAGATTTAATAATTATTTTATAGTGTATTTTAAAATTAATATATTAACATGAGGCTGATGAGCGCCAGAAATATATTTTTTGTTAAAGAAATGACCAAGTCATCGAGTGTTAGGTTAGCTAATATTAATATTTTCCTAAAGTTTGTTTCGTTATTTTATAATATTTAGCATTTATGTAGCAAACTATTAATTACAGCGTACTTATTACTGTTGTGTTTTGCCGCCATTTGTAAATGTTTCGATGAACTTTGGTTCTGCTTTAATTAGTAGTTAAACGATGTAAATAATAATTTATGGAATGTCGTGGTTTTGTGAAAATAAATATTAACTTTGGAATTATATCGTTTTATTGAATGCACATATTTATACATCTTCTTTTTTATTAAGTTTGTCTATATAAATTTAATGTTTAATGAATTACTTAAAATGACGTGACTCACATTTCTTAGGGCCGCTGTTACATTGAAGCAAGAAACGAACATAGCCCTTTTCATAGCACATTGAGCGATTCTGAGCTTCCTTATTCGGCCAGCAGTGAAAGACCATATCTTGGTCATGGATAACACGCACTGGTTGTAAGTCCTAAGATTTTGGGGTAGCACGAGAAATGTTGGACGTAGTTTCCTGAACGCTGATTAGCATTCGTCAATTGACCCCTGGGTCGGACCTAACAAGAAAGACAATTTGACACGCGTATATATATTCGTCAAAAACTTCGAGCATAATATTCCAAACAATAACAAGTATGTGTAATGTAAGAATGTATGTAAGAAGAAAAGGCACGTGGGTTTCCTGATACCTAATTGACCGGATAAAACCCAGAACAGTAGGACGCTTTTACTTCACGCTGATATTCTATAAACCTATAGTTCTGTTATAGTTCTGTACATAGTCCTATAAAATGAGGTAGACCATTATCAATTAAATGTTTTTAATTAAGGACTAATCTAACTTTTTCCGAAAATATCTTCGGTGGATCGAAGGGACTTACTTGTCTAGATTAGACCTCTGTCTACCCCTGTATTGGGGATTGCGTGAAGATATTTATTTATTTATTATTAAATCACGATAGCCGAGTGGTTGGGTAGTCGGAAATTCGAGTCGAGAGACCCGAGTTCGATCCCCAGGTGGCAGGCTCGTACCAATGGGTTTTTCAAAAATTTATCGAACTCGGATCTCTTGACTCGAAATTTCGAACACCCAACCACTCGGCTATCGTGACTTTTTTTGTTTATTTAACTTTACCAAAAAGTGAATGCAATCCACTTGAAAAATAATACTTTTTAGTGAACTAATGTTGTAATAGTCACGTTCAGCAATGAATACTCAAAGTTGCAAACGCCTTATTTTTTGTTTTAACGCAATTTCCCATAGTGGAGTAGGAATAAGGAGTATAAAGAATATTGTTTATTCACGTATCCATATACATCAATGACTCGAGTCCAAACATTCATATTCATCGCATAAAATTTTAGTCCGTAACGGGATTCGAACCAACTGCCCTTGGTCAATACCAACACTGCTTTATTTACAATAATTAATATTGACAATGAACGAAAACATGATTAAGTAAAATAAATAAATAAATATCTTCACCCAATTCCCAATACAGGAATAGACAGAGATCTAGTCTAGACAATTAAGTCCCTTTGACACACCTTCCATCGAAGATATCTTCGGAATATATTAATATTGATGATAACTTCTATTAGTTGAGAAGTTATTAATGGCCAGATAAGCAACTCACATTATTGTTACGGATACAGGAAAAAAAGATAAATATCATCGTAAAAAGATTATTTAAGTAGTACTTGGAATTTCCCTAAAGGAGGAAGGTGTGCATGCGCTTCACTACAACATTATAGATAAAGATATTCACGAGTTAGTTTAAAAACAACGCGATGGCGAACGGACGCGTCACTGCAATTATACTAATAGCATTGTCATTTTCGATAGTCCAAAGCAAAGTGTTTACAAGATGCCAGTTAACCCGTGAACTTCTGCGTAATGATTTCTCAAGGACGTTCCTCAGCAATTGTGAGTTTCATAGGATTGATTAATCACGCGGTACATAGTAAAACGTATTGTTAGGTTTCTCTATTGTATTATATGTGATTCCCGTTGAAAATGCTCCGCTATGTGTGTGTAGATGACGATTTGAATGACTTAACAAAACTTTGCAAGGTTAAATAAGCGTTCAATTTAAATGTATTTTTTTAAACTCGTATGTGTTTTCTGTTTGTAGTTATTTATTTACTTATTTATTTACACTCTATTGTAAACCTTACAAAGAAAGTTATGCAAAGGGAGGACTTAATGCCTTTAGGCACGCATGGCATAGTTATCGCACTATGCTTTAAATAATTCTGAACCTTTATCACAATAGTAGTTAAAGTATCTTCCAAGCATTAGTATTTGTTTTGTCTTGATAGTTCTATGTCACTAAATCCTGGGTTTCCTTATTTATTTTGAGAAATAGATAAATATTAGAGAGATTAATAGAATTCTAATTTGTATTATGATAATAAATTACCGTATTGGTAATGACTATCGATCGCGAAGACATATAAAAAATATAATAGACCGGTGTCTGTTTGTCAGATTCGGAAGGACAGAGATATAACTTACTTACTACTTACATATCTTCATGCACAATCCCTGACGGGGTAGCCAGATATAACAGAGCGCCAAGTGTCACGATCCTTTCGTAACTCTTTCGCTACTTTTAGATTCATCATCTCCTTCATACTTGCACGTCGAGGTATCCGAGTGCCGATTGCCAACCTGCTTGCCAAGCATGGTGATTAAAGCAAAATATCCCCTGTAGTGAAGATCTATCCAATTAATATCCAAATCAATTTTTTGGGCCGTTAAGTGTATGTTGAATAATATCTATCTCGTCGTCTCTGATTACTCCCACAGGAAGAAAGGGTTATATTATTTTTAACTTATTCCACACGGTTCATACAGATCTAGATTTAGATACAGATATCACGTACATACGCATACTTAGTGAGCTAATCAGCAATGTTTTATCTAAACTTCTATAACTTATGTTAATTCAGAGCTGAATGTACAGGAATTTCGAATTGTAAACTTATCGCATCTTATATCGGATCGGAGTTTCCAAATCGGAGATTTGGGGAGCGTACTTTAATGTCCATATATTTAATTTTGTTTAAATAAATATATATTTATATACAAACGGACAACATCACATAATCATAAGTAGCTAAAACACTTGTGTTATAAAGTCAGACACTTACAATTTTCATAGATAGGTAGAAGTCACGATAGCCGAATGGTTAGGTGGTCGGAATTTCGAGTCGAGAGACCCGAATTTGATCCCTAGGTGGCAGGCTCTTACCAATGGGCATATCAAAAACTTATGTACGAATTATATCCTTGGCTTGGACAAAAGGGCGGCGACGGGCTCACCGCCTGTCACGTTGTCCCGAAAATATCTTCGGTGGAAGGTGGGTCGAAGGGACTTAATTGTCTAGACTAGACCTCTGTCTACCCCTGTATTGGGAATTGCGTGAAGATATTTATATTTATTTATAGATAGGTAGATAAGGACAACATTACATACATTGTTTAAATCCCAAAGTAAGCAGCAGATTTTATAATACAAGTGCTTAACACTTATATCTTGGAATCAGTAACAACGAAGGTACCACAAACATCCAGACACGAGAATATGTAGAAAAAGTGATTTTTACACTGACCCGACCAGGAATCGAATCAGGACCTCAGAGCTGGCATCATCTTGAAGACAGTTGTATACGCCACTCGTCCATGCAGGTCGTCAAGACACAATGAAGGTATCATAACACACAGATCTTTTTTTTTTTTTTTTGTTGATAACCGTGGAGGAAAATGCTTTAAGCACGAACGTTTCCTGACCGGGAGGCCACCGAAACGAACAGTGTCGGACTCGGATCTCAGAAGGAGAAACATACCGACTAAAAACCATCCACGGGATGCTGTTGGCCCGGAGGCCTTTACAGCGTCATCTGAGGAGACCTGCGAGAACGAAGGCCCGCAGGTAAAAAGAAGAAAAGAGACAACGTCGTGACGCACTCGAACCCTGTAACGAAGCGAAGACCTTCGACATACGGGAGAGGGGGAGGGTGAGAGGCCCCGGGGGCCACTCGTGTTGGGAGAGGGTCGTATTTCGGACGGTTACCCGAGACATTCTCGTGTGAACCGTGAAACATGGGACCGCGATTCTGACTACGAACTGTGTGTAGTGTACCTACTGCGTTCGATTTTGTGATGACGTCGTCATCATCAATCAAGACGTGCTTTGGCCGTCTATCAAAACGGGTGATAATTGGGGAAGGGGTGTAGTTTCCTAGACCCGCCACTAACGGATTTGGGTGATCCTTAATTTTTTCGAAATATCTTGACGATATTTCTTTAAAAAAGGCCGCCACCGTGGGGATCTCGAGATCTCTATGGAGATCTGCGCTCCTCATGTATTGGGGTGCGTTTGTAGCACGCCTCATGAACTTGTTTTGGATGGCTTGGAGTGTTCTCAGATATGACCTAGGTGCGTGCGCGAACGCGACACACGCATAGGACATTATCGGCGGAACACAGGTCCTATATAGTAACAATTTATGTCTTAGCGACATTTTGCTACGATGGCTTGTGAGATTGTAAAGTCGACCGGAAACGAAGGCCGCTTTGTCTCTGACATATTTAATGTGCTGTTCGAAGGATAACCTACGGTCTAGAACGACCCCTAGGTATTTCACCTTCTTAACCCACGGGATGGGTTTATTGAACATTGATATTTGGTTTTGGAATTTCGATTGGACTATGCGCTTTGCGCGCGAAGGTTTCCGGGGAGAACTCTTCCTAGAGAAGAGTACGGCCTGGCTTTTTTCAGGGTTCACATCAATTCTCCAGGTCCTAAACCAGTGGCTTAGCACACTGATCGCGTTCCGGAGACGGATGTAGATCCTGCATTCACTCGAATCGGTGGTGAAGAGCGTGGTGTCGTCGGCGAATAATGCCAACTCCACTCCAGCCGTCTTTGGGATATCGCTGGTGTATAGCGAGTATAGGGTCGGGGAGAGAACCGAACCCTGCGGAACACCAGCCCTTATGGGTCTGCTGTCGGACAGGACCCCCTCCACTTTGAAGCGGAAGGTGCGATTTGACAAGTAGTCTTGTATGATGTGTACAAGTCTGGCACTTTTTGAGCATACAGCTTATAAATTAAGCCGTTGTGCCAGACTTTGTCAAATGCCTTCGCGACATCGAAGAATAGGGCCCCCACCATTGAGATGGCTTTGGGTCGGTTGAGGTTCTCGAGTATGTGCTCCGTGAGGCGGTGCACTTGCTGAGTACAAGAGTGTTTGGCTCGAAAACCAAACTGCTCGTCGGGAATTAGGTTAAGAGAATTGACGCTGTCATTCAGTCTAGCGATGATGACGCGTTCATAGACTTTCCCCAGGGAACTGAGGAGGCTTATGGGCCGGTAACTCGAGGCCTGGTTTTTAGGCTTTCCAGGTTTGTGGATGCCAATAACGTGAGCCTCCTTCCAGGCGTCTGGGAAGGAGCTACTGGAAAGGAGGGCGTTGAAAATTGCTACTAAGAGCAAGAGAAGGGCGTTTGGGAGGGCCTTGAGGAGCTTGTTGGAGATACACACAGATCTGAAACAATACCTATCGATAAAGTTGTTTCCACTCTCTCTCTCTCTCTCTCTCTCTCTCTCTCTCTCTCTCTGTATGTATGTTTTATTATTTCTCTGTATATGTATTATTATAAAAACAAAAAATATGATAAAATCTTGTTTGTTTAACACACCAAGTGTCTGTCATCTATTTTAAATTTCTCGGTGTATTCTGCATTTTTAACATAATGAGCGCGGCACATTATTAAAAGCTTTTTATATTTTTATCTAACATATATGACAGACACTTTTATCTTAATCACATGTTTATTTCCCAGTCATTAACTATTATGTTAATTTGCCACTTTGTTAAAGAAGCACGAAACATACGACAAACATACGATCAAGCATCATGTGTAAATATAATATCCTTCTTACAAAATAAAATTCAATATTAAATTTTATATTTAATATATTGCAGAGTAGAAACAATACTCCTAATTATATTTTGTTATTTCCAAGAGACACGTTAGTTGTGTAAAAGATTTGGAGACTGGAGTATGAGTGGAGGGCTCGTACGAATGAGTTGTTTTCGAAATTTGTAACTACCCAATGGTTGAAAGGACTAAATGGTCAATTCCTATCCACCCCAGTATTGGTAATACGATTATTTTTGTTGTTTGTTGTTTATTTTGTATAGATAAACTAAATTCAGTAATAGTTTATATTTATTAATTATAATTCCTGAACATAATGTTTACAACGACTTTTAATTACGCTAATTTTATTAAGAAAGATACATGTGAGAGGTTAAGAGTACTCGGATACCTAGACGTTTTTGGATGAAGCGGAAGATCTATAGCAAGTATTGGTGATCTGTTTATTCTGCGACTATGCGCGGAGATATAATAATAAAAATAATTAAAAAATACATTTCAACTTATCACTAACAGAGGTAGGAGTGAGAATTATAGATCACACTTAGATTTGCTCAGTTTTAACTTTGAAGTCGCGCTAAATGCTTGTTCAGCAAAGCCTAAGTCCACAAAATCGACGATTTATGAGAATTTCAAGATTATTATCTTAACAAAACTCATGCTCGAAATTTTACCATCAAATCTTCAACACTGCTTTTAAATTTTGTCTATAATATACGTATAATAGCAACACATCAATGTATCCTGGAATTCAAATTTGTAAATTTAAACACAATTGTGGCTAAAAATATATTGAGTTTTATTTGTTAATAACTTACAAAAAAATGTGTATTTAATTTCATATTAACTGTTTTGCTTATATCTGAGAAGAGATAAACCAGTAAAGTAAATTTAGTTGAGATCTTAGCCTTAAAAAATGTTACTTATCTTGTTATCAACATTATAAATGGTATTTAAATATGTTGCAAGCATTGTAATCATACGAGTTATTTGTTTAAAACTTATTATCATTATGAAATACGTAATTTTGCTTGAGTGGTTTTGTAAATCAATTGAAGCGGAAGTCCGCAGTCCAGTTAAATTAACTGTTTTGTAAATGTATACGATGTTATAATATACACGAACATATATTCACGCAACGTCTATGACGAGATAATCATAAAGAAACAGATTTCCAAGTGTTATAACTCTTTCATACCAGTACTAGTACATACTTATATACATATATTGGTTTTAAATGGTATATATATATATATATATATATATATATATATATATATATATATATATATATATATAAATATATATATATATATATATATATATATATATATATATATATATATATATATATATATATATATATATATATATATATATATATATATATATATGTATATATATATATATATATATACTTATATCGAAGACTCGATGCCCTTATATGATATCGAAGTCACGATAGCCGAGTGGTTGGGTGGTCGGAATTTCGAGTCAATAGACCCGAGTTCGATCCCCAGTTGGTAGGCTCGTACCAATGGGTTTTCAAAACTTATGTACGAATATCGTTGGCTTGGACATAAAAAGGCGGCGACGGGCTCACCACCTGTCACGTTGTCCCGAAAACATCTTCGGTGAAAGGTGGGTCGAAGGGACTTAATTGTCTAGACTCGGCCTCTGTCTACCCCTGTATTGGGAATTGCGTGAAGATATTTTATTTTTTTATATTTTATTTATTTATATTTATATATATATATATATATATATATATATATATATATATATATATATATATATATATATATATATATATATATATATATATATATATATATATATATATATATATATATATATATATATATATATATATATATATATATATATGTGCCCTTTGTTTTCTTTACTAATATATACTTACATATGTACCCATTAAAGCTCACTGCAGGACATAGGGCTCTTCCATAGGAAGGATTAGCAATAATCGCCACGCTTGGCAAGAGGCTTGGCTATCGATGCTGATGCCTATCTTCCAAATTAGATAAATTTGATAAAAAAAATCAAAAATTCGATAAATTAGTATAAAAAGAGAATGGAATACATTTTCACTATTTTCATTATCCTATTCAAATAATGTTATTACCTGATTAAATTTAAATGTATATCTTTTCTTACATTACTTTACAATACTCCGACGACTGTATATCCTATATAAATGCCTGTTAAAATCCACTGTATGACTAATGTACCTCCCATATGGTAGAATTTGCCATTTGGGAAGCTGCTGCTCGTCACCAGTCTGTTGTAATTTAATATGTTTTTTTTGAGATACTAGCTGCCATCGGTCAGTAGCCAATTGTATGTCTAAGGCTTTTTTATGGGAAGATTATTTATGGGATTGTATATTCTTAAGCCGAAACGACACGGCAATGAACTGCAATTATTGTTTAAATGTACCTACGACTATGTAAGTACATTGTACCGTTAGCTTGGACATTAATAGATACCTGCCTGATACTCTGCCTACCCTATTATGAGAACATCACGTTAAGATAAAAAAATATACTTTAAGTACACTTTATTATTTTGTTAATTTAAATCAATATTTGAGTACATATATTAAAATCCGTACAACTTTTTTAATGTAACATTGCTCATCTAGTTTTGTATCGCTAGTTTTATTGGTATTTGCATTGGTTCACCTATAACCTGATTTACAATAAAAGAACAAATTTGTTCAACGATTGCTTGTATTCACAAATTGTATCTCGCGATAATAGCTTTTATATTTTATAGGAGAACCTGTTATTGGCTTTGCATGTATTTCATTATTTTTACCTCTAATTCTTTGTATCGGTGTGGTTTTTCTCAATAAGTAAAACTGTATTCAAACTATTTTGTACTGTATCGGCACTTACACACATTTAGATGCTATGTACATATAAGGAAATAAATAACATTACGCCATTCTCAATATAGGGGTAGACAGAGGTCTAGACAATTAAGTCGTTTCGACCCAACTTCCACCGAACATATTTTCGGGACAACATGGCAGGTGGTGAGCCCGTCGCCGTCTACTACATACAAAGGAAATATAACCATAAGTTAAGTCGTTTATAAATTACCCGACTAAAACTTGTCTCATAATTTTCTTAACATACTCGTTTTACACATACTCGTTTGCTGTTCGGTGACAATGTAAGAATTTACTTCTTTCTTATCGTGGGTGTAGCACGAGACAGCTAAGGGAAAAGTCTTGGAAATTTAAATGGGTACCGATAGATGGCGGTATAACCATTTCAATGTTTATAATGTTGTAATTGGTTTTTCTTCTTTAGAATAAGAACTTGGTGCTAAGTTGTCGTGAATATTTTTTCTTACTTTCTACATAATTAAGCATATAATTGAAGGGCAGCAGTATCTAAGTGTATAGTGTCTGATATACCGATCATCAATCCGCTTGCCAAGCCTGGCAATTATAGCAAATCCTTCTTTAATCCTGTGCCCTGCTGTGACTATTCAAGGCTATTATATGTACGTATGTGTATTACGAAATATATATACAATTAAATACTAAATATTTATAGCATTGGCATTTATCTTGAATAGTGAAATAATAGAAAATAGGATATCTAACATTTATACAATTGGGACACAGTTGTTTGAAATTCCGTGCAGAAAAAGTTGCGGTCGCTAACTCGTCTACATTTCGATCGTAAGTAACTTATCATAATAAACTTAGGATAAAGAATAATACCAATTACTTTGTTTCTCATAAGAAAAACTGTTATAGCGTTCTTTTTCGAGTTTAGTTTGTTTCTTTTTTTTGATCAAACGAATTTCATTTTATTTTTTGGAACATTGGCAGATCATTATTTATTTATGTTACATCCGTTTACCTCTTTTTAATTTTCTACCCTGACCTCTTTTTAACGCTTTTCCGCGACGCTTTTAAATCATATCAAATATTTTTATTGCTTAACACATAACTATTATTGTCTTAAATATAAAATTTTAGTTCTTGTGATACTACGTTTGGATACTGCAACTCACAAAACGAAAGGACATTACTCATTTTGTATACGGTTTTCAGGACTTCTATATTTTAAAATATAAGAGATAACATAAGAAATATTATAAATAATAAAATAAGAGTTTAAAAATTATGAGTCATCATCCGAGTATTTCCATCGTTCCATCGTTATCTGGTCGAAATATTTCTCAGATTTTCTTTAAAATTTATTGTACTAAGTTACAAAGTTTTCTTTTATCTGAAAAAGAAAAAGATTACAAACACACAAACAGCAGTAAAAGAACAGTCCCAGAGCACCCGCAGTAGGTATTATAGATATAATCTGCTTGGTAAGTAAATTGTACATGGTTGGATAATACTAGACTCCTCTCCTATTATCCGCTGGTCTTTGACACAGGTGTGTCTAATTTAGATCTGGTAATACGAGATGGTTATCCCGCCAATGCTATTTTCAAGACATTTCTCATGTTCGCCTCTTGAGACTCTTACGGGAAGAAGTTGTTACCACATGGCACCAGAAGAAAAAAAATATTTAAAACAGATGGCTGCCTTTATTCGGACGTCTGTACTAGTAAATTATAGTCATTTAAAATATATTTTATTTCTATAGTTACATACACTATTGCTTTGTAGGGGTCTGCTTAATAGAACAGGAGAGCGACAGAAATACATCTGCTTATAATATGAAGAGTCCGAGAAGGAAGTACTACGGGCTATTCCAAGTAAGTTTTATTCTGACTTTATAACTTTAATAAACGCCTCTAAGTTGCTCGTACTTTTGAAATTATATTCTCAGTATAATTTGTTTTAAATATAAAATAACAAAATGAGTATTCTACAGAGTTTCTTTCGCCTCTCTATGTCGCCAGTGCGAAGCGTTCAGTTCAGCGATCGCCAATCTGCTCGCCAAGCGTGGTCATTATGACAGTTACCTCTTATGATATATTCATATGTCCTGTAGAGGAAGGTCTTTTACGATCTGATGAGTAAATGAAATGTGCGTTTTATATAAATAAATATAAATATCTTCACGCAATTCCCAATACAGGGTAGACAGAGGTCTAGTCTAGACACTTAAGTCCCTTCGACCCACTTTCCACCGAAGATGTTGACCACCGTGACAGGTGGTGAGCATGTCGCCGTCTTTATGTCAAAGCCAACGATATAATTCGTACATAAGTTTTTTGAAAAACTCATTGGTAATGACTTGCCACCTGGGAATAGAACTCGGGTTTCTCGACTCGAAATTCCGTCCACTCTACCACTCGGCTATCGTGACTTTTGATGATGAGCGATACCCATGAGTAAATGAAATGTACGTTTTTTATAAGTTTTAAAAAGGATTTGATTTGACTTGTGAGAAGTTATCCATTACCTTTTGAAAGAAAGTTTTCAATTTTAATGAAAATTATCAATCTTTTGAAAGAAAGTCGACCTGTCTGCTTACTGTACTACAAGCTTACTGTACTACAAGCTTATTATCACAATTATAATTAGTGGTTATCAGCATCACTAAGTATTTCTATCATCATTATTACTTAAGATATAATTATATAACTAACTACTGTGAATTGTGTAATTAACTAATGAAGGGATACTTAAAGTATATATTTTCACGCCATTAAACAGACAGAGGCCTAGACAATTAAGTCTTTTAGACCCATCTTCCACCGAAAAAATTTTTTGAACAACTTTACAGGTGATGTGCCCGTCGCTGTCTTTATGTCCAAGCCAACTTTATATATATTATATAATATTATATATAATTAATATAGTATAGTTTTTCAAAAACTTATGTAGGAATTATATCGTTGGCTTGGACATTGAGACGGCCACGAGCACACCACCTGTCACGTTGTCCCAAAAATATTTTCGGTGGAAGGTGGGTCAAAGGGACTTATTTGTCTAGACTAGACCTCTGCCCACCCCTGTATTAGGAATTGCGTGAAGATATTTATATTTATTTCACTTTATATAAGTTGAATATAAGTTTTATGAAAGACCCATTGGTACGAGCGGATCGCACTCGGGTCTCTTCACTCGAGTTATGAGCAACCAACCACTCGTCAATCGATACTTACAATGAGGGATATTGACTGAATATTTATCTTCACGCACAATCCCTGACGGGGTAGCCAGAGAGAACAGGTCGCCAAGTGTCACGATCCTTACATACCTCTTTCGTTTCATTCAGATTCATCATTTTCTTCATACATGCACGTCGAGGTATCCGAGTACTCTTGACCCTCCCGTCTTCGAGCAATTTGCTTAAATGGTCTTCAAAAGTTAGTCTCGGCCTATCTCGACCCCTTTTAATATTAACTTTCGCGCTATATATTTTCTTCACCATTCGGTCTTCGCTCATTCGCTCAACGTGCCCAAACTATCGAAGCAAGCCCTTATCCATTTTAGTGATAAGGTCATCTTTCAAACCTACCATGTTGCGAATCTCTTCGTTTCGCTTCCGGTCGGCCAAGGTAAAGCCGCACATTTTACGAAGAGATCGCATCTCCACTGGACAAATGGAGATTTCCTAATAATACTTTTATATGTTTTACCCTAAGTGATTGTTTAGATATGAGATCAAGACGAACTCATGTAGTTGAATATGGACGCCACTAGTCAATTGTGCTCCAAATAATTCTCTTTTTTGAGTTTCATAAAGGAATTGCAATAGTCACCAGCCGATAGAGGAATAATAATCCTTAGACCGATGGTAGACAGCAACCTGTGTACTGCGCTGTGTCTGCGGTTCACGTGAATTTAATTACTATATTGCCGGGTACAATAGCCTTATTGTGCTACAAATTAAATAGTAATTATCATCAATGTTTTAATGCGATTGAATTTGTGATATAAATCGAATTATAACGACATTTTCTACAATAAAAATGCATGAAATTAACAATTCAGATAACTTCAAAATTTGACGTTTCTATTCAGCGATATAGGTTTGTCATATGGTTCATGCATTTTCTGTACAAGTAATTATTCAGTGTAGAAAAATATATAGAGTAACAACGCAATTACATTCATTATTAAAAAGTTATGGTAAGCCTTTTGTCAAGACCCAACCAATGGTTCCCATCTTATCGTGACTGTGGGGCTTGGACGTCTATTGTTTACCTGGAGTGACTGTTTTTTTTATCTGTAGGGGTGTCCATACGTTTGTTTTTATACGTAAGTACCTAACATACCTATTCTGTCTCTGACCCCCGGACCCCAGCAAGGACAGGTAATCTCGGACTCGCATCGACTAAAAACCCACGTGGAACTACTTGGGTTTTTAGTCGATGCGAGCCCTGCCGCATGTTAGTAGTCATGGGAACGTTTTCGTACCTCTGCAACCCCACCCGTACTGATCACCCTAGGAACCCTCTTCTGCAGAGAATGCATCCTCCTCCTCTCCTGTCTGGCTAGACGCGTCGGAATGCAAAGGCGTCTGCCTTCTTGTGTAAATTTTATATAAAGATCTTTAGTGTTGAACTTTATATGTATTTCCTTAAAAGACACAAACACAAACTTTTTACCATAGAAAA
Source organism: Sericinus montela (assembly GCA_029286605.1). Classification (NCBI taxonomy): domain Eukaryota; kingdom Metazoa; phylum Arthropoda; class Insecta; order Lepidoptera; family Papilionidae; genus Sericinus; species Sericinus montela. Next base: position 1,245,631 of record JAGSMR010000014.1, read on the forward strand.
TACCAGCACTTAATTCTCATATCAAATCATCATTATCTCTTGGGAGAAAAAAGTTAAAAAACATCAAACAAACAATATACACTACATTGTTGTATTTTGAAACTAGAAGAAGATATGCCATTTCATGCTTCTTACTTTAAATATAAAAGTCTGCTAACAAAAAAAAAACACTATTACTAACCGTAATGACCATATATGACCTTAGCTTGTTAAAAACATATAGAAAAGCAAACTGTTACATATAATTTTATACAGTGTTAATTTTAGATATTCGTTTTGTTTTAGATAGGAAGTGAATACTGCAAGGAAGGCCGCAAAGGTGGCAAGTGTGACATTTCATGTGAAGGTGAGTCTAAATGTCAAATAACGAACCATAGCGTCGGTGATTACTGCATAGTCTGTGAGCGGTAACAAGTGCGCATAATTTAAATTAATTTCTGTGTCTACACATACCTATTAAGTAATATAAGTATAAAAAATGTCTTCAGGCTAATCCTAATACCTGGGTAGACTGGTAGAGGTTCAGACAGTTAAATCCTTTCGACTCTCTTTCAATCGAAGACACTGGGAGACCGTGACAGTTAGTGAGCTTGTCTGTTCGTTTTGAAAAAACTCATTGGTACGAGCTTACCAGCTGGAGAGCGGACTCGGGTCTCTCGAGTCAGAATTCCGACCACCCGCTAGACCTCTTTCTACCCCTGTTTTGGGAATTGCGTGAAGATCCTCTATACTTCAAGTAGTTGGAAACTACATCCTTCCAGTTTCATCGATCCCATACACATGAGTGTTGTACAAATAATATAAAACTTGTTTTTTACTGTTCCTTTTCAAAGGAAGAAAAGATAAAGATAATCCGATGTCATATGATATCGTTATAAACTGCTAACTAAGCCTCTCGATCTTTCGATAAACAACTTTAAGTTGCATTTTCGGTGGGTTTTAATCCCACCGATCAGAAAACAGAAGAATTCATAACCATAAATAATATGTGGTACAATGGACAAGTGAATCACTGTGAGATCAGTGTTTATAGCAATCCCATAGTATACGAATTGTATTTCCTTCAGTCCAGTATAAAAATTCCCATTCACACGGCTAAAAGTTATTTTTTTAAATGCAAATATACCCAAACAAAGAGAGAATAGAGTCTGTTCAATTAAGTATTAGAAGATTGTAGTGTAAAATGCCCATAAAAACTATTATACGCTTTTAATATTTGTGAGCTATGTGACATATTTCAATAATTTATTCAGATGCCAAAAATCTGCCAATATCATACTTTTAATTTTAGCTCTACTTGATGAAGACATAAGAGACGATGGCTTATGTGCACAAAAAGTCTTCGAACAAGAGGGATTCAAATATTGGTCACGTTGGGAGGCAAGATGCAAAGGGAAATCATTACCAGATATAGAAAAGTAAGTTTTAATTATTTTTATAAACCACAAACACGTCATTACATTTCATTTGAAACATGAACCGACAGAGCCTAAGAACCGAACTATGTTTAATTTTAAAATATGAGGGTGAGTTAAATCACAATTTACGTCCTGGATAGACCAACTCTAATAACCAGATAAGGTTCAAAATATTTGCAGCTCCACTGTATATCAATCTAAATGATTTGCCTTTTACTAAACATTTAAAAGCTGTAAGCAGCTTGTGAATAAAATGTGGTCGTTCTATATTACATCAGAAATAAATAATCATCGTTTCGACGTTATTTTTAAAATATAACAAAATATAAATATTCTACTTGGGTATGATTTTTATGATGGGCGTGATACTTGGGTATATGGATATTCCGATGTCATATGATATCGTTATAAACTGCTAACTAAGCCTCTCGATCTTTCGATAAACAACTTTAAGTTGCATTTTCGGTGGGTTTTAATCCCACCAATCAGAAAACAGAAGAATTCATAACCATAAATGATATGTGGTACAATGGACAAGTGAATCACTGTGAGATCACTGTTTATAGCAATCCCATAGTATACGAATTGTATTTCCTTCAGTCCAGTATAAAAATTACCATTCACACGGCTAAAAGTGATTTTTTTTTAAATGCAGATATACCCAAACAAAGAGAGAATTGAGTCTGTTCAATTAAGTATTAGAAGATTGTAGTGTACAATGCCCATAAAAACTATTATACGCTTTTAATATTTGTGAGCTATGTGACATATTTCAATAATTTATTCAGATGCCAAAAATCTGCCAATATCATACTTTTAATTTTAGCTCTACTTGATGAAGACATAAGAGACGATGGCTTATGTGCACAAAAAGTCTTCGAACAAGAGGGATTCAAATATTGGTCACGTTGGGAGGCAAGATGCAAAGGGAAATCATTACCAGATATAGAAAAGTAAGTTTTAATTATTTTTATAAACCACAAACACGTCATTACATTTCATTTGAAACATGAACCGACAGAGCCTAAGAACCGAACTATGTTTAATTTTAAAATATGAGGGTGAGTTAAATCACAATTTACGTCCTGGATAGACCAACTCTAATAACCAGATAAGGTTCAAAATATTTGCAGCTCCACTGTATATCAATCTAAATGATTTGCCTTTTACTAAACATTTAAAAGCTGTAAGCAGCTTGTGAATAAAATGTGGTCGTTCTATATTACATCAGAAATAAATAATCATCGTTTCGACGTTATTTTTAAAATATAACAAAATATAAATATTCTACTTGGGTATGATTTTTTATGATGGGCATGATACTTGGGTATATGGATATTCTACTTGATGTATGTTCTATTCAACCACTAAACCGTCTAAATATCAGATAATTAAATTATTTTCTGATATATGGCTTTTATAAAATTTTAAAAGGGTCACGTCTGTACATTGAGGATATTCTAGTGAAACTAAGTGGAATAGGTTACTAGGAAGTGTCTGAGCCTTAAGCAACGATTTTATAATTATTGCAATATATAAAATACATAATAATCTTTTGAACGAAAACAGAAGTTAAATATTATTCTATTCATATCTTTTCTAGAATACTCCAAATTATTATTTAATCATTATTTAATTTACGGAAATGAAATGCGTGATCAATTACTACAATAAGATATTTTTCTACAAAATCATTAACCACACTGCGTAGTTAACTATAATCTCATTAAATATTAAAAAAAAAACTACAAAATCCTAGTTTGTTGTGAAAAAAAAAACTTATGCAACATATTTCGTAATCAATTAACTTAGTTTATCTTTTGGTAGATGCCCAGAGTGGCAGTATCCTTCGAACCGCGTGTCACCGCCTAGAGATAAGAGAACATTGCGAGGTCGGAGATCAACACCACAAAGAAACAGATTGCGCTCACGAATGCACAGAAAGTTAATTAAGAATTTGAAGAGTACTGTATATTTGTAAGTTAAACATTTACATATGTGAAGTAAAAATGAAATATACAATTTTAATAACATTGTTTTTTATTGATTCCTTAAGTATTATTTATATTTTTGTAGATTGGATTTTAAAGCAGTTAGAGTAAGAATCATCCCATAGATATCATCAAATAAATTAATTTTCATTAAAGAAAGTTATCTTATCTTCAAGATATATATTGTAATTTTGTTAAATGTTTTCTATAGAATTTTGTCAGTGTCTTGTCAGTTAACCGGTGTTTGCTTTGTTACTTCTGACAGTATCAAAATCAGTATGTAATGTTTTGTTATGTAATTAAACTGCTGAATAGAGACAGAAATAATTACGTTCTGGTTTAAATTTATCCTAGATTATAAAACTCACACGTTCAATAAGTGTGATGGAATCAACGAACACAAACTATCTATATAAAGAATATTCTAGTGAAACTAGAAGAAGAAGTTCTATACAGACAGAATAAGCTTCAAACCATCGTCAGTAAAATTTCTCTTTATTTCAATTGAGCAATTCCTTTCCTGTACTGTAATAATTTTCTCAGATTCGGCTCTAACAATTGGCCATTGTCTAACACAACTCTAAAAACTTTAAATGGTCACCATTGACCTCGAATAATTATTTTCCACCTCGGTCCGAAAACCTCAAATAATCAATTGTTACAAAAAGTGCTAGAAGATATTAAACAATTGGAAAATAACGATCGATGAAATTGTTATATTTTAATTGACTGATATTTAATTCATTGTAATCACAAGTAATGGTTAATAAAATTATTAGGTCATTTAATTTAACCTTCATTTTTACGTAGTCGAGCAAAACCGACTACTAGTGGTCGGTTAAAAACGAATTTTAACAACCGACCACTCTTGCTGCTTTGCGAAGGAATAATTCCGACCAAGTTAATATCATTACTTTCCAGATTATTTAATTAATTGCTCTGTTCTGTATATTTATATACAGAACAGAGGCCTAAAAAGAAGCGCACTTTATTTTTTGTGGGTGTCATAAGAGGTGTATATTACATATAATATGGAACATTTAACATTTTTTGGGAATTAGACATACCAATACCATAAATAAATAATATATTCACAATACAGGGGTAGACAGAGATCTAGTCTAGACAATTAAGTCCCTTCAACCCACCTTCCAGCGAAGATATTTTTCGGGACAACGTCGTGTCCATCGCAGTTTTTATATCCAAGCTAACGATATAATTCGGACATAAGTTTTTGAAAAACCCATTGGTACGAGCCTGCCACCTGGGGAACGACCTCGGGTCTCTTGATTCGAAATTCCGACCACCCAACCACTCGGCTATCGTGACTTTTTATAATGGTCAAAGTTTTAATGTCTGTATGTATAATATTTGTTTTTTAATCATGTCAAAACGTCTAAAAGGCAAATTTGGCATACATATATATTTTTATTTATTTTATTAAATCATATTTTTCAAATATGTGACACGTAACGCGATCTCTCCCGTGTCGGTGGATTTTTATAAAAAGAACATAATTTCGTTTATTTAATAACAGTTTTTTTTAACCTGAATTGATAAATAAAATACCATTTGTAACAGAAAAATGCACTAACCGTATAGGAATAACCTGATTTATAATTCTACTTTTGAATTTTCGTTGGTGTATTGGAATCCTGACAGAATTATGGGCTGGCCTTTATTTCGTGGATTCCGTGGGAATTTCCATATAATGCATGAACAAAGTCCATTTTCATATAATGAATTCCCAGTTTCACGTGATCACTAAAAATAAATTTTTGTATGACTTGCGCAGTATTCCTTAAAACTACATGGCAACGAGAAATTTAAAAATTTATAACAGTGAAAATCAAAAGTTCATTATAATGAAAAGAAGATAGTATAATATTAATAATTCAAATATAATAGATGAGTTAGCCAGAAAAACCGATCGGCCAATATGACGATCCTTATGTATCTTTTTAGCTTCTTTCAAATTTATCAATTTCTACGCACATACATGTACTCGTATAAATGATCGGAGTGTGATTACTCTTGACCATGCAATATATATCAGGGAAAAAACAAATTAAATAAATTGACTTCTACGTTTTTCTATTATATAGGAATTGACTTCTACGTTTTTCTATTATATATAAAACATAATATTTGAGAACTTAAAAAACGAGGTTAATGTTGAAGTAGAGGTTCCATATAATAAGATTGGGCCATACAATTTTCTTTGGCAAAGAAGTCTCATATGAATTTCCTGAGCACTAAGACATATTGGATTGCCATCGGGATACTTTATGACTTTAATCAAGACATTCCGTTCCTTTCATACTACCGCCAAATTAAATAGCGTTTGAGACATCTAAAATGTCAGTTTAGGAGCATTTTTCAATTAATAAAAAATCAGTAGTCCTAAATAAGAAAGCAAAGCTAGAAAAAAAGAAAATAATCGGTAATCGTCAAAAGTTATAATTTTATAACATATTTACAATTATTTTAACATTAGAGCTAGCTTTTATTTGCGGCTTTGCTTAGATTGATGACTTCACTATTTTACAAAGTTACAATTATTATCATAAGAAAGTAAATTAAATTGTTATACTTATGATTATTTCTATAGAAACAGCTGATACTTATTTGAACAGTGTGCTAATCGCCGTATTTTTTTATTTGAACTTTTCCTCCTTAATTTATAAATACATATTTGAACGTGAAGCTTCAAATGGATCTCCGTCGCAACGTAAATTTTCTAAAAAACAATAAAATGGCGGCGCGCGTCAAATAATTACTTTTAAAGGCAAATTTTTGACATCTTGGGGTTTTTTGTGATATTTATAGCTTCCTCTAATTAAAAGAATTATAGCCTATACTTTTCGCTGATAATGCAGATTTCTACCGGTAAAATTATTTTTTAAAACAAACTAAAAAAAGTCACTTCCGCAATAATAATTTTAGTAACTACATTAATATGCTACATCATTGTAACGTAATTAAAAAAATATTATTACGTACTTTAACAAAATATTTATATTTTGTTAAAGTACGTAATAATATTACGTACTTATTTATCGAATTTCCAGTTTCCAAATAAAAAAAAATATATATTAAAAAATATACATTAATACATTTCGTATTTGAAAAAATATTTGATTTCGATAGATAGTTAATATCGTATTTTCGGTTTGCAGTTGTTACTTATCATTCTTAACTCATACAAATAAAACAATTCTTATATACAATCATAATCATCAACGTAGTATTCAGTCAAATTCTTCTACTGGATAGGCATCTTTTCCCCTCATCGATCCACCCTCTCATCGGCAATATTGCCAATTGCGCTTGGCAGGCACTTTGGCGATCGCTGTACCAGACACGCCGCACCGTCCCTTGTTGCTTCCCATCATCGCATCCGCAAAACCGGTATGCTGAATTTTAGTCAGGAACATTTCAAGATGGTTATCGTGTCAATTGTTGGTAGCCAGACGCATCTGTAAAGCTTTTCTCTTAGTCGCCTCTTTCGATACCGACAGGAAATAAGAAAAATGAAAATTGGGAAAAATTTTAATGCCAAAACTTCTACATATCTACGCTATATATTAATATCTACAATATCTTCTAATAAATACTTAAACCACGCCTTCGATCCATCTAATTTATACCTGCCTTTGAAAATAAATTTATGAAAACATTTTTGTACAATTATTTAAGTCGATGCCATTTCACGCTGACAGAATTAATTAAAACTTTTAATACTAATTTGTGAATCGCTTACTAAGTAGAACTTGTATGTGACGTGGCACTTTTAGTTTTCTAATAATAATTTTAATTGAAAACACCAGCTGGCTGTAAATGATTGTAGTAAATATTTACTATTAACTGAGCTCAGTCACTTTTTTATTTTGTGGAATAGAGGACTGAGTGTCATCCAGCCTAGTGGTTTTCATTTGTACGAATCAACTTTCCAAGATTTCCACGAAATTCACTATGAAGATGTGCTGCTTTTGTTTTTTAAGTAATACGCCGGCTTGACCGTGATAGCTTGGTACTGAAATGTCCCTCTCCCCCGCCTTTCTTTTCTCCTTTCTTAAAGGTCAAAAATGATAAGTAAAAATAAGTGACGAAGTGAACTTGGTTAGTGCTATTATAAGCCATTTTTTACTGGAGAAAAACATCTTTAGCTGAGTAGCGAATCTTAGAAGGAGAATAGAGTGGAACCTGCATAGAAAACCCAGCTTTCTGGAGATGACGAGACAGCCGTTCTAAGTGAGTTTGATCAGACTTCTTCAGCTTTCGTTCACCAATGCGTCGTGGACTGTGGAGGGAGTATTTACACCGTAGCCATAACGACACTTACATCGGCCTCAATAGCCGATGGAGACGCAGTAGAAGAAGAGTTTTGGTATTGTGTTTGCCATACTGCCTATCTTCCGCGACTCTGATGGTAGTCTTTTTGGGAGCATTGTGGCTTCTCGGGAGCCGAAAACAATATCTGTAAAAAGATACGCCATTGACTTTGCCCTCACAGCCCAATTTTTGTTACCGGTGAAGAGAAATTCGTCATTCGCCGCGGAACCGGAACCGGGTGGGTGGGTGCTCATTTAAGAATCTGCCTTACTGAAATCGTTCGAGCGACGGATTCGGGGAAAAGTTTCCAATTTGGTATTGAAGGTTGAGATGGGACTGTGTTTTATGAGGCTGTGGGAGAGGATACGTTCTCTTTCGAGGAGGGGTAGAAAGCCCCTTAAAGTCACGAATATGAGAAAAATCCTTCATATGTTTATATCTTCACGCGATACTCACGGAACAACATAAGGTCTTATTTGGTGAGATCTTAAGTAGATCTTCTTGTTCCTGAGAGGTATTCTTTCCACGAATAAAATAAACAGTAAACGTTTAAAAAAGGTGATATCAGCGTGAGAATGTCCCACCTCCTTGCTTCCTTGGATATCATAAGAAGCGAATGAGGGTAAAGCATAAAAAATATGAAGAATATGGCAAGATAATCATCTCCAAATATATCAGACAAGAATTAAAGAGACATATAATGAGCAGCGGCGTCTAACAGAAAATAGAAGAAGAGATGTTATGTGTAATTTTATGTGTAAAATCACTTCTCATACTTTGTTTTATTTGTAAGAAAAGAAGAAAAGATGTTATTGTAAAATGATCTCTATTTTTATTTAATAATTTCAAGTAAATAAAAAAATCTTTAGAAAACTCAGAAAAATAGGAAAAGTCCGAGAGTTATCTGCATCTTATTTGCTCTTAAAGATTCAGAGTGATTAACATTTATTTGAATACCAAATACCTCAAATTTATGCGGTTTAAGATCAATCGGAATCGTTTACATTTGAAGGCGAAGTTAGAAGAATGAGTTGGTACGAATGGATTATCAACTTTTCTTTTATAAAGTGTATAAAATATTTCTTATGAAAAATTTTAATAATATTTTATACTTTTTCCCGTCAGTTCGCCAGCCTTGTAACCTTTTTTGGATAAAGGTTCTATACATAGTATATATTCATGTTGTATATGTAAGTTGTATTTATATAAGAATAACACTACCCCATCTCTTAGGTGACTAAAGAAAAGCCTTGAAAATTTTCGGTCTTGAAACCGACAGTTGGCGAAACAAATATATCGGAAAATACCAGACCAGAATTTAGTAGACCGGTGACAGACAGTAGCAATCCCTCACATTCGGATCCACTAGATTCTTACTGACTTTTATGTATGTTTTTCTATAATTGTAATAAGATTTTTATTTTTTTGTTATAAAAACAAAGAGATATTAAAAAATTAAACAAATCCCACCCGTGTTAGTAAATTTCCCTTTAATTTAAAAACAAAAGGTCCAGCATGATTTGCATGTTTTAAAAATCTTGCTATTGGAATAGAATAAAAATGAACGAATATAAATAAAATAAATTGGTCGCATTGTACCGAAAAGGGGTAGGCTCAAGCTAGAGCTGTTTGAGAACAGTCTCAGTCAGCGCCGATTTTCGACCAAGAAACCCGTTCATTGGCGTTACGAACGTAGCGCAGCTATTACGTATGGCATATTATAAACAATTGATATACTTATAATATTAAAATTAAAATAAAATAAAATGCAGCAAAAAAAACAGTAAATATAACATTATAATTGTGTGGTAACAACAACTAACAATTAATTAAGATTCACGTTGTCTGAATAGGACTTTCTGTACCAATTATAAGGGAAAGTAACTCTATATGTATACTATTTTGAAACGTATTCACGTTTAATCAGCTGTATTAATGTAAAGGTAGTATATATATTAAAAACAAAATTTTAAATAGATTTGATATATATTTTCACGCATTGCTTTCATTTATGTATTCTATGTATATTATACACAGACTAGACTAGACTATACTCGGACTACCCCTGTATTCAGAATTGCGTGAAGATACTTAAATTTATTTATTTTTAGATATGACATTTTACTTAGTGAACTATTTTAGTTACTGCAATTTTTGAAGAGCTTTTCACTACAAGTAAACAGATAGTTCTTTGAAGAGGTAGGGCCAAGAAGGCACACAAGAACGGGGTGCCCGGAATCGGTGTCATACCAATGTAGAGTGGAGTCCCAAGTTGAGATGTACAATAAGAGACCGTTGATTACGCCATTAATTAAAAAGTGGGAGAAGTGTCTTTTCGTCTCCGCTGAAACCACCTCACACAGTTTGCCCTTTCTTTATTGATTAACATTCTTACACAGAATTATAAATCGATCATGATTAAAACAAAAGAAAAAAAATCGTGTTCGTAAAACATCCACTGGCTATTTGTTCGTTGCAATTATGTTTTATGCTCTGCGGCATTTTCTATATTTAAATATTTTTTAAACAATTGTTTATTGTATTACTTGAACAACTATTGTCCTATTTATTTTAGACATAGGTATTCCCAAACGACTTTCTTGGTAAGTGTAGCCATGTTACCGATTGCATCGACAACCGGCAGGCAGACACCACACCTTACCATCCTCACATTCATCAGCCCTTAAATATTATTAAACTTTTAGTCAAAAATGTATTTAAATTCAATATATACTCGTATTCAATATAGTTGTCTTCAAAATAATTTATAATAAAACATTTTATTTGACAAATAAGATTTCGTATCATTAGCTATCGTCCATTTCACAGACTGATCTAGATTTAAGCTATTGTTCAATGTACTAGTTCTTGGCAATTAATTGTAAGCAGAAAGCATATTATTAGGATTGATTACGTCATGCTTCAACGCACAAATAGGCCAAAGGTTTTGTTACATAAAATATATAATAGAGGATTATAGCTGTCATAAATAGTTTTATAGTATCGGTGTAACAAATGCTCTTTTTAATCAAGATTATTTCATCGTCCGACGTCTTAATGATTTAAGCTAAGTTGATACTAGCGTTAACAGTCAAGATAGTCGAGTGATTGGGTGATTGTAATTCGAGTCGAGAAACCCGAGATTGATCCCAAGGTGGTAAGCTAGGACCAACGAGTTTTTTTTCAAAACCGTATATACGATAAATGTCTTTGTCTTGGATATAGGACAAGCCTAAGGAAGGCTCCAGACAACTAATACAATTTCAATAGCTCATTAAGAGAAAAACTAAACTAACTTCTTACTATTTGTAATAGAGCCTATAGCGAAATAATAAAAAATACAATCATATATTTAAATTGATTCATAGTTTAATCTTTAATATAATATTAACACATACATATTATAATTAATACAACGTAATCTTAATTAAAATAATTGTAGTATGTATATACAAGTAATGTACAACAAAGTTATTTTTAATGTTAAAAGAATGTCGGAAAATAAAGATTGTTTTTTGAATTGTTTATTTTTTATTAATATATAAAGATTACACCCGCTGTGGTGGGTATGAAACATGTGAAGTTTCTAACTAATTGATTTAGATTTTAACATAATTTATTGCAATACGATAAACTTAATGAACTGCATCTTCTGAGAAATTAAAGATAATTGCAAACCCTAATTAGTTAGACTAATAATAATGAAGTATAATGTTTTAACAATAATAAATAATAGAAGCGATTTAAACAGAGGCAGACATGTGTCAGAATAAATACCATATTGTGCTATATACACCGCACGGTACGAAGGATATATTTTATTTATTATCCGTGCCATGTGCCGTAATCGTTAGAAGTGACTATGAGAAAAAGCTTAGAAAATGCAATAGTTTACCGACTGATTGCCGGGATTGCCGTCTCAAAAAATATGTGACCAAAATTCAGCAGGATTCCATTACAAAAGAAATACGAGCATTCCTTAATGGATCGTAGGCAGAAAAATATTTTTTTACCTCCATGCATTAAACATTACTGACTACTTCTGCCAAAGGACTTGACAATTTAGTTACAATTATAAACATTTAATTGGAGCTATTAAAGTGACAGTTGGTGAGCTTGTCACCGTCTTGTACATTGTACTACAATTTATTTTACCACGTAGGTTTCGAAAAAGAACTATTTGGAAATCTGAAAAAATTAGCTGTTTAGTTCATATTATTATACTAACACTTTAAAAAGTCATGTTTTATTTTATAAAAATATACGAATCTTTTAGAAGTACTTAATTTAATTTGTCGTGTAAATTTTATTTAGGTATAAACTGAGATTTATTTCTTTTATTTAAACTGTTTTATTGCAAACAGTTGAACTTAACGAAGCTCAAATTAGGCACCAACCCAAAATGTTGAGTAATGAAATTGTTAATTGAACTTCTAAGTGCTAATAAAGCACGTGCTTAGTAGTTGAAGAAAACATTGTAAGGCACTGCATGCCTGATAGAAAAATAAACTTATTTCTTGATTAATCCCGTGCTGTAGGAGAATATTGTTAAAAGCTTCATTGCGTTACGGATTGACGAGATATTAGGTAACTGCTGTTTATATAGCATATAATTTTATCAAGTCATGAATATAGCTGGTATTAAAATACCTTGTGATATTAGCGTAACAAATTACGATACCGACCCGTAGGTGTTTTAAGAGGTAACTAAGGCCAGACTAAGCGTTGCAAATCGCAATAGCTACCGACAGATAGCAGCAAAATCACATTCAAAGATATCACAATAAAGTTATGCAGATCAGTTATGGATTGCAGCATCAAGGGTGAAAGTTATCAGGTACCTGTTTCCTAAGGTCAAGCATATACTCCTTACAGGAGAGGCCTCACGTCCAGCTGTGGAATTTTACATGTCTTTAAGTAAAATAAATAAATAAATATCTTTACGCAATTCCCAAAACAGGGGCAGACAGTGGTCTAGTCTAGACAATTAGGTCTCTTCGACCCACCTTCCACCGAAGATATTTTCGGGACAACGTGACAGGTGGTGAGCCTGTCGCCGTCTTCATGTCGAAGTCAACGATATAATTCGTACAAAAGTTTTTTGAAAAACCCATTGGTACGAGCCTGCCACCTGGGGATCGAACTTAGGTCTCTCGGCTCGAAATTCCACCACCAACAACTCGGCTATCGTGACTTCACAGATATGTTATGATTCATGTAAATGAAAAACTACATTACATTCTGCTATATCTTAATTATGACAATAATCGCAGTTGTGGCTTTCAAAGTGAAAAAAATTAAATGGGATTATGCAGCCTACGTGATCCGGTATTATGGTGATAAATATGTTAAAATTGTAACAGAGTGGGTTTTTGTATACAAAGGGAAGCAAACGAGCAGGTGGCTCACGTGATGGTAAGTGATTACCGCCGCCCATGAACACCCGCAATGCCGGAGGCATAGCAGGTGCATTGCCGGTCTAAGAGTGCCTCCCCAGAATTGGGAGAGGGGGTGAGTGGGCTTCCGGTTACCTGCACTCACCAGACGAAACGCAGAAGTTTGTTAGACTTCTACCACGCCGGTATTCAGTGAGGTCGTAGTACTTCCCCGGTCGAGCCGGCCCATTCATGCAACAAAACTGATGCGTGGCTCTACCACGGTTACTTAAAGTGGGTATTGTAACCTGGTCTAGCAGGCAAAAGGTTGGTAAGAAATCGCAATCTTTTGAAAAAGAACTATTTGGAAATCTGAAAAAATTAGCTGTTTAGTTCATATTATTATACTAACACTTTAAAAAGTCTTGTTTTATTTTATAAAAATATACGAATCTTTAGAAGTACTTAATTTAATTTGTCGTAAATTTTATTTAGGTATAAACTGAGATTTATTTCTTTTATTTAAACTGTTTTATTGCAAACAGTTGAACTTAACAAGCTCAAATTAGGCACCAACCCAAAATGTTGAGTAATGAAATTGTTAATTGAACTTCTAAGTGCTAATAAAGCACGTGCTTAGTAGTTGAAGAAAACATTGTAAGGCACTGCATGCCTGATAGAAAAATAAACTTATTTCTTGATTAATCCCGTGCTGTAGGAGAATATTGTTAAAAGCTTCATTGCGTTACGGATTGACGAGATATTAGGTAACTGCTGTTTATATAGCATATAATTTTATCAAGTCATGAATATAGCTGGTATTAAAATACCTTGTGATATTAGCGTAACAAATTACGATACCGACCCGTAGGTGTTTTAAGAGGTAACTAAGGCCAGACTAAGCGTTGCAAATCGCAATAGCTACCGACAGATAGCAGCAAAATCACATTCAAAGATATCACAATAAAGTTATGCAGATCAGTTATGGATTGCAGCATCAAGGGTGAAAGTTATCAGGTACCTGTTTCCTAAGGTCAAGCATATACTCCTTACAGGAGAGGCCTCACGTCCAGCTGTGGAATTTTACATGTCTTTAAGTAAAATAAATAAAATAAATATCTTCACGCAATTCCCAATACAGAGGTAGACAGAGGTCAAGTCTAGACAATTAAGTCCCTTTGACCCACCTTCCACCGAAGATATTTTCGGGACAACGTGACAGGTGGTGAGCCCGTCGCCGCCTTTTATGTCCAAGCCAACGATGAAATTCGTACATAAGTTTTTGAAAAACTCATTGGTCCTGCCACCTGTGGTTCGAACTCTGGTCTCTCGCCACGAAATTCCGATCACCCAACCATTCGGCTATCGTGATGTTAATAATTTTGGTAGACTTTACAAAAACTAACATGGCATTCATACAGATATGTTATGATTCATGTAAATGAAAACTACATTACATTCTGCTATATCTTAATTATGACAATCATCGCAGTTGTGGCTTTCCAAAGTGAAAAAATTAAATGTGATTATGCAGCCTACGTAATCCGGTATTATGGTGATAAATATGTTAAAATTGTAACAGAGTGGGGTTTTTGTATACAAAAGGAAAGCAAACGAGCAGGTGGCTCACGTGATGCTAAGTGATTACCGCCGCCCATGAACACCCGCAATGCCGGAGGCATAGCAGATGCATTGCCGGTTTAAGAGTGCCTCCCAGAATTGGGAGAAGGGGTGAGTGGGCTTCCGGTTACCTGCACTCACCAGACGAAACGCAGAAGTTTGTTAGACTTCTACTTCACGCCAGTATTCAGTGAGGTCGTAGTACTTCCCAGTCGAGCCGGCCCATTCATGCAACAAAACTGATGCGTGGCTCTACCACGGTTACTTAAAGTGGGTATTGTAACCTGGTCTAGCAGGCAAAAGGTTGGTAAGAAATCGCAATCTTTTGAAAAGAACAGTGGAAGACATTTCCGTATAGGAATAAGTAGTGCCTTTGTACAAATATTGTCACACCCCAGGACTTTAACAGGCCGTTATATCTGTGTGTATGTATCAACTAAGATATTGGGCTTTCATATCTATCTGTATTATTTTGTCAGCCAAAGTTTTTTTAATAACTTTTCTAATTTCATATAACCTCTAAAAGAAATCCCAATAATAAAGCTACAATACTGGTCTATTTTTTCTTTCATAAGATCAATGTTGACTCTCAGAATTTAATTGTAAAGGCTTTGAGAGAGCTCATTAACAAAGATTGGCTTTGGTTTAGCGGATCCTTTTTCAATATTGAGTCTATTGTTTGTTGAATCTATAATTTCTGTCTGCGCCCGTCAAAGAGTGCAGAGGTTGTTGCGAAATGAAATTGTGGAACCGAAGTGTTCATTTTGGATTTTTTGCATTGTCACGTTTGCTTCGATTAACAAATGTATGAATAATTTATCCTTAATTTCAAATATTTTTTTTTATTTACTATTTTGTGAATGGTGCAAACGGCTTCACTGGGTGCGAACAACTTTACAACTTTTTATGGGTAAGGTTAAATGCCTTGTGGTAAATAGTACGAATACGTCACCTTTCCTCATTATAGTAAGAGGTGACTTAACGAAAAGCATAATAGTAATGGTTACCGACAGCGGAACGATAGATATCTAAAAATACTTAACTAAAATAAACTTACTGATTCAGTATTTACAGTGCTATGCATAAAATAAGTGTCAACTTTGATTGTATTTGCTTATTAAATTTTACATAACATCTCTCTGTTGTCATAAATTTCGAGGTACATTTTTATTATTTCAAATAAGTGGAAATGTCACAGTAACGTTAAGATCAGAAGCTTGGAAAATTTATTTCCTAAATATTTTTAAACTCAGTTTTTCTACATAAATCATAGATTTGTTAAAAAAAATATTGAAGAAGATTATACTATACTTTATATAGGGTATACAGAATACAATCTTCTTCTTTAAATTTTACGTTTTAAATGTTAATTAAAATTTTAAGACAAGTTTTGACTTTGGCCGCGAAACAGACGATACAATAGCTATGCTAATTTAGTAATTATTTTTGATTTTAATAATTTTTACGCCATTCCCAATATAGGTCTGCCTACCTAGGCAGAGGTCTAGCCTAGACAATTAAGTCCCTTCGATCCACCTTCCACCGAAGATATTTTTGGATAACGTAACAGTGGTGAGCCCGTCGCCGTCTTTTATGTTCAAGCCAACGATATATGAATTGTACATAGGTTTTGAAAAAATCCATTGGTCCTGCCACCTGTGGTTCGAACTCTGGTCTCTCGCCACGAATTCCGATCACCCAACCATTCGGCTATCGTGATGTTAATAATTTTGGTAGACTTTACAAAAACTAACATGGCATTCATACAGATATGTTATAAATAAAATAAATATCTTCACGCAATTCCCAATACAGAGGTAGACAGAGGTCAAGTCTAGACAATTAAGTCCCTTTGACCCACCTTCCACCGAAGATATTTTCGGGACAACGTGACAGGTGGTGAGCCCGTCGCCGCCTTTTATGTCCAAGCCAACGATGAAATTCGTACATAAGTTTTTGAAAAAATCATTGGTACTGCCACCTGGGGATCGAACTCGGGTCTCTCGACTCGAAATTCCGACCACCCAACAACTCGGCTATCGTGACTTCATAGATATGTTATGATTCATGTAAATGAAAAACTACATTACATTCTGCTATATCTTAATTATGACAATCATCGCAGTTGTGGCTTTCCAAAGTGAAAAAATTAAATGTGATTATGCAGCCTACGTAATCCGGTATTATGGTGATAAATATGTTAAAATTGTAACAGAGTGGGGTTTTTTTGTATACAAAAGGAAAGCAAACGAGCAGGTGGCTCACGTGATGCTAAGTGATTACCGCCGCCCATGAACACCCGCAATGCCGGAGGCATAGCAGATGCATTGCCGGCCTAAGAGTGCCCTCCCCCCAGAATTGGGAGAAGGGGGTGAGTGGGCTTCCGGTTACCTGCACTCACCAGACGAAACGCAGAAGTTTGTTAGACTTCTACTTCACGCCGGTATTCAGTGAGGTCGTAGTACTTCCCCGGTCGAGCCGGCCCATTCATGCAACAAAACTGATGCGTGGCTCTACCACGGTTACTTAAAGTGGGTATTGTAACCTGGTCTAGCAGGCAAAAAGGTTGGTAAGAAATCGCAATCTTTTGAAAAGAACAGTGGAAGACATTTCCGTATAGGAATAAGTAGTGCCTTTGTACAAATATTGTCACACCCCAGGACTTTAACAGGCCGTTATATCTGTGTGTATGTATCAACTAAGATATTGGGCTTTCATATCTATCTGTATTATTTTGTCAGCCAAAGTTTTTTTAATAACTTTTCTAATTTCATATAACCTCTAAAAGAAATCCCAATAATAAAGCTACAATACTGGTCTATTTTTTTTCTTTCATAAAGATCAATGTTGACTCTCAGGGGAATTTAATTGTAAAGGCTTTGAGAGAGCTCATTAACAAAGATTGGCTTTGGTTTAGCGGATCCTTTTTCAATATTGAGTCTATTGTTTGTTGAATCTATAATTTCTGTCTGCGCCCGTCAAAGAGTGCAGAGGTTGTTGCGAAATGAAATTGTGGAACCGAAGTGTTCATTTTGGATTTTTTTTGCATTGTCACGTTTGCTTCGACTAAGAAATGTATGAATAATTTATCCTTAATTTCAAATATTTTTTTTTATTTACTATTTTGTGAATGGTGCAAACGGCTTCACTGGGTGCGAACAACTTTACAACTTTTTGGGTGATGTGAAAGTTCATAGTTTATTTGAACAAGTTCATAAGCTTTCCCAAATCATATACGGTTAGTTTTAATTAACTTTAGAAATGTTGTTGTTTAGTTTTAATTATGCTATTTAGTTTTGAATAATTTGATGAACACTGCGGTTTTCTTTTGTTCCTAATTCTATTAAAACAATATTTGCTAGTTTAAATTTATTTAAAATCCATAAGCTTGGTCTTGTTCAGTTTCGTTCTTGCTAAAATATATATCTTCAAATAACGATTAAGAAGAAAGTTTGTTAAAAACACTTCTAAGTGTATATATATATATATATATATATATATATATATATATATATAAATATATATATATATATATATATATATATATATATATATATATATATATATATATATATATATATATATATATATATATAAATATATATATATATATATAAATATATATATATATATATATATATATATATATATATAAATATATATATATATATATATATATATATATATATATATATATATATATATATATATATATATATATATATATATATATATATATATATATATATATATATATATATATATATATATATATATATATATATATATATATATATATATATATATATATAAATATATATATATATATATAAATATATATATATATAAATATATATATATAAATATATATATATAAATATATATTTTTCTAAATATAAATAAAACATGAAAAATAATAGAACAAATAAGATTTCGATTGCAGCAACGATAAATACCAGTAATATAATATATTATAAAAATATATATCGTACATAAGTTTTATGAAAAAAAAACCAATGGTATGAGCCTGTCACCTTGAACTCGAACTGAGGTCTCTTGTCTCTAAGTCCGATCAACCAGCCACACGGTTCCTAACGTAATTCCCAATGCTGGGGTAGACAGAGGTCTAGTCTAGACAATCAAGTCCCTTCGACCCAATTTCCACCGAAGATATTTTTGGCACAACGTGACAGGCGGTGAGCCCGTCACCGGCAAACGGCTATCGTGACTATTACAAAAAATGTTCATTAAGTATTAATAGTATGTACATAAAAATTGTAAGACTATGAACAATTAAACGTGATTAATTACAGATCACTTTTTTATTACTACTATTGTCTTTAAACGTTCTAATATTCGAAATTGATTCCCATCGGAATTTATTTCCAAGCCTCACAGAGTCCATTATCTTAAGATTGGTCTTGGTTTTAGAAAATTTCTTTTCCAATCATCGGCTCAATTTTCGTTAAATTAATTTACATCTTCATTTTGTAGATCAAAATTTTACGTAGTAAAATGGATGAGACGTTGATTTTATATTTTTATAAAATACCAAACCACCCGATACCTAGTTGGTAGTAAGCCCAACTTCGAAGCCAAAGGCACGGTGATTGAATTCCGCTAGAAGCAAAAACTATTTTATCTAAGTGTACATATCTATTTAAGTACATGTTTGGTTATCATGGTTACTAAGACGGCGATGGGCTCACCACTAAATTGCCTAAACGAGGTGCCAAATAGGTTTCGGTAAAAGGTGACCGAAAAACTTACTTGTCTAGACGTCTTCTATCCGAGTATAAGGAATAGGCGTGAAGATATTTATTTATTCATTTTCATTAGTAAACCATTTATGATGTATAAACCTACATAATATATAAGTAAGATTTTTGTTCTTCGAAAACTTCCATGTTTTGAGGAAAGAAACAAAAAAAAATCAAAATATGTGTAAATATTGCCCCAATACATTAGTTGCTTAATCAATTGTTTTTATTTCAGAACATTCCATAACACCATTATATTAGAAAAAAAAACGTTACAGATTAACCCACGAAGACAAATATAGGATGGGTCATTGTCTCCTAGACAGGCTTTCATCCCTTCAAACCGGAATACTTCAGTTCTTAATCTGCTATTGGTGGAAGGAATAGGTGAGAGCGACGGAAACGGCTTTCTTTGATATTTATTACATGAAATGTTAACTAATTTAAATTTTATTGTTATTATATTTATTTTTTTATAAAAAATATCACGATAGCCGAGGGTTAATCGGAGTTAGAGTCAAAAGACCTGTGCTCGGTCACCAAGGCACATAACAGTGAGTTTTTTCGATTATATCGTTGGCTTGGATATAAATACGGTGACGGGCTCACCACCTGTCACGTTGTCTCAAAATTTCGGGTAAATGGTGGGTCGAAAGGACTTAATTGTCTTCCCCTGTATTGGGAATAGCGTGATATTTTTTTTTAAATAATAAATTTTAAAAAGTTAAACTAATTTGTTTCCATTCGCTTAGCAATTAAGTGCCAATAAACCAGTGTCTCAATACACAGTTTGGCTATTGGAGTAGTGGGCCGGAAGCCAACGATCGAAACGCGTAATAATCAAATCTGTTTCATAAATTTGTCCAATAAAATTTCGGTAGGGTTCCAACGTAGCTTTAGAGTTTTGGTTATTATAGCTTTTATTGGGACTTCGTTAAAAACGATATTAAATTTGAGACTGTATTTGACAGCCATGTTCTCCGGTGTCTAGCCTTTATACATACTGAAGAGATAAATACTGAACATATGTGTGTGTTCTATACTGACGTGTGGCAGATTATTTTTTAAAAATAGTTACGATAGCCGAGTGGTTGTGTGATCGTAATCCGAGACAATAGACCCGAGTACAATCTCCTGGTAGTACGCTCGTAGCAATACGTACATGTGGTACGCTCATAGCTCATTTTAGGGTTTTTTCAAACTTAATTACGATTCATATCGTTTGATTGGACATAAAGATGGTGACTAGCTCACAATCTGTCAAAAAATTTATTCTGTGGCAGGTGGGTCGAAAGGCCTTAATTGTCACAGACCTCTGACTGCCCTAGTATTGGAAATGGCTCAAAGAACAAAATATTATATATTAATGTTTATAGAATGAGTTTATAGATTAATGCACGCTCTTAAAGTCTAATAGCTTACTGATTCCCGCACAAAACACGAATTTCTCTTTTAAATAAAAGTCAAAACAGTTTCTGACAACTGTCTCAACTATTTTCATCGGCGAATGTTCACAACACTCTACAAATTGAATTGATATTGAGGAAAGTTAACAAAGAGAGCACCGTCGATATGTTAGAGCATTGAGCACAAACTAATTGAAAACCAATTTAAACCTTTTGTACATCAATGAAAAATTGTTTCAAAAACTAAAACCAGTCTAAACTGCTGATTTATTATTAACATGAAAAACGTGACATTTAAAATTAGATAGTTAAAGTAAATACTATAAAGTATTATTAAATATAACAATAAATATTGTTGTGTGGTTCATTTTCATTCATTGTAATTGTCTGGCGACTAAGGGAAGTCTTGAATTCCGATTGCCTACTGACACATGGCTAAGTAATTATTTCAAATTTATAAATTAAAATTCGAAATTTATACGTTCCGCATTAAATGTTAAACTGCGGGCAAAGCCGCGGGGGAGAAGGGCAGCTAGTGTACCATAAGTTCAGAAGACCGGTTGCGGACAGCAGTATCTACGGTGCGGGATGTCTGGTACTGCCATCGCCAATCCGCTTTCCAAGCGTTTTAAATGTTTAGACAATGACCTTTCGACCCACTTTTACCGAAGTTTATAAGGACATAAATTAATTATAATTCTTTATAATATGTTAACATAACATAAAAGGAATCTGATAATATTGTACTGTATAATGACTATGCAATAGAGTAAATATGTTATCAAAAGATACGGGGCAAAAATTAAATTATTGCCCCATTTAAACTAAACTCAATGCTTTACAGGTGCAGCTCTATAAAGCAAAGCTACTTACTAGTAAGTATTAAGTGTAACTAATTTTTGAGATGTTTGTTACTGAGTCTCTCTTAAACGGTGCTAAACGGATTCTATTATACGGATATATATTAAACGATTCCTCGTCATTCGATAGACGTCTAGGGCTGTGCGCAATGGGTAGCGGTCCCAATCGCCGGTCGGTTCGCTACTGTGGCAGGTGATGTGCTGCAGGAAAACGGTAGCCACTCTCAAATTCGAGAGTTCGTGTACTGAGGAGGAGGTCTCCTCCACCAGTATACCTCACGCTATTCAATAATGGGGTAGACAGAGATCCAGACAATTAAGTCCTTTGAACTACTTTTGACCGAAACCATTTCCTTGGACAACGTTACAGGTGTCCACGTCAACAATATAAATCGTACAAAAATTTTGAAAAAACACATTGGTACAGGCCTTTCACCTGGCGATCGAACTACAATTTCTTGACTCGAAATCGGATCACCCAACTACTCGACTATCGTTATTTATATGCTATGGGTAATCGCATATACTCGTATGAGTGTAATCGTAAGATCTTCCATAGCGCGATGTAGGTATCAATACGTTTCTTGAATTTTTCTTTCTGAAGAATTCTTGAACTGATTGTTTCTTATGATGAGACCTAGATGCCGCCATACAACTTTTCATACATAGGGAACGTGCTGGTGTATCGCTATACATCGCGAGGGTATGCCCTGTCGCACGTCGCACGAGGGCATTGTTTCCAGAGACTTTTTACTTCGAGAGATTAAATGCAAGCAGTTCGACATAATGCGCAAATGAAGTCACGGACAGAAACTAGTTATATTAAAAAAGTGAAGGTTTGTTCGTTTATAACACTTTCCAGTTAGAGTTAAGTTTCTAGTAAAGAGTCACGATAGCCGAGTGGTTGGGTGGTCGGAACATCGAGTCAAGAGTCTCAAGTTCGATCCCCAGATGGCAGTCTCGTACCAATAGGTTTTTTCAAAAACTTATGTACGAATTTATCGTTGGCTTAGATATTGAGACGGCGACGGGCTCATAACCAGCCACGTCGTCCCGAAAATATCTTCGGTGGAAGGTAAGTTGAAGGGACTAAATTGTCTAGACTAGACCTCTGTCTACCCATGTATTAAATAATAAGGGTTGATTTTATAATACCTACAAAGCCATTGACTAGATAGAAAATTAGAGGAAGCCCTATTTTTCTTAATTTATATCAACCACAAATAAATTAAACATAATTATATGGTAATTGCTTTGATGGTTCCAATTATAACAGACGATTATAACAGAAGAAGAACTAAAGCGTTGATAAAATGTTTGTGCCACACTGTATAATATAATTAGAAAAAATATGCTATTATAATAACTGATAAAATATAGTAAATATTTTTATGTAAAATAATATCCTCTAGGGGTATTCGAACCTGAAACCCTTCGAAGGCAGGACTACCAACTAGGCTATCGGGTCATCACTAATTATAAAATCGTCGCCAAATATAACTAAACAAAATTTAAAGTAACAATGCATTATAAGGGAAATAATGCTACGTGAAACGTATTTCAAAGACAAACAATAGTAGACGTATATTGTTTATATGCGTAGATTTGCTAACGTATTAACAACTCAAAGCGTTCCAGTCTTGGTGCGTTTGATACATAGTGAGCTAACTACCTCTAATACTATCCTCCCGGAGGTGTACTATGTACCACACATATGTAGTATGTGTGTAGTAGTATGTGTTTGTATCAAGTTTCTACTCTATGTAGTGTACTCTTATTATATTTTCCTTAGGATTTAGCTTTCGAATATGTGAATAAGTTTTCTCAAAGAAGAAATAATTTATAAATAAATAAAAATAAGTATATATCCCTACCCCAATCCCAATTCAAGGGGTAGACAGAGGTCTAGTCTAGACAATTAAGACCCTTCGACCCACTTTCCACCGAAAATATTTTAGGATAACGTGACAGGTGGTGAGCCCGTAGCCGTCTTTTATGTCAACACCAACGACATGAATCGTACATAGGTTTTGAAAAAACCCGTTGGCATCTGCCTGCTATCGATTGGGATCGAACTCGGGTCTCTCGACTCGGATTCAGATCACCCTACCAATCGGCTATACATAGCACGCAAGTAAATATTAAAAGGAGTTTGCTCGAAGAAGGAAGGATCAAGAATACTCGGATACCTAGACGTTCGTTATGAAAAAAATTTTGGAATGGAAAGAAGCGAAAGAGTTATGACAGGATCGTGAAACTTAGCGATCTACTCTCAGTGGCTACTTTCAGTGATTATGCTTGAAGATGTATTGATCCAAATTTACACTTAAATAAAGAATTATCTTGTTTGGTTAAAGTGGTTTGGTTTAAGTGGTATGGGAAAATGTGTTACTTATAGATGATATGGAGGATTAACTTCACGTCATATTATAATATATTTACACTTATAATATATTTACATAATTTATTTACACTGTAAATTTCAAGTAACACCAAAACAATTTGAAATCATATCTCAAGTAAAACCATTACACAATTTGCCACAATAAATTTTACATTCCATTTAATTTAAAGTGTAAAACAAGTTGTACGATATTCAAAGTGCTTTCAATATATTACAAACATTTATCAGACAATACAACTTGTGCCAAAATATGCGACCGCATGCTGGCAATTGACGTTTTACTTATAGTGGTTGCATTGTTAAAATGAAGTATTAATGAAATCAAAACTGTCGTTGTAACTGTATACAGTGATAACTAAATAAGCTATATATGATACAGAGTATTTCAAAGTGAGAGTAAGTATATTTTTTAAGTATTTTATCATGATTTATTCTCTGTAAAGCTTCTTTGTAACATGGTGACAAGCCTGACCCGTCCTAGTTGAGAAGCCAAAGATATAAATAGCCCCGAAGTGATGAAGAAAACTCATTGGTACAAACCTTCGTCCTAGTGATGACGCTTGAGTCTTCTGACTCGGCTATCGTGTGTTATTCTTGGGCCCCCTACCAAAATGTATTTATTTTACTCTACATTATATATCGCTTTCGATAATTTTTTTTCATTAATTCCCCAGAGATGCAAAAATCTTAGCATGCCTGTTTTGATTTTAGTCACTAACCTTTTATTAAGTCACAACAATTATTCAATTTGAGAATAAATGAACAATACTTTATTTACAGAAACAAAATAATGTTAATATTTACAATACTTATTAACTAAAAACTATTATAAGCGTAGAGCCCCACTCCTTGTGGCACGGTACCAAGAACCCTGGCTGCATTTCCACGTTGAATGGTTAGACTTAACCGTTGAGCGAGAAAAGAACAAGCCCTCTTGTCACCAGCGGCAATGACCAGTCGCGGATACAATTCCTTTAGAAACTGCATCGCACGGGGACCCCACGGACTGACCATCTCTACGGCAAATGGAACAAATATATAGTCTCCTTTCAAAGACTCATTTTTAGGCCATTTACCCGATTCAGCTGCCTGTGATGCCACCTCGGCTCTTATCGAAGTACCAATAAGAACAAATTGAATAATTTCTCACCCCATTTCTATTTATTTTCACATGTACTCTTTAATGCCCTCATCTTCACTGTATTTATTCTAATCTCTTCGTATATTTTCCAGTCACATCAAACCTTCGCTACTGTAGGCAAGTGTCGGCACCAACACTCTTTTATGCATAGCCAGATGCACTCTTTGGGGCACTTTCTGCCTGTTCGTGAAAGGTTCCAATTCGACTATGTTACCGGCATTTACCATCAATGCATTCCATCTTACGTAAATTTAGAACCTAGGCACACAAACTTATTCGCTTGTCAGACTTTTGCACAATTTGTACACTTTTAGTCATGATAATATAAATAATTATAAATGCGGAAGTGAGTTTGTATGTCTATTAAGCTCGAACGCCTAAATCGCTCAATCGATTTTAAATATTCTTTCGCCAACTGAAAGCTGCATTATCAGTCAGTAATATAGGTTGTATTTTTTAAGCACAGGTCCCGACGAAAACGTAATAATGTAATCATAAATTTGCCTATAAATGTCATTATTTGACGTTGTGGATAACAGGCTCTGACCATAGGTTCCGCCAAAAGGTCACAATATCTGTCTGATCCGGTTCTTGACCTGTTTCACATATTCCAGGTCGCTCCAATGATTTTTAGAGCCTCTTTTAGTCACTCTGAAAGAGACGATTCTGGTTGAACCGTTTAAATTCTCCGCATATTTCGCCGAATCCGCTTTCCCCAGGCGACAATCCTTTGCTTCAGGTCGTCTATGCGCTCCGTCAACTTTTGCTCTATGTTTGGCTGGGAAAATGTAAAATGTAACGTTTCCATTATCGCCTCCTCCAATATGCTCCTCATTTGCTCTATATCTTGGGAAACTGTTCCCTCGCCGCCCGAATCAACAGCGGCTGGAAGGTCTACGGTAGCATCCATATCTGCAGAAATGATTGCAATTGGTGGAGCTATATTCCCAACCGTAGCATTCTCATTCGACGAAGGAACAGCTTCACGTCATAGTCGTTCGAGTTCAGCATCATCGAATATGTTAGAGCGGATGATGTACCGAACTCGGTCTACCCGGTTTTGCTCCGTGACGGTGATGGTAGGCTCCAGCTCGGCAAAAATGCAATGCATCTTAGCCCGATATGCAAATCCCCCAGTTTCTCCCCCTCTCGCCCTATAGTACGCCCGCAATGCGTCAATATTCATCTCTTTTGTCCATCGCATGCGGCGTACTCCACCAGTAGCAGGTGCCGATTGCCCCCAGGCAGCGGCCCTATGCGCATTCTATTTGTGTCCATCGTCCATAGTGTTTTGGGGCGTCATTTAACGGAAGACGCCCCCAGACCGGTACCGTTTCATTCAGTGTGGCCATACGCACAGACGGACCTATGCACCCTCATATAGCACTTGCCGAGGCACGGCACAAACACCTCTGGGCTAGGCGCGGACTGACTGCGCCGACGCAACATTTTTTGTCACCTAAACTGTTACGTCGGTGGGCGATGAGGTCGTCATTTCTCTACGCCTTTTTATTATTTTTACTTATTTATTATTATTATTATTATTGTTTTTACGCATTCCCAATCCACGAGTCAACTAGAATCAAATAACTAAGTTGAAAATAACTTTACATCTTCGACTTGACATTTGATATTGACTTATTAATGAAGTCGGAAAGGATTTTAACAAATTAGGTAAACCTTGAAGATAATAAAGACATGACAATTTCATTTTAATCAAATACAAATAGAAAGGATTTTACTGTAAGCTACAAATAGTGGAAGTCACTTTACTAGCAAAATAATTTAAGGATGTCTACTTAAATTCGGGCGTAATAAAACGGCTTGTTTAAATTTTGTAAGAAATAATAATTTCTTGTATTTTCGCGAATGCTACACATCTTAAATAAAACGATTTTCGGATTTAATCGCGTTTTTTAATAAGTTTTTAACAAACTTTTTTTACTGCACATCCGTGGTCAGGGGGATACTGAGGTCTTACCCGCAAATAAACTTACTGCATTTTTGAAACATCTTAACTACATCCACACCAAAATTCAATTCACGATGTAGTCGGAGGCAAATAATTCTTATTTTTTCCTAGATGTTCTAGTAATTCGGAATCCTGATAACACCTTAAGCCACACTAAACAGTGTCATAGGATATATACATATACATAGGAAAAAGACCCATACCGATCGTTACTTAAACGGTGATTCTCACCATCATCCATCATAGTTATCTACAGTGGGTAAATCTTTGTTTCAGAGAGCACGAGGGATCTGTGACAGTAAACACCTGGCCGCCGAGCTTCAGCACGTCAATCAAGTTCTGCACGACAAGCTTCGAGTTTAACCCGGCCACGGTCGAACGGGAGCCTGCTGTTTTTCCATACATCTTTTTATTTAAGATTTGTAAGAAATGTCAAAATCTACTCCGGTTCCCAAACTAGTAGAAATTTAAAGCACAATTAGTCTAATCTTACTAGTGTTTACTTTAGAGCTTTATTTCAATAATTATATGTTGTCTAAATATTTAAATAAAAATAAAATGTCCTAAAATAAATATATTTCCGCCATTCCCAACACAGGGGTGGACAGAGATCTAGACAATTAAGTCGTTTCGACCCACATTCCACCGAAGATATTTTTGGGAAAACGTGACAGGTGGTGAGCCAGTCGCCGTTTCAATGTCCAAGCCAACGATGTAATTCGTATATAAGTTTTTGAAAAAAAAAATCCATTGGTACGAGCCTGCCACCTGGGGATCGAAATTCCGACCACCCTACCACTCGGCTATCGTGAATTTTTCTTTGAAGTTAGAACATATTGTTGAAGGTAGAAAAATGGGCAACAGAAGTTTAGAAATTCGTCAAGTTCTGTTTATAAATAGCTAAATGTTTGGGAACTTCATGCAAAATTCTAAGCGCCATTTGTTACATCATAATGTTGATACAATGTAAATAAAGTAAGAAAAGAATTATAAAGCAACAACTCCGAATTTTTAAGAAATGTCAAAATCTACTCCGGTTCCCAAACTAGTAGAAATTTAAAGCACAATTAGTCTAATCTTACTAGTGTTTACTTTAGAGCTTTATTTCAATAATTATATGTTGTCTAAATATTTAAATAAAAATAAAATGTCCTAAAATAAACATAAAAAAACACAGAGAAAACTCTCATGAAAAGATTATATTTTATGGTAACGACTCGGCATACAAAAGTTTCTCTTTTATTTAGACCCTTGCAAATATAATGAAAGAATTCTTATACACAACACACGCAAAGAAATGAAGCTTAAAATAGCTTAAAATTATAATTTTTCCTTAGCATAGTATTGACTTAAATAATTTATAATGACATTATTTTAATGAGACATTTTTTCGTTAGTGGAACAATTTGTTTAGTGATATAACACCTAGATTTTAACAACGTATTGTTGAAATAAAAAAATAAAATAAATATATTTCCGCCATTCCCAACACAGGGGTGGACAGAGATCTAGACAATTAAGTCGTTTCGACCCACATTCCACCGAAGATATTTTTGGGAAAACGTGACAGGTGGTGAGCCAGTCGCCGTTTCAATGTCCAAGCCAACGATGTAATTCGTATATAAGTTTTTGAAAAAAAAAATCCATTGGTACGAGCCTGCCACCTGGGGATCGAAATTCCGACCACCCTACCACTCGGCTATCGTGAATTTTTCTTTGAAGTTAGAACATATTGTTGAAGGTAGAAAAATGGGCAACAGAAGTTTAGAAATTCGTCAAGTTCTGTTTATAAATAGCTAAATGTTTGGGAACTTCATGCAAAATTCTAAGCGCCATTTGTTACATCATAATGTTGATACAATGTAAATAAAGTAAGAAAAGAATTATAAAGCAACAACTCCGAATTTTTAAGAAGCGGCGTGTCAGCTGGCATCCGAAACGAGGTGACAGTGAAAAATTTCAAATTCGGTCGCCACAGTGTCGATATTCCACACCAAGACACAGAAAATATTTATTTTATTCTTAAATCTGTTATAACATAAATTTTTGACATATATTTTATTTTTTTAATTCTAGATAGCTGAGTTGTAATTAGAGTAAAGAGACCCGAGATCGATCCCCAGGTGGCAGGCTCGTACCAATGTGTTTTTCAAAAACTTATGTATGAATTATTTATTTATTTATTTATTTATTTAATAATTTATGTACACAGAAGACACAAAACAGTGGATATATAATTATGAGGTGAATTTGTACAAAGGACCTGCTTATTTCTATAGAAATTTCTTCCAGCAGACCTGTGACTGGAAATTGGTTACAAAATAGTAGACAATGGTGTACAAAAAAAATGCATATTCAATAATCAAAAATACAATATACATATATAAACAGATATACACACATATGTATACATATTACATACTTAAATACATTAAAATATATACATATATATATACATACACACTTAAATACATACATATATATACGTACATAAATATCAAAACTAAGTATAATGAGAAATATATATATATTCATACTGCCAAGGAGAGATAATGATCCTTAACTCTTTTCTTAAAAGCAGAAATAGTTTTAGCATCGCGAATATTCGGTGGAAGCAGGTTCCATAGTCTTACTGCATGAACAGTGAAAGAGTCGGAATAGGAGGCACTTTTGTGGGTAGGGAATTTTAGAAGAGTTTTTAGGTGGGAACGACAGGGCGCTGAAGGTGGACGAGCAAAGCTGAATCGCTCGCGGAGGTAAGATGGTGCTGTTGGACAATGTAGAATATTAAATAGCAGACATAAAATCCTAGTGTTCCTTCGAAAGCGTATAGGAGCCACTTGAGATCGTTGCGAAATTTAGAGACATGTTCATACTTTCGAAGACCAAAGATAAAACGTATACACAAGTTTTGCAAGCGCTCAAGCTTATTTAGAAGCTCCTCCGTAGCATCCAAGTAACAGGCGTCAGCGTAGTCTATGATGGGTTGAATGAGCGTTTGAGCCAGAGAGATTTTCGTTTTTAAGGGCAATATACCTTGAAGGCATTTTAAAGAATGGAACGAATAATTAACCTTGCGACTGACTTCACTAACATGAGCACGCCAGGATAAATTAGATGATATTGTTATCCCAAGATCCTTTACAGTGTCAGTATAAGGTATTTGCATATCGCCTAACTTTACTGAGCATGTGGTAGAGAAATTTACGAGATTTCGCGCGTATCTACTACCAATTATTATGGCTTGTGATTTACAAGCATTAAGCTTCAGCCCAAAAGATTTGGACCAGGAATTGATCCGATTTAAATCTTCATTAACAGAAGCAATGGCTAGATCTGCTTCTGCCGGAGAAAAATGGCGATAAAGCTGCAAATCGTCTGCATAGAGATGGAAATTAGCAGTAATAACTGAAGTGATTGAGTTAATAAAAACGGAAAAAAGTAATGGAGAGAGAACGCCACCCTGAGGCACGCCGGTGTTAAGTTCGCAAGAGTCAGAAAAAGAATTCTCAATGCGAACACACTGCGAGCGACCCTGAAGATATGAATGAAACCATTTTATAGAGGTAGAAGAAATATTTATTGTTTGAAGTATTCCAAGTAAGATATCAAAATCGACAGAAGAAAAAGCGTTGCTGAAATCTAGCAACACTAGTATAGTTAGTTTATTTGTTTCCATAGCCCAGCGAATATCATCAGTTACTTTAAGAAGGGCAGTAACAGTACTGTGGCTGGGCCGGAAACCAGATTGGAAAGGACATAAAAGTGAATTAGAAAATAGAAAGTCGGATAGTTGAGTATGAACAATGTGCTCTAGAACTTTAGAAAGAAAAGGTAAAATAGAAATCGGCCTAAAATGGGACATCACAGTAGGAGAGGAAACTTTAGGAAGAGGTATGATAAGTGCCTGTTTCCAGTCCAAAGGAAAGGTACAAGTGGATAAAGAGTAGTTGAATATATGGGTAAGAACAGGAAGTACTGATGACATAATTAAAACTATCATTCTAGAGCACATATTGTCGCTGCCAGCTGATGTTGAAGAAATCGACAGAATAGACTTCTTCACACATTCCTCTGAAACAGAGGTGAAATTGAAATAGGTGGAAGATGGCTTCGGAAGGTCGGAAAGTGCACGCAACGTTAGGGACTTGACATAAGGATCTAAGACTGAGGAAGATTGGGAAAAATGCTTGTTAAGATCGCTTATGTCGATATCCCTACATATAATTGTAGGAGGCCTTCCGATACCATTAGACTTTAAAAATCTCCACACATCAGATGGGCTACGATTAATGAGAGAATCATGGAAATAGCGTCTCTTTGCATCTCATACATACGATTGCAGCGATTTCGTAATACTTTAAAATAATTTAAATTTCTATCAGAAGGAAAACGTTTATACTTTCTTTTAGCTTTATCACGAAGAGCCATACGCTCCTTTATATCACTAGTGAGCCACGGCGCAGGATTTCGCTTAACTCTAACACTTCGGATCGGTGCATGCTTGTTAAACAAAGTTAATACAATCTTCGTGAAACCACTAACCTTTTCATCAACATTATTACTATTTACTATTGAAGTCCAGTCTATGGCGACAGCATCACGCTGCAATGCCTCCAAGTCTATGCCCTTATAACTACGAAGAAAAGATATTGCGGTTTGATTTTTGGTGTTCGAATGCGGTAAGAAAGATAGACCAGATCATGGTAAGAAAAAGAAGTAGTTATTTGGCCATGAGAGATTACATTACTGGGCGATGAAACGATCATCAGATCAAGAAGAGAGGGAATGCAATTAGGAAAATGATGGGTGGCAGAAAGGGGTAAGAGCTGTAGGCTGAAAGAATTTAAGAGAGTTGTTAATCGAGAAGCACGAGAATCATTTTTTAACAGACAAGTATTAAAATCGCCCATTAATATTACATGGTCATATATAGGACAGAGATCAACGAAAACTTTATCTAGATCGTTAAAGTAGTCAATGGATAAATTGGGACTGTAAAATACAGAAAGCAGAATTTTTGAATTATTTAAAGATATTTCAAGGAATAAGTATTCGGCAGAACCAGAATACGCAGACGGAGACGCGCTGACGATTTTGTACCGAATATCGGTGCGAAGTTAGATGGCAACACCACCACAACCTCTACCGATTCGATCATTTCGGATAAGAATATAGCCAGGCAAGGCGAACTGGGTAGACGGAAGAGAAGGTTTAAGAAAAGTCTCAGAGATGAGGAGTGCATCAAGGTACTTACTATTAATGGATGCTAGAAGATCAGAGTAGTGACTAGGAATACTTTGTACATTTATGTGCGCTATTTTAAGATTATCGGAGTGAGGGTGAAGAGAGAGCATAATAGATCATGCAGAGTCAATGTTTCAGAGGATTCACTATCCACGCTCATAAAACTGTCTGAAGACGAGCAGGAAAAAAAACTTTCATTAAAATTAGCTAAATCATTCATATTTCTGCGATGTATGTACTAATTTATAATAAATATAAAATTATGACTAAAATATTAAAAATATGTATATATATATACACAAACATAAAATAATAAAAAGAAAAAAAACGGCTTATATCAGCTCAACCCAACACTCACTGGTGTAGTGGAAGAAATGTGTATATTGTAAGTTAACTATTAAGCGAAAATAAATTAGATCAAACAAGACTACAAGTACAAAGGAAAGGGGTTACAAATATGCAAATACAGTAAAAAATACTATACTAAATAATAATACAACAAAACTACGAGCAAAATAAAATAATGTCAATTAATACACTTTTAACTACAAGAGAAAATACCATAGACCAACAGTATATCGATAGACATTACTTAACGACTTCCTATTATCTATGGCATATTGACAAGATATCTGTTTAGAAATGAAGTAACAGCTCTTAATTGTCAATGTCAGTGGTAAATAAAGAGAAGCACTTTGACAAGATAACAAACAAAACATAAACAAAAGTACATATTGTAAAAATTGATTAACAATTGTAATATTACGTAATTAGCTACAACTCTAATACAGTAAGAAAATAAAAGTGCTAGCAAACTAGGCTGCTAAATGTAATCCAAGATGAGGAAAAAAAAATATTTAACAAACTATATACAGCGCAGAAGAAAAATTAATAATAATAATAAAAAGTGGAAAAAAAAATTACATTTAATTGCGCTTACGAGCCTTTTTTGGTGCATTTGTCGTCTTAGCAGAAGTAGATGAAGACTCATTCTCTGAACTGGACGGAAACTGTGTAATAAACATTCAGTTCATCCATAAATTCAATTTTCCGCCTCGTCTTATCCGGGAGAATTATAGTTATTTTTCCCTCAACTGTCCAGCACTGTTTCACACCGAAGTGACTACGAGCAGCAGTAAAAGTCCGGTGCCTGGATTTCGTTAAGAATTCGGAAACTGTGATACCAGTGCCTTTTAAAGCAATTTTATTGTCCCAAATGAGATGTCTGTGCTCCATGGTGGAAAATCTTACAAGAACAGGTCGAGTTTTGTTTTGAGGAGATCCTAGCCGATGACATACATATAAATGATCTTGAGTAACTTCGGATAACTTCAACTGGGTAGTTATCACTTTAAGGACTACATCATGTATTTTCTCGCCAGGTTTCTCAGTAATCCCATGAAGAAGAAGCACTTTCCTCCTCATAGCAGTCTCATGTCTGTCTAAACCTTGGGTAAGAAGTTCAATTTGCATCTTCATAGTTGACAGAGTTTGCCAAACAAAGGATTTGAAATCGGAAAACTCTCGAGATAGTGATGAGATGTCAGGGTGTATGGAACCAGCACCGGTAGCAAGTTTTGTAGCTTTTCTTCGTATTCATGCATACGTGTGCCAAAAGTTTCTCAGTTTATCAATATTGTTGACAAGTTGCATATCCATTTTGACTGTTATTGCTTGAATGTAAATTTCTTAATTGTGGTTGTGAAGTGGAGAAGTTATTACCAGTGAATGCAGGTGGGTTTAACAGCTAAATTAACTCATAAATTGTACACATATATTGAAAATAACCAAATTTAATCCAATAATTATAACGAACGAACTTTTACGTGTTTATGTTGCTACTACCCACACAGGAAAAACATAAATATGGCGACATAATTGTTGGCTTGGACATAAATATGGCGATAGGCTCACCATCTGCCACATTATCCCAAAAAATGTCGTCGGTGTAAGGTGGGTTGAAGGGTTTAATTGTCTAGTCCTCTGTCTGTCCCTGTATAGGGAATGGCGTGAAGCTCTAAAGAGTTTCAAATTTGCAGTCCACTTAAATTAAAATTGTGTAGTAAGTCCTGCCTTGTAGTAAGGCGAATTAATAATACAACAGTAAATAAATATCTTTTTGATGACTATTACACTGAAATGATACAAAACAAACACTTAAGCGAAACTCTTAAGTATGATTGTCTCGGCACAAGAGTTCAGTTCAATACTCTCCGTCAATATTTGAGTAAGACGGAAAATCGACTAGGGAAATCTGAGCGATTTTTCTACTATAGAGTTATAACGAGATAAGTATGAGTTGCCTAGACCGAAATCATATCTATATTAAAATACAGATAAAAAATGCAAAAGTAAAATTGTAATTTCATCGACTATTTTTTACGTGAACGCATTTTTCATTAAATTTGGTTCACTTGTTTCAACTTAATTAAATTAAATATGCGTATTCATAAATTTAAGTTATAAAACCTAACTAATTAAGATGAGAACTGTAAATGCTAAGAAACTTTTCTAAAAGAACATCAAAAAATAATTAATTATATTTTTCGTAATGTTAATATTATAATGATTAATTTTTACTAAGCTGTCAAACATACCTCTTCTGTCGCACTATTTACTAACACACTAAATAAAATTGTGTTTATGAAATGACGATGAAGAAAAGATGAAATGTTATTTTATTATGAACTATCAAAATTTCATTATGTTTTTGAATCAAAAAGTGTAACTCGATAGTGCTTAAAATTGGCAGAAAGATTACAAGAAACATAATTATTTAAAATGATAAAAGCGCTACAGCGCTTTTGCATAATAAATTAAAATACTCAGCGTTAATATACTCAAATTGGCTAAGTAGTTCACGACGAAGAATAATATGCTTTATTTACCTAAGTATCCCATAATAACCATAACTTAAGGTTTATAGAGGGGACTTTTATTTTAAAGTACGACGATTTTACGAGAGTTATACGTGAATATACTTAAGAGTTAAGAGCATAAAAAGAAATACGTCGAAGTTCGTTTCAGCTTTATTTCTAAGAACGCTTACAAATAGACGACAACGTACAGCATTGTCATTCCGTAATACACTTTTTACCACAGTTGTGACTCTGATTGCAAATCTGAGTTCATTTTTAAATTTTATTGTTAAACGTACTTTAGTTTGATTATTAACTGTACTGGACTGTACTCTTCAAAATATAAGGGATTTTTTTGAACATTTTCATAAAATTTTTCATGTCATCTCTTTCTTATATCTGGCTGATTCATATAACAAGATATACTAATTCATAAAATAAAAATAGACATTACTCAATTTATCTGCAACTTAAGAAAGTTAGACGATGTGAATGTTTGATATAACTTCCTAACCGTTAATTATTCTTCGGAAGAGTTAATATTTGTTTTGCCGTGGAAGTGTGTCTGGCATTCTATTTGTTCAAGAAAAGGAGCAACGAGTAATGAATTTCTCAGAAATTTGAGTCTGGCGTTTAATTAAAATATAGGAATGCTGGAGTAACGGATAGCAATTTGAAAGGACAGGATGGAAGGAAGGAATAAAATTTCTACTAATTTGTATATAGTTATTAAATTTAGTTTCAGAACTTTTTATAACATTAACATTGTAAAGAATATTTATTTTGGTAGTACACCTATATACAATTATACAAATTAAAGTTATCTAAAATTATCTTGGTGGTGTGATAGGAATTTGAGTTAAAAGACCCGAGTTGCATCCACACGTGTCAGGTTTGTACCAATAGGTTTTTTCAAAAACTTATGGACGATTTATATTGTTGGCTTGGACATAAAGATATTCGGAGGAAGGTGACTTAATTATCTAGACCTATGTCCCCGTGTATTGGGAATGGCGTGAGGATATTTTTTTAAAATAAAACAATTTTTAAGATAACTCTGAGGTTATCCTAAAAAAAAAACGACGTAGATGTAAATTTGTACATAGTTTATAGTTTTATTTCTAAATACTTTAATAATGAAGAGTTTTTTTTAAAAGAATGTTATAAAACAGGTTTTAAATTCGACAGATGGCATGGCAATAGAAGCACGTTCGCGCGCGCGATCGCAGATATCAGAGGTATAAAATATATAGGACCACTTTTGTATATAGGAACTTAGGTAAACTTCGTACTTTAAGACTTGCCTGTGTGTTCGTAGTCACATACTAGTAACTATATATATATATATATATATATATATATATATATATATATATATATATATATATATATATATATATATATATATATATATATATATATTTACGATGAGGATAACGCATCCTCACTTATCTATTCTTATAATCTAAACATCTATACATATAAATAAAATTATATATATATATATATATATATATATATATATATATATATATATATATATATATATATATATATATATATGCTATATATATATATATATATATATATATATATATATACATATATATATATATATATATATATATATATATATATATATATATATATATATATATACATATATATATATACATATATATATATACATATATATATATATATATATATATATATATATATATATATATATATATATATGTATATATATATATATATATATATATATATATATATATATATATATATATATATATATTTACGATGAGGATAACGCATCCTCACTTATCTATTCTTATAATCTAAACATCTATACATATAAATAAAATTATATATATATATACATATATATATATATGTATATATATATATATACATATATATATATATATGTATATATATATATATATATATATATATATATATATATATGTACATATATATATATATATATATATATATATATATATATATATATATATATATATATATATATATATATATATATATATATATATATATATATATATATATATATATATATATATATATATATATATATATATATATATATATATATATATATATATATATATATATATATATATATATATATATATATATATATATATATATATATTTACGATGAGGATAACGCATCCTCACTTATCTATTCTTATAATCTAAACATCTATACATATAAATAAAATTATATATATATATATATATATATATAT
The DNA here is from genome assembly GCA_029286605.1 of Sericinus montela. Classification (NCBI taxonomy): domain Eukaryota; kingdom Metazoa; phylum Arthropoda; class Insecta; order Lepidoptera; family Papilionidae; genus Sericinus; species Sericinus montela. The sequence continues at coordinate 1,283,294 of JAGSMR010000014.1, forward strand.
ATATATATATATATATATATATATATATATATATATATATATATATATATATATATGTATATATATATATATATATATATATATATATATATATATATATATATATATATATATATATATATATATAATTTTATTTAAATGTATACATGTTTAGATTATAAGAATAGATAAGTGAGGATGCGTTATCCTCATCGTTACATTTCCAAAAATATTTGGGTGTACAACTAATTGATAGGGTTTACACCCTTGCCGCATTTGTCAGTATTTTTTTTTGGCAATGCATTCTCTGTTCCTGCCAAGTAGCTTTTTCCTTATCATGGACTCCTGTCGGTGCGACTGAGTTACGACTGGTAGTGTTTGAAACTAAGTTCTATCAAAATTTTTCAGCAAATCGCAAGGAATATGGAAGTTAAAAACGAATAGTTAAATTGTAACTGCTTTCTCGTGGTCGGGGCCATGATTTTTTATGGCTCAGTCTGTCAAAATTGTTAAAATTAGTGAAGTTATATAATTTGAAAATAGAGGCGGAAAGCATATTATTTTAGATAATTTTTCAGAAGAGAACAATAATTTCAATGCTAGAAATAACATATTTTTAATTGAGAAACCAACTGCATTACAGAAAATATCTTAAATCAAGAATACTTACAAATCATAAGCACGGCTAATAACAAGTTTCCTCTACATAGTATATAGTATATACCTAGTATATATACCAAGTATATATAGTAAACATAATATCAATAGTAATGATAACAATAGTACATTATTACAAGTACTATATAATTATATTACCGTATTCGGTATCTAAACATTATTTGTATATAAATGTGCAAGAAGTAATTATAAAAATATATTAGTACATATTTTATTATTCACATTATTAGTACATTATTATTTGAATACAAACTTTTTTGCTACAATTAGTTAAAATTTAATAAAAATTTACTTATGATTCTAGGAAATATGGTAATAATTGATACTGAAAAATTAGTTTTGTATATTTTGTACATAGGTTTTACTAAAAAAACCTATGTACAAATTATATCGTTGGCTTGGACATAAAGACGGAGACGAGCTCACCACCTGTCACGTTGTCCCGAAAATATCTTCGGCGGAAGGTCGAAGGGACTCAAATGTCTAGACTAGACCTCTGTCTACCCGTTTAATGGGAATTGCGTGAAGAATTTTTTTTTCTGCTTAAATCTTATTAAAATCACGTTTTTATACTTAACAGCCCATTCCGAGTCCTGTGCTGAACATTGGCCTCGCTAAAGTTTGTTATAAAGTACGGTTTAAACCATCTGCTTCCAACGATTCCATACAACTTTCCTCAGGTTGTCACGCTATGTATAGGAGTGTAGGACGACAAGTTGAGGGAGGTTGTCTTATACTTTATTTGCTTAAACAAGGTTGCCACTAAAGAACCTTAATTTTCTCCCAACGATTATACGAGGAACTGCTTCATACTATGTGGCCGGCCACTATAGCGCGCTGATCTTTACGGTTATGATGGTCCCTTATTTCTTTAGACCATAGTTTACAACTAGTGCAACATGCACCAGTGATGAAGTGCGAAATCGAAATCTGATTTCACTGTAGACCGAATGAGGAAGCACTAAATTGCTTAACGTGCTAGGGGCAGGACACTGCTCGGAGTTTATTATTTTTTTTATAGAAAAGGGAGGCAAACGAGCAGGTGGCTCACGTGATGGTAAGTGATCTCCGCCGCCCATTAAAACCCGCAATACCAGAAGCATAGCAGATGAGTTGCCGGCCTTAGAGTACCCCCCCCCCCCCATCCCTCAGAATCGGGAGAGGGGGGTGTGTGGGCCTCCGGTTACCTGCACTCAGCAGACGAAACGCAGAAGTTTGTTAGACTTCTACTTCACGCCGGTATTCTGTGAGTTCGTGGTACTTCCCCGGTCGAGCCGGCCCATTCATGCAACAACAAAAGCTGATGCGTGGCTCTACCACTATTAAGGCATGTATTAACATATTTACGTCACGATAGCCGAGTGGTTAAGTCGTCGAAATTTCCAGTCAAGAGACCCGAGTTCGATCCCCAGGTGGCAAGGTCAAGGTACTAATGGGTTTTCCAAAACTTACGTACGAATTATATCGTTGGCTTGACATAAAGACGGCGACAGGCTACCTGTCATGATGTCCAAAAAATATCTTCGGTGGAAGGTGGGTCAAAGAGACTTAATTGTCTATACTATACCTCTGTCTACCCCTGTATTGAGAATTGCGTAAAGGTATTATTTTTTTTAGAACATATTCATGTTTAAAACTTGCGAAATAATTTAAAACTTATCAAAACCATTTAAGACTACCGAGGCTAGTTAAATTATGACTTATTTTCGTAAACTTAGTAACGAGACAGAGCTTAACATTAATTTCTCCTACAACTCTCACAAACTAAGTTTCATCATTACGGATAGATGGTATCTTAACTTATTTGTGTTTCAAAATTATTAAACACTTGTAGCTGATGAGATTATATTTAATATAATGCGTCTATTTATATTTTTTGACAGTCAGTGAAATAATTTTTTTATTATTACTCATTTCCAATTATTGGAGTTATCAGTGGTGTAGAGAATTTTTTTTTAGTTGACATATAATTTACTGTAACATATTTCGTAGAACGTAATAACGTAAGAAGTCTTTTATATTTAATTTGAAGATTGAAGACTGTCTTCAGTACTGGTAGTGATTGCGGTGTACTGGCTGTGGCTTGCGCTGATGGCGGCTTCGATGAAAGGTGGGTCGAGAGAACTTAATTATCAAGACCTTTGTCTACCCCCTCTGTCTCTGTAAGGAATTACCGACGTCTTTGTTATTTTCGAACCTCTCGGGAGTCTTGTCTCTTTTTTGGACCACCATAAACCGCTTTACTTTTTGTTATGGGTAGTTTCAAAATAAAATTTAGGTATTTATATAATATAATAAACTCTGTGTCAATACCCTGATAACGTAAGTACGAAACCGGTTGGTTGATTATTAAGATTTTACTCATAAAGTGAAATGCAACATACATACATACGTAACGGCCTGTTTAAGTCCACTGCAGGACATAGGCCTCTCCCCAGGGAGGATTTGCCATAATCGCCACCCTTGGCAGGCAGATTGGCGATCGCAGAACCAGACCACTCGCACCTAAGACGCTGCTGACCATTTTCGGTCTGATTGTCCCACCGTCTTGCCTTTAGGATATTCTAGACTCTTTCCCTTAGGCTAGACTCGTAATCGGTGAATACGACATCCACGGGAAGAAGGGAATGGCATACCACACGGCAACAAGTATGTAACAATGAATTTTAATAATATGCAATTTTACCAAGTGATAACAATTGCAAGTATTAATTATAGAAAACAGTTTACTACTGTTTTTCATTAAATCAAGGTAAAAAAGAGCTCACAGATCATCGGTAAATGACTGCTGGTTTAGTTTTATTCATGTTTACCGTTAACGAACCTGAACCTGCTTACGATTGAATCCGTACAAAAATAAAACAGTTACTTATGCTTTTAAAAAGTCACGAAAGCCGAGTGGTTGGGAGGTCGGAATTTCGAGTCAAGAGACCCGAGTACGATCCCCAGGTGGCAGGCTCGTACCAATGGGTTTTCTCAAAAACCCATGTACGATTCATATATTTGGCTTCGACATAAATACGGTGACGGGCTCACCACCTATCACGTTGTCCCGAAAATATCTTCGGTGGAAGGTGGGACGAAGGGACTTAATTGTCTAGACTAGACCTCTGTCTACCTCTGTATTGGGAATTGCGTGAAGATATTTATTTATTTTATTTTTACTTATGCTTTTTCACCTCTGAAGACTTAAAGACTATATCAGTGTGTTAGTGTGATATTATTTCGTTCAACTCATATGCAGAGAATTAGAAGAACTATTATCATTTGAGTCAAGAATATGAGAATAGTTACTAGCATAAATGACCAGATAAAAAATTCTTAACAAATTTTCTTCAACGTTCTTGATCCCAAAAAAATATCATCTTCAATGATATTTTTTTGGGATTGAGACTAATGGTTTAATGTGTCGATGAACTACAACGTCGTAGGTTCGAATTCACACTTCCACTGTTGTCGTAATTGGCTCCAGGCTCGAGTGTTGCAGATATTTGGAGTAGTTACGGGAATAATAGTAATGTTATTTGGCATTGCTACGGTTGTTTAAAAAACTATGTAAAAAAAATATCTTCACGCCATTCCCAATACAGCGGTAGACAGAGGTCTCGCCTATTAAGTCTTTTCGACCCACCTTCCACGGATATTTTTGAGACAACGTGACAGGGGGTGAGCCAGTCGCCGCCTTTATGTCCAAGTCAACAAATTATCGTACATAGGTTTTGAAAAACTCATTGGTACGTCCCTGCCACCTGGGGATCGAACTCGAGTCTCTCGACTCGAATTCCGATGACCCAACCACTCGGCCATTGTGAAATAATTTTAAATAATTTTATTAACTTATTTTAATTAGAAGTATCAAGAAGAAGAAGAAGTCATGATAGCCGAGTGGTTGGGTGGTTGTAATTTCGAGTCAAGAGACCCGAGTTCGATCTTCAAGTAGCCGTACCAATGGGTTTTTCTAAAAACTTATGTACGAATTAATATCGTTGGCTTAGACATAAAAGGCGGCGACGGGCTCACCACCTGTCACGTTGTCCTGAAAATATCTTCGGTGGAAGATGGGTCAAAGGGACTTAATTGTCTAGACTAGACCTCTGTCTACCCCTGTATTGGGAATTGCGTGAAGATACTTATTTATTATTTAATTAGAAATAGTATGGCAGTAATCCCAAGAGTTATTATCTTATTTGTATTAATTTATATTATAATAGCTACATTTAATTTTTTTCCTTTATTAATGCCTTGAAACTGATAATATGCAGGGTTTGCGCAAATTTTGTACTAGAAGCATACTCACCACCCCTTAAACTAGTTACTTGCAATATGGGCTGCATTTAGACAGGTTAGTAGTTACTGAAACAACTCTCAAAATCAATCTTAAAAGGCTGGAAACAAATCTGCAGGAGGATGTACATATTAGTACACATGACTTACAGATTGCTGGTCTACTTAAAGAAATATATAAATCTCCTATACAATTATTTTCACCACACTTAAAACTTTAATAAACTTTAGATAGATGAGCTAAAGCACTAGATAATTTCCAGTAGTTTATACCCTGTAAACTATCCGAAACTTTGGTTTTTGTTAACTTTCTGTTTGCTAGAATTAAGTTTGTGTCGTGTTTCCCGTAGTTGCAAGTTCAAATAGTTTAGATAACTCCGGTGAGGGTACGTTTCTCATACAATTTATTACTTTCGAGTCTCACGAGAGATGAATTTTAATTAACATTTAAATTGATATTTGGATCAGGTAAAATTAAAAAGTAACAAAAAACCTTGTTGTTAATAAATTTATTTATTGATGTTTTCTATTTAAAATATTACAAGGAAATAATCACATGACGATATTAAATATACGAAATAATAATTTGGAAGTAAACAACAGATGAATCGACAACTCGACAGACTAGTTGGCATGGGTTGCAAGTTTGAATTCCGCTAGGGATAAACATTAGTATGATAAATAAAAGTGTTTGTATTAGTTATTATGGATTTTTTTTACGTATACATAATTATTTATTTATTAATGTAAATACATATCCATGTTAGTGTATTGGACATAATTGCAACCTGGGGTTGATCGCCAGTCTCGTTGACCCTTCTTAAAATAGTGATTCGACTTTATCTTCACGCCGTTCCCTGTACTCGGGTATATAGAGGCCTAGAAAATTAGATGTTAGCGATCCACCTTCCAAGACAGTTTTTGGGACAACGTGACAGATGGCGAATCTGTCGCCGTCTTTATGTCCAAACCAACGATATGTAAAAATCTCATTTGTACGTGTCTAGTGTGTACCTCTGTCTATTCCAGTGTTGGGATAATGTGTGAATGACATAGTTTATATTAATTTTGCAGCTATAACGCACAGCAATGATTACAAATTAGTTTAAATTTAAGAAAGAAATATAAATCAACGTAAACGAATACTCACTGGGACTACGAAGCTGTTGAAACTAAACAAGCAAGCGATTCCGTACAATACCGCAGTTAAAGTTACCGCAACCGATCTCGGATAGTACAGAGAGTATCGCGTAACTAAAAGAAAACTAACAACTATTACGATACTTTTCTTTCCAAACACAAAAAAGCGATATATAAACAAACATAGTTGTCGATCGATTGTCCAAAGCCTATATTGCATATCCGAAGGCATACATGAAAGGTGGATTGAAAGTACTTACTTGTCTAGGCCTGTCTACTCAGTATTAGGGAAAAAATAAAATAAATAAATATCTTCACGCAATTCCCAATACAGGGGTAGACAGAGGTTTAGTCTAGACAATTAAGTCCCTTTGACCCACCTTCTACCGAGGATATTTTCGGGACGTCGTGACAGGCGGTGAGCCCATCGCCGTCTTTATGTCCAAGCCAACGATATAATTCGTACATAAGTTTTTTGAAAAACCCATTGGCACGAGCCTGAAACTTGGGGATCGAACTCGGTTCTCTCAACTCGAAATTCCGACCACCCAACCACTCGGCTATCGTGACTTTTTTGATAGGGAAACAGCGTGAAGATATAAAAAATGAGGCGGTGTTTCTATAATCGTTTTCACTCGGTAAATGGATTGATCATCAAACGTCTTTTTATTTTACATTTGACAATTTTATTTTAAGATGACCGAATCAAAAATACTTATTGTAAAAAGCGAAACAGCAAAATGTTCCTCACAACTGTCTAAACTATTTCCGTCTGAAAATTTTCAAATCAACACAATTTAAATTGATATTGAGGAAAGTTAACAAAGAGCAGGCTGTAGGAGAAGTTACATGATTGATAGGGAACTAATTTGAAACAAAGTTACAGACTTCGTATGTTAGAGGAAAAATTGTTAATCTGGTATATCGGAAACCGGTTTACTTTTAACCGGGTTACGGATATTAGCGTTGGGGATAGACCGAATTTGGGCACAAAGACACACAAATTCTTGGGCGTGTATTAGTGAAGTGTCGCGTGGTATTGATTCTAACATCTACTCTATTTACTACCCTAACTCTACTCTACTACTTTTTCCAATAAATATAATAACCATACTAAAAAATAATGCATTTTTATGTCTTTCCATTCACACTCGCTTTTCCCTAGCCCCCTTTAACGAAACCCACTGGTAGAACAATTATCATTTTTTTACGTTCCTACGGTATTATACCACACACAAATAAGATTTGTTGTGATGTATCCATGACGCAAATATATAACTGTCCGTATGTACAAAGTTTTCTGTAAGAACTAGGACTTCCCCTAATCGCAACGCTTGGTAGGCGTATTGGTAATCGTAGTACCAGTAGTGCTATACGCACCTCCGAGGCTTTTGCTAATCATCATTCTTATAAAATTTGATCTCAAATATTTCGTGATTAAACCGCTGTTGCATCTGTACGTAGCCAAAAACATGTTGAAGGGATTATGTCACCTCTTACGACATCCACGGGAGAAAAGGGGTGGAGTATTAATACACCGATACCACACGGCATTTTTTTTTATAGAAAAGGGAGGCAAACGAGCAGGTGGCTCACGTGATGGTAAGTGATTACCGCCGCCCATGAACACCCGAAATACTAGAGGCATAGCAGATGCGTTGCCTCCCTTAGACTGCCCCCCCCTCCCCAGAATTGGGGGAGGGGGGTATGTGGGCCACCGGTTACCTGCACTCACTAGACGAAACGCAGAAGTTTTTTAGATTTCTACTTCACGCCGGTATTCTGTGAGGTCGTGGTACTTCCCCGGTCCAGCCGGCCCATTCATGCAACAACAAAAGCTGATGCGTGGCTCAACCACTGAAAAAATAAGATAAAAGAATAAGTAAGTGTACAACAAGTCTAAAAGTTATTCGTAATTTTTATTTTATTTGTGAAAGCAAAAAAAATGTTTATTGCTAGTGGAGAATCAGTGAAAATCGTTACGATAACAAGTTCCCGTAGCTGGCAGTATGCCCGCTGCTCGTATGATTTCGGTGTATTGCACGAAGGACCGATAGTAAATTGCCTAGCTGTAGTCCAATTATAACAGTTTATCCTCTACTATTAATCAACACTGTGCACATGTGTGGGTTGCTTTATATGACTAGAATGTTATTTTTTTTGTCATGGATATTTTAATGAGTATTACGTACTTATTTAATGGCCTGTAAAAGTCCAATGCAGGAATAAGGCCTCTCCGTTGTAAAATATTTACCAAATTCGCCATGCTCGGCAAGCGGATTGGTGGTGTAGTTCTATAGTTTTTTAGAAAGGAAGGCATACGAGCAGGTGGCTCATGATAGTAAGTGATTACCGTTGCCCGGCATAACAGATGCGTTGCCGGCCTTTGAGGGCCCCTTCCTCCAACCCCAACCCCCCAGAATTGGGGGAGGGGGTGTGTGGGCCTCCGGTTACCTGCACTCACCAGACGAAACGCAGAAGTTTGTTAGACTTCTACTTCGCGCCGGTATTCTGTGAGGTCGTGGTACTTCCCCGGTCGAGCCGGCCCATTCATGCAACAATAAAAGCTGATACGTGGCCCTACCACTGTCACACAGTACATAAGTACAGCATACTTCAACATTTCGTACCACAGATGCCGCTGTTTGTCTAGAACAAAAAGTTGTGATGAGGTACAAACATATTACTTTTGTCTATTTACTACAGCTATACTTTCTAAACCGTGATCTTCCCCGTATAGTGTATGTATAACATGATGTGGTATGTGTTTCTTTATATTTTTAGTTTCTACATAATTTATTTTGAAACGAACACAACTTTGGCCAAATTTTAATGCCAATGCATTTTCTAAGCTCTATTGATGTATACTTAATACCGTTATGTAACATAGTGTGTGCCAAAAATTGTAGCTTAACCATGCTTTGGCAGTCAGCGTTGCACTTATTGCGGCGGCAATGTGAATCATTTGGTAATGAAACATTAATAAAATTAAATCTCTATAGCCGAAATTTAAATTAATGTTGTGAAATATAGGTGAATGTTTATGTACGTTAATGTTTAAGTAGTTATTATTTAATGTAAGCACGGTTGTTAGCACGGACGCTAAGTACTTAAATGTACTATCAAATACTGTGTCGTTGGTTTAGGCACTAAGAATGCGACGGGGTCAATGCGTCGCAGGTATCAGCTAGTTACGCATAAAAGGGTATAGTGTGTTTGTTCTTCATGCGTTTCATCGGACTAGGTTGAAACTTAATTCAGTTTTTATTAGCATATGCGTGATTGCTTCAGATATGAAGTCTCAATAATTTAATTTATATTTAATCAAACCACTGGTAAAACTATAAGGAACAGCTGAGAATTTATAAAAATAAAATAAATAAATAAATAGACCTAGACTAGACCTCTGTCTACCCCTGTATTGGGAATTACGTGAAGAGACAGAGGTCTAGTCTAAACAATTAAATCCCTTCGACCCACCTTCCATCGAAGATATTTTCGGGACAACGTGACAGGTGGTGAGCCCGTCGTCGTCTTTATGTACAAGCCAACGATATAATTCGTACATAGGTTTTTGAAAAACCCATTGGTACGAGCCTGCCACCTGGGGTTCGAATTCGAGTCTCTTGACTCTAGTTCCGATCACCCAGCCACTCGGCTATCGTGACTATTAAAACATTTAATTTAAATTTATCCAAGAAGATATATGAAACAAAACTAAGTTTGAAACAATTCTACTCGTAATTCACTCAAGACGACGGGAGCCGAGATAAGAAAAAACTAGACGAGAGAAATCGAGAAGTACTGCCAACCAGAATACTAAAAGAATATATTTTTTAAATTAAAATAACAAGTCACGATAGCCGAGTTGTTGGGTGGTCGGAATTTCGAGTCGAGAGACCCGAGTTCGATCCCCAGGTGGCAGGCTCGTACCAATGGGTTTTTAAAAAGAAAACCTATGTACGAATTACATCGTTGGCTTGGACATAAAGGCGGCGACGGGCTCACCACCTGTCACGTTGTCCCGAAAATATCTTCGGTGGAAGGTGGGTCAAAGGGACTTAATTGTCTAGACTTGACCTCTGTCTACCCCTGTATTGGGAATTGCGTGAAGATATTTTTTTATTTTTTTTTAAATAACAAATAAATATTGTAAACTGTCTACGGAAACATTCCTATAACTTTTTATAATTTATTGTTGTTAATACTAATATTAAAAATTAATAATTGAGGAGCAGAAACAAAAAGAAATACTCAATTTTTTAAAATTAAAATCGAGGAAAATTTTGTATATTTATATACACATACAATTTAGTACATGAAAAATTATGATTATTGACAGATAGAGGGATAACTGCCTCGAATAAATACCAGACCAAAATTAAATGTTAAATATTTAAATATCATAGAGTAGTGGGAATGGTGTGTAGATATTTTTCCCTACATTTCTCTCTTTTAGTTGAGGTTCTGTTATTATACGTCTCAATAAATGTAAAGAATCTATAAAATTTTTATTATTAATTATGTAATACTAGTTCCCATTTAATATATATACACACAGCAGTTACAAATACACATATAACCGCCTCAGTTCACTGAAGAACATAACATTGTCTTTCAAAACGTTTGAGAAGAATAGGAAACCAAGTAACCTGTGCCACAGACGCTGCTGCCCATCAGAAGCCCAGCAAGCTGAATTTTGGTGTGTTATTTTCTGGTACTTACGAGAATCGCGAAAACCATTGATAAATAAACATAGAGGGTGGTCTATATTTATTTTTTTATGCAGTATCCACAAGGCAATTTGCTATAAAATTTTTATTTGTCATGTTCATGCTTCATGCCGACCACCGCTTGCAACTTTATAAGGCGCAGGTTCGGCCGTACATGGAGTACTGTTGTTATCTCTGGGTGGGGGCACCCCAGTGTCAGCTCCTTCCATTTGACCGTATCCAAAGAAGAGTGGCTCGAATTGTCGACGACCATACTCTATCCGATCGGCTAGATCCCCTGGCTTTGCGAAGAGATGTTGCATCTCTTTGCATTTTCTACAAGATCTACTACGGGGAGTTCTCCAAGGAATTATCCGCATTAATCCAGCCGCTGAATTTCACCATCGTATCTTACGGCATAATCAAAAATTTCATAAACACCACCTTGTTGCTTGGTATTCCACCACAGTGCGTTTTTCGCGGAATTGTCTGCCACGCACTTGCACTTTGTGGAATGAGCTGCCGTCAGCGGTTTTTCCGGACCGATACGACTTAGGGACCTTCAAGAAAAAAGCCTATACCTTTCTCAAAGGCCGGCAACACATCCGCTATTCCTCCGGTATTGCAGATGTTCATGGACGGCGGTAATCACTTACCATCACGTGAGCCACCTGCTCGTTTGCCTCATAATGATACAAATAATAAAAAATATGGCAAATTATTAGTTATTCTTGATGTTTTTATTACAATTTAGTCCTTCCTTGTACTTTCGTCAATTTTTTGAGACTAATACGGTGTTACAACATTTTTCATGCATAATGTTAGATTATGTTTTAAAATATGTAACATGAAGGAATTACTTATTTAGTATACGAATAGGAGTGTTGTAGATCAACATGCTAGGGTTATATATTTGTGTTTCTGCTTTTGATTTTACATTTAAGATAAGTTATCTGTAATAAATCCTTCTTTTTTTAATTTTTTCATTTATGATGGAAACGACGTTTATTGGGTCATGTTTCATATATTTTAGTATTTATGATACTTCATACTGTTAAAGCTATTGTTGTTGCATAAATAAATAAGTAGATAAATAAATAAAAATCTTTTTTCCCCAAAGGCTATCAGTTCTTCGAGCTATGTCGCCGGCCTGTTGCCTCTTTAGCGTACTGATCTTAACGGCTGTGTCGAGTATAAGTTCTGCTGTTGGTAATACGTATAGTGTCACAATCAGATTCGGGAAGAAATAAAATCCATCCATGAAGCCAAACTCCAAACTTGCTCAATCAGCTGAATCGAGTAAGTAGCAAACACCTACGTTAGTTTAGGTATTGTAAATAAGGATTTCCAATATTTAGGAGTATAAGTATTGTGTACAATTGCCAGCGGTAAACCGAAAGATTTCCTCGTGTTCTGTTTCATACATTCACGGGCGGAGTTTCTACTGAGAATCTATTATTTTCATAATTAGCGTAACATATTTTGAAAGATTTTAAGCATTGGGTTTTCTATAAATATGGAAATAAAACGCTTCAAAACTTCTCCATTGATTTGCGTGTGTCTGTTTATCACATGAGATTAATGATTGCGGAAAGGGGGACTTCTTGCATCCATTTGCCTACCCCAGTATTGAAAAATTACATGAAGATAACGTAGAATAAAAACAAGAGATGACAATAGATAATAATAGGTGACGAGCAAAACAATAAAGTGGTATAAATTATAAATAGCATTATTTCTGCTACATTGTTCTACTTTAAACACTTCTCTATTGTCAGAATACATGCAAGACTAACATCAACTGCATCTTGAGTTGTATAACTCGATCAATGGATTTCCTGAGACAAGTGTCTTACAGGCATAACTTTGAAGAGGATATTCGATGACGTAGCCTCGTTGTAGATTGTTGTTGACTTACAAAGGCCTTTGGTTTCCTATAACCAAATAACCTCAAATAGAGCGCAGTTATCGTTAAAGTTAATTTATTTGATTTTATAATAAATAAATAGTAGAAATCGAGAGTCACACACTTACATTCATACAGATATACATTCATACACAACACATCAATTAAAAAAAAAGGATCTTCACGCCATTCCCAATACAGGGATAGACAGAGATCTCGACAATTAAGTCTTTTCAACCCACTTTCCACCGAAGATATTTTTGGGACAACGTGACAGGTGGTGAGCCCGACGCCGTCTTTATGTCCAAGTTAAGGATATGAATACAATGTACATGGCAAGTTTTAAAAAAAAAGAAACATCGGTATGAGTCTGCCATCTGGGAACCGAACTGGGGTCTTTCGACTCGAATTCCGATCACCCTACCACTCGGCTTTCGTGACATTATGGAGGAAGTAACAATAATTTTTATCGTTTACTGTCCCTTAGTCCTTAGTCTTATAGGTGACATGTAAATAAACTTTATGGTATAATAGTATGATAGTTCCAATGCCGAAACCAATAAAGGCAACGCTTAAAAGTATTATTCGACTAACGATACTGATGGCGGTAATCTCCGGAAAATTGCGAAAAAAATTTTGCAGATCAGTTACGAATAAATAAGGTGCAAGGTGTTTGATACCGCGACCGTAATTTCGTTTGCTAAGCGTGGCAATAATAGCAAACCATCATTACAAGAGAGAAAATCTAAATTTTATATTTTAACTTCACGCTATTGCTAGTACAGGGGTAGACAGAAGTCTAGACAATTAAGTCCTTTCGACCCACCTTCCACCGAAAACATAATTTTCGACAAAGTGGTGAGACCGCCGCCGCTTTTATATCCCAGGAAACGATATACTCCTAACGAACATAATAACCCATAGGAACGAGCCTATCATCTGGGGATCGAATTCGGGTCTCTTGACTCGAATACCGATCACCCAATAATTCGATACATATTTTATACTGTCATATATCTTTATACCGTAATACTGGCATGGGAGATTTAGAATGTTTTTCAATCAAATGAAACCATGAGAAAGTTTTTTCCGCAGGCGAGAGCGCGGGCGATAGATAGTTATGAGATAAAAGTGTCTTTTGCCAAGGGGGCCTGACAAAAAGAAAAGAAGCAAGCAAAAATAAAAATAGCTGACAATGCGAGCACATTAAATGGGGTGAAAATCATTAATCAGCTTTGTTATTGTTTATCGCATTTTGGCGCCAAAATAAATATTCGGTATGTGCCAACTATGTTATCGTATTAACAATTTCGCTTCCTCATAAAGCAAATGTTGTTTAAATATTATATTACTTAATGAACCACAGCTCGATATAGCCCTCTACCGTATAGAGAGATTTGTCGTAATTGCTATGATTGACAGGCGATTTACATGTAATTAATGTGTGATTATAGTATACCGTTGGCTTGGACTATGTATGCAATATTGAGTGGGATTTTTTTAATTAATTTTTATTCTTCCCTACTCCATATGTAAAGTTTTGTGCTTAACAATTTCATGATGACACATGATGACAATATGAATACCATTTAGATTCATTAATTACCTACGTTTAATACCATTTTTAAACTTAATGGAAGATGGATAAAATGGAAGATTAAATTATGTCATGCTTCAACGCACAAATAGGCCAAAGGTTTTGTGAAATAAAATATATAAAAAAGGAATATAGCTGTCATAAATAGTGTTATAGTATCGGTGTAAGAAAACGCTCGTTTTAATCAAAATTATTTCATCGTCCGACGTCTAAATGATTTAAGCTAAGTTGATACTAGCGTTGACAGTCACGATGGTCGAGTGATTGGGTGATCGTAATTCGAGTCGAGAAACCCGAGATTGATCCCCAGATGGTAATCTAGGGCCAACGACTTTTTTTCAAACTCGTATATACGATTTAAGTCTCTGCCTTGGACATAAAGAGGCGACGGGCTCACCATCTGTCACGTTATCCCAAGAATGTCTTCGGTGAAAAGTGGGTCGAAGGGACATGATTGTCTGGACCTCTGTGTACCCCTGGTTTGGGAATGGCGTGAAGATGAAATGTGGGTTGAAATGATTATGCCATCAAACTCTTTGATTATTCCGATATTCGCGACGTTAGACGATCCCTGGCGACGCTCTTACCTCCGAGCTATCTTGTCTTACACGCATAAGTTGAAATTTTAAGCTTGTATTCTCTTGTATTACTTATGCTTTGGCATGAGTTGAAATTTTAACTTTTTTCTCTTTAATTTAATAACATAAAAGTTCAGCATAAATATGCTTTAGAAATCAATAAAATTGCATAATAAAAACTTCTTACTATTTATGATACAGCCTATAGCGAAATAATAAAAAATACAATCCGATATTTAAATTAATTTGTAGTTTAATCTTTAATATAATATTTACACATACATATTATAATTAATACAACAGAATCTTAATTACAATAATTTTAGTATGTATACACAAGTAATATACAACAAAATTATTTTTATGGGAAAATAAAGATTGATTTTTGATTTGTTTTTTTTTTATTAATATTATTAATATACATCCGCTGTGGTGGGGTTAACGATGTCAAGTTTCTAACTAATTGCTTAAGATTTTAACATAATTTATTGCAATACGATAAACTTAATGAACTGCATCTTCTGAGAAATGAAAGATAATTGCAAACCCTAATCAGTTCGGTTTATAATAATTAAGTATATTGTTTTAACAATAATAAATAATAGAAGCGATTCAAACAGAGGCAGACATGTGTCAGAATTAATACCATGTGCTTTATACACCGCTACCGTAGGAATAAAATAAAAATAAATTAATAAATAAATATCTTCACGCAATTCACAATACAGGTGTAGTCAGAGGTCAAGACTAGACAATGAAGTCCCTTCGACCCTCCTTCCACCGAAGATATTGTCGGGACAACGTGACAGGTGGTGAGCCCGTCGCCGTCTTTATGTCCAAGCCAACGATGTAATTCGTACATAAGTTTTTGAAAAACCCATTGGTACGAGCTTGCCACCTGGAGATCGAACTCGGGTCTCTTGACTCGAAATTCCGACCACCCAACCACCCGGCTGTCGTGACTTTCTGACGTTACGAATGATATATTTTATTTATTATCTGTGCCATGTGCCGTAATCGTTAGAAGTGACTATGGGAAAAAGTTTATATAATGCAATAGTCTGCCGACTGATTACCGGGATTGCCATCTCAACAAATATGTGACTAAAATTCAGCAGAATTCCATTCTAAAAGAAATACGGATTCCAATAGAAATACCTTAATGAATCGTAGGCAGAAAAAGATTTTTTTACCTTCATTCATTTTATATTATTGACTACTTCTACCAGAGGTCTTGGAAATTTAGTGTTCGTTTAAAAGTCATGTTTTATTTTATACAAATGTACGAAGCTTTTTTATTTAGGAAAGGTTTGACTGTTCAATTCGACCAACATTTTATTGGAGCTATTTAAAGTGACAGTTGGTGAGCTTGTCACCGCCTTGTACCTAGTATCACAATTTATACGTAGGTTTCGAATAATTGAAACCACTGGGCTATCGTGGCTTTAGCTGTTTATTTATATATTTATTTATCTTCACGCACAATCCCTGACGGGGTAGCCAGAGAGAACAGATCGCCAAGTGTCCGATCCCTATATACTTCTTTCGCTTCTTTCAGATTCATCATCTTCTTCATACATGCACGTCTAGGTATCCGAGTACTCTTGACCCTCCCCTCTTCGAGCAAATTGCTCACATGGTCTTCGAAAGTTAGTCTCGGTCTACCTCGACACCTTTTAATATTAACTTTCGCGCTATATATTTTCTTCACCATTCGGTCTTCACTCATTCGCTCAACGTGCCCAAACCATCGAAGCACGCCCTTATCCACTTTTGAGACAAGGTCATCTTTCAAACCTGCCATATTGCGAATCTCTTCGTTTCCCTTTTGGTCGGCCATGGTAAGGCCGCACATTTTACGAAGAGATCGCATCTTCACTGCATTCAACCTGCTTTTATGCTTCTTCTGGCATACCCAGGTTTCGCTGCCATATAACAAAGGCTGTTTAGTTCATATTATTATGCTAACACTTTAAAAGTCATGTTTTATTTTATACAAATGTACGAAGCTTTTAGGAGTACTTGATTTAATTTGTCGTGTAAATTTTATTTAGGTGGGGGTGAGCTTCCGATTACCTGCACTCACCAGTCGAAACACAGCAGTTTCTTAGACTTCTACTTCGAGCCGGTATTCTGTGAGGTCGTGGTACTTCCCCGGTCGAGCCGGCCCATTCATGCAACAACAAAAGTACCAAGACTGATGCGTGGCTCTACCACGGTTACTTAAAGTGGGTATTGTAACCTGGGCTAGCAGGCAAAAAGGTTAGTAAGAAATCGCAATCTTTTGAAAAGAACAGTGGAAGACATTTTTGTATAGAAATAAGTAGTGCCTTTGTACAAATATTTCATTTTAATTTTTTATATGATTTTGGTGTGAATACGTAAATAAATAAAAAAAGAATGGAAGAAAGAGCCTTTTTTATTTAGGAAAGGTTTGACTGTTCAATTTAGAATAAAGAACCATGATTATAATTGGTACATTTATTTATTATGTAGTGGAGTAAGTAATGTTGTGTATTCTAATTGAATACAATTCAATTCAATTAGAATACACAACATGACTGTTATATATCTACTTATCTTGGGCACTTTAAGATTTAACTTTTTCATCTCGAATACATAACATCTTTGTATCGTGTATATGTAAAAGTTACAGTATTGAAAAGTTATTTTCTTTAGGGAATCCCAATCTTCAATGATATTTGCTTAACGGAGAGCAAGAAAATGTGTTATAAAAAACATATCATATTTTCTTAGTATATTATATTTTACTATTATATTTTCACTGACCGTTAGTCACGATAGCCGAGTTGTTGGGTGGTCGGAATTTCGAGTCGAGAGACCCGAGTTCGATCCCCAGGTGGCAGTACCAATGAGTTTTTCAAAAACTTTTGTACGAATTTCATCGTTGGCTTGGACATAAAGGCGGCGACGGGCTCACCACCTGTCACGTTGTCCCGAAAATATCTTCGGTGGAAGGTGGGTCAAAGGGACTTAATTGTCTAGACTTGACCTCTGTCTACCCCTGTATTGGGAATTGCGTGAAGATATTTTTTTTTTATTATATACTGACCGTTAAAAGCTTGAAATATTGCGGTACCATCGTTGTTCCCGATTCCGTAATACAATTGCTATAACTACTTAACTGGGATTAAATCAATGTATATGATTGTCCCTATGTATGTATTTTTTATAAGTATTATATCTTCACGATCAGGTAGTTTCAGGCAGTTAATTATAAGGTAGTTTATTATAATAATAATTTGTCAATATTTTTCACGTTCAAATTCATGCATTTTCCCACAATGGGGTCGTTTCAGTTTTCACCGAAGGTCATTTGGGACAAAGTGACAGGTGGTGAGTCTATCGCCATCTTGGTGTCCAAGATAACGGTACATCATTATTATATACCACACGTATAATAATGATGTACCGTAATAATTCACAACAAGTCACGATAGCCGAGTTGTTGGGTGGTCGGAATTTCGAGTCGAGAGACCCGAGTTCGATCCCCAGGTGGCAGTACCAATGAGTTTTTCAAAAACTTTTGTACGAATTTCATCGTTGGCTTGGACATAAAGGCGGCGACGGGCTCACCACCTGTCACGTTGTCCCGAAAATATCTTCGGTGGAAGGTGGGTCAAAGGTACTTAATTGTCTAGACTTGACCTCTGTCTACCCCTGTATTGGGAATTGCGTAAAGATATTTTTTATTATATACTGACCGTTAAAAGCTTGAAATATTGCGGTACCATCGTTGTTTCCGATTCCGTAACACAATTGCTATAACTACTTAACTGGGATTAAATCAATGTATATGATTGTCCCTATGTATGTATTTTTTATAAGTATTATATCTTCACGATCAGGTAGTTTCAGGCAGTTAATTATAAGGTAGTTTATTATAATAATAATTTGTCAATATTTTTCACGTTCAAATTCATGCATTTTCCCACAATGGGGTCGTTTCAGTTTTCACCGAAGGTCATTTGGGACAAAGTGACAGGTGGTGAGTCTATCGCCATCTTGGTGCCCAAGATAACGGTACATCATTATTATATACCACACGTATAATAATGATGTACCGTAATAATTCACCCATGACTCGAGTACAAACCTTCATACTTATCACACAAATGTTTACCCCTAGCGGGATTCGAACTCACAACCCTCAGCTTCAATGGCAGGATCAGTAGCAACTCGGCAATTTTTTATTATAAATTACTTTAATACTTTATTCAGAAGAAAATATCATAAATTAATTATTTATAAATTTAGACATTTTGACTGCAGTTGAAATGATAATATAAAATTATAATAGTACACACGCTTTGTCTAAAATAAATTTTTTGGATTTTTAATAATAATAAATAAATAAATAAATAAATATCTTCCCGCAATTCCCAATACAGGGGTAGACAGAGGTCTAGTCTAGACAATTAAGTCCCTTCGACCCGCCTTCCACCGAAGATATTTTCAGGACAACGTGACAGGTGGTGAGTCTATCGCCATCTTGGTGTCCAAGATAACGGTACATCATTATTATATACCACACGTATAATAATGATGTACCGTAATGATTCACAACAAGTCACGATAGCCGAGTTGTTGGGTGGTCGGAATTTCGAGTCGAGAGACCCGAGTTCGCTCCCCAGGTGGCAGTACCAATGAGTTTTTCAAAAACTTTTGTACCAATTTCATCGTTGGCTTGGACATAAAGGCGGCGACGGGCTCACCACCTGTCACGTTGTCCCGAAAATATCTTCGGTGGAAGGTGGGTCAAAGGGACTTAATTGTCTAGACTTGACCTCTGTCTACCCCTGTATTGGGAATTGCGTAAAGATATTTTTTATTATATACTGACCGTTAAAAGCTTGAAATATTGCGGTACCATCGTTGTTCCCGATTCCGTAACATAATTGCTATAACTACTTAACTGGGATTAAATCAATGTATATGATTGTCCCTATGTATGTATTTTTATAAGTATTATATCTTCACGATTAGGAAGTTTCAGGCAGTTAATTATAAGGTAGTTTATTATAATAATAATTTGTCAATATTTTCACGTTCTAATTCATGCATTTTCCCACAATGGGTTCGTTTCAGTTTTCACCGAAGGTCATTTGGGACAAAGTGACAGGTGGTGAGTCTATCGCCATCTTGGTGTCCAAGATAACGGTACATCATTATTATATACCACACGTATAATAATGATGTGCAATAATAATTCTGGCTTCGATCACGATAGCCGAGTTGTTGGGTGGTCGGAATTTCGAGTCGAGACCCGAGTTCAATCCCAGGTGGCAGTACCAATGAGTTTTTCAAAAACTTTTGTACGAATTTCATCGTTGGCTTGGACATAAAGGCGGCGACGGGCTCACCACCTGTCACGTTGTCCCGAAAATATCTTCGGTGGTAGGTGGGTCAAAGGGACTTAATTGTCTAGACTTGACCTCTGTCTACCCTCTATTGGGAATTGCGTAATGATTCACCCATGACAGTACATGAGTACAAACCTTCATACTTATCACACAAATGTTTACCCCTAGCGGGATTTGACCTCACAACCCTCAGCTTCAATGGCAGGATCAGTAGCAACTCGGCAATTTTTATTATAAATTACTTTAATACTTTATTCAGAAGAAAATATCATAAATTAATTATTTATAAATTTAGACATTTTGACTGCAGTTGAAATGATAATATAAAATTATAATAGTACAAACGCTTTGTCTAAAATAAATTTTTGTATTTTTAATAATAATAATAATTTGTCAATATTTTCACGTTCTAATTCATGCATTTTCCCACAATGGGTTCGTTTCAGTTTTCACCGAAGGTCATTTGGGACAAAGTGACAGGTGGTGAGTCTATCGCCATCTTGGTGTCCAAGATAACGGTACATCATTATTATATACCACACGTATAATAATGATGTACCGTAATGATTCACAACAAGTCACGATAGCCGAGTTGTTGGGTGGTCGGAATTTCGAGTCGAGAGACCCGAGTTCGATCCCCAGGTGGCAGTACCAATGAGTTTTCCAAAAACTTATGTACGAATTTCATCGTTGGCTTGGACATAAAGGCGGCGACGGGCTCACCACCTGTCACGTTGTCCCGAAAATATCTTCGGTGGAAGGTGGGTCAAAGGGACTTAATTGTCTAGACTTGACCTCTGTCTACCCTCTATTGGGAATTGCGTAATGATTCACCCATGACAGTACATGAGTACAAACCTTCATACTTATCACACAAATGTTTACCCCTAGCGGGATTTGACCTCACAACCCTCAGCTTCAATGGCAGGATCAGTAGCAACTCGGCAATTTTTTATTAACTATTTTGCGAATTGTGCAAACGGCTTCACTGGGTGCGAACAGAAGCTACAAATATTTACTACTAGACTAACATATCTAGACCTCTGAACCAGTTTTATGAAAAAAAAAAAGCTTAACTTGGCATACTTTATTTATGAAATTCAAAAACATACGTACATATATAGGATTGATAATCTTTTGGCATTGTATTGTTGTATGTCTGTAACAAGCATCTAGTATTGATAATTAAAGCAATGAGTATTTTATTTGAATTTAACTGCAAGAATAAAATATTTCTACAACTTTTGAGTGATGTGAAAGTTCATAGTTTATTTGAACAAGTTCATAAGCTTTCCCAAATCATATACGGTTAGTTTTTAATTAACTTTAGAAATGTTGTTGTTTAGTTTTAATTATGCTATTTAGTTTTGAATAATTTCAGGAACACTGTGGTTTTGTTTGTTGCTAATTCTATTAAAACAATATTTGCTAGTTTAAATTTATTTAAAATCCCATAAGCTTGGTCTTGTTCAGTTTTGTTCTTGCTAAAAATATATATCTTCAAATAACGATTAAGAAGAAAGTTTGTTAAAAAAACTTCTAAGTGTATTTTAAAACTAGTTAAAGACAGCACGATTCTATTAATTTCTTAAAAATATATTTTTTCTAAATATAAATAAAACATGAAAAATAATAGAACAAATAAGATTTCGATTGCAGCAACGATAAATACCAGTAATATAATCTATTATAAAAATATATATCGTACATAAGTTTTATGAAAAAAAAAAAACCAATGGTATGAGCCTGTCACCTTGAACTCGAACTGAGGTCTCTTGTCTCTAAGTCCGATCAACCAGCCACACGGCTCCTAACGTAATTCCCAATGCAGGGGTAGACAGAGGTCTAGTCTAGACAATCAAGTCCCTTCGACCCAATTTCCACCGAAGATATTTTTGGCACAACGTGACAGGCGGTGAGCCCGTCACCGGCAAACGGCTATCGTGACTATTACAAAAAATGTTCATTAAGTATTATAAGTATGTACATAAAAATTGTAAGTCTATGAACAATTAAACGTGATTAATTACAGATCACTTTTTTATTACTACTATTGTCTTTAAACGTTCTAATATTCGAAATTGATTCCCATCGGAATTTATTTCCAAGCCTCAAAGAGTCCATTATCTTAAGATTGGTCTTGGTTTTAGAAAATCTCTTTTCCAATCATCGGCTCAATTTTCGTTAAATTAATTTACATCTTCATTTTGTAGATCAAAATTTTACGTAGTAAAATGGATGAGACGTTGATTTTATATTTTTATAAAATACCAAACCACCCGATACCTAGTTGGTAGTTAGCCCGACTTCGAAGCCATAGCACGGTGATTGAATTCCACTAGAAGCAAAAACTATTTTATCTAAGTGTACATATCTATTTAAGTACATGGTTACTAAGACGGCGATGGGGTCACCACTAAAGTGCCTAAACGAGGTGCCAAATGGGTTTCGGTAAAAGGTGACTGAAAAACTTACTTGTCTAGACGTCTTCTATCCGAGTATTAGGAATAGGCGTGGAGATATTTATTTATTCATTTTCATTAGTAAACCATTTATGATGTATAAACCTACATAAGATATAAGTAAGATTTTTATTCTTCGAAAACTTCCATGTTTTGAGAAAAGAAACAAAAAAAAAATTCAAAATATGTGTAAATATTGCCTTAATAAATTAGTTATTTAATCAATTGTTTTTATTTGAGAACATTCCGTAATACAATTAAAGTATTTAGAAAAAAAACGTTACAGATTAACCACGAAGAAAAATATAGGATGGGTCATTGTCCGCTAGACAGGCTTTCATCCCTTCAAACTGGAATACATCAGTTCTTAGTCTGCTATTGGTGGAAGGAATAGGAGAGAGTGACGGAAATGCCTTTCTTTGATTATTTATTACATTAATGTTAACTATTTTACATTTTATTGATATTTATTGTATTATTATTTTATTTATTATTTTATAAATAATGTCACGATAGCCGAGGGTTAATCGGAGAGTCAAAAGACCTGTGTTCGATAACCAAGGCACATACCAGTGAGTTTTTTCGTTTATATCGATGGCTTGGATATAAATACGGTGACGGGCTCACCACCTGTCACGTTTTCTCAAAAATTTCGGGTGAAAGGTGGGTCGAAAGGACTTAATTGTCAAGACCTCTGTCTTCCCCTGTATTGGGAATAGCGTGATATTTTTTTTGTAAATAATAAACTTTTAAAAAGTTAAACTAATTTGTTTCCATTCCCTTAGCAATTAAGTGCCAATAAACGTTTATAGATTAATGTACGCTCTTAAAGTCTAATAGCTTACTGATTCCCGCACAAAACACAAATTTCTCTTTTCAATAAAAGTCAAAACAGTTTCTGACAACTATCTCAACTATTTTCACCGGCGAATGTTCACAACACTCTACAAATTGAATTGATATTGAGGAAAGTTAACAAAGAGAGCACCGTCGAAAAGTTAGAGCATTGAGCACAAACTAATTGAAAACCAATTTAAACCTTTTGTACATCAATGAAAAATTGTTTCAAAAACTAAAACCAGTCTAAACTGCTGATTTATTATTAACATGAAAAAGGTGTCATTTAAAATTAGATAGTTAAAGTAAAATAACAATAAATATTGTTGTGTGGTTCATTTTCATTCATTGTAATTGTCTGTATATAGGAGCCATAGTATAATTTATAGTAATTTAATAATGTAATAAAAATTAATAATGTTTTATATTTTATTAAAATAATATTTAAAAAGTCACGACAGCCGAGTGGTTGGATAATCAATTGGGGTCAAGAGACCCGAGTTCGATCCCCAGGTGGTAGATTCGTACTAATGAGTTTTTTCCAACCTTTCATACGATTGAATGAGATTGAATGGAATTATTTGTCTAGACTTCTTTTAACTCCAGGAGTGGGAATAGCGAGAACATATATTTATTTATTTTGCTAACATGAAAACTGTGTGAGGAACAGAATGCCTTTGTGATTGAATTCCGATTGCCTACTGACACATGGCTAAGTAATTATTTCAAATTTATAAATTAAAAATTCGAAATTTATACGTTCCGCATTAAATCTTAAACTGCAGGCAAAGCCGCGGGGGGGGGGGGCATATAGTGTACCATAAGTTCAGAAGACCGGTTGCGGACAGCAGTATCTACGGTGCGGGATGTCTGGTACTGCGATCGCCAATCCGTTTTCCAAGCGTTTTAAATGTTTAGACAATGTCCTTTCGACCCACTTTTACCGAAGTTTTTAAGGACATATTATTATTATAATTCTTTATATAATATGTTAACATAAAATTAAAGGAATCTGATAATACTGTACTGTATAATACCTATGCAATAGAGTAAATATGTCATCAAAAGATACGGGGCAAAAATTAAATTATTGCCCCATTTAAACTAAACTAAATGCTTTACAGGTGCAGCTCTATAAAGCAAAGCTACTTACTAGTAATTATTAAGTGTAACTAATTTTTTAGATGTTTGTTACTGAGTCCCTCTTAAACGGTGCTAAACGGATTCTATTATACGGATATATATTAAACGATTCCTCGTCATTCGATAGACGTCTAGGGCTGTGCGCAATGGGTAACGGTCCCAATCGGCGGTCGGTACGCTACTGTGGCATGTGCTGCAGAAAAAGGGTAGACACTCTCAAATTCGGGAGTTCGTGTACTGAGGAGGAGGTCTCCTCCACCAGTATACCTCTCGCTATTCAATACTGGGGAAGACAGAGATCCAGACAATTAAGTCCTTTGAACTACTTTTGACCGAAGCCATTTCCTTGGACCACGTTACAGGTGTCCACGTCAACAATATAAATCGTACAAAAATTTTGAAAAAACACATTGGTACAGGCCTTTCACCTAGCGATCGAACTAGAATCTCTTGACTCGAAATCGGATCACCCAACTACTCGACTATCGTTATTTATATGCTATGGGTACTCGTATATACTCGTATGAGTGTAATCGTAAGATCTTCCATAGCGCGATGTAGGTATTAATGCGTTTCTTGAATTTTTCTTTCTGAAGAATTCTTGAACTGACTGTTTCTAATGATGAGACCTAGATGCCGTCATACAACTTTTCATACATAGGTAACGTGCTGGTGTATGGCTATACATCGCGGGGGTATGCCCTGTCGCACATCGCACGAGGGCACTGTTTCCAGAGACTTTTTACTTCGAGAGATTAAATGCAGGCAGTTCGACATAATGCGCGAATGAAGTCACGGACAGAAACTAGTTATATTAAAAAAGTGAAGGTTCGTTCGTTTATAACACTTTCTAGTTAGAGTTAAGTTTCTAGTAGAGTCACGATAGCCGAGTGGTTGGGTGGTCGGAACATCGAGTCAAGAGACTCAAGTTCGATCCCCAGATAGCAGGCTCTTTCAAAAACTTATGTACGAATTTATCGTTGGCTTAGACATTGAGACGGCGACGGGCTCACAACCAGCCACGTCGTCCCGAAAATATCTTCGGTGGAAGGTAAGTTGAAGGACTAAATTGTCTAGACTAGACCTCTGTCTACTCATGTATTGGGAATTGCGTGAAGATATTTATATTTATTTATTTTATTTAATTATTGTTAGTGATTTGATTTGGTTCGCTAAAACTGTGTAGGGATCTATGATGAAGAAAGAATAATTTAGAGAAACTTGATGCTGTGTCTCTTATATTTATGTCATAGAGATGAAAGAAAATTTTGGGAAATAAATTTGTTCAAGGTTGATTTGCGAGTGGCCAAAAAGTTAAAAGTTATAAATTCTTAATTTAACAAGTATATTAAATAACTTTTCTGAATGTTGTTGACAGAGGCCGAGGGGCCTCTTGTGCTTGGATGCCCCGAGGCACTGTCCCCGCTTGCCCGACGGTAGCTATATCACTATATTAACTTTCGCGCTATATATTTTCTTCACCATTCGGTCTTCACTCATTCATATAGAAGACGAACTTAAAGTTTGAATTCAAATATTCTAATGTAACAGATGGTTATGATAGATATTACTGCCGGAGTATTACTATGCATAGAAAAACTTAACACTATCGTTTCAATATATAATACCCTACCCGCGAACCGCGCGCGCGATAAACACATCGATTTGCAAGCTTAGTAAATAAATAAGTTTTAAAGTGTTATAGTGTAGTAAATAACTTTGTTTTGCATATTAATAAATCACTCAGTGGTATTTAAGTGGAAGTGAAGTTTGTTTACCTGTGCACTCGTGATTTAACGTTATATTTATATGAATTGCCTACTTGCTTTCGACGATCAGCGGTAGGCGGTCATTAGTACTTTGCGTAGTGTCACAGTCTAAATAATAAACATTGCATTGCTCCAGTATAGTAAAAGTTAGTTCAACTTCAACTAAGTAAATTGTTACTGATTTTAATACTCTGTGACACATATTTTAACACGATTACCGGTCTACATAATAATGATGTGCGAAGCATGTAATCGTTCTGTAAAAAAAGAAGAACTACTTTTATGCTCAGGATGCAAGAAGGGATTTCATTATCAATGTGTAAACATGCTACCATCTTTCTATAAGCAAAATATTACAGATTTAAAAGATCATGGAAATGTCCTACTTGCATGAATATCACTAGAAGAAAATGTGATAATACTCCGGCTAGGGCAAGGTTTTCACAAACATCGCCCTCATCTTTGGATGAAGCAACATTTACCCCTGAGTCTCATAATAATCCTGAAATTCTAGATAATCAGGAACATACGGAATCAATGAACTCACAGTTAAACTCACTCCTCCCTGCTGCCTTATCGCACTCGTCCGGTAACCCCGTGACATTGCAACAGCTGAGTGCCCTTCTTGACACTAAATTCGAGGGCATGAAGTTTTCGCTTATGCAAGACATCAACCTTTTGATGAAAAAACAAATAGACGATTTAAAGGATGACTTTACGCGAACAACAGATTTTTTGTCGTCACAACAAGTAGATCTACAAAATAATATAGAAGAGACGAGCATAAAATTAAAAACCTTGAAAAGCAAAAGCAGGAACTTCAGTCTGAACTGTTTAATACTCAAAACCGGTTGAATATTTTAGAAAAAGCGTCAAGATGTCTGAATATAGAAATACAATTAGTTCCTGACAGACGAAATGAGAACATACTCTTATTAGTAAAGAAACTTCTTGAAATGATCAAAGCCCCTATTGCCGATACAGACATCCGAGCAGTGCGTCGAACAGCCAAACTGAATCCTCAATCGAATCGTCCACGCAATATTTTAGTGACGCTGTCTTCAGAAAGGCAGCGAGACACAATTATATCCGCATTCAAAAGGTATAATAAAGAAAACAAAAGCAACCCTCTGAATACGGTAAACTTAGGCATTTCAGGCGACAAACACCCAATATATGTCGTAGAACATCTTTCACCCCATTTAAAAGTCTACACGCCGATGCTAGAAAATTTGCCAAAGACCGAAATTATAAATACGTGTGGGTCAAATACAACCGTATATTTATAAGGAAAGACGACACATCTTCTGCTATCAATATTAAAGACAGTAACAGTTTAAGCAAGTTATTGTAGCTTTTTATAACATTTTTTCTTTCTTTCCTCACTCAATTAAAACAATTTGTGCTTTTATTTCATATTATTAATTTATAATGTTAGTCTATTATCAAAATGTTAATCGTATACGATCTAAATTAGATAAATTTTACCTCAATGTCCTTAATTGTACTTATGATATTCTCTGTTTAACTGAAACTAATTTAAATAGTGGTACTTTTGATGCTGAAATAATTGATAGTCGCTATAATTTATTTCGTAGAGATAGAATATCGACAAATATAAGAAAGACTGATGGAGGAGGAGTTTTAGTCGCAGTAAAAAGCAAATAGTAGCTATCAGACAAACCTCCTGGGAAAGTAGTGTTGAAGATGTCTGGATAAGTTTATTGCCAAAGCACACCAAGGAACCATTATTGCACATTTGTGTGTGCTACTTACCAGGTCATTTATCATATTCTGATATAACACAGTATTTTAAAAATTTACATAAAGTTCTTTGGAGTATACCGGCTGACGACATAGTTTTAATAGTGGGCGATTTTAATATACCTGGCTTATTATGGTCTTCATCGCCAAACTCAAACAACATGACAGCTAATGTTACAGGTGATACTAGATCTAAATTTATTTCTGCAGCTCTTCTTGAGCTTATGTCCCTTTTCAATTTAGGGCAATTCAATAAGATTAAAAATCATAATAACCGAACTCTAGATCTTGTACTATCTAATTGTTACAATGTTATGACTGATGAAGCAGATCCTATGTCGAAGCTAGATATGCATCATCCTGCCCTTTCAATAGAATTAATTAATTATAACAATCGTAAGATTATCACGTACAATAATTTCGAGAAATTAAATTTTAATAAATGTGAATACAATCGAATTAAATTAGAGCTTAATGAGGTCAACTGGCACTCTGTACTCTCATATGATGACGTCGAGAAAAATTTAGATGCCTTTTATCACACACTCAATGATATCATACGTAAATATACTCCTTTCATTAAATATAAAAATCATTCACATCCTTCTTGGTTTTCTGTGCCGCTAATAAAATGTTTAACTGAAAAAAACAAATATCACAAACTTTATAAAAAGTTCGGGAACCCTAGGGATTATGACACCTTTGCGCTGTTACGTTCTAGATGTAAAAAGCTAATGTCTTCTTGCTATAATTCTTTTCTGTCTGTTACAGAAGAGTCTTTAAGAAATAACATAAAAAAATTCTGGAGATTTGTTCATAATAAAAAATATGTAAAGATTCACCTCAAGTAATGACATACGGCTCACTCTCTGCGTCAACCGATGGTGAAATATGTGAGTTATTTTCTAAATATTTCGGTTCTGTTTATGAGGACTCTTGCACTGATAGTCATTTATGTATTACGCAATTATCGCCTAGCACTCTTGCAACAATAAATGTAACGGTAGGTGATGTAAAATCTAAATTAAAATTACTAGATATTAACAAGGTGCGGGACCCGACGGTATACCGCCTAAATTTCTCAAATCGTATGCGGATGAGTTGTGTACTCCTTTGACGATGTTATTCAATCAATCTTTACATTTGGGTATTTTTCCATTACTGTGGAAAACTGCATACATTATCCCCGTACATAAATCTGGCGAAAAATCGAAATGTGAAAATTACCGGCCCATAAGCATTCTTTCTAGTATTGCTAAAATATTCGAGTCCACTGTCTATGAATATTTTTATTTTCATTTCAAGCCTATACTATCTCAATCACAGCATGGCTTTCTCAAAAACAAATCTACAATAAGCAACTTGCTGGAATATAAGAACTACTTGTGCAATGCTTTCTCCAAACGTGGTCAAGTAGACTCCATATATACCGATTTTTCGAAAGCATTTGATAAGGTTCCACATGACTTACTGTGCTCCAAGCTGAAATGGTATGGTATACAGGGTAGCTTACTTCGCTGGGTACAATCTTATCTATTACGTCGAAGTCAATTGGTAGCCATTAGAGGTGTATGTCTTCCCAGTCACAATTACCTCAGGGATTCCACAAGGTTCCCATCTTGGGCCACTCCTTTTAATATTTTTATTAATGATCTGGTTGAACACCTTACTTGTCCAAGTTTACTCTATGCTGATGATTTGAAAATTTTTAACCTTATTCGAGATAAGAAAGACTCGGACTTACTCCATGATAACTTAAGGTTCATTGAGACTTGGTGTAGGAAAAACAAAATGTACCTAAATGTAAAAAATGCTTCATCATATCTTTTACTAATAAAAGGCGGAAACAAGATTTCTCGTATTCCCTCGATGGACAAATTCTGCAACGTCGGACCGTAGTTAAAGATCTGGGTGTCTTATTTGATGATAAATTAACTTTTTGCGAGCATTATAATGAAATAATTAACAAATCATACCAATTAATAGGGTTTATTTTTCGTTCGGCCAAAGGATTCAAAACACAACAAAGTTACCTCCAATTATATTATAGCCTTGTAAGAAGTATCTTAGAATACGGATCTATAATTTGGTCACCACACTACGAGATTCATAAAATAGAATTGAGGGAGTTCAAAGAAATTTCTAAAGATATTAAGCTATAGAATGGGCCTTGGCCGAAAATTAAACTCGTACGAAACGAGACTCAGATATTTTGAAGTAACCTCTCTAGAAAATCGACGTAAACGGCAAGATCTCTTTACACTACACAAAATCATCCATTCCAGCATAAACACTCCTACCCTTCTCGCGCAATTGGATCTAAATACAAGATACCAAACACGTTATCCAAAACCATTTCAGCTAAACTGTTACAGTAATAACACCTCACATTATAATCCCTTTGTGCGTATGCGTAGATTATATAATAATTTAGCCTCCGATCTGGACATTTTCAATACTCGTTATGAAAAATTTAAGAAGTCGACTATCAAATTATTACAGTAACTCACTATTGGTAACTGTATGTGTACAATATGAAAATGTGTCTGTATGTGTGTATGTATTTTTTTTTTAAAGTAAGTGTGTGCGCAGTTGTAATTATAAGTTTTCTCTATGTATAATAAATAGTTAATATATGTTATCGCGCTTGTAAACCATGCTGTGTACATATACGTTGGTTTATAATCTAGTTTTACAATAGTAAATAAGTAAGTAAAGTCTCAATCACGATTGTAAACTGTTTTATGTACCATAATAAACTTAAAAAAAAAAAATAAAAAAAAATTTATCAAATAACTTTTCATGTTTTATAACATAGTTGTCAACATTGAGAATTAATGTAAGTAATAATAATAATATTTATTTATTTATTTATATTTAATTATCTTCACGCACAATCCCTGACGGGGAAGCCAGAGAGAACAGATCGCCAAGTGTCACGATCCCTACATACTTCTTTCGCTTCTTTCAGATTCATCATCTTCTTCATACATGCACGTCTAGGTATCCGAGTACTCTTGACCCTCCTCTTTTTGAGCAATTTGCTCACAAGGTCTTCGAAAGTTAGTCTCGGTCTACCTCGACACCTTTTAATATTAACTTTCGCGCTATATATTTTCTTCACCATTCGGTCTTCACTCATTCGCTCAACGTGCCCAAACCATCGAAGCACGCCCTTATCCATTTTTAAGACAAGGTCATCTTTCAAACCTGCCATATTGCGAATCTCTTCGTTTCGCTTTCGGTCGGCCATGGTAAGGCCACACATTTTACGAAGAGATCGCATCTCCACTGCATTCAACCTGCTTTTATGCTTCTTCTGGCATACCCAGGTTTCGCTGCCATATAACAAAGTCGGTACCAACACTGCATTATATATTGCAAGGCGTGCACTTTTCACAACGCCTTGCCTTTTGATTAACGCAGTCAGGGCACCATTGACTTTGTTCCCGGCAGCGACACGCCTGTCCACATCTAAATCACATCTTCCATCCCGGCTAAACGCACTCCCCAAGTATACAATTTCATTCACCTGTTCTAGACATTCCTGATTTACCCAAATTTCGGGCTTCGTTCTTTCTTCGTCCCTTTCAAATACCAGAACTTTAGTTTTATTAGCATTCAAACGGAGACCATTAATTTCTACCTCTGATGGTGCAATAAGCACTGCATCATCAGCATATAGCAGACAATTTACTTTTATGTCACTCAATTTCACACCCAAACAGCTATCTTTCAGCTTCTGTAAACAGCTGTCGAGATAGAGTATGAACAGCCAGGAAGACATGACACGACCCTGTTTTACGCCCGTTTGGACGCTAAACATGGGTGACAGGTCATGCCCTACCCGCACACAGGCTTTACAGTCACAGTAAAGTGACTGCACAGCCCTTAGCAATCGACCATCCACACCATACATACCCTGGCCATACCCTGGCCGAGCGGTACCAACCCATCCATTCAAATCACCACATACAACAATTCTTTCGTTTCCTCTAACCAAGTCTAGAACTTCTCTTACATTCTCCCAAAACTCCTCCAGCTCAGCTCTGGACGACGAAGCCACCGGCGCATAAACAGCCAAAAGGAATAACTTCGTCAGTCCCAATTTAAAGCGAACCCGGAGAAGTCTCGAGTTCACAACCTTATATTCAGTCATAACATCGACCAACCGAGACGACAGCAGCACCCCCACTCCCTGGCAGGCGCTCTCGCTCTCCGGGACTCCGGACCATAGAGCTAACGCCAGGGGCTCTTCAGTACCGCTGCCCTTCCGCTTGGTCTCCGACAAACACACGACATCTAATTCTCTTTCTTTCATTATTTCAATCAACTCATTCGTCTTATCTCTCATGCCTCCTCTAACATTCCACGTGCCAACTCTGCACTCCGTCCTCCACCTTCCGCCGTGTCGGGCTGTGCGTGACGGGTGGCGGTCCCCATCGCCGTTTTGCTCGCTGCATTTCACACCAACGGGGACGAACTGGTGTGCGTCGCCTTGGGGGGACGCCCTAACCCTCGAATGGGTGCGCAGCTGTGTAGAATTGCAGCCCTGAAAAGGGCTGGCAGGGGTCGCGACGAGCACGCTTCTACAATGACCCCCATAATAATAATAATAATAATAATAATAATAAATAACAGCTTAAGTGACAAAACTGTTACATCGGCGCAATCAGTCAGCACCTTGCCATGAGATGTTAGCCCCGTGTCTCAAAATACTTGAGGGTGCACCGGCCCGTCTGTGCATATGGCCTCGCTGCATTAAACGGTGCCGGTCTGGGGGCGTCTTCCGTTAAATGACGCCCCATAAATGGATGATGGAATACAAGAGAATGCGTTTAGGGCCGCTGCCTGGGGGCCGCCAGGGCGCGTCTGGAGCTGGCGCTGGACGCGGCAGCATGCGGGCCGCCAGCCGAGAGCGGGGGGCAGCACGACCATCCAGCTCCACCCCGCATCCATCATCCCCACCAGTTGGCTTGGTGTCAGCAGGGTCCTCTGGAATCCAGCAATTGGCACCCGCCACTGGTGGAGTACGCCGCATGCGATGGACGAAGAATATGAATATGAACGCATTGCAGGCGTACTTTAGGGCTAAAGGGGAGAAACCGGAGGATTTGCATATCGGGCTAGGATGCATCGCTTCTTTGCTGAGCTCGAGCCTACTGTTACTGTCACCGAGCAAAACCTTGCAGACCGAGTTCGGTATATCATCCGTTCAAAAATTTTCGATGATGCCGAACTCGAACGACTAAGACGTGAGGCTGTTCCGTCTTCGAATGAAAATGCGGTGATAGAGGATGCCGCTCCACAAAGTGCAACACGTGCAGGTGTGGATGCTGCCATGGACCTTCTTGTTACCGTAGATTCAGACGAGGGGGGAACAGTCGCCCAAGATGCAGAGCAAATGAGGAGCATATTGGAAGAGGCGGTTAAGGAAATTCGCGAAATGCCTTTCGAAAGCCGACCACGACTCCCCCGTATAATTTTAAGCAAGCGCAATAGCTCTGTCGTGAGGACCCTGAACCCGATCCTGAGTACCTTTTTGGAAACCAGCCGGGACCTCTGCGATACGGACTCCATTCTTTTTGGCGCTGCATTGGCAGTCTGCCGTATTATCGGCGTCAAACTTCCCACAGCTGGACGCGCTACTAAGCAGAGTAGTGCTATCCCAGCGTGGAGACGGAGAATCGAGGAACGTATCGCAGAGGCAAGGACCCTCATTGGCAGGCTGATAAGCTTCAGGTCAGGCAATATTAGGCCGAGGATTGTGCGCTCCGTAAGGATGGCGTTCGCTGGGACTAATATTAACCTGTCCCAGCCAGATATAACGCAAAAGCTGACGGAACGCATAGACGACCTGAAGCAAAAAATTGCAGCTTGGGGGAAACGGATAAGGCGGTGTACCGAGAGGTCAAAGCGGTATAACCAGAATCGTCTCTTTCAAAGTGATCAAAAGAGACTCTATAAATCGTTGGAGTGCTCAGAAACTGGAGGAGCGGGCCAAGGACCTGATCAGGCTGACATTGTCACCTTCTGGCGTAGCCTGTGGTCAGAGCCCGCAAACCACAGCGAGGGCTCCTGGATGGAAATCGTGGCGAGACAGAGTGCAGATATTACACCCATGGACCCCGTCGTCATAACACCTGAAGACGTAGCTGAGGCGGTCCGTAGAGCCCCGAACTGGAAAAGTCCGGGGCTCGACGGGCTGCATCACTACTGGCTAAAGGGGTTCGTGGTGTGCCACGCTGTGCTCGCCAGACAGTTTCAAGAAGCTCTCGAACAGAAGTCGCTCCCGAGTCTCTTTACTACTGGGGTCACACATTTGGTTCCAAAAGATCAGGCTACCACAGACCCGAGTAAGTACCGCCCCATCACGTGTCTGCCCACCATTTATAAGACACTGACATCTATTCTGAGCACGAGAATCACCCGGCACATTAATGTGAATAGGATCATGTCGCGTGCTCAGAATGGATGTCGAGGCGGTGGTCGTGGCACCAAGGAACCGCTCTTCATCGACGCGGTCATCGGCAAGGTGGTTAAACGCAACCGTCGGAACTTCTCTGCTGCCTGGATAGACTACAGAAAGGCGTTCGACTCGGTGCCCCATACATGGCTTATGAGGGTCCTTGAACTGTACAAAGTGGACGATACAGTAAGAGACTTCCTCGGGTACTGTATGGGGCGATGGAGTACGACCCTTTGTCA
Source organism: Sericinus montela (assembly GCA_029286605.1). NCBI lineage: Eukaryota > Metazoa > Arthropoda > Insecta > Lepidoptera > Papilionidae > Sericinus > Sericinus montela. The sequence goes on from JAGSMR010000014.1 coordinate 1,318,235, forward strand.
TCTAGGTGAGCGAATGACGGCTGCGGAACACCGGATTAGGATACGACGGGGTATTTTCCAGGGCGACTGTTTGAGTCCAATATGGTTTTGCCTATCCCTGAATCCTCTCAGCACGCTACTGGAGGGATCGGGGAGGGATTTCAACTTCGGAAGGAGGGACTAGGGTGACCCACCTTTTCTACATGGATGACCTCAAGCTGTTCGCTTCCAGCCGCTCCCATTTGATGGAATTGCTTAGAATCACCTGTGATTTTAGCAATTCTATCAGAATGGAGCTCGGGACGGATAAGTGTGCGGCTGTCCATGTTGAAAGGGCAAGGTCACTAACACCGAGGGCATAGACTTGGCTATGCCCGTCAACATACGGACCCTTTCCGAGTCTGATACATACCGATACCTGGGTATGTCACAAAACTTGGGTGTCGATGAGGCTGGCATGAAACAGTCGGTTAGCGAAGTGTTTTTTGCACGCCTGACAAAAGTGCTTAACAGCTATTTGTCGGGAGTGAATAAGGCGCGCGCATTTAACGGCTGGGTCATGCCAGTCCTGATCTATACCTTCGGCATACTCAGGTGGACTCAAACTGACCTTAACGCCCTGGACCGAAAAGTCCGTACCACTATGACGTCTCACAGGATGCATCATCCAAGGTCGTCAGTAATGAGGCTGTACTTACCGCGGAAGCATGGCGGGAGGGGCTTTTAAGCGCTCTCACCATGCACAATCGCGAGGTGTGCAGCCTCCGTAATTACTTTCTGGCGAAATCGGATGATTCGTTCTACGCAGACGTCGTTATAAGTGATAAAGGACTTACCGCTCTATCTTTGGCCGACGAGCAATGGCAGGACCCGGGAGTACAGAGCGTTTCCGACCGGGAGACCGTATGGAAGGAGAAAGAGCTCCATGGGAGGTTCTACAAGGTTCTACATGAGCCGTTCGTAGATACTGTCACCTCCCTCAACTGGCTACGTTTCGGTGACCTCTTTGGGGAAACCGAAGGTTTTGTCTGTGCGATACAGGATCAGGTTATTAAGACGAACAACTATCGGAAATACATCCTAAGGGATGGTACCATCGACATCTGTCGAGCTTGTCACCATCCTGGGGAGTCGCTTCGGCATGTCATCTCCGGTTGTTCCATGCTTTCTAACTCTGAGTATCTGCATAGGCACAACCTAGTAGCCAGGATTTTACATCAGGAGCTCGCTCTTAAATACGATCTCGTCGGACGGAAATTGCCTTACTATAAGTACTCTCCGGAGGCCGTGCTCGAAAATGACCGCGCCAGGCTCTATTGGGACCGGCCCATCATCACGGACAGGACGATTCTGGCAAATAAGCCTGATATCGTCTTGATGGACCAGGCAAAGTCAAGGATATTTTGGTGGACATTACCATCCCGTATGACGAGAACCTCGTGAAAGCCGAAACAGACAAAAGACGAAATATCTGGACCTGGCTCACGAGGTGACCGACATGTGGGGTGGGGTGCCACTGAAATTATTCCTATAGTTGTTTCTGCGAATGGGTTAATCCCAGTCAGCCTCGCTGAACATCTGAGGCGACTGGGACTCCGTGGCGGACCGCTCCGAGCTCAAATGCAGAAGGCGGTGCTCCTCGATACAGCCCGCATCGTCCGTCGGTTTCTCTCCCTGTCGCCCTAACCCTCGGCCGTCTGGTCTCCCCTGTCGAGGGCTCCCGTCTGGTTAGGTCTTAATATTTATTTATTATTTTTATGTATTTTTATGAGTTTATAACGTATATATTTTAAAGTACTTTATTTGTTTTATTTTATGTATTTTTATTTTATGTATATAAAAACCCAACCAGACGAGAAAATATAACAAATACCCTATAATAATAATAATAATAATAATAATAATAAAAGGCGTAGGAAGTGACGTCCCCATCGCCCACCGGCGTAACAGCTTAAGTGACAAAACTGTTACATCGGCGCAATCAGTCAGCACCTTGCCATGAGATGTTAGCCCCGTGTCTCAAAATACTTGAGGGTGCACAGGCCCGTCTGTGCATATGGCCTCGCTGCATTAAACGGTGCCGGTCTGGGGCGTCTTCCGTTAAATGACGCCCTATAAATGGATGATGGAATACAAGAGAATGCGTTTAGGGCCGCTGCCTGGGGGCCGCCAGGGCGCGTCTGGAGCTGGCGCTGGACGCGGCAGCATGCGGGCCGCCAGCCGAGAGCGGGGCAGCACGACCATCCGGCTCCACCCGCATCCATCATCCCCACCAGTTGGCTTGGTGTCAGCAGGGTCCTCTGGAATCCAGCAATTGGCACCCGCCACTGGTGGAGTACGCCGCATGCGATGGACGAAGAATATGAATATGAACGCATTGCAGGCGTACTTTAGGGCTAAAGGGAAGAAACCGGAGGATTTGCATATCGGGCTAGGATGCATCGCTTCTTTGCTGAGCTCGAGCCTACTGTTACTGTCACCGAGCAAAACCTTGCAGACCGAGTTCGGTATATCATCCGTTCGAAAATTTTCGATGATGCCGAACTCGAACGACTAAGACGTGAGGCTGTTCCGTCTTCGAATGAAAATGCGGTGATAGAGGATGCCGCTCCACAAAGTGCAACACGTGCAGGTGTGGATGCTGCCATGGACCTTCTTGTTACCGTAGATTCAGACGAGGGGAACAGTCGCCCAAGTTGCAGAGCAAATGAGGAGCATATTGGAAGAGGCGGTTAAGGAAACTCGCGAAAAGCCTTTCGAAAGCCGACCACGACTCCCCCGTATAATTTTAAGCAAGCGCAATTGCTCTGTCGTGAGGACCCTGAACCCGATCCTGAGTACCTTTTTGGAAACCAGCCGGGACCTCTGCGATACGGACTCCATTCTTTTGGCGCTGCATTGGCAGTCTGCCGTATTATCGGCGTCAAACTTCCCACAGCTGGACGCGCTACTAAGCAGAGTAGTGCTATCCCAGCGTGGAGACGGAGAATCGAGGAACGTATTGCAGAGGCAAGGACCCTCATTGGCAGGCTGATAAGCTTCAGGTCAGGCAATATTAGGCCGAGGATTGTGCGCTCCGTAAGGATGGCGTTCGCTGGGACTAATATTAACCTGTCTCAGCCAGGTATAACGCAAAAGCTGACGGAACGCATAGACGACCTGAAGCAAAAAATTGCAGCTTGGGGGAAACGGATAAGGCGGTATACCGAGAGGTCAAAGCGGTATAACCAGAATCGTCTCTTTCAAAGTGATCAAAAGAGACTCTATAAATCGTTGGAGCGCTCAGAAACTGGAGGGGCGGGCCAAGGACCTGATCAGGCTGACATTGTCACCTTCTGGCGTAGCCTGTGGTCAGAGCCCGCAAACCACAGCGAGGGTTCCTGGATGGAAATCGTGGCGAGACAGAGTGCAGATATTATACCCATGGACCCCGTCGTCATAACACCTGAAGACGTAGTTGAGGCGGTCCGTAGAGCCCCGAACTGGAAAAGTCCGGGGCTCGACGGGCTGCATCACTACTGGCTGAAGGGGTTCGTGGTGTGCCACGCTGTGCTCGCCAGACAGTTTCAAGAAGCTCTCGAACAGAAGTCGCTCCCGAGTCTCTTTACTACTGGAGTCACACATTTGGTTCCAAAAGATCAGGCTACCACAGACCCGAGTAAGTACCGCCCCATCACGTGTCTGCCCACCATTTATAAGACACTGACATCTATTCTGAGCACGAGAATCACCCGGCACATTAATGTGAATAGGATCATGTCGCGTGCTCAGAATGGATGTCGAGGCGGTGGTTGTGGGACCAAGGAATCGCTCCTCATCGACGCGGTCATCGGCACGGTAGTTAAACGCAACCGTCGGAACTTCTCTGCTGCCTGGATAGAATACAGAAAGGCGTTCGACTCGGTGCCCCATACATGGCTTATGAGGGTCCTTGAACTGTACAAAGTGGACGATACAGTAAGAGACTTCCTCGGGTACTGTATGGGGCGATGGAGTACGACCCTTTGTCATCTAGGTGAGCGGATGACGGCTGCGGAACACCGGATTAGGATACGACGGGGTATTTTCCAGGGCGACTGTTTGAGTCCAACATGGTTTTGCCTATCCTGAATCCTCTCAGCACGCTACTGGAGGGATCGGGGAGGGATTTCAGCTTCGGAAGGAGGGACTAGGGTGACCCACCTTTTCTACATGGATGACCTCAAGCTGTTCGCTTCCAGCCGCTCCCATTTGATGGAATTGCTTAGAATCACCTGTGATTTTAGCAATTCTATCAGAATAGACTCAGGACAGATAAGTGTGCGGCTGTCCATGTTGAAAGGGCAAGGTCACTAACACCGAGAGCATAGACTTGGCTATGCCCGTCAACATACGGACCCTTTCCGAGTCTGATACATACCGATACCTGGGTATGTCACAAAACTTGGGTGTCGATGAGGCTGGCATGAAACAGTCGGTTAGCGAAGTGTTTTTTGCACGCCTGACAAAAGTGCTTAACAGCTATTTGTCGGGAGTGAATAAGGCGCGCGCATTTAACGGCTGGGTCATGCCAGTCCTGATTTATACCTTCGGCATACTCAGGTGGACTCAAACTGACCTTAACGCCCTGGACCGAAAAGTCCGTACCACTATGACGTCTCACAGGATGCATCATCCAAGGTCGTCAGTAATGAGGCTGTACTTACCGCGGAAGCATGGCGGGAGGGGCTTTTTAAGCGCTCTCACCATGCACAATCGCGAGGTGTGCAGCCTCCGTAATTACTTTCTGGCGAAATCGGATGATTCGTTCTACGCAGACGTCGTTATAAGTGATAAAGGACTTACCGCTCTATCTTTGGCCGACGAGCAATGGCAGGACCCGGGAGTACAGAGCGTTTCCGACCGGGAGACCGTATGGAAGGAGAAAGAGCTCCATGGGAGGTTCTACAAGGTTCTACATGAGCCGTTCGTAGATACTGTCACCTCCCTCAACTGGCTACGTTTCGGTGACCTCTTTGGGAAACCGAAGGTTTTGTCTGTGCGATACAGGATCAGGTTATTAAGACGAACAACTATCGGAAATACATCCTAAGGGATGGTACCATCGACATCTGTCGAGCTTGTCACCATCCTGGGGAGTCGCTTCGGCATGTCATCTCCGGTTGTTCCATGCTTTCTAACTCTGAGTATCTGCATAGGCACAACCTAGTAGCCAGGATTTTACATCAGGAGCTCGCTCTTAAATACGATCTCGTCGGACGGAAATTGCCTTACTATAAGTACTCTCCGGAGGCCGTGCTCGAAAATGACCGCGCCAGGCTCTATTGGGACCGGCCCATCATCACGGACAGGACGATTCTGGCAAATAAGCCTGATATCGTGTTGATGGACCGGGCACAGTCAAGGATATTTTTGGTGGACATTACCATCCCGTATGACGAGAACCTCGTGAAAGCCGAAACAGACAAAAAGACGAAATATCTGGACCTGGCTCACGAGGTGACCGACATGTGGGGTGGGGTGCCCACTGAAATTATTCCTATAGTTGTTTCTGCGAATGGGTTAATCCCAGTCAGCCTCGCTGAACATCTGAGGCGACTGGGACTCCGTGGCGGACCGCTCCGAGCTCAAATGCAGAAGGCGGTGCTCCTCGATACAGCCCGCATCGTCCGTCGGTTTCTCTCCCTGTCGCCCTAACCCTCGGCCGTCTGGTCTCCCCTGTCGAGGGCTCCCGTCTGGTTAGGTCTTAATATTTATTTATTATTTTTATGTATTTTTATGGGTTTATAACGTATATATTTTAAAGTACTTTACTTGTTTTATTTTATGTATTTTATTTTATGTATATAAAAACCCAACCAGACGAGAAAATATAACAAATACCCTATAATAATAATAATAATAATAATAATAATAATAATAATTTATTTGAATCGGACAAAAAAGTTATCCATATTGAATGGTTAGTAATCCGGTTAGCAACAATTTCAATTAAAACTGTATTGTAATAAGTATTGTTAGTTTACATCTATTTGAACAAGTATCATTTATGACCTAGTACAATCCCTATCCAGTGGTTCTGGACGGGGCAGTCACTTCTACCAGATATCGCCCTTTAAAACGGTCTTTAAAACATAAACCTCATCTGAATTGAGCAGATTGGCGATCGCAGTACCAGATACTCATCGTCGCCAAGTATAACTAAACAAAATTTATATTGACAATGCATTATTAGGGAAATAATGCTACATGAAACGTATTTCAAAGACAAACAATAGTAGACGTATATTGTTTATATGCGTAGATTTACTAACGTATTATCAACTCAAAGCGATCCAGTCTTGGTGCGTTTGATACATAGTGAGCTAACTACCTCTAATACTATCCTCCCGAAGGTGTACTATGTACCACATATATGTAGTATGTGTGTAGTAGTATGTGTTTGTATCAAGTTTCTACTCTATGAAGTGTCTCTTATTATATTTTCCTAAGGATTTAGCTTTCGTATATGTGAATAAGTTTTCTCAAATAGGAAATAATTTATAAATAAATGAAAATAAATAAATATCTTCACGCCAATCCCAATTCGGGGGTAGACAGTTGACGTGTTACTTATAGTGGTTGCAGTGTTAAACTGAAGTATTAATGAAATCAAAACTGTTGTTTTAACTGTATACAGTGATAACTGAATAAGCAATATATGATATAGAGTATTTCAAAGTGAGAGTAAATATATATTGTAAGTATTTTATCATGATAAAGTAAAGCTTCTTTGTAACATGGTGACACGTGGCAAGCCTGACCCGTCCTAGTTGAGAAGCCTAAGATATAAATAGCCCCGAAGTAATGGAAAAAACTCATTTGTACAAGCCTTCGTCCTAGTGATGACGCTTGAGTCTTCTGACTCGGCTATTGTGTGTTATTCTTGGTCCCCCCTACCAAAATGTATTTATTTTACTCTGCATTACATATCGCCTTTGATAATCTTTTTTTATTAATTCCCTAGAGATGCAAAAATCTTAGCAAGCCTGTTTTGATTTTAGTCACTAACCTTCTATTAAGTCACAACAATTATTCAATTTGAGAATTTACAATACTTATTAACTAAAAACTATTATAAGCGTAGAGCCTTACTCCTTGTGGCATGGTACCAAGAACCCTGGCTGCATTTCCACGTTGAATGATTAGACTTAATCGTTGAGCGAGAAAAGAACCAGCCCTCCTGTCACCAGCGGCAACGCCCAGTCGCGGATACAATTCCTTTAGAAACTGCATCGCACGGGGATCCCATGGACTGATCGCCTCTACGGCAAATGGAAAAAATATATAGTTTCCTTTCAAAGACTCATATTTACTCAAACCTTCGCTACTGTAGGCAAGTGTCGGCACCAACACTCTTTTATGCATAGCCAGATGCACTCTTTGGGGCACTTTCTGCTTGTTCGTGAAAGGTTCCAATGCGACTATGTTACCGGCATTTACCATCAATGCATTCCATCTTACGTAAATTTAGAACCCAGGCACACAAAATTATTCGCTTGTCAGACTTCCACCGAAGATGTTTTCGGGACAACATGACAAGCGTTGAGCCCGACGTCGTGTTTATGTCCAAGCCAACGATGTAATTCGTACATAAGTTTTTGAAAAACTCATTGGTACTGCCACCTGGGAATCGAACTCGGGTCCCTTGACTCAAAACTCCGACCACTCAACCACTCGACTATCGTGACTTATACTTAAAATGTAGTTACTATGGCGATATAAAAAAATTCGTGGTAACCTGGGTAGTAACGTAAGCTGAGACCTACATCCTCGGTAGTGCCCCTGTGGTATTGTAAGGTGAACCAATTGCATATTCACAACCTTTTTTTTGAAGTTTCGACACGTGAAGAGAAAGAATTGCAATGATTTTTTATTTTAAAATGATATAAGTTGTTTTGCTATAATTAGTATCAGTTCGTTACCATTTATCACCTTATCTTATATAAAAATATAATTTTGAAAATAATTAAGAAACTCATTAATATTATGTAATGCAGAACTATGTAAATATTTTCTTAAATAAGAAATCAAATTGGCATTTTCTTCTCTGAAAGCAAGACTAATCTTTTATTCATTAATATTTATCTAAAACAATAATAAGCTTTATATTTCGGATAACTAAGACTCATAAAAGAGTTTTGAATTTCTATGAGTCTAGAAATTATATTTTATCTTAAAGGCATTTCCCAAAACAGGGTTAAGTCAGAGGTCAAAACTGAGTTCTCTCGACTCACATTTAACCGCATCTTATTATGAGAAAACGTCACAGGTTGAGAGTATGTCCAAGCTAACGATATAAATCGTACCAAATTGAAAAAAACCTTTTTGGTACGAACCTAACTCCTAAGGATCGAACTCTCTCGAATTCCTATCACCCCACACCTCGATTATAATATCATCGCTTTAATGTTATAATTCAATCATCTCTAGGAACAACAAAGGATTAAGGTATCAGGAATATTTAATGTCAATATGGATTAAATTTGTACGCCTTAATTCAATTTGAAAGACGCAAACATTATCTTAAAACAATTAATAATTCAATGTCAATAGTGCTATCCATTGTTCAATTTGTCAAAACAGTAAATAACTCTTCACTTAATCGATAGGATGTACAAGTAGATTCAATTAATCTTATTTGTTATTAATCTCCGCTGTGTCTGGTTCTTCGTTTGTTGTTGAAATGAGACAAGTAGACATAAGACGTCTTTGAATTGATTGTTACAAAAATTTAATTTCCAAGAGATGTTATAAGAATTTTTTTATTCTTTACCCTATAATTATTATTATTGTTTTTACGCATTCCCAATCCACGAGTCAACTCGAATCAAATAACTAAGTTGAAAATAACTTTACATCTTCGATTTGACATTCTATATTGACTTGTTAATGAAGTCGGAAAGGATTTTAACAAATTAGGTAAACCTTGAAGATAATAAAGACATGAGAATTTAATTTTAATCAAATACAAATAAAAAGGATCTTACTGTAAGCTACAAATAGTGGAAGTCACTTTACTAGCGAAATTATTTAAGGATGCCTACTTAAATTCGGGCGTAATAAAACGGCTTGTTTAAATTTTGTAAGAAATAATAATTTCTTGTATTTTCGCGAATGCTAAACATCTTAAATAAAACGATTTTCGTATTTAATCGCGTTTTTTAATTAGTTTTTAAAAAACTTTTTTTACTGCACATCCGTGGTCACGGGGATACTGAGGTCTTACCCTCAAATAAACTTACTGCATTCTTGAAACATCTTAATTCCATCCATACGAAAATTCAATTCACGATGGAGTCAGAGGCAAATAATTCTTATTCTTTCCTAGATGTTCTAGTAATTCGGAATCCTGATAACACCTTAAGCCACACTGTATATAGAAAAAAGACCCATACCGATCATTACTTAAACGGTGATTCTCACCATCATCCATCATAGTTATCTACCGTGGGTAAATCTTTGTTTCAGACAACACGAGGGATCTGTGACAGTAAACACCTGGCCGCCGAGCTTCAGAACGTCAAGCAAGTTCTGCACGACAAGCTTCGAGTTCCGCGCCTACGTCACAGTGACGGAGTGAAGCCGGCCACGGTCGAACGGGAGCCTGCTGTATTTCCATACATCTTTTACTTAAGATTTGTAAGAAATGTCAAAATCTACTCCGGTTCACAAACTAGTAGAAATTTAAAGCACAATTAGTTTAATTTTACTAGTGTTTACTTTAGAGCTTTATTCCAATAATTATATGTTAACTAGTTATTTAAATATAAATAAAATGTCCTAAAATAAACATAAAAAACAGCAAAGAAAACTCTCATGAAAAGATTATATTTTATGGTTACGACTCGGCATACAAAAGTTTCTCTTTTATTTAGACTCTTGCAAATTTAATGACGGAATTCTTATACACAACACACGCAAAGAAATGAAGCTAAAAATAGCTTAAAATTATAATTATTCCTTAGCATAGTATTGACTTAAATAATTTATTATGACATTATTTTAATGTGACATTTTTTCGTTAGTGGAACAATTTGTTTAGTGATATGACACCTAAATTTTAACAAAATTTTTTATTGTTGAAAAAAATAAATAAAATAAATATCTTTCCGCCGTTCTCAATACAGCGTTGGACAGAGATCTAGACAGTTAAGTCGTTTCAACCCACATTCCACCGAAGATATTTTTGGGACAACGTGACAGGTGGTGAGCCAGTCGCCGTTTCAATGTCCAAGCCAACGATGTAATTCGTACATAAGTTTTTGAAAAAAAAAAAAAAAAAACTACGAGCCTGCCACCTGGGGATCGAAATTCCGACCGAACACCACTCGGCTATCGTGACTTTTTCTTTGAAGTTGAAGAACATATTGTTGAAGGTAGAAAAATGAGCAACAGAAGTTTAGAAATTCGTCAAGTTCTGTTTATAAATAGCTAAATGTTTGGGAACTTTGTGCAAAAATCTAAGCGCCATTTGTTACATCATAATGTTGATAAGATGTAAATAAAGTAAGAAAAGAATTATAAAGCAACAACTCCGAATTTTTAAGAAGCGGCGTGTCAGCTGGCATCCGAAACGAGGTGACAGTGAAAAATTTCAAATTCGGTCGCCACAGTGTCGACATTCCACGCCAAGACATTGAAAATATTTATTTTATCCTTAAATCTGTTATAACATAAATTTTTGACATATATTTTAATTTTTTTTATTCTAGATAGCTGAGTTGTAATTGGAGTAAAGAGACCCGAGATCGATCCCCAGGTGGCAGGCTCGTACCAATGTGTTTTTCAAAAACTTACGTACGAATTATATTGTTGGCTTGGACATAAATATGGCGATAGGCTCACCATCTGCCACGTTATCCCAAAAAATGTCGTCGGTGTAAGGTGGGTTGAAGGGTTTAATTGTCTAGTCCTCTGTCTGTCCCTGTATAGGGAATGGCGTGAAGCTCTAAATAGTTTCAAATTTGCAGTCCACTTAAATTAAAATTGTGTAAGTGAGGTCTGCCTTGTAGTAAGGCGAATTAATAATACAACAGTAAATAAATATCTTTTTGATTACTATTACACTGAAATGATACAAAAGAAACACTTAAGCGAAACTCTTAAGCATGATTGTCTCGGCACAAGAGTTCAGTTCAATACTCGACTAGGGAAATCTGAGCGATTTTTCTACTGTAGAGTTATAACGAGATAGGTATGAGTTGCCTAGACCGAAATCATATCAATATTAAAATACAGATCAAAAATGCAAAAGTAAAATTGTAACTTCATCGGCTATTTTTTACGTGAACGCATATTTCATTCCATTTTGTTCACTAGTTTCAACTTAATTAAATTAAATATGCGTATTCATAAATTTAAGTTATAAAACTTGACTAATTAAGGTGAGAAATGTAAATGCTAAGAAACTTTTCTAAAAGAATATCAAAAAATAATTTATTATGTTTTTCATAATGTTAATAATATAATGATTAATTTTTACTAAGCTGTCAAACATACCTCTTCTGTCGCACTATTTACTAACACACTAAGTAAAATTGTGTTTATGAAATGACGATGAAGAAAAGATGAAATGTTATTTTATTATGAACTATCAAAATTTCATTATGTTTTTGAATCAAAAAGTGTAACTCGATAGTGTTTAAAATTGGCAGAAAGATTACAAGAAACCTAATTTTTTAAAATGATGAAAGCGCTACAACGCTTTTGCAAAATAAATTAAAATACTCAGCGTTAATATACTTAAATTGGCTTAGTAGTTCATGACATGCCTTATTTACCTAAGTATCCCATAATAACCATAACTTAAGGTTTATAGAGGGGACTTTAATTTTTAAAGTACGACAATTTTACAAGAGTTACAGTTGTATATTGAATATACTTAAAAGTTAAGAGCATAAGAAGAAATACGTCGAAGTTCGTTTCAGCTTTATTTCTAAGAACCCATACAAATCGACGACAACGTAAATCATTGTCATCCCGTAATACACTTTTTACAACAGTTGTGACTCTGTTTGCAAATCTGAGTTCATTTTAAAATTTTATTATTAAACGTACTTAAATTTGATTATTAACTGTACTGGACTGTACTCTTCAAAATATAAGGGATTTTTTTGAAGATTTTCATAAAATTTTTCATGTCATCTCTTATATCTGGCTGATTCATATAACAAGATATACTTACTCATAAAATAAAAATAGACATTACTCAATGTATTTGCAACGTAAGAAAGTTAGACGATGTGAATGTTTGATATAACTTCCTAACCGTTAATTATTCTTCGGAAGAGTTAATATTTGTTTTGCCGTGGAAGTGTGTCTGGCATTCTATTTGTTCAAGAAAAGGAGCAACCAGTAATGAATTTCTCAGAAATTTGAGTCTGGCGTTTAATTAAAATATAGGAATTCTGGAGTAACGGATAGCAATTTGAAAGGACAGGATGGAAGGAAGGAATGACATTTCTACTAATTTGAATATAGTTATTAAGTTTAGTTTCAGAACTATTTATAACATTAACATTGTAGAATATTTATTTGGTAGTAACTAAAACTATCCACGACACCTATATACAATTATACAGATTAAAGTTATCTAAAATGATCTTGGTGGTGTGATAGGAATTTGAGTTCAAAAGACCCGAATGGCATCCACACGTGGCAGGTTTGTACCAATAGGTTTTTTCAAAAACTTATGGACGATTTATATTGTTGGCTTGGACATAAAGAGGGCGACGGGTTCCCCACCTGTCACGATTTCCCAAAAATATCTTCGGTGGAAGGTGACTTAATCTAGACCTCTCTTCTCCTGTGTTGGGAATGGCGTGAGGAAAACAATTTTTAAGATAACTCTGAGGTTATCCTAAAAAAAAAACGACGTAGATGAGATTTTGTATATAGTTTACAGTTTTATTTCTAAATACTTTAATAAAAAAGAGTTTTTTTGAAAAGTATACCAATAGAAGCACGTTCGCTCGCGCGTTCGCAGATATCAGAGGTATAAAATATATAGGACCACTTTTGTGTATAGGAACTTAGGTAAACTTCGTACATTAAGACTTGTGTGTGTGTGTTCATAGTCACATACTCGTAACTAACTAACTGTACTTGGTATTTACTGCATTATGTCAGTTGATCTTTGTACAGGTCGTAAGGTAATATGTAAAGCTCTATGGGAGTTTGAAGTTTGCCATTCGTATATCGTGTCTCAAATCGTCCCTTTAGTTTTAATTTAATAAATTTCTAAAGCCACCCAAACACTATATACACAATAGGCTATCGTGACTTACTGTTGAATTACTTACCTTAATGTATGTATTTATTCATAACTAGATTGCCCACGCGGTTTTGGCCGCAGTTTAACATGGAACCCTAATTATGTTATTTAGCAAATATAAAAGTAGGTTATGTTACTCCTTATAACATTAACTATTTGTTAGTGAAAGTCCTGTAAAAATCGGTCCAGACGTTTCAGAGATTAGCCTGAACAAACAGACAGACAGGTAGACAGAAACTGTAAAAAATGTTATTTTGGTGTATGTATCTATATGTATATGAATATATACATATTCATATACATGTAGTGAAAAACGGCTATTTCAATATTACAAACAGACACTCCAATTTTATTTATATATATATATATATATATATATATATATATATATATATATATATATATATATATATATATATATATATATATATATATATATATATATATATATATATATATATATATATATATATATATATATATATATATAGATGTTTAGATTATAAGAATAGATAAGTGAGGATAACGCACATTTCCAAAAATATTTGTGTGTACAACTAATTGATAGGGTTTTACACCCTTGCCCCATTTGTCAGTATTTTTTATTGGCAATATATTCTCTGTTCCTGCCAAGTAGCTTTTTCCTTATCATGGACTCCTGTCGGTGCGAGTGAGTTACGACTGATACGGCTTGAACTAAGTTCTATCACAATTTTTCAGCAAATCGCAAGGAACATGGAAGTTAAAAACGAATAGTTAAATTGTAACTGCTTACTCGTGGTCGGGCCATGCTTTTCTATGGCACAGTCTGTCAAAATTGCTAAAATTAGTATAAAGTAATTTGAAAATACAAGCGGAAAGTATATTATTTTAGATTATTTTTCTGAAGAGAACATTAATTACAATGCTAGAAATAACATGTTTTTTTATTGAAAAATCAACAGCATTACAGAAAATATCTTAAATCAAGAATACTTACAAATCATAAGTACGGCTAGTAACAAGTTTCCTCTACATAAAGCAAGTATATATAGCAAACATATTATCAATAGTGATACATGATGACAATAGTACATTATTACAAGTACTCTATAATTATATTACCGTATTCGGTATCTACACATTATTTGTATATAAATATGGAAGTAGTAATTATAAAAATATATTAGTACATATATTTTATCATTTACATTATTAGTACATTATTACTTGATTCCAAACTTTTATGCTACATTTAGTTAAAATTTACATATGATTCAAGGAAATATGGTAATAATTGATACTGAAAAATTATTTGCTCTTTTTGTGAACATTTATGGCGTGATTTTTATGTATTTATACGTTGAAAAAACAAATTAATTTCTTTAAATGTATCATTGTATGTTTGGGGCAGACAATAGCGTTATGTGCAATTCTGCTTACATCTTATTAAAATCCCTTTTCTTTACTTAACAGCCCATTCCGAGTCCTGTGCTGAACATAGGCCTCGCCTAAAGTTTGTTATAAAGAACGGTTTAAACCATCTGCCTCCATCGATTCCACGCAACTTTCCTCAGGTTGTCACGCAAGGTATAGGAGTGTAGGACGACGAGTTGAGAGAGTTTGTCTTATACTTTATTTGCTTAAATAAGGTTGCCACTTAAGAACCTTAATTTTCTCCCAACGATTATACGAGGAACTGCTTCGTACTATGTGGCCGGCCACAATAGCGCGCTGATCTTTACGGTTATGATGGTCACTAATTTCTGCTTCAGACCAAAGTTTACAACAAGTGCAACATGCACCAGGGATGAGGTGCGAAATCGAAACCTGATTTCACCGAGACCGATTTAGACCGAATGAGGAAGCACTAAATTACTTAACGTGCTATGGACAGGATAATGCTCAGAGTTTATATGCGTGATAGAATCCACTAAGGAATTAAGGCATGTATTAACATATTCACGTCACGATAGCCGAGTGGTTGGGTCGTCGGAATTTCGAGTGAAAAGACCCGAGTTTGATCCCCAGATGGCAAGGTCGTACTAATAGGTTTCCAAAACTTATGTACGAATCATATCGTTGGGTTGACATAAAGACGGCGACGGGTTCACTACCTGTCTAGATGTAACAAAAATATCTTCGGTGGAAGGTGGGTCAAAAGGACTTAATTGTCTATACTATACCTCTGTCTACCCCTGTATTGGGAATTGCGTGAAGGTATTAATTTTTTATAATAACATATTCACGTTTAAAACTTGCAAAATAATTTAAAACTTATCAAAACCATTTAAGACTACGGAGGCTAGTTACATTATAACTTATTTTCGTAAACTTAGTAACGAGACAGAGCTTAACATTAATTTCTCCTACAACTCCCACAAACTAAGTTTCATCATTACGAATAGATGGTATCTTAACATTTTTGTGTTTCAAAATTATTAAACACTTGTAGCTGATGAGATTATATGTGTCTATTTATATTTTTTGACAGTCAGTGATATCATTTTTTTATCATTACTTATTTCCAATTATTGGAGTTGTCAGCGGTGTAGAGAATTTATTTTTTTTAGTCCTTTTGACATATGCAACAATGAATTTTAATAACATGCAGTTTTACCAAGTGATAACGATTGCAAGTATTAATTATAGAAAACAGTTTACTACTGTTTTTCATTAAATCAAGGTAAAAAAGAGCTCACAGATCATCGGTAAGTGACTACTGGTTTAGTTTTATCATGTTTGCCGTTAACGAACCTGAACCTGCTAACGATTGAATCCGTAGAAAAATAAAACAGTTACTTATGCTTTTAAAAAGTCTCGAAAGCCGAATGGTTGGGGGGTCGGAATTTCGAGTCAAGAGACCCGAGTACGATCCCCAGGTGGCAGGCTCGTACCAATGGGTTTTCTCAAAAACCCATGTACATAAAGACGGTGACGGGCTCACCATCTGTCACGTTGTCCCGAAAATATCTTCGGTGGAAGGTGGGACGAAGGGACTTAATTGTCTAGACTAGACCTCTGTCTACCCCTGTATTGGGAATTGCGTGAAGATATTTATTTATTTTATTTTATAGTCACGATAGCCGAGTTGTTGGGTGGTCGGAATTTCTAGTCGAGAGATCCGAGTTCGATCCCCAGGTGGCAGTACCAATGAGTTTTTCAAAAACTTATGTATGAATTTCATCGTTGGCTTTGACATAAAGGCGGCGACGGGCTCACCTCCTGTCACTTTGTCCCGAAAATATCTTCGGTGGAAGGTGGGTCAAAGGGACTTAATTGTCTAGACTTGACCTCTGTCTACCCCTGTGTTGGGAATTGCGTGAAGATATTTATAGTTATTTATTTATTTATTTTTACTTATGCTTTTTCACATCTGAAGACTTAAACACTACAACAGTGTGTTAGTGTGATATTATTTCGTTCAACTCATATGCAGAGAATTAGAAGAACTATTAACATTTGAGTCAAGAATATGAGAATAGTTACTAGCATAAATGACCAGATAAAAAATTATTAACAAATTTTCTTCATCGTTCTTCTATTTTAGAATAAAAATGTTCATCCTATTTTGCTTAAATTTCATATATTAGTCTGAAATGAGTGCTCATATCGGGTTGACTTTGATGTGGGTGCTTTAAGTTGACGCATATTGTCCTCTATATTACATCGCAGCTTTGTTGTTTTATACCCTTACTGTCCTATGGCCACAACTCAGTCACATTGTATTGAAACTTCCCGCAGGATCTTTTAACTTTCCAGAGTAAAAAGCAACATATCTGTTTTCGGACACCCAAATACTACAAATCAAAATACGCTAAGGACAATCTTGCAGATATTTCCTAAATGAATATTATTTTGGGATCAAAAGTATGAGACTAATGGTTTAGGACGACGATTGCGAGCTATAATGTCGTAAGTTTGAATCCACACTTCCTCTATTGTCGTAATTGGCTCCAGGCTCAAGTGTAGCAGATAGTTAGAGTGGTTACGGGATAATAGTAATATGTGTTATTTGGGATTGCTATAATTGTTTAAAAAATTATGTGAAGGTATTGTTGTACGTTGTAGAGATAAGCGGCAGAATTGAAGCCTCGGCTATTAAAGTAGCAGTATTTTGTGCTGCAAGTCAAATCACTTATTAATCAATATAAGAAATCAAGAAATTAATACGTCATCCATCGATTGTCATTTTTTTAATCTACCACGGAGCTAAAGAGGTTATTTTATCGGAGAAGAAACAGGCAAAAAACCCTAAGGTATCATCTTTATTTAGTGTTTTTAACACAGTATTTTTTTTTAAATTTTAATTAAAAATGTTATGCGACTGATCCCAGGGTTATTGCATACATCATACCAGTGATGATTGTGAAACATCACTTAAAATCAACCTTAAAAGGCGGGAAACCAATATGCAGGCGGATGTACAAATCAGTACACATACTTAAACAGTTTGCTCGTCTATAAAAATAAATATATAAATTTAGTTTGGAAATTATTTTCAATTTCACCACACTTAAAACTTTAATAAGCTTTAGATAGATGAGCTAAAGCACTAGATAATTTCTAGTAGTTTATACCCTGTAAACTATCCGAAACTTTGGTTTTTGTTAACTTTCTGTTTGCTAGAATTAAGTTTGTGACGTGTTTCCCGTAGTTGCAAGTTCAAATAGTTTAGATAACTCCGGTGAGGGTACGTTTCTCATACAATTTATTACTTTCGAGTCTCACGAGAGATGAATTTTAATTAACAGTTAAATTGATATTTGGATCAGGTAAAATTAAAAAGTAACAAAAACCTTGTTGTTAACAAATTTATCTATTGATGTTTTGTATTTAAAATATTACAAGGAAATAATCACATGACGATATTAAATATGTAAATATACGAAATAATAATTTGGAAGTAAATAATTGATGAATAGACAACTCGACAGAGTAGTTGGGATAGTTTGCTCGTTAGAATCCCGTTAGAGAAAAGTATTAGTATGATAAATATAAGTGTTTATATAAGTTATTATGGATTTTTGTATGTATTCGTATATATTAATGTAAACACATATCCATATAAGTGTATTGGACATTATTTCAGCCAAGGGCTGATTCCCTGTCTCTTTGACCCTTCTTAAAATAGTCGATACGACTTTATCTTCACGCCGTTCCCTGACACTGGGGTAGACAGAGGCCTAAAAAATTAAGTGTTTGCGATCCACCTTCCACCGAAGATAGTTTTTGGGACAACATGACAGGTGGCAAATCTGTCGCCGTCTTTATGTCCAAACCAAAGATATGTAAAAATCTCATTTGTACGTGTCTAGTGTGTACCTCTGTCTATTCCAGTGTTGGGATAATGTGTGAATGACTTAATTTATATTAATTTTGCAGCTATAACGCACAGAAATAATTACAAATTAGTTTAAATTTAAGAAAGAAATATAAATCAACGTAAACGAATACTCACTGGGACTACGAAGCTGTTGAAACTAAACAAGCAAGCGATTCCGTACAATACCGCAGTTAAAGTTACCGCAACCGATCTCGGATAGTACAGAGAGTATCGCGTAACTAAAAGAAAACTAACAACTATTACGATACTTTTCTTTCCAAACAGAAACAAGCGAAATATAAACAAACATAGTTGTTGATCGATTGTCCAAAGCCTATATTGCATATCCGAAGGCTTACATGAAAAGTGGATTAAAAGTACTTACTTGTCTAGGCCTGTCTACTCAGTATTAGGGAAAAAATAAAATAAAATAAATAAATATCCTCACGCAATTCCCAATACAGGGGTAGACAGAGGTCTAGTCTAGACAATTAAGTCCCTTTGCCCCATTTTCCACCGAAGATATTTTCGGGACAACGTGACAGACGGTGAGCATTCGTACATAAGTGTTTTGAAAAACCTATTTGTACGAGCCTGCCACCTGGGGATCGAACTCGGGTCTCTCGACTCGAAATTTCGACCACCCAACCACTTGGCTATCGTGACCTTTTTTATTAAAAGTTTCCCTTTTGGGAAACAGCGTGAAGATATAAAAAAATGAGGCGTCGTTTCTATAATCGTTTTCATTCGGCAAATGGTTTGGTCATCAAACGTCTGTGTATTTTAATTTTGACAATTTTATTTTAAGATGACCGAATCGAAAATACTTATTGCAAAAAGCATAAGAGCAAAATGCTCCTCGCAACTGTCGAAACTATTTCCATCTGAAAATTTTCAAATTAACACAATTTAAATTGATATTGAGGAAAGTTAACAAAGTGCAGGCTGTAGGAGAAGTTATATGATTGATAGGGAACTAATTTGAAACAAAGTTACAGACTTCGTATGTTAGAGGAAAAATTGTTAATCTGGTATATCGGAAACCGGTTTACTTTATGCTGGGTATGGATACTAGCGTTGAGGATGGATCGAATATGGGCACAGCACACAAATATTCTGGTGGGTGTTTGTGTGTAGTGCCACGTGGTATTGATCTTGAATTGAACTATCTACTACCATACCTCTACTGTACTCTAACCTATCTACTACTCTTTCCAATAAATATAATAACCGAACACAATAATAATGCTGTCGTCTGTACTTTAGTTTGTTTTTTTTTTTTAGTTATGTCGTCTTTCCATTCACACTCGCTTTATACATTCTTATTACAACCAAATAAGATTTGTCGTCATGTATACATAACGTACATACATAAAGGTCTGTATGTACAAAGTTTCCTGTAAGAAATAGGAAGAGAAGGGTTTGCTATAATTGCCATTGTTGTCTGGCATATTGGCGATAGCTGTACCAGACTATTCACATCTCCGAGAGTTCTGCCGATCATCGGTCTTACAAATTTTAATCTTACATGTGTTGCAACATGGTAAAGGCTATTCCTTAAGTCACCTCTTACGACACCTACTGGAAGGAAGGGGGGTGTGGTATTCTTACGATACCACACGGCATCACCCGTTATATTTAAGCTTTAAATAGATTTATAAGAAGATACATATTGATTAATAATATAAAAGAATAAGTAAGTGTACAAGAAGTCTGAAAGTTATTCGTAATTTTTCTTTTATTTGTCAAAATGGAAAATATGTTTATTGCTAGTGGAGAATCAGTGAAAATCGTTACGATAACAAGTTCCCGTTGCTCGTATGATTTCGGTGTATTGCCTAGCTGTAGTCCAATTATAATAGTTTATCCTCTACTATTAATCAACACTGTGCACATGTGTTGGTTGTTTTATATGACTACAATGTTATTTTTTGTCATTTATGTCAGTATTACTTACTTATTTAATGGCCTGTAAAAGTCCAATGCAGGAATAAGGCCCCTCCGTTGTAAAATATTTACCAAGCGAATTGGTGTTGTAGTTCTATAGTTAGTCGTTAGTCGTCGCCCCGCATAACAGATGCGTTGCCGGCCTTTGAGCCCCCCCCATTTATGCAACAACTAAAGCTGATGCGTGGCTCTGCCAGTGTCACACAGTACATAAGTGGTTGACAGGCAGAGAATGCTTTAAGCATTATGTCCGCCTTTTGTACTTATATATTTTATAAGGTTCATAAATTTAAATAAATAAATAAATAAGTACAGCATACTTCAACATTTCGACCCACAGATGCCGCAGTTTGTCTAGAACAAAAAGTTATGATGAGGTACAAACATATTACTTTTGTCTATTTACTAAAACTATATTTTCTAAACCGTGATCTTCCCCGTATAGTGTACGTATAACGTGGTGTGGTATGTGTTTCTTTTTTTTTAGTTTCTACATAATTTATTTTGAAACGAACACAACTTTGGCCAAATTTTAATGCCAATGCATTTTCAAAGCTCTATTGATGTATACTTAATACCGTTATGTAACATAGAGTGTGCCAAAAATTGTAGCTAAACCATGCTTTGGCAGTCAGCGTTGCACTTATTGCGGCAGCAATGTGAACCATTTGGTAATGAAACTTTAATAAAATTAAATCTCTATAGACGAAATTTAAATTAATGTTGTGAAATGTATGTGAATGTTTATGTATGTTAATGTTTAAGTAGGTATTATTTACTGTAAGCACGGTTGTTAGCACGGACGCTAAGTACTTAAATGTACTATCAAATACTGTTTCGTTGGTTTAGGCACTAAGAATGTGACGGGGTCAATAATCTCTGGTAAAAATTTTGGTTGTGGTTTTAAAAGCCAAAATATACTTGTGAACATTACAGATTACGGTATAACGCCGAGAAAAGTTTTTTTTATTTTTTTTTACAATTTTCTAACCTTCGTAGGTTTTAAAGCAATATGGATAGATAAAGGATTTACAATTTAGGTTATGCTTCGTTGCTGCGAAGTGCGATTTTAGGTAAGCCTCTTCCATATGACCATAATCATCATGATCGTTAGATGAGTTTTTAACCGCAGAACCAGGCATCCTTATATCTTAATTATGCAATTTTATTAATTTTTAAAGCATGACACGGGCTGAAAGCTGATACGGGCGGGATTCGAACCCGCGACCTTCGCCGATCCGTGGGGTCGCCACGTACTTTTATCCTTATATCTTACTATACTGTACTTTAATTTTTTGGTAGCGAATTTAAATATTATGTTTACGTCATTGCCCATACTGGGGTAGATGATGTCTCGTTGACCCACTTTTCATCGGGGATTATTTGAGGCAATGAAGAAGTGGATGTGTACAAGTGTGCGAAAGTGAAATTACAGGTTACGCAATTTCGCCTAGAGACAACAATCGCAAGTATAAATTATCCTCATAAGTAGAATTTCATACTTTTTTCCTGTATTTTGTTATCATTATTAACTATCAATAACAATACAGCCATGGGGTAGCCTACTACACGGTAGTTAGTAAATGTATGCAGGTGGCTCAGTACCGTTTAGAAGCAACTTTTGAAAAGCTGTTAATACTAGACTTGTATTACATGAAAGTAATACTTCTTGATTTACTTTCATATAATACAAGTCTAGTTGTCTGTGAATCAATAATAATAAATAAATATTATTTAATAAATATATATAAGAATAAATTTCACATTTGTTAAAATTATCTAGAACAATTCTTTTCCATTGTATTTCTGTCCTCCGCAATACGCTTTTAGGTCAAACTTAAAAGTTTTGTCACGCGTTTGGCAATCAGCAGGGCACTCACGCTTAATTTGGTTGAGAACCACGTATACATATGTAAACTAAAGTTTTCCTCCTTTTATTTCCAGAATAGTGACGAAGAATATGCCATGAATACACTTTTAACGTTTCAAGATTTATAGAAGTTTATTTGTAAAACGAATTTTTCAACCATACACACCGTGCCAGATTTTCTTATTAAAAATCAGAAATTCAAAAATAATTCGGATTACACGTAAGGTATACGAACCCGCGAGCTCCGCCATATCATGGCGATAGTGTCCCTTCTAAACTACCGTCCTATTCACATCAGATAAACTTTTCAATCGTACAACTTTTAAGGCGTTGGCGACATCAGTCAGAAGTTATGTTAACTTTTAACTTAATGTAAACCTTTAACTTAACTTTATGTTCTTAACGTTACTGTTATGACAAAATTATTAATAAAGGCACTTATGTTTATAACATAAATAATGATACAAATACAAATAATAAAAAAAATATGGCGACTTCCGTGTATGAATGGCGTAGCGTACACCGTACACACCGGTTTTCATGGTGTCACCAGCTCTGAAGGTCCGGGTTCGATTCAATGCAATTTTGTGATGTTGTTCCTATCTATGTAATGTCCTTGTAATTATAATTTTAATTATTTTTCAGTCCAGTATTTTGTTCATCCACCACATAGTAAATTAACAATTAAAAAATTTCTCCAAAAATTCCAGTGATACGGGCAATTGTTATCGAATCGAATCCATGTCACGATCGTGCAATGAAATTAAAGCAAATCCCCTGCCTCTATCGCTATCTGTTTTTGTTCCTTTTCATTTTCTATAACAATAATCCAAGTTAGGTGACCAAATCTATTTTTTGTTTGTAAAAATTTCATGTCACTACGTCTATCCATGGTCTCAACCGCGATAGGCTCACCATTTATATTGTCTTTAATAAGCTCTGCCTACCATAATATGAAAAATTGCGTAAAGATTAAAAAATTAAACTCCGAAATTGCTTTCATTTTATTAAATGAAAGCAATTTCGGAGTTTAATTTTCTTTCTTTCTTTTCTTTCTCTTGGTTATTAACCAATAGTAATAAAATTATCATATATAACTAACTAGGTCCGACTTAAAATAAAAGAGTATTTTTATTTCGATTTATATGTAATAAAGTTGTATATGTCTCCCGGATGTCTAACACTGCTATGGCCAAGCGCGTCTTCTATTCTGAACTTTATAATGGCAAGCGAAAACATGGCGGCCAATTACTGACAATTACTTACGGGCTGGATAACCAAATTTAATACACAAATTTCATCAGATCAGTAATGCTAAGTAACGCCTAAGTTGTGAGGTGAGATAGCTGATCCCAAGCAGAGCTGTTTTGCCTTTACGAGATTAGGCTGAAAAACCAGCTAACAGTTCATTTGTTGGTAAGTTTTGCTGGTCGTTACGTATAAGTATGTGTATATGTTTAGTACGTCATTTAGATGACGGTGAGTCTTGCCGACCCAATGGACGATAAACTTATGCGTCTAATAGTTCGATAATCGTACGGTTAGCGGCAGCCGTTAGTATAATGTACCTACGTAGATAATATCTATATTTGTATACAAGTAACATTTGTATCTTTGACATGTTTAAGGAATTTAGCCTAAAGAAATAGATAGAGACAAATAAATAGCGACAATATAACATACATTATTCAAACTACCAGGTAAGTAGCTAACACTTGTGTTATGAAATCTGAAACAACTACTATAGGTACTATAATTACCAAGACCCAAATTAATTTAGAAATAGCGATTTTCTCTTTTGAGCCCTCGGCGAATCGAACTTCAAAGCTGACGACACATTAAAACCGCTAAAATACGTCACTCAACCTTGGAGGTCATTAAAATAAATATATACTTTATCGATGTTTAAGCTGTAAATAATAAGCTCGTATTCAAGTGATTGTCCATGTTTAATATACGTCATTTACTTCTTTAGAACTTGTTCTTCTTAAAACTCTATCAAAAGTCCATTAATGAACATAGAGATCCCGGACAGTGTGCCATAAACAATGGATCTAAGGCTAAACGGCGCCGACCTACAAGACGTAAAAAAATACCGTCACACATTCGTGCGCACACACACACACACGTTTATTTTAACATACCTAAAACATACCTATTCTAAATATAGAATTATGTAAAAAATACAGACAATTACAAGCAACTCCGGCACACAAATTAGCAGTTATTTTTGATGTTATATTATACCTTTGTCCTTCTCTTGAATATAACTATGAACTTTAGCCCCATTTTTGTAAGATTAATACGGCGTTACAACATTTTTCATGCATAATGTTAGATTATGTTTTAAAATATGTAACATGAAGGAATTACTTATTTAGTAAACGATTTTTGTAAATTAACATTGTATGTAATCATGCTAGGGTTATATATTTGTGTTCCTGCTTTTGATTTTACATTTAAGATAAGTTACCTGTGATAAACCCCCCAAAGGCTATCAGTTCTTCGAGCTATGTCACCGGCCTGTTGCCACTTTCGCGTACTGATCTTAACGGCTATGTCAAGTATAAGTTCTGCTGCTGATAATACGTATAGTGTCACAATTAGATTCCAGAAGAAATAAAATCCATCCATGAAGCCAAACTCCAAACTTGCCCAATCAGCTGAATCGAGTAAGTAGCAAACACCTACGTTAGTTTAGGTATTGTAAATAAGGATTTCCAATATTTAGAAGTATAAGTATTGTGTACAATTGCCAGCGGTAAACCGAAAGATTTCCTCGTGTTCTGTTTCATACATTCACGTGCGGAGTTTCTACTGAGAATCTATTATTTGATTTTCATAATTAGCGTCACATATTTTGAAAGATATCCATTGATTTGCGTGTGTCTGTTTATCACATGAGATAAATGATTGCGAAAAGGGGGACGTCTTGCTTCTATTTGCCTACCCCAGTATTGAAAAATTACATGAAGATAACGTAGAATAAAAATAAGAGATGACAAGAGACAATAAAAGGTGACGAGCAAAACAATAAAGTGCTATAAATTATAAATAGCATTATTTCTGCTACATTGTTCTACTTTAAACACTCCTCTATTGTCAGAATACATGCAAGACTTGTTGTTGACTTACAAAGGCCTTTGGTTTCCTATAACCAAATAACCTCAAATAGAGCGTAGTTATCGTTAAAGTTAATTTTTTTGATTTTATAATAAATAAATAGTAGAAAACGAGAGACACACACTTACATTCATTCAGACATACGTTCAAATACAACACATCAAGTAAAAAAAAGATCTTCATGCAATTCCCAATAGAGGGATAGACAGAGATCTCGGCAATTAAGTCTTTTCGACCCACTTTCCACAGAAGATATTTTTAGGACAACGTGACAGGTGTTGAGCCCGTCGCCGTATTTATGTCCAAGCCAAGGATATGAATCGTTTTTTTTTTATAGAAAAGTGAGGCAAACGAGCAGTTGGCTCACGTGATGGTAAGTGTCACCGCTCATGAACACCCACAATACCAGAGGCGTAGCAGATGCGTTGCCTCCTTTAGAGTGCCCCCCCCTCCCGAATTGGGGGAGGGAGATGTGTGGGCTACTAGTTACCTGCACTTACCAGACAATTATATATTTCACGCCGGTATTCTGTGAGGCCGTGGTACTTCCCCGGTCAAGCCGGCCCATTCATGCAACAACAAAAGCTAATGCGTGGCTCTACCACTGTTAAAAATAGGTTTCTGAAAAAAAGAAATATCAGTACTAGCCTGCCACCTGGGGAACGAACTGGGGTCTCTCGACTTGAATTCCGATCACCCAACCACTAGGCTTTCATGACATCATGGAGGAAGTAACAATACTTTTTTATCGTTTACTGTCCCTTAGTCCTTAGTCTTTTAGGAGACATGTATAGAAACTTTATGATATAATAGTGTGATAGTTCCAATGCCGAAATCACTAAAGGCAACGCTAAAAAATATTATTCGACTATATAAATACCGAAAAAATATTTTGCAGATCAGTTATGAACAGCAGCGTATAAGGTGCAAGGTGTTTGATACTGCGATCACATTTTCGCTTACCAAGCGTGGAAATAATGGCAAACCCTTATTACAAGAGAGAAAATCTAAACTTTATATTGTATCTTCACGCCATAGCCAGTACAGGGGTAGACAGAGGTCTAGACAATTAAGTCCTTCCGACCCACCTTCCACCGAAAACATAATTTGGGACAAAGTGGTGAGACCTCCACCGTTTTTATGTCCCAGGAAACGATATACTCGTAACGAACATAAGTTTTTAGGAAAAAACCTATAGGTACGAGCCTGTTACCTGGGGATCGAATTCTCGGGGGTCTCTTGACTCGAATACCGATCACCCACCCATTCGATATATATTTTATACTTTAATGTATTTTTATATAGTAAATATGTTTAAAATTGATTATAAATTACCCTAATACAGCCATGGGAGATTTAGAATGTTTTTCAATCAAATGAAACCATGAGAAAGTTTTTTTACGCAGGCGAGAGCGCAGGCGATAGATAGTTATGAGATAAAAGTGTCTTTTTGGCAAGGGGCCAGACAAAAGAAAGGAAGCAAGCAAAAATTAAAATAGCTGACAATGCGAGCACATTAAATGGGGTGAAAATCATTAATCAGCTTTGTTATTGTTTATCGCATTTTGGCGCCAAAATAAATATTCGGTATGTGCCAACTGTGTTATCTTAATAACAATTTTGCTTCCTCATAAAGCAAATGTAATTTAAACGTTATATTACTTAATGAACCACTGCTTGAAATAGCCCTCTCCCGTATAGGGTGGTTTGTCATAATCGCCACGATTGACAGGCGATTTATATATAAATATATGTGTAAGTATATTATAACATTGGACTATGTATGCAATATGTAGTGGGAATTTTTTTAATTATTTCTTATTCTTCCCTATTACATTCCTGCTTTACAATTTCATGATGACACTTGATGACAATATGAATACCATTTAGATTCATTAATTACCTACGTTTAATACAATTTTTAAACTTTTAGTGGAAGATGGATAAAATTGCTTGAAAGTTCCGAAAATAAACTTTTCTGCAATGATTTTAACATGAAAATCACTCATATTTCCCCAAGCGATTTTCCGCTTTGCTATAATATTGACAGAGATTATCGAACTGGACACTGGCGCCAAGACAACAGATTTAGAAGCGCTTTTATGTTAGTGTAATTAATAAAGCAAATTTTAAAACAAATAATATGTTATCCTTGATAAACGAAAATAAACACATTAACACAGCCTAGGGTCTAATAACACAAAGAGTACTGGTCGCACATAAATCTATCTTTTATACACCAATTCTTTCGTCATTTATCTCGGAATTTGGTCTTTTTTTTTAGTGGTCAAATTTGTTTAATGATCAAATAGTCCAAAGGCTGCAGGTGGAACACCATGTGAGTGACCAAATTGTGTGGAAACGACTGCATGAAGCTAATTTACGCTCATGTAAACCACTCCAGGTCCCACCCTTACGGAGAGGCATTCCTGGACGATTGGAATGGGTTCGAAACCACGAGGGGCCGTGAGCAATTGTCCAATGTGCTGTTTACAGATGAATCCAGGTACAGCATCCATCGAGATCCACGAGAGACGCGTGTATGGAGAGTTCCTGGGTGACGGAGCCGTCTCCAGAACCCATTCCAAGGAGGAATAATTATGGTTTGGGTAGAATTCTAAACTTTTGTTGAGATTTTAAACAGTTTTCTTTTTAATTTAATAACAATAAGTCAGCATAACTTATATGATTTAAAATCAATTAAAAAATTGTGGTTCATTTTTTTATATTTCAAACGATAGTAAAAGTATTTTCCACATAAGTTTACAAATTTGAAAGAAGTTACTTTCACTCTTTTTCTTGCTACTTTTTTCCTTGCTCGTGCTACTGTGGTTATCAAGAATTCTGATATAAAACTTGCAAGAGTCTAAATAAGAGAGTAGCTTTTATATGCTGAGACGAAGCCATAAAATATTAAGTTTACGTGAGAGAATTTTCCGTTTTTCTTATCTGTCTTTATTTTAAAAACCGAGACTATTGTATGTTGCAACGACTTAAATCATTTTATTCTTTCAAGTTTTACACTCAAGGAGTCGTATATTTATTATGAACACATTTAACTTTTGCGAGTTTTGACTAGGTGATTTTTATAGTTGAAATATAAAAATTAAATTAAGCATCTTCACGCCAATCCCAAGACAGGGGTAGACAGAGGTCTAGAGAATTAAGTCCTTTCAACCCACCTCCCAACAAAGATATTTTTGGGACCACGTGACAGGTGGTGAACCAGCCGTCATCTTTATGTCCAAGCCTAGGATAGGAATGGTACAAAGGATTTTTTAATGCTCAATTTCTTATCCAAACAAAAATTTATTCATAAGTGTCTTTCAAACAAATTTTATGATTTCGTCCTATAGGCATCAATATGACTTTTCAAACTGCTTTTAAATTTAAGGATAATTCATTCAATGGCTCATTTGTGGAAAAGTTACAATCAGACACACAAACATTGTAACATAATGGTAGTGTGGTATTGGTAGTGTAGTTTAAATTTTCGCCATAACATTTTACTGCAGAAGTAGATATAGTTTTTTAATACCTTTAAAATAGCCAAGTTTTATAAACAATGAAAAAAACTATGTAGTATTTTATTTTTATGTACTAAAGAACCGTATGACTAGTTTCATGTGTTTCAAAAATTTTACTTCATAAAGATGGATATGTGAGTGTCTACACGAGCGAAATCAGCTCTTCCATTAATTTAAGCATAAATGTCGAATGAGCCTCATTTATTAATGAATTAAAATCCTGTTAATAAATATACCGATTTTTAAAAGAAGCTGTTTTAAAATTATACTTAATCCAACAATATTATTTAATATCAAACATTAAAAATAAATCCTTTACATATTGCCCATTATAATGGGAACAAAAGTGCTTTTCGATTTCTATATCTGAAATAACCTCTAAGTCGATAGCTAAGTTTGATTGGATCGGGACAAGGACAGTGCCAACCCCCTGTCAAAGGTAATTGTGAGACGATGATACGCCATATATCCACTACACACAGTTAGTAAAATTACAGATAATTTAAATATAATTAATTATTCGTTGATTATTTTTAAAAAATTACCTCAGTTAAAGTTTGATGACCCGACTGTCTAGTTGGAAGTAAGCCTGCCTTCGAAGCCAAAGGTTGGGTTCAAATCCAGCTTGGACTAAACGTTTGTGTGATACATGAATGTTTGTACTCACGTCATTGATGTTTATGTGTTTTTAACAGTGGTAGAGCCATGCATCAGCTTTTGTTGTAGCATGAATGGGCCGGCTCGACCGGGGAAGTACCTCGACCTCACAGAATGCCGGCGTGAAATAGAAGTGTAACAAACTTCTGCGTTTCGTCTGGTGAGTGCAGGTAACCGGAGGTCCACACACCCCCCTTTCCCAAATCCGGGGGGGCACACTAAGGCCCGCAACGCATCTGCTATGCCTCTGGTATTGCGGGTGTTCATGGGCGGCGGTAATCACTTACCATCACGTGAGCCACTTGCTCGTTTGCCTCCCTTTTGTATAGAAAAAAATATTTCTATATATATATTTATATATATATATATATATATATATATATATATATATATATATATATATATATATATATATATATATATATATATATATATATATATATATATATATATATATATATATATATATATATATATATATATATATATATATATATATATATATATATATATATATATATATATATATATATATATATATATATATATATATATATATATATATATACATATATATATATATATATATAAACACTATATCGTCCCGTTAAAGTCCACTGCAGGACATTGGCCTCTCCCGGGAAATTATGGTCTGGTACTTTTTCGAAGTGGTTATCCCGCCATCTACTGGTAGCTAATGGCATTTACAAGGCTGATCCTTTAGTCACCTATGACCACACGCACGAGAAGAAACGAATTGAAATATTCTTATACAGTTACAAAACGCAACCGATTTCTTTTAATGTTAAAGCAAATCTATATTTAGGCTGAAGTAAATGTGATAGTAATAGCCGTGTTCATTATTTGCGTAGAAATTACCTGCGTTAGTATTACACCGTAACGTATTTCCATTTTTTTTGGGTTACTTGTTTTTTGGTGATTTGGTGTTAGCGAAGCGAGTATAAATTGTATACGTATGGAGGTAAAAGGGATAACGGAATGTAGATTATTTTCGATTGAAGTTGTATGCTGGTTGCATGTGTTAACTTGCTTTTTATACCAATCGTTTTTTTTTTTCTAAAACTTATGCACGATTTATATTGTTGACTTGGACATTAAGACGGCGACGGGCTCACTGGCTGTCTCGCTGTCCCAAAAAATCTTCGGTGGAAGGTGGATCGAAACGACTTTAGTATCTAGACCTATGTCTACCTCTGTATTGGGAACGGCGTGAAGATATTTATTTATTTGTGTTACAGTCACTTTATCAATACGAAATCTAAATTAATGACATCTGTTTAAGATAGTCAGAGGTATAAAGTATTTAGCCCTTTCGTCCTAAATTTTACTGGAGCTTGTTTCGGAAAACGTGAGTGGTATTTAACCTGTCGTCCAAGCCCGTGCTCACACACATACATACCTGTATAGATAAATACTTATGTAAACATAACGCAGAGTAACGGCTATGATTAACAGCTGCTTTACTTTTGCCATTTTTAAAGACGCTTTCTCGGGAATTGAACCGAGATCACTCACTCTCAGCATCTTGTCAACTATACCTCAGTTGATTAGGTGCTTGCTTTTTACGCGACAGATTATAATTCTGAATCAATGGTGAATTTTTATACAACTCGACTGTGTGTACTAACGTTATGTATACTTTAGTTGGGAGTACTGTTCGAAATGACCTCGAAACCTTTCTGTTCGGCCATCAATACGCTTCTACACGCATTGTGTTCACACAGAAACTATTTGTCAACGAGCTTTTTATGTGAAAGTAATTTTATGATGTTGTTTGGTTTCTGCCTTTATGTGGACTTGACTGCCATTGATATAAAAAATAAAATGTTGTATTTAATACCCTATTTAAATAATAAATGTATCAGTAAAATATATTCAGTTACATTATACGGCTAGACAAGTATTAATCAGAGCTTATGCTACCGTATCGTTATCATAAGTAATTAATAGAAAATATTTCATTATTAGCTTAAAACTTATATTAAAACGTTATGATTAAAACGTTATCCTTATAGTATTAATATTGTTTTACATGTAATATTGTATTATAGGTTTACAAGGAGTTGCCATCTCGAGGTCCCGGGTTCGATTCCCTTGTCGGGTCAAAGTATAAACACCACTTTTTCTACATTTTCTCGGGTCTATGTTTGTGGTGCTTTCGTTGTTTCCGATTCCCCTACCATAAGTGCTTCAGTATCTATGTGCTTTCATGTGTTATAGATGTTGTCCCTAAATGTATATGTATTAATTATTATATTATTATTTATAATATGTATTTGTTTTTTTTTTTGTGTTATAGGTATTAATTAAAGAAGTCACGATAGCCGAGTTGTTGGGTGGTCGGAATTTCGAGTCGAGATACCCGAATTCGATCCCCAGGTGGCAGTACCAATGAGTTTTTCAAAAACTTATGTACGAATTTCATCGTTGGCTTCGACATAAAGACGGCGACGGGCTCACCCCCTGTCACGTTGTCCCGAAAATATCTTCGGTGGAAGGTGGGTCACAGGGACTTAATTGTCTAGACTTGACCTCTGTCTACCCCTGTATTGGGAATTGCGTGAAGATATTTTTTTTATTATTTATATTAACAATTTATTTATTATATTATTTATTAATCAGTATCTGACTTAAATATGACATATTAAATAAATTTATTTTACCCTAAATATCTAAAGTTTAAATCGATGTGCTTCGGACCAATCGCTGCCATCTGGTGGTAGAGTACCCAACAAACTTGCGGAGTAGTCTCGTTTTATTGCCAGATGTGAAAAGTATGAACCAGCCTTTTGGCTGACTAAGTTTTCCTGTAATGTTTTTTACTGTAATCATAATTATGATTATTCTTAATATAAATCAGAATCAGTCTCCTTCGAATATAGATTTCTGTGAAATACGAGCAGAAGCGTTCCAAATCCGGCAAGCCATTTTTACACGCTTTATATTAGCTTCACTTGAATGTATGTGTATATATATATATATGTATATATATATATATGTATATATATATATATATGTATATATATATATGTATATATATATATATGTATATATATATATATATATGTATATATATATATATGTATATATATATATATGTATATATATATATGTATATATATATATGTATATATATATATGTATATATATATATATATATATGTATATATATATATGTATATATATATATGTATATATATATATATATATGTATATATATATATGTATATATATATATGTATATATATATATATATATGTATATATATATATATGTATATATATATATATATATATATATGTATATATATATATATGTATATATATATATATGTATATATATATATATGTATATATATATATGTATATATATATATGTATATATATATATGTATATATATATATATATATGTATATATATATATGTATATATATATATGTATATATATATATGTATATATATATATATATATGTATATATATATATGTATATATATATATGTATATATATATATGTATATATATATATATGTATATATATATATGTATATATATATATATATATGTATATATATATGTATATATATATATATATATGTATATATATATATATATATATATGTATATATATATATGTATATATATATATGTATATATATATATATATGTATATATATATATGTATATATATATATGTATATATATATATATATATGTATATATATATATATGTATATATATATATGTATATATATATATATGTATATATATATATATGTATATATATATATATATGTATATATATATATGTATATATATATATGTATATATATATATATGTATATATATATATATATGTATATATATATATGTATATATATATATATGTATATATATATATATGTATATATATATATGTATATATATATATGTATATATATATATATATATATATATATATATGTATATATATATATATGTATATATATATATATGTATATATATATATATATATATATGTATATATATATATATGTATATATATATATGTATATATATATATGTATATATATATATTTATATATATATATTTATATATATATATATATATATATAGATAGTAGTCATTAGTACGAGCCTGCTACCTGGGGATCGAACTCGGGTCTCTTGACTCGAATTTCGATCACCCAACCCTCGGCTATCGTGACTATTAGAATATATAAATAAAATATAATAAAATAAGTTTAGCCTAATAGAATTCTGTAATCTCTACTAATAAACTAATGTGTATCAAATTTAAAATTAATTTAAAATTACTGTGTGTTTTAAGTTATAGTATGTATTTTAAAAAGTATGAGGTAGTATACTAAGTCAAAATAAATAGTTCAAAATGTTGAGACTGTGGCTACAGTTGTTAGGAAAAGAGTTTGACATTTCTTTCCCCGGTCTTTCTTTTCTTAAAGCGGAAATTAAAACGTCACGATATCTTTCAACAAAAGTTTTCTTTTTATTTTAAGCTCTTATTTAGATTCATTCCAGATTCTTAAGTAGGTAATCTTTCCAGTTATTGGCTCGAGGTAGCCCTTGAGTGTACATATACAGGTTGACGTGAGAGTCGGTTTTTTGTATAGTGAATATAAAAGATTGTTCTAATATGCAAAAAGAAACTTTTAAATTTCAAATGGGCTAGAAGCCAAACGACGAGATTAGAGGAAAGTATGTACCTTTCTTAAATATATATAAAATTTAAATATAGTATATTTCGGAAAAATATTGAGCTCTTCTGGATTTTGGATTAAATTCTTAATATTATAAAATATTAGCGACAAAAGGTTTTAGAAAAAAGCTCTTTCAGTGTTTTGCGATTAGTGGGTTTGTATAAATTTTTCTTTATTATTTATTTATTTATTAAAGAAGTAGCACAAAATACAAGAACAAAAAGATAATAATAATATCCTTGACTATTTCATCTTAATAGGCGTGCAAAAAATTATAAAACTTAAACACAACTTTTTAAATATTACTAAATTAAGATTATCATTTACACACTTGTCAAATATAATTATCATTATATATATATATATATATATATATATATATATATATATATATATATATATATATATATATATATATATATATATATATATATGTATGTATATATATATGTATGTATATATATATATATATATATATATATATATATATATATATATATATATATATATATATATATATATATATATATATATATATATATATATATATATATATATATATATATATATATATATATATATATATATATATATATATATATATATATATATATATATATATATATATATATATATATATATATATATATATATATATATATATATATATATATATATATATATATATATATATATATATATATATATATTTATATATATATATATATATATATATATATATATATATATATATATATATATATATATATATATATATATATATATATATATATATATATATATATATATATATATATATATATATATATATATATATATATATATAAATAATAATAAACATAAATATCTTCACGCAATTCCCAATACAGGGGTAGACAGAGGTCAAGTCTAGACAATTAAGTCCCTTTGACCCACCTTCCACCGAAGATATTTTCGGGACAACGTGACAGGTGGTGAGCCGTCGCCGCCTTTATGTCAAACCAACGATGAAATTCGTACATAAGTTTTTTTTGAAAAACTCATTGGTACTGCCACCTGGGGGATCGAACTCCGGGTCTCTTGACTCGAATTTCGATCACCCAACCCTCGGCTATCGTGACTTTATATATATATATATATATATATATATATATATATATATATATATATATATATATATATATATATATATATATATATATATATATATATATATATATATATATATATATATATATATATATATATATATATATATATAGATAGTAGTCATTAGTACGAGCCTGCTACCTGGGGATCGAACTCGGGTCTCTTGACTCGAATTTCGATCACCCAACCCTCGGCTATCGTGACTTTATATATATATATATATATATATATATATATATATATATATATATATATATATATATATATATATATATATATATATATATATATATATATATATATATATATATATATATATATATATATATATATATATATATATATATATATATATATATATATATATATATATATATATATATATATATATATATATATATATATATATATATATATATATATATATATATATATATATATATATATATATATATATATATATATATATATATATATATATATATATATATATATATATATATATATATATATATATATATATATATATATATATATATATATATATATATATATATATATATATATATATATATATATATATATATATATATATATATATATATATATATATATATATATATATATATATATATATATATATATATATATATATATATATATATATATATATATATATATATATATATATATATATATATATATATATATATATATATATATATATATATATATATATATATATATATATATATATATATATATATATATATATATATATATATATATATATATATATATATATATATATATATATATATATATATATATATATATATATATATATATATATATATATATATATATATATATATATATATATATATATATATATATATATATATATATATATATATATATATATATATATATATATATATATATATATATATATATATATATATATATATATATATATATATATATATATATATATATATATATATATATATATATATATATATATATATATATATATATATATATATATATATATATATGTATATATATATATATATATATATATATATATATATATATATATATATATATATATATATATATATATATATATATATATATATATATATATATTTACGATGTAAATAACTCTTCTGCCTGTTTCGTGGATATTATAAATATTACTGAAGGTAAAATTTGGTCAACCTGTGATATACACAGGCAAGCCAATTGGAATGTCTACCTCTGGGGCACCAATGTCCGAAAGTATCCTTCATTCTATATCATTTTCCCTGCTTTGGCGTAACATGCAGAAATACAAATTATCTCACAAACCTGGACCAATTTTATTACGTGAGAGAGTCTAGGTAGTCTATCAGAGGTAAGGAATAAATTAAAATCCTTTTTTAAATTAAAATTTCTTGGCTATTAAATATAAGCAATAACACCCAGTGTTCTTCAAAATCAACCGTACTGCAATCAATACGTTTACTTTCATACCAGAATGCCTCAAATATATACTATTATTATATCATTCATACACTCACGTTTATGTCTTCTTGAACCTCCCTCCTTGAACCTCTTTTTCTCTAAAAATGAACTACTTAGATTTCCATCGTTTCATGTTTTTTGTAACAAAGTATGTTGTAAAAAAGTATTCTATCCTATGTAAATCCGTCAATGTAACTTGAATTAATTAGAAATTGATTGTATTTGTAAACGAGACATTTGAGTGATTCC
Source organism: Sericinus montela (assembly GCA_029286605.1). Taxonomy (NCBI): domain Eukaryota; kingdom Metazoa; phylum Arthropoda; class Insecta; order Lepidoptera; family Papilionidae; genus Sericinus; species Sericinus montela. The sequence continues at coordinate 1,355,585 of JAGSMR010000014.1, forward strand.
TGAATAAATGTAACCCGCTTCAAACACAATTGTCCATCGAGGTGTCAATCGATTAACTCATGTTAACACAACTCCTCTTAAGTGGATGGGGAAATTCATGTCGCATTAGGTCCAGCGACCTTCATACAAAAGGAACCTTCGCTCTGTCTTATCATATATTACATTACTACATGACAGTTGAAGTAACTTGTAGTTAAACCAATATTGGAAAACGATGGATTCCGGATAGGACCGTTCTCTGTGACAAAAAAACCGTTGATGAATTAACTGGTTTTCCATAAAACTTTAAAATTTAATTTGTATTTTCAAACTAATAATTCTAACTGCTAAGATCAAATATTGAAGTTATGAAAATTTAAATTTTCAGACATTTTCAAGACGATTAGTTAATATCCTACTTTATTATTCAGTATATTTAATAATTATCCTACCTAGATGTCTTAGTTACTCCAGCTCTTTAACAGCAGAAAACTTCAATTACTATAATAAAGAAATATTAGATACATAGAAGCATAAACATAAGTATATATATTTACGATGTAAATAACTCTTCTGCCTGTTTCGTGGATATTATAAATATTACTGAAGGTAAAATTTGGTCAACCTGTGATATACACAGGCAAGCCAATTGGAATGTCTACCTCCGAAAGTATCCTTCATTCTATGTCATTTTCCCTGCTTTGGCGTAACATGCACAAATACAAATTATCCCACAAACCTGGACCAATTTTATTACGAGAGAGAGTCTAGGTAGTCTATCAGAGGTAAGGAATAAATTAAAATCCTTTTTTAAATTAAAATTTCTTGGCTATTAAATATAAGCAATAACACCCAGTGTTCTTCAAAATCAACCGTACTGCAATCAATACGTTTACTTTCATACCAGAATGCCTCAAATATATACTATTATTATATCTCCAAGCAGTTAGAAGCAGACTAACGGGGTAGCGGGAGAGAAGAGATAACCAAATGTGACAATCCATACCTCTTTCGTTTCTATGAAATTTATTATATCATTCATACACGCACGTTTATGTCTTCTTGAACCTCCCTCCTTGAACCTCTTTTTCTCTAAAAATGAACTACTTAGATTTCCATCGTTTCATGTTTTTTGTAACAAAGTATGTTGTAAAAAAGTATTCTATCCTATGTAAATCCGTCAATGTAACTTGAATTAATTAGAAATTGATTGTATTTGTAAACGAGACATTTGAGTGATTCCTGAATAAATGTAACCCGCTTCAAACACAATTGTCCATCGAGGTGTCAATCGATTAACGCATGTTAACACAACTCCTCTTAAGTGGATGGGGAAATTCATGTCGCATTAGGTCCAGCGACCTTCATACAAAAGGAACCTTCGCTCTGTCTTATCATATGTTACATTACTACATGACAGTTGAAGTAACTTGTAGTTAAACCAATATTGGAAAACGATGGATTCCGGATAGGACCGTTCTCTGTGACAAAAAAACCGTTGATGAATTAACTGGTTTTTCCATAAAACTTTAAAATTTCATTTGTATTTTCAAACTAAATTTGTAAATACAGTGAAGCCACGACAACAGACGGTTTCGAGACAATGGGAGCTAAGTAAATAAATTAATTTTGTAAGTTTTGTCATCAATCAATTCAGGCTGCGCCGTTCAAATATTTTCGGTCTTAATTGTTTTCTGGTGCCCTTGTAGTAATAAGTATAAACTCTTACAAATTTTTAGAATCATTATCCTTATTTGAAAATAATAGGTACTTTGAATATCTAGATAATATTGGACAGATAGGATTAGATTTTTCATTTATTAAAACAAAATGACAAGAATTTTTTTTAAATGACAGCTAATATTATAAAAAAATATCTTCACGCTATCCCAATATAGGGCTAGACAATTGAGTCCTTTCGATCCACCTTCCACTGAAGATACTCTTTGGGATAACGTGACAGGTGGTGAGTCTGTCGCCGTCTCAATTAAACAATATAAATCGTACATAAGTTTATGAAAAAAAAAAATGGTACAACCTGCCTGTCTAATACTACAATAAACAAACATTAAAACGGACCACTAATTTTTCTCTATATTTTTTGGAGTTGATATTTAATAATACAGCCGGAATAATGTTAAACGTTTTTTCAAGAGTACATCTCTAGATCTCGACCTAGATATTTAACGCGAGTGCTTTTACAGTGGATTTTTTTACATTTCCAACAATAACTTTACTGTGTTATTATGTATATTTTCTGTTAAAATTTATAGACATTAACAATTACATTTTTAGCATCATCCATTTTAGCGTGGGATAGCTTCACAGTTAAAACGAAGCCTCCTCACCTTGCCACGCCTTGCCACAAGCAAAGGGGGAGTGGGTCATCATAAAATATATACTTACTATTAGTTTAGATTCAAAACAACAATACATAAATACACAACAGAATTTTGCTCTGATCTCAAAGTAAGCAGTTTCACAAATATCCAGACCCGAAAAATGTAGAAAAAGTGTTTCCCACATTGACGGTCAGGTCAATCGATTTCGGGACCTCCGAGCTGGCCACAATTATGTATTATTCTTTCATTCATGAGTTGCATCGACGACTTACTAAGACGTAGATGGGCACACCATCTGTCATGTTGGTCCCTAATTAGACCCGGCGAAATGTTTATTGAAAGGGCAAACAATAGTCTAGACCTCTGACTACCCCAGTACTAAGAATACGTAAAAATGAAAATTAAAATTGTTGATATTAGTAAGTATATTCTTAACATACCATTTTTGGCAAAAAGTCTCAAAATCAACCAGATAGAGTATATTTTTAAATATGAACTCAAAGCAAAGTAGAAGCCGGTAAATGCCCACTGCAGGGTTAAAGCTTTTTCTTAAAAAATTGAAAACGACTAGATGATGGGAAATAGTTGACGCTAATTAAGTGCGAGTCATATACGATGATATAATACATTTTTATTCAAATTTTATGTAAATATAAAAAAAAAAAAATGGTACAACCTGCCTGTCTAATACTACAATAAACAAACATTAAAACGGACCACTAATTTTTCTCTATATTTTTTGGAGTTGATATTTAATAATACAGCCGGAATAATGTTAAACGTTTTTTCAAGAGTACATCTCTAGATCTCGACCTAGATATTTAACGCGAGTGCTTTTACAGTGGATTTTTTTACATTTCCAACAATAACTTTACTGTGTTATTATGTATATTTTCTGTTAAAATTTATAGACATTAACAATTACATTTTTAGCATCATCCATTTTAGCGTGGGATAGCTTCACAGTTAAAACGAAGCCTCCTCACCTTGCCACGCCTTGCCACAAGCAAAGGGGGAGTGGGTCATCATAAAATATATACTTACTATTAGTTTAGATTCAAAACAACAATACATAAATACACAACAGAATTTTGCTCTGATCTCAAAGTAAGCAGTTTCACAAATATCCAGACCCGAAAAATGTAGAAAAAGTGTTTTGCCACATTGACGGTCAGGTCAATCGATTTCGGGACCTCCGAGCTGGCCACAATTATGTATTATTCTTTCATTCATGAGTTGCATCGACGGCTTACTAAGACGTAGATGGGCACACCATCTGTCATGTTGGTCCCTAATTAGACCCGTTGAAAGGGCAAACAATAGTCTAGACCTCTGACTACCCCAGTACTAAGAATACGTAAACATGAAAATTAAAATTGTGGATATTAGTAAGTATATTCTTAACATACCATTTTTGGCAAAAAGTCTCAAAGTCAATAAGATAGAGTATATTTTTAAATATGAACTCAAAGCAAAGTAGAAGCCGGTAAATGCCCACTGCAGGGTTAAAGCTTTTCTTAAAAATTGAAAACGACTAGATGATGGGAAATAGTTGACGCTAATTAAGTGCAGGTCATATACGATGATATAATACATTTTATTCAAATTTTATGTAAATATAAAAAAACAACATATAAATATTGGTACAACCTGCCTGTCTAATACTACAATAAACAAAAATTAAAACGGACCACTAATTTTTCTCTATATTTTTTTGGAGTTGATATTTAATAATACAGCCGGAATAATGTTAAACGTTTTTTCAAGAGTACATCTCTAGATCTCGACCTAGATATTTAACGCGAGTGCTTTTACAGTGGATTTTTTTACATTTCCAACAATAACTTTACTGTGTTATTATGTATATTTTCTGTTAAAATTTATAGACATTAACAATTACATTTTTAGCATCATCCATTTTAGCGTGGGATAGCTTCACAGTTAAAACGAAGCCTCCTCACCTTGCCACGCCTTGCCACAAGCAAAGGGGGAGTGGGTCATCATAAAATATATACTTACTATTAGTTTAGATTCAAAACAACAATACATAAATACACAACAGAATTTTGCTCTGATCTCAAAGTAAGCAGTTTCACAAATATCCAGACCCGAAAAATGTAGAAAAAGTGTTTCCCATTGACGGTCAGGTCAATCGATTTCAGGACCTCCGAGCTGGCCACAATTATGTATTATTCTTTCATTCATGAGTTGCATCGACGGCTTACTAAGACGTAGATGGGCACCATCTGTCATGTTGGTCCCTAATTAGACCCGGCGAAATGTTTATTGAAAGGGCAAACAATAGTCTAGACCTCTGACTACCCCAGTACTAAGAATACGTAAACATGAAAATTAAAATTGTTGATATTAGTAAGTATATTCTTAACATACCATTTTTGGCAAAAAGTCTCAAAATCAACCAGATAGAGTATATTTTTAAATATGAACTCAAAGCAAAGTAGAAGCCGGTAAATGCCCACTGCAGGGTTAAAGCTTTTTCTTAAAAAATTGAAAACGACTAGATGATGGGAAATAGTTGACGCTAATTAAGTGCGAGTCATATACGATGATATAATACATTTTTATTCAAATTTTATGTAAATATAAAAAAAAACAACATATAAATATTGAATCCTTTTTTTTCACCTTAGGTCTTCGTCAAAATTGATATGTATAGAAAAATGTTCGAGGTCAAATTAAGTTATCCTTTTGTTTTCATTTCAGATATTACTAAGGTATATCCTTTTCAGTATACCCTTCTAAATTTATGTATATGAATCAAATTTATTTTATATTGATTCGCATCGCTTTATATTAAATAAAGAAAGAAATGTGAAAATATACCCACTAATTTCCTGTAGCCATAATAGTTCCACATGTAATATTCTCTGTCATTGGGCAACTCCCTCGGGCAAGTTCAACTGGTTTTTTGTTATATACATACCAGAACAATGATTGTAAAATGACAATTCTGAAAATTGAGAATGACTGAAGAATGTACGTTCCGAGGGCGTCGTTAGAGGCAACTGAGGAAAAGCCTTGAAAATACTATTGGCTACCGTTAGATGGCGGGATAATCAGTTTTAAAATTACAGGAACAAAATTCTGGGGACCAGTGGACGGGTATTAGCGTCTCGGGACGGGTATTAGTATTAGCATTATGCTTAACAAGTGTGGAAATTATGGCAAACCCTTGCGGGTATTGTATGCAGTGGGTTGTTGTTTTGTTCCGTAGTAAGGACACTGTAGCTATTATACTATTAAATTTACTGATTATGCTTAGAAATTTCCAATGAATTCACATGTTTACAGTTCTAGAAAATCTCCCACATGAGAGTGAATGTGTCCCTTGCAGTGGACTTTTTTATAGGCTTTATATAAGTGTGTCACCTTTCCTTTCCAAGATGTGTCCAAGATTATCTATCCAAGATTAGACTAACACAAATTCCGAAATAAGAACATTTTTAAAAGTTTGCCATATGGCGTTGGTGAAATAAACCAGAACTAATTAAAATGCCAACATTTATTTTAAGTTTAATTAAATCATAAGGTAAAAAATAATATTAAGAAGTTACAATTAATTTTGTATATTATCTTATGGTTATAATATACCCCCTGTATTGGAAATTGCATGCTGATATTTATTTATTATTTTTATAGAGAAATGACCGTGGTTTTATTACATCGTAACTAAACTAAATAACAAATGTTGCTAATTCAAAACCATATCCAATCATATACGTAGACAGAGGTCTAGACAATTAAGTCGTTTCGACCCACCTTCCACCGAAGACATTTTTGGGAGAACGTGAGAGGTGGTGAACCCGTCGCCGTCTTAATGTCCAAGCCAACGATATTATTCGTACATACATTTTTTGAAAAAAAACCTATTGGTACGAGCCTGCCACCTGGGTATCGAGTTCGGGTCTCTTGACTCGAAATTCCGACCATCCAACCACTCGGCTATCGTGACTTTTTATCTGAAATATTTATTCATAGACGTGATGACTTTGATAGGTGTGGGGCAGCATTGCAGCATCACTAACCCTCGATAATTTTTTTTATATATGGTTACCTCACTAAGTTTTTCATTACCAGAGGAAATCTGGATAAATCAGCACATCACTACCTGCTTTCTTTAACTTTGTGCTATGTAGCTTATTCTATTTAATTAAATCAATATTTTTATTAATATTAATTTGATAAAGTCGCGATTACTGAGTGGGTGATCGGAATTCGAGTCAAGAGACCCGAGTTCGTTTTCCGAGGCTCGTACCAATGGGTTTTAATCCAAAACTTATGTACGATTTATATCGTTAGCTTTGACATAAAAACGGTGACGTGTGTTTCACAATCCGCAACTTAACCTACAAATGTTTAATATAATACGTAAAGCTAAAAAAAATCATAAATTACATTACTAAATTATACAACACATCTCATATTATTTTAATTATATTGTTTTGAAGCAATTTTAACTTTATTTCGAGGGTTGTTAAAAGTATGACAAAATTACCGGTGAAATTATGACAGGGCGGGAATCAAAGTTTCTTTTCCGCTTCACGATAAAATATAAACGAACAGGCGTAAAGAAAGTTTAATAATTATTTTGCTAACTAAGTTATAACGTTGACGCCTCTGCTTTTAATATCTTACGTTTGTCTTTTACTAGATTCTGCACGCGACTTCGTCCGCGTATTTTGTTCTAAATTGTTACGGGATGCAGGATTATAGGTTGCATTTTGTTAGTATTCATTTATTCACCCTCAATTACAATGCAGTTGATTCGGAACTGTTCTGTGTGATATCTTTGGGGAGGTCTATGTTCAGCAGTGGTTTTGAAAGGCTTAAAAAAGAGGAAGAAGAATAATATTAAAAAATAAAACTCGAAAGTCAAAGTCTATTTTTTGTTGAAATCACTCTCACGTGTACGTGTCTCTCACGTGTTTTTTCAAGATAAAAAGTATATTTTTATCTTAGTCACAAATTATCTATGCGCCAAATTTGTTTCAAATCCGTCCGCATTTGGTGACAAAATCGACAACAGTCCAGAGGAATTCTAGTCAAATAAATCTTCCTCCTGGAAAGATTTGTTTATTTATTTATCAAAAATTTACATGAAATATGGCACGCATAATTAAATGGTATTATCTTTTAGTTATATGGGTTAATTTATTCAGATATTATCACATTTTGCCACTATTTACTTGAAATTTAGATTTAAAATATAAGTATATATATTAGAAATAAATAAGTTTACTTTAAGTATAATTATGAAATTAGATAAGTTTACTTTAAGCTTTAGAGCTCATTGTTAGCAATGTAACTAATTAAATTAAAAAAATCTAACTTCATACACGCGCTGACTCATTCCTAGTTCTAAGTAAATTAAAACTTTTCCGCTGTCGAGACGTAGTGTTTCAGGAAAACAGTTGGATCCTCTCAACACTATAACGAACCAACAGAGAAAATTATTAAAGTTTAAAAATTAAAGTCTTGTCTGAAAAATTTAAGAGAGATTAGAACAGGGTAGAGTCAACCGCGTTTTTTAGTACGAATTGCGTATTTCACACATCTCCGAAATAATAATAATAAAATAAAAGTAATAGTTTTCAATATGTTGTTTTTCTATCCTTCGGTCAGTATTCTCAAATCAAGACGTATAGCATACCTCGTTTAGAACCCGAGATAAAATAGAAAAAGAATAAGAAAACAAAAGTTTCATACGGTTCATAGTGTTACACGCCATTCTAAATATAGGGGTAGAGAGAGTTCTCGACAATTAAGTATTTTGACTCACCTTCCACCGAAAACATTTTTAGGACAACGTGACGAGTGGAGAGCCCTTCGCCGTCTTTTTGTCAAAAAACCCATTGGTACTCGAGCCCTGGGGATCGAACTTGGGGCATCGTGACTCGAATTCCGATCACCCAACTCCGCTATAGTGACGTTAAAATTGATTTTAGATAAAATAAAGCAATATGATTTGATAGAACGACCTCACGGTCTTGTAATAGTTTTAATTAATACGTTCCGGAATTAAATTTTAGTCCAATAACGAAGTCATAAACACCATCCTTTAAAATATTTAAAACTTAATTTTATGAACATAGTAAATTCCAGAGTTCAGCTAATACTCTGCAATTTACTACTTAGTTGTTAACCGGAAATATGTGATAGCGACGGGCAATGAGCCAGCGCTGCGGCCTAAAGTAATAATAACAATTTCTCACTACACGATCCATTTGCTAAGTATTATCAATGCAGTGTCCGATGCAAAATTGACGCATTAAATCAATAAATTAACGTCAAGGTTACAATTTGTGATATTTAATCACGTTCAGACGGATTTGTAAGACCGTTTATATTTTACAGGAGGCGTAATTCAAGAGGGGTTTTGAGTAATATATATTTATTTTATGGTATAGACCTACGAAGCTAATTCGATTGCCCATCGGCATCATAACAGTTGATGAAAGAAAAAGCTTTGAAAATTGTTTTTAATACCTAGTGTCGAATGCCTATAAGCGAAAAGTAGAGCCGGTAAAATTTATATGTCATAATCTAATAATTTATATGTATAAATCTTTTAAAAAAATATAAAAACAGTACAAAGGTGACCAGCAGATTTCCAATACAGGGGTATACAGAGGTCTAGACAACTAAGTCCTTTCGATTCACCTTGGTACGAGCCTGCTACCTGGGGATTAAACTCGGTCTCTTGACTCGTATTCGGCTATATTTTTAATGACAATATACATACATAATGACCTGTAAAGTCCACTGCAGGACATAGGCCTCTCCCATAGGGAGGATTTGCTATAATCGCCACGCTTAACAGGCGTATTGGCGACTGCAGTAGCAGACCACTCGCACCTCAGACGCTGCTGCCCATCTTGGTCTGATATTTTTAGAGATGGTTATTCCGCCATCTATCGGTTGCCATAACATTATTCAAGCCTGTTTCCCTTAGTCGCCTCTTACGACACCCACGGGAAGAAAGAGAGTAGCACTATTCTTACACCGTTACCACACGGTCAATTTTTATTAACGATTATTTAATTTTGTCGTACTTACACACAATAATTTTGCAGAGACATATGCAGATAAACCTAAAATGTAAAACACTATCAAATATTGTTCAGTTCGTTAAAGTAGTTCTCGGGATACATAGAATGTCATAATCGGATTACGTACACATTTCTTTTTCTTATAACACGAACCCTTAAAATTTATTATTACAAATATATTTTTGTTTCAGTAGGTAATATTCCATGTCTGATATTATTCGAAGCGACCTCGTAACCTTTTTGTACGGTCGTCAAGCGGCTACCCAAGCCTTTGTTGTATTCAATGTGCGGCTATTTCTTAACGAGGCTTTTATGTGAAAGTAATTTTATGATGTTATTTGGCTCCAGCTCTTTCACAAACACAACAATCATAAATCAATATGTCAATGAGCAAATTCACTTTTATTACTCTTCTTTAGACGACTTTTATTAACATAATCTGCTATTTGATCTTATGAACATATATGTTGTATACAATATTTGTTTTTGTAACTGACTGTTGACTTTAAATTTTAACAGGTGTTACGAATACTAATCGAATCCAATATTTGCTAATACTACCGATTATTTGTTTATAAATTGCTACTACATTTAATCCCTCATATCGTAAAAAACAATGGGATAACATTTATGTGGTGAATATGAATGTTTGTACTCGAGTCATGGATGTTTATACGTATCCAATTATATTTCTATTTGAATATATTTAAGAAAGTATATTGTATCGTTGGCTTGAACACTAAAATGGGTATAGGCTTACGATGTCACGTAGTCCCAAATGGGCTCCATTAAAAGGTGGATATAAGGAACTTAATTGTCTAGACTGCTATCTACCCTATTATTTGGAAAAAGGCTAAAGAATAAAAAAATACTAAACTTGGTGTTTTTAACCTACCATGGCCGACCGAAAGCGAAACGAAGAGATCCGCAATATGGAAGGTTTGAAAGATGACCTTAGCACTAAAATTAATATTTAAATTGATGGTTTAGGCACCTTGAGCGAATGAGCGAAGAACGAATGGTGAAGAAAACATATAGCGTGAAAGTTAATATTAAAAGTGGTCGAGGTAGGCCGAGACTAGCTTTCGAAAACTGTGTGAGAAAATTGCTTGAAGAGGGGAGGGTCAAGATAACTCGGATACCTAGACGTGTATGTATGAAGAAAATGATGAAACTGAAAGAAGCAAAACAGGTGTGTAAGGAGCGTGACACTTGGCGATCTGTTCTCTCTGGCTACCCCATCAGGGACTGTGCGTTAAGATAAATAAAAAATAAAATATACCAAAACTGAAGCCTGGTCATGCAGACCTTAACTACTGTTTGAATGAAAATTATCAAAAGAGGACAGGTTTAAAAAATATGGATTCCGTTTTCTATCTTGAGCGAGGAGACGTTGATGCGTTTATAATATCCCCTTTACAAAGCGTAATATTCATATATCAATCTGTATCGAGTGTTCATACAGGCTTGACTTTGACGAGGGTTCTTTGAGATGACACCTATTGACCTCCAATCTTATATCACGCCATGGATATATCTCCGATATCTTTATCATTATTTATGTGATCTACATATAAATATGTGAATACAAAAAATTTCATTTGCTAGGAACCTATTTTTGGCGGATCTTTATGCATTTTATACATTTATTTCCTGACGTTTCAAGAACTAACAGTTCTAACAGTGGTAGAGCCATGTATCAGCTTTTGTTGTTGCATGCATGGGCCGGCTGGACCGGGGAAGTACCACGACCTCACAGAATACCGGAGTGAAGTAGAAGTTTAACAAACTTCTGCGTATCGTCTGGTGAGTGCAGGTAACCGGAGGCCCACACTTTTCTCAAAAGCTGGCAACGCATCTGCTATTTCTCCGGTATTGCAGATGTTCATGGGCGGAGGTAGTCACTTACCATCACGTGTGCCACCTGCTCGTTTGCCTCCCTCTTCTATAAAAAAAGTCTCTTTCTTTCTTCTTTTTTCTTAACTGACGATGAAATTCTACTGCTGAACATCAGCTGCACGAGATTGAAACAATGATTTCGCATACTACCACATTATGCATTATATTTCATGTATATTTACATTTTTAACTTTGTGGCCCGAACTAAAATAAGAGTTATTTTTGAAGGGATGTCTAAAGGCTGTGGTGATATTTTGGATAGCCCCAATCCTTAGGTTAAATTTGATAAGATATGGTTTTAAAAATGACATATAGTTGATGCAAGACATACAAGCGGATACAAGCGGACTATGATTACAACGCCCAGACGCTTTGACTAATTTTAGATACAAAACGGAGAAAAAAAAAGTCACGATAGCCGAGTTGTGAGGTGGTCGGAATTTCGAGTCGAGAGACCCGAGTTCGATCCCCAGGTAGCAGTACCAAGGAGTTTTTCAAAAACTTATGTACGAATTTCATCGTTGGCTTGGACATAAAGGCGGTGACGGGCTCACCACCTGTCACGTTGTCCCGAAAATATCTTCGGTGGAAGGTGGGTCAAAGGGACTTAATTGTCTAGACTTGACCTCTGTCTATCCCTGTATTAGGAATTGCGTGAAGATATTTGTATTTATTTTTAAAACGGAGAGACACTTTAAAATTGGAAATTTCACATAATTCTCATAGGGTATGTAAGTTGAAATTGCATAACTGTGTATGTGTGTCTTTCATATAAAAAGGATTAAAATATTCACACATTTTATTTTCCGATTAATAAAGGTATATTTGATTTTAAAATATTCCTATCGGTTTGCATCCAACCACCGCGATAACGTTGGATTGATTGATCTATTCAATGCAATTCGTCCGTAAACCACTCAGTTAACCAGAAGTCAATTTTTAAAATGTAAATTTATTCCGCAAAAAAACGGTTAAAGTTATACTACTTTTGAAGTTCCTTAAATAACAGCTTCAGATCTTTCATCACTCCATTTTCAATAGAGGGGTAGACACAGGTCTAGTCTAGACAATTAGTTCAATAAAGACGGCGACAGGCTCACCACCTGTAACGTTGTCCCGAAAATATCTTCGGTGGAAGGTGGGTCAAAGAGATTTAATTGTCTAGACTAGACCTTCTAACTCTAGACCTTCTTAACAGTGGTAGAGCCACGCATCAGCTTTTGTTGTTGCATGAATGGGCCGGCTCGACCGGGGAAGTACCACGACCTCACAGAATACCGGCGTGAAATAGAAGTCTCACAAACTTCTGCGTTTCGTCTGGTAAGTGCCGGTAACCGGAGGCCCAGCCATCCCCCTTCCCCGATTCCGGGGGCACTCTAAGGCCGGCAACGCATCTGCTATACCTCTGGTATTACGGGTGTTCATGGGCGGCGGTAATCACTGACCATCAAGTGAGCCACCTGCTCGTTTGCCTCCGTTTTCCATAAAAAAAATACCCCTGTATAGGGAATTGCGGGATATTTATACTTACTTATTTTATATTTAGAAATATAAATATTTATGACGAAATTTTTGTTTATTTTTATTTTAAAGCACATACGTTATACTGAAATTTTTTTTTATTAAACTCCACGTTTCGGCAAAGGCTGCGGGTTCCACTCCCGTCCGTGTCACTTGATTTTTTTTCTCTTACATTTAATAGAGTAATACTTACTTATGTATATATATATATATATATATATATATATATATATATATATATATATATATATATATATATATATATATATATATATATATATATATATATATATATATATATATATATATATATATATATATATATATATATATGTATATATATATATATATATATATATATATATATATATATATATATATATGTATATATATATATACATATATATATATTTCTAATATGCTCTGGTTTTAAAGGTGATTCAATATAATTGAAGGAATGAATGAATGAAATCTACTTTATTGTTTACTATTACATAGTGTATCAATATAAAAAACAAAACTAAAACAAAATTTTTAATAGGCTGGCTCATCTTTTTTCAAAATAAAACGATTGTCGGATTTTATCGCGTTTTTAATTAGATTTTTACAAACTGTTTTTATTTCCCGAAGTTTCGGATGCTTTACAGCAACCGTGGTCCCAAAACTATTTAAAAACGCAATAAAATCCGAAAATCGTTTTATTTTCAATGTGTAGTATTGGCGTAAATACCAGAAATCATTATAGGCTCGCTCATCGTTAATAAATCATTTCTTTCAGGCATCCCAGAAAATGATATCAACATCATGCAATCACATAGACTAGGCTATACAATGAAACATAAAATTTAAAATCATAATCGAGTTTTTACATGGTATTTCGCAATTTAGATATACACACACAAACACACATATACCTGTTCAAATATTAATTAATTAAAATATTATCATTAATATAAAATAAAAAGTCACGATAGCCGAGTTGTTGGGTGGTCGGAATTTCGAGTCGAGAGACCCGAGTTCGATCCCCAGGTGGCAGTACCAATGAGTTTTTCAAAACCTTTTATACGAATTTCATCGTTGGCTTGGACATAAAGGCGGCGACGGGCTCACCACCTGTCACGTTGTCCCGAAAATATCTTCGGTGGAAGGTGGGTCAAAGGGACTTAATTGTCTAGACTTGACCTCTGTCTACCCCTGTATTGGGAATTGCGTGGAGATATTTATTTATTTATTATTTATCATTAATATAAACAAAGAACTATTTGGTTTTAGAAATTTTGCGCTGCAGGCATTTAGTTTTCAGTGCCATAACAGATAACTTTTTTTAGTAACAGTGGCCTGTACCATGACACATCACCAACGTGGGTTTGGAGGCAAAGGAGGTAGTCGCATCTGTGTTCCGGTGTGTTTAGCCTGGTGGGAGAGGGAGAGAAGACGTCGGGAGAGACCCGAGGAAGGGCTGCCTTGAGCGGACAGCGCGGATGGGATCGCTCGATCGATGTGTTCCAGAGCGTTCCCGTGGCTCTGCCAACGAAGCGGCGAAGCCGGCGTGGGGTTTAGTCGGTGCGAGCCCGACAGCACTTGTCCTTGCCCCCGCGGTTCCGGGCGGGTATAAGTTAGGTACTTTGTCTACCCCAGTGTGTGAAACTTTATAACATAAAGACATTGGTAGTTATGGCAGAATAAAATATGCTGATGGGGTAGGCAGAGAGAACCGCTCGTCATGTGTTACGATTTTTACATATCTCTTTCGCTTCTTACAAATTCGTCAATTTAATACAATTGTATAAACATAATTAATTATAACTTATACAAAAATCATGATTTGCATACGTATGCTATTTAATAATTTGTAATACAAGATCATGAATGGATATTCGCAGACACACATCGCAGATTCGTGTCATTGTTCCCCGAAACCAGTTCGCTTCTTCTTCTGGGTCAGACGAAACCTCTTCGGTGATATCTGGCCATGCCGCAACGGTGGCGGCAGCTTCGAGCATGTCTCGATCTAACCGCTTGAGACACCAACGTCGCGGCGGGCTGCTTTCGCGGCGGCTAGACCAGCGGGGATGATCAGGAACGACGTAAGGTTCCGCCACTACTGCTAGGGCAACCCGCCACTCCGCAATGGTCTGCGTAAGCAGATCTTGCGCATTGCGGCAGTGGTTCAGGTTACCCTGAAGGACTTTTAGGGACGGAAAGGTGAGATCTCGTCGACCTCCATTTCCGAGCCCACTTGGCCCAGTCTTGCATCTGCAGCTGTCGACGTTTCAGCAGAAGCCAGAGGTGTTATTCGACTTACGCTCCACTTTTTGGTGAACGAGCCACACCTTTTTCCAAGCCTGTGATTTGATGGACGTCCTAAGTCTGAACACAGTGGGCATTTCAGTACCGACGCTGTGCACTGATTTGCCCTGTGACCACGCTCACCACAGGCGTAACATCGATCCGCTCTGTTTATGTTGTTGGGGCACCGGCTACCAACATGTCCCTTTTCCAAGCACCGGAAGCAGTGCATGGGTCTGGGCTCTAATATGTCCACCCGAGCTGAGCCCCAACCAACACTTATCCGCTTAGCAGCCGCTAATTTGCGGACTGTTGTGACCAGACATCGCAACCAACATGTCCCCATACTAGTGGATGTTCGGCGGATCGCTCCTACTTTTACCTCTTCTACTGAGCATCCTCCTGCTTCTGAGACCGCGTTAACGAGCTCCGGAGGGCTGACGGCGTCGTCGAGATCCCTTAGCCGAACGTCTCCTGTCTTCATTGGACGACTAATGCGGACATTCAGGTCTGAAAGGACCTCCTGCATTGTTGTCGCTAGCTTGTCGGCTTTTGAGTTACTATCAGGGCCGCCAATTTGCTCTCAAAGGTGGGCGAAGTACCTTGTCAGGGAACAATCTGGCCTCGAAGGCAGCCAGCTTATTTTCAATCAAGGCACCAATTCGCTCCATCAACCCCTTTTCTTCAGTGCCAGCTGATACCGATGCCGGTTGAAGCGGAATCGTAGTCTCAGTTGAAACAGTTATTACTGGAGCCTGCTTCCGGAGTATGCTTATTTCCTCTGTAAGCTTCTCCATTTTGCTGCTTAGACTGGAGAGCTGTGAACGCAGTTCTTCATTCTCTCTCTCTAGTCTCGCTACCAGGTCATCAGCAGCAGATCTCCTTGTGATTTCATGCGTTGCAGCTTTTATGTGCCGCACGGCTAACCTAATGCCGCGGACAAACTCACCTTACAGGTTTTTTGACCGATCCGCCACCGACTCTATGGCCTGTAATTGAACACCGATATACTTATCGAGCTCAGAGAATGCATGAGTGCGTAGTGCACGAACCAGTTCCTCAGGGTCAGGAAGATTTTTCTTGGCTCTGGTATTTGTCGGCGCCATTAGGGGCTCAAACAATTCCTCCTCGGTTCTGGTTTCCTCTTCAGAGGCCGTGGCTGAAATCGCCGTAAATTTGGTAGCCCTAGTCTCCGCACAGGGTCCCGCCCTCCTCTTTCTCCCTGCCTTTGAAGAAGGGGCAGATGTTAGTGATGCGAACGATACATCAGATTAGCCTCCGACTCTTTCACCTGCCAAACTACCGGGAGTACTTGGGCGAGTTAATCGCCCACGACGGTCACGTAACGCAACCGAAGGTTCTCCCATCACAGCTTCCACCCAACTAACCTAACCTAACCTAACCTAACCCAACCATTGGGCTATCGTGACAACTTACTTTTTTTACGTTTGTATGTGAAACCGTCCTTGGTCCAAAAATGTATACTTATTACTAAAAAATATTATGTTTTTATTCTTAGATTTACTGAAAGTTTTTTTTTTATAAAAAAAAGCCGAAAGAAATACTTTACTATGAAAGAAACATCGAGGGCCTAACTTTTAGTTTGATGGTGAATTGAAAAAAGAGAAAGCGTGGATAGAATTGGAGGAAAAGAAATAATAAATAAATGAAAAGAAATCTTAAAATATTAAATCTCACAATTATCGAAAAAAGTGAAGAGGTATAATAAAAAGAAGATGAGCATTTACGCACAGCTCGCTCAAAATTATTTTTATTTGAATTTAAGCCATTACTCTATAGTCAGTTAATAACCGCCTGCGATGTTTTTAATACTTAAGGTAAGAAGCAGATAAATCTAATTACACTATAACAGTTAAAGGGTTCATTCAATTCACACATAGCATACTAAAAATCTTGTCGCCACTCAGCTATTACATACATACAATGATCCTACGAAATGTTGAAGTTTACTGCAAAACGTAGTCGTCTCCTATGAGGAAGATTATGTCATAATCGCCACGCTTGGCGTGGTGATTGTCGATCCCAATACAAGACACCAACAACGTAGGCACTGCTGACCGTCACGTGAACTGAGTGGTTTGTTATTTTCTATGTTGGTCAATACTAAATTTTTCCCTTAGTAACCTCTTACGACACCCAACGAAAGAGAGTCGATGGTACTTACGCTGACAGCACATGGCGATAATTATAACAACTATAAGGCAAAGCCACAAACAGGTTTACAATAGCCGGCTTGTATGCGCTATATATTTTAATTATGAAGCACCCTATCTTTAATCATTTCACTGTATTGTTCTTAATATGAAACCCCGTTTCCTATTGTTAAAGAGAAAATATATTTAGCCCTATCTTTAGACTGCAGCCTTTTTGATAGTCAATGAGAAACGTAAATCATTCATTTATTTATTATACTGTCTTTTCAAACTTTTCTTTCTTCCAACCAGAAAGAAAACCACCAGATGATGTATTAACGATTCTCTTTTTTTACCTTGTATACTTAGGTATATTTCGTGTGGCATGAAAGTATATATATATATATATATATATTTATATATATATATATATATATATATATATATATATATATATATATATATATATATATATATATATATATATATATATATATATATATATATATATATATATATATATATATATATATATATATATATATATATATATATATATATATATATATATATATATATATATATATATATATATATATATATATATATATATATACTTTGTCTACCCCAGTGTGTGAAACTTTATAACATAAAGACATTGGTAGTTATGGCAGAATAAAATATGCTGATGGGGTAGGCAGAACCGCTCGTCATGTGTTACGATTTTTACATATCTCTTTCGCTTCTTACAAATTCGTCAATTTAATACAATTGTATAAACATAATTAATTATAACTTATACAAAAATCATGATTTGCATACGTATGCTATTTAATAATTTGTAATACAAGATCATGAATGGATAAATTTTATTTAAAATAAAGCGTATTTAAAAGAAAGTCAAAGTATCAGAACAGTGAGCTTGAGAATAATTGAATTTCACCTCTTTCAATTCAGCTAATGATTCTATTGGAATTTAAATCGCTTTGTCTACTATACCGAGAATTATTTAATTATTGATTGTTTTTCTATCCTTCAAAGTGAAATAGTAACTTTGAAATTGATTAAAATTGTGAACTCAATTAGTTAAAAACGCCTATTGGTTAATATTTAGCATTTAATACACTAATTGTGTAGCAATTTTATTTCAAGAATTATTAACATTTTATATCAAGAATTTATGTTATTTATATTCCTTTTATGTAAAAAGGAATATAAATAACACTACTGTCCTTTTATGTATGTTATATTCCTTGTAAATCAAAATAGTTAGTGACAGTTAGCCTGAAAATTATCTCATAAAAATACCAAACAAAAATTTGCGGACAGCTCATTAGCCAGTATGTCCTGTCGTTTATTTTATAAGTAGGTAACTTACTTATTTTAGATTATGAGAAAATCAGTTACTATTGTATTTATGAAACATTGATTCTTTAACCAGAAAGATTAAAATTTATGTTGTTCTTAAGTGTACTTTTAGTTAGGAGATACAAACAGGACTACTAATTTATTTAAAGCTGGTAGATTGTTTATTTGTCTAAAAGTACTTATTTGCCTGTGCCTTAGTCTAGGTCAGTAGGTACGACTAAATAGCAGGCATCGTGGACCTCTGATGCTCCTGTTCGTCATCGTTCTATTAAATTTTTATAGAGATATTTTTTGAGATGATTTTCCCGCGACCCGTCAGTAGCCAAAGATTTGATTTGAGGCTATTCTTATATTATTTTTCGTCCCTTCTTATGATACCCACGGGAAGAATGGGAATTGTATATTCTTAGGCTGATACCACGCGGTCAGCTTAACTATTGCAAGTTAAAGAAAAGTTTTAAAATGCTAGGTAAGTCCCCTTATAGAAAGCAAAAATAACCGCATTCTCTAGTAATAATGAGTTTTTCGAAATTTATATACAATTTGCATGTTTGAGAGTCCTTCTCAAACATGCAAATTGTATATAAATTTCGAGGAACAATAACACAAGGAATAATAACACAATATAAGTCGAGTGGTTGGGTGATCTGAGTTTCGAGTCAAGAGACCCGAGTTCGACACCCAGGTGGCAAGCACGTTGCTTAAATGTGGGTCGAAATGGTTAAAGTCCAAAATTATAGGAAATGGTCACGATTTACTAAAATTGAGTTTCAATCAAACCATCTCATAACTTATTACTAAAGATTTAAATTAACTATTTTCTTAACCATTCAAAACAATAGTTTCTGTACCTATTATGTCTACGTCTCTATTTATTTAAGAACTCGTATTTAACGTAAATACTTCATTTCAATTTTCACTAAGCCTAATAGGATAGGACGGAAACAACGAATTACAATTTCCTCCATTATCTTCTCATTCAATAGCCTATTCATTATACCAACATCCCTAACTGCCTAAATTAAACAATACTTGCAAACTGCCGGGAAATTTGCCGTTGATTCACTAATTTCTTTATACAAATATTCCCGTACCCGTTGAGAAAAGTTAAGATTAAATATAAAGGATAGTTCATTTTCTTTTTACTCTTTTAGAAATTTAAGAAATTATCGTTACGAGGTTTAAGCTTGTAGACAAGTTTTATTGTAAAAATACCGACAAAGTTTATTCCAATGCCTGTGTCCAGCATAGTGCGTAAGGCATAAATATCTTCACGCAATTCACAATACAGGGGTAGACAGAGGTCTAGTCTAGACATTTCGACAATGTCGTGATTTTTTTTTGATTCCGTAAGTTACGTCTTATAAGCTTTTAAATAAATTTATATCATTAATACAGTTACAATAATTAAATGAATATTTGCACTTAAATATATATAAATTTTCAAAAGGTTTGCAATAGCTTATAAATGAGAGGTCAGAAGATGTTATTGAATTCTCGAATAACCCTTCTCAATATCACTGTCATTTAAGGTTACTCAGGTGTCTATCACTTGATTGTTATTGGTAAGCAAAAAAGGATTGAAACGAAACGTGACTCTAATGCGTTCATAAATAAATTAAGAATGGAATAAATCAAGATAAGTCAGATCAAATTCTTCGTCACTTACGAAGACTTTTTTTTTATCTTCACACGTTTTCGCAAAACTAGGGTAGAAGCAGTCTTGACGATAAGTTCTTTCGTCAATAGTTGTTGTATATATATATATATATATATATATATATATATATATATATATATATATATATATATATATATATATATATATATATATATATATATATATATATATATATATATATATATATATATATATATATATATATATATATATATATATATATATATATATATAGTTTATTTATTTTTATAGTTTTCTTTCTGGTTGGAAGAAAGAAAAGTTTGAAAAAGACAGTATAATAAATAAATGAATGATTTACGTTTCTCATTGACTATCAAAAAGGCTGCAGTCTAAAGATAGGGCTAAATATATTTTCTCTTTAACAATAGGAAACGGGGTTTCATATTAAGAACAATACAGTGAAATGATTAAAGATAGGGTGCTTCATAATTAAAATATATAGCGCATACAAGCCGGCTATTGTAAACCTGTTTGTGGCTTTGCCTTATAGTTGTTATAATTATCGCCATGTGCTGTCAGCGTAAGTACCATCGACTCTCTTTCGTTGGGTGTCGTAAGAGGTTACTAAGGGAAAAATTTAGTATTGACCAACATAGAAAATAACAAACCACTCAGTTCACGTGACGGTCAGCAGTGCCTACGTTGTTGGTGTCTTGTATTGGGATCGACAATCACCACGCCAAGCGTGGCGATTATGACATAATCTTCCTCATAGGAGACGACTACGTTTTGCAGTAAACTTCAACATTTCGTAGGATCATTGTATGTATGTAATAGCTGAGTGGCGACAAGATTTTTAGTATGCTATGTGTGAATTGAATGAACCCTTTAACTGTTATAGTGTAATTAGATTTATCTGCTTCTTACCTTAAGTATTAAAAACATCGCAGGCGGTTATTAACTGACTATAGAGTAATGGCTTAAATTCAAATAAAAATAATTTTGAGCGAGCTGTGCGTAAAATGCTCATCTTCTTTTTATTATACCTCTTCACTTTTTTCGATAATTGTGAGATTTAATATTTTAAGATTTCTTTTCATTTATTTATTATTTCTTTTCCTCCAATTCTATCCACGCTTTCTCTTTTTTCAATTCACCATCAAACTAAAAGTTAGGCCCTCGATGTTTCTTTCATAGTAAAGTATTTCTTTCGGCTTTTTTTTATAAAAAAAAAACTTTCAGTAAATCTAAGAATAAAAACATAATATTTTTTAGTAATAAGTATACATTTTTGGACCAAGGACGGTTTCACATACAAACGTAAAAATTAAGTTGTCACGATAGCCCAATGGTTGGGTTAGGTTAGGTTAGGTTAGGTTAGTTGGGTGGAAGCTGTGATGGGAGAACCTTCGGTTGCGTTACGTGACCGTCGTGGGCGATTAACTCGCCCAAGTACTCCAGTAGTTTGGCAGGTGAAAGAGTCGGAGGCTAATCTGATGTATCGTTCGCATCACTAACATCTGCCCCTTCTTCAAAGGCAGGGAGAAAGAGGAGGGCAGGACCCTGTGCGGAGACTAGGGCGATTTCAGCCACGGCCTCTGAAGAGGAAACCAGAACCGAGGAGGAATTGTTTGAGCCCCTAATGGCGCCGACAAATACCAGAGCCAAGAAAAATCTTCCTGACCCTGAGGAACTGGCTCGTGCACTACGCACTCATGCATTCTCTGAGCTCGATAAGTATATCGGTGTTCAATTACAGGCCATAGAGTCGGTGGCGGATCGGTCAAAAAACCTGTAAGGTGAGTTTGTCCGCGGCATTAGGTTAGCCGTGCGGCACATAAAAGCTGCAACGCATGAAATCACAAGGAGATCTGCTGCTGATGACCTGGTAGCGAGACTAGAGAGAGAGAATGAAGAACTGCGTTCACAGCTCTCCAGTCTAAGCAGCAAAATGGAGAAGCTTACAGAGGAAATAAGCATACTCCGGAAGCAGGCTCCAGTAATAACTGGTTCAACTGAGACTACGATTCCGCTTCAACCGGCATCGGTATCAGCTGGCACTGAAGAAAAGGGGTTGATGGAGCGAATTGGTGCCTTGATTGAAAATAAGCTGGCTGCCTTCGAGGCCAGATTGTTCCCTGACAAGGTACTTCGCCCACCTTTGAGAGCAAATTGGCGGCCCTGATAGTAACTCAAAAGCCGACAAGCTAGCGACAACAATGCAGGAGGTCCTTTCAGACCTGAATGTCCGCATTAGTCGTCCAATGAAGACAGGAGACGTTCGGCTAAGGGATCTCGACGACGCCGTCAGCCCTCCGGAGCTCGTTAACGCGGTCTCAGAAGCAGGAGGATGCTCAGTAGAAGAGGTAAAAGTAGGAGCGATCCGCCGAACATCTACTAGTATGGGGACATGAATAACACCTCTGGCTTCTGCTGAAACGTCGACAGCTGCAGATGCAAGACTGGGCCAAGTGGGCTCGGAAATGGAGGTCGACGAGATCTCACCTTTCCGTCCCTAAAAGTCCTTCAGGGTAACCTGAACCACTGCCGCAATGCGCAAGATCTGCTTACGCAGACCATTGCGGAGTGGCGGGTTGCCCTAGCAGTAGTGGCGGAACCTTACGTCGTTCCTGATCATCCCCGCTGGTCTAGCCGCCGCGAAAGCAGCCCGCCGCGACGTTGGTGTCTCAAGCGGTTAGATCGAGACATGCTCGAAGCTGCCGCCACCGTTGCGGCATGGCCAGATATCACCGAAGAGGTTTCGTCTGACCCAGAAGAAGAAGCGAACTGGTTTCGGGGAACAATGACACGAATCTGCGATGTGTCAATTCCCCGGACCAGTCACCCCAAGCGCAGGGCTGTATACTCGTGGTCGGCAGAAATTGCTGGACTGCGTGCAATCTGTTTGCGAAGTAGACGCCAGTACACCAGAACCCGAAGGAGGAGAAGGCAAGCTCCGGCCGAAGAGGTAGCCAGACTATACGAGGCATACCGAGCGGCTACGAAGGCGTTGCAGATTGCAATTGCCAACGCCAAGCCTCGGTCCTGGCATGAGCTCCTGGAGGGGCTGGGGGACGTCCATACCGGATGGTACTGGGCAAACTCCGACATTGGATGCCACCTCTAACGGAAACCCTTGATCCGGAGCTGCTGGGAAGAGTGATCAATACACTTTTCCCGGCGTGCCGGTCAAGTCCCTCTGCCCACCCTCGAAGTTCGTTGGAGTGGCATGATGAGATGCGGGTAACCGTACAGGAGTTGGACCGAGCCGTTAGCCGCTTACGAGGCCGAAACACAGCTCCAGGACCCGACGGAATACCAGGTCGGGTCTAGATGCTGAGTCTGGCTGCCTTAGGGGACAGACTGAGGCAGCTGTTTACCAGCTGCCTCCATACCGCCACGTTCCCTTCGGCCTGGAAGGAAGCCAAATTAGTCCTCTTAAAGAAGGAAGGCAGAGCCGCAAATTCTCCCTCTGCGTATCGTCCCATATGCCTGTTGGATGAGATTGGCAAATTGTTCGAGAGGATTCTTGCTTTTCGTCTCAACAGGCATATGTCGCGTGTCGGTCCAGATCTCGCCGAAAGCCAGTTCGGCTTCCGACAAGAGCGTTCGACCATAGACGCGATTTTTAGCGTCCGCTTGTTGTCGGAGCAGGCGGTGTTCCGGGGTGGGGTGGCACTGGCAATTAGCTTGGACATTGTCAATGCCTTTATCTCCCTGCCCTGGGAAGCAATCAGAGGGGGGCTCGTCTACCATCAAGTGTCCCCATATCTGCAAGGCGTGATCGTGGACTAAGACTACATGGACAAAGACGGCAGAAAGATCCGGAGGGAGATCCAGTGCCGTGTTCCGCAGGGTTCGGTGCTGGGCCCATTACTGTGGAACATCGCCTACGACGCGGTTCTGCGTGTCGATCTTCCCGCTGGCGTCAACGTAGTTTGTTATGCAGACGACACCCTGGTGGTCGCCAGTGGGAACACTTTTGAGAGGACCAAGGAGCTCGCCGAGCTTGGGGTGGAAATAGTCGTCGCCAGAATTCACGAGCTGGGATTAGAAATAGCGCCGCACAAGACCGAGGCGCTATGGTTCCACAAATTGCCACAAAGGAACCACCTGACTCGTGTGTCCGGGTAGGTGTGTCTGAAGTCAGAGTGGGGAGGCACATGAAATATCTGGGCCTCCTACTGGACAGTCGCTGGGGCTTCGAAGAGCACTTCGAGCGCCTAGTCCCCCGAATAGAGAGGGTGGCGGGTGCTATGCACAGACTGCTGCCCAATCTAGGGGGACCGGGTGAAGAAGTTCGCCGCCTCTATGCCGGAGTCGTCCGATCCGTAGCCCTTTATGGAGCGCCGGTGTGGGCGAAAAGGCTAGCCATCCGCCGATGTAGAACTAAAATCTACAGTGTCCAACGACGGATGGCCATACGGATTGTGCGTGGTTACCGCACGATATCCTTCGAGGCGGCAACTGTCCTGGCTCGCTTTCCGCCCTTGGATATACTGGCGGAAATGGATGCGCGGGTGTATAACCGAATACGCATCCTCCGCCAGGACGGTGATAGCGAGCCAGTAGAGGCGTTCGAGGCCATTAAGCGGCAGGAACGTCAGAATGCCTTCGAGACGTGGCGTCTTCGGCTCAGTGAAGAGCGACACGCGCGCAGACGCGTCGTCGAGGCTTTCCTGCCGGTCTTCGAGGCCTGGCTCCAGCGACGAAGTGGAAGACTCACCTACAGACTTACACAGGTACTTACCGGACATGGCTGTTTCGGTGATTATCTGTGTAAGATCGGACGTGAGGTGACGGCGAACTGTTTCCATTGCGGTGGGACGATCAAGGACTCTGCATCGCATACTCTCGGGGTTTTCCCAGCATGGGAAGCAGAGGGGAGTATCCTGGTGAGCCGCATTGGACGAAACCTCTCCCTGCCAGCAGTCGTGTCGGCGATGCTGAGCGGGGATTCGGCATGGAGGGCCGTAGCCGCTTTCTGTGAGACCGTGATGGTCCAGAAGGAGGCTACTGAGCGGGATCGAGAGAGGACAGATCCCGCTCGGAGGCGGGGCCATCGAGGCGCAGTTGTGCCTCGTCACGGCCCTTCTAACAATGGTGTTCCCCTACCAGAAACGAGGCCTCAAGAGTCGCAGGCGCCCGGGGCGCGAGCTCCGAGTGCTCATTAAAGCGACTCTGAGGAGAGGAGTGGCTCGACGTGGTCTCGAGCCACTGTGGTAGCACCGCAGGGATTCTGGGGGCAACGCTGTTGCTCCCGGGAGGGGGCTTTCTTAGCCAAGCGTAAGAGGGGCCACGGTTGCGTTCCGAACGGAGATCCCGTGACCCCTTCTCAACGCTGATGGTGACCACCGTAGGGTTTTAGTCGGTGGGAGTCCGACATAACCCAGCTCTCTTTCCGGAGGCTGGGTATCCATAATGGATTTCCCCACGTTAAAAAAAAAAGAAGGTTAGTTGGGTGATCGGATAATTCGAGTCAAGAGACCCGAGGTCAGTCCCCAAGGCTTGATGAAGTCTAACGCCAAACTTTTAATATCTAAGGCCGTTGAATCAAGCGAGTACCAAACACCTAGATGTTAGTTTAGGTATTGTAATTATAGATATTTTATTGTTACTGTAAATAAAGATTTCCAAAATTAGGAAGTATAAAATATAGTCACGATAGACGAGTGGTTGGGTGATCGGACTTCGAGTCAAGAGACCCGAGTTCGATCACCAGATGGGAGGTGATACCTGTGGCTATTTTTACAATTTATGTATGTATGATTTATATCGTTAGCTTGGATATAAGATGGCGCCGGGCTCACCACCTGTCCCAACAACAACAACTCGGAACTCGTGTCTTTAGGTCTTAAAAATACTTGAAGTATTAAACTAAATGTCAATGTCACACTTATGAAATAAGTCATTGTAACTTCGAAGCCTGTAAAACGTATGCTTTCCATAATTGTTTTTTGAATACCTACGATACCGATATTTTACTAACGCTATAAATATTCCATCGACTCTTTGACACGAACACTATTTTGATATACATTTATTAAAGCTTTAATAAAGCTTTAATAAATGTATATATAGTTAATAGCTTTTTAGTAATGAATTAAATGAATGATTGTTCTTCGTTATTTCATTGAGAGCGACAGAGAGGCTGCAGACCAGTGATAAGGAGGAAAAAATACGAATTCACTGTAACAATAGAAATTGAATTGGAAAGCGGTTTCATAGGGCTTGAGAGAAGCATAGTTATGAAAAATAAAGAATTCACTTTTGTATAATTCCTAAATGAAGTATCATTTTGTTTTGTAACAACGAATACACAATTTTTTAGGTTTTTCATGCATATTTAGTGCAATTTTCAAATAAATCCGAATGTAAAAATTAAGCTTTCTCGACCGTATATCACATATGGGGGTAGTGGGAAGTTATTTTTTTCCCGCGTACCGCTTCGACAAAGCCCGGTATCTCTTCAGACTCTGGTCCATTAGCCGAGCATTTAAACGATGTCGTGTTTTTCTTCGATATGTCCGTAGCCCTCATTCTTCATTTAACACCCTTTTCACCGTGGTTCTGCTTAACCCCATCTGAAGAGCCAACAGTTTCTGCTTACGTTTGGGATTTCTTAGAATTCGCGCCTTCACAGCTTTTATCACTGCTGGAGTCCTAACAGAGCGAGGACGACCACTTTTTGACCTGTCATCTACACTAGAGTCTTCATTGTATTGTTTGATGGTACGATAAACGAATCTTTTGGTTATATTCAAATTTTTCAGTATTTAAAAAATTTGAATTGGCGCGTAACCGCAACGATGCAACGTAATAACTGCAACACGGTCTTCTTGTAGCGTCCACTCCATATTTAAAAATGAGTAAAATTCTAAAAAGTATACAGTTTTATTTTCATGAACAATTCGAAATTCGAATTCAATAAACTTTTTAGTGGCCAACATTCTAAAAGAAAAGTTTTTACTGTGTGACAATACTTATGACCCGACTGTGTATATATATCTATGATACCATGACACGTAGAGCGTAAGAATATACGACTCCCCTTTTTCAGTTTTGTAACAGGTTTTAGGGACCATGGTCTTGAAAAAGTCATTGGCTACTGACAGATAGTACGATATTCATGTCGAAAATACCACATCATAGTTAAGCAGACTGATGTCGGGAAGCATAGCCAAATTGTTTACCGGCCATAGCGATTAAGGCAAATCTTTCTCTGCGCGAGAGGTATATTACCTACAGAGGCGAGTCATCTGCAGGTCATATACCTCTACCTAACAGGCCATTAGGTAACTTAAGTTAGGTAGATGCCAACATTATGTAATGAATATAAACATTTGTATCCGAATTCAAGCATGTTTATATTAAGTTGTGCTTTTTTATGTTTTCTATTTGTATTTCTAATCTAAGTTTAATTATCGCTGTAATTATGGTTTTATGATTTTTATCGCCGTTAATATATAAAGACATAGAGAATACTAGTTTGGGTCTCTGCGTGTTTATAATTGATCTATACACAGCACAAATATAACATTTGCTTAAATTTATAAATAAACTATTTTTCTCGTGTGGTAATGGCGTAAGAATTTACTACCCCATTCGATGGGAGTTAGATGAGACGACTAAAGGAATTTAATATTTAAATCCTTGGCCAAGACCTGTTTTTCGGGTTTCGGGACTCGAGGCAAACCTCCTTCCTCGTCATCTCCGGGGGCTGTTGCTTCCCCTGGTCCTCAGTACCAATTTCCGTGGTTTATGGATTATGGATTTGTGTTTGCGTATTTCAAGCATTATGACGGGACTGGTTGCGTATCCCCATCCTCCACCCCCCGCCCCCTCTGGTGACGACGCGCATTACTGAGATCACGTGGTGTTGGTCGCCACTCTGCTGGGCGGGCATGCTATGGTAGGGTTGCCTTGACCGACACTAGGTCATGTAGCCTGATGCCGGCGCGATCGAACAATTCTTGAATGCTCTCGATACTTACGTATTTCGCAATAGTGTGATGCCTCACGTATTAACCAGCTCCGACAATGATCCGGGGTATCTTATTTTGCTGAACCTGTAATTTTTTGCGCTGGTCCTACAATGTAAAGAAGGTAGAAGATTGCTCGCATAGCGATGGCACATCAGTTTGAGTAATCCACATTGCGTGTCATATGCAGTGTGCGGTCTGTCTGGCATCCGAGGTAGGTGACCATCGTAATTCAGTTTACATTCTGTCCTATGGAGCTGGATTGGGGTAGCTCTTGGCGGTTGGTGATAATGGCCGACGGATTGTTGATATTAACGGTCATTCGCCATTTATCTTGATAAATACGTTATTGAATATCTTAATGAGCGCTATCTATATAGCTGAATCAACCTAAAATTTAATAGTGGTAGAGCCACGCATCAGCTTTGTTGTTACATAAATGGGCCGGCTTGACCGGGGAAGTACCTCGACCACACATATGCGATGTAAGCATATTATATCTTAAAAAAAAGGATAACATTGAAAAGGCAAATTAAAAATAAATAATGTTTCAATAATAAAGGTGTTACCAAAAATATTCCCTTGAATGCTATATCTCTTAACATATTTTGTTTATCCTAAGTTTTGTGTTGTCCTATATAGCAATCGGAAACAGAAAAAAAAAACAAAATTTTTAATTCTTTAATGTTATCAAATTAAAAGTCGGCCAGTGCTTATATTTTATATATTTTGCTAGATGGGTTGGTTAAACTAAAAAGATAATACCAAATGTGAAAAGGGTTTTCTTTGTTAAAAGACAGCGACGTTTCAATTTCCGTTGGAAAAAAGTGTTGTATAAAAATAATATCATTTAATCAATCTTTTTTTCATTATTATTTCACTGATTTCGATTAAGACAAAATATTTAAGGTTTTTTATAAAAACATCTCGAAAATGAGGCTTAATATTTTCGTGGAAAATATTTAAATTTTAACATTTAACACTTTATCTCGGACAAACGTTAACAGACATAATTTATATATATTTAATAACTCAATATAAGTAATGAAATGTAAAGTTTATACTCTTCGACTTCAGGTTTTTTTTAAACTTGTCGTTTTTAACGTTCATAGAAACTTTTAACAAGCGTAAATAGATTAAGTGTTTTTTTATACATATTTTAATTCGACACCCCTTTACCACCGAAAACATTGTTCGGGACAACGTGACTAGTAGTGAGCCCGTCGCCGTCTACATGTCCATGCCAACGATATAAAGAAAAAAAAACATTGATACGAGCCGGTCACCTGGGTCTCTTGACTCGATAAAGATCACCCAACCACTCGGCTACCGTGACTAATATATAAAGAGATTAATTGAAAAATTTCGCAAAATAGTTTATATCTTTTTCTTAGTTTATATCAATATTTTAAAATTCAATGTTTGCTAATGTAACTTATATTAAAATCTCTTCTTTAACTAACAGTCTCAAAATAATATCATCGTAATTAACTTCTATCCGATATTAGCCAAAATAAACATTCTTCACTTTTATTTTCGTATCAATGATGCCTGCCGAAGTTGTTAAAGGTTCTGAAAAGCTTATAAAACCAGGGGCTATCGCATCGTAACGAGAGAAATTAGTTTGACAAAGTTATAAGAAATAAGTTATGCGGAACTTTCTAGAAACTCTGCCTTTTGAATAAATTTTCAGCAAATTGTCAAAAATGAGTTTGATCACTTCTTGTTGGTGACATTAAAACTTGAAAGAATTATTTCCTTTGTCTTATTTACTCCGCTAATGGGAAAAACAAAATGATGGTTACTTACTTTCTTTTTGTTTCAACGAAAGACGTAAGAAACTTTGTTGAACAAAAAACATGTAAGTGTGAACAAACGGATGAACTACCACGATAATGAGAAAAATTAAGGTACAAGTTCAAGACATTCATACTAGACCCAAAGAAAAAAAATATAATTAAGTAAAATAAAAAGAAAACTACTAGGTACCACTAACAAGTATTGTAACAAAATATTTGAAGTTTGTCGAACATATGGAATTTATCAAAGTATACTTATTTTTTTCAATATGTAATATTCCATTAATTATGAACAAAAAAATATTTCACTCATTACCCGTTAAATCAAACAACCATTTTATATGTAAACTATATATTTTTTATATTATTTTTCACTTTTGGAGATTTAAGTAAAGGTGCCCTTTCTTCCTGGAGGTGTCATAAGAGCCAACTAAAGGACAAGCCTTGCAAATCACAGATAGCGGTAGAAAAATCTCGAATAAAGAATACCTTACCAGAATTCAGCAGACTTGTGATAGGCCGCGTCTATGTGTACTGCGATGTGCTATTGTGATGGCGAATCCTCCTTAAGAAAAGCTATTTCTGAGCCTATGTCCGGTATTGCACTTACAACACATTAACTAAGTAAATCTAATTCGATTGAAGGCAGGCTACAATGTTTGAGGTGCGATTTGTTTGGTACTTACATCGCTAATACACTTGTCAATTTGGTGAGGTGAATAGTAGCGTATATTCGTCTCACAAATCCGTAGTGATCATTTAAGGCTTTCTAACTGTACTTTCTGACAAGTAGTAGTCAGAAAGTACAGTTAGAAAGCCATAAATGATGATACTCGCATGTCACGGTTTCTTATCCTCTACGATTCGATATGGTATCAAATTCTTAGGAAACGATACAAGAGGTGAAGATATATTTAAATCACAAATGAGGTTGGTTCATTATAACCAAAAGTTGTAAACGATATTTAAAAAAATGACATTTTGGCAAGTCAGGATTTTTTCACAACTTCATAAATGTATAAAACATTTATGAAATATGTAAAACTTATGAAATTTACACATTCCATGAAGTTCTTAAAAAATCTCTTAAAAAATCTGACTATCAATCGTTGATTTAAAGGCTTAAAAATAAATAATACACCATTCCATTGAAGACGGCTATGCTTAGGAAACGCTTGTTTGATATTTTTCCCAAATCCGCAATAAAGTTCTCACTACTTTTCATGACATTAAAGAAATAAACCAATATTAGGAAAAAAATTTATTATTAATGGAGAAATTTTTACTACTATTATTACAATTACTATAATTAATGAATATTTAAATTACGCGTTCACAAATATGACGTTATATTATTTGACATCTAATTCATGCATGGTTTGTTTTAGTTTGATTATTATAATTCTATTGTACAATTGAAATTAATGAATATTTTAAATGTAATTTATACACCCTCAGGTCAAATACTGCGAAACTGAATAATTATTTTATAAGATCCATGTTAGTATAAATATATAATGTACCCCGTGTTTACATATAAAATAAATTTATTTGATTTGATGTTTACCCATATAATAGCATATTTAGTTTTTGATTGATGTTTTTAATTTGTTATGACAAAATTATTTAGAATAAACAAACAAACAAGGGTTTGACGAGGGTTTCCTCAAGATAAAAAGATGTAATATTAACAAAGACAGAGGGTGGTTATAAAATTATGTGTACTATATCAGCTGTATTGTTATCAGCTGTGTGCATGGAATATGCAAAATTCTTAAAGAATAATGTTTGTAATAAATGTCGATCTCAACTTTCAATCGCTCAAATTTAAATAAAGCATCAACTAAAATTATTACAACATTTATTTTAAAATGGGTATTTGATAAGAATATGTAATAAAAACTTTTCTCTAAAGCGCCATTACCTGACTTATTCAACAATTATCTCGGGATAAAGATACGATAGCCGAATGTTTGAGTGATTGGAATTCGAGTCAAGAGCCCCGAGTTCGATCCTAAGGTAGCAGGCTCGTACCGATTGTTTTTTCAAAAAAGTGATGTACGTTTTATATCGTTGGCTTGGACGTGAAGACGGCGACAGGCTGACCACCTGTCATTGACCTGTGGCTACCCTTGTATCGGGAAATGGGCGAAGACATTTTATTAATTCGGGTTAATTAGTTACATTGTATATAATTAAGTACAAAATAATCGTTAATTTAGATTTCTATGACGACTCTTAAGTCATATTATGTTTAGTGCTGAAATATACTACATAATTAGGAAGCGAGCCAACCTCATGTAACATTGGCGGGAAAACAGTTTGTCAAAACTACACTCTTAGCTTTTAAATAATTCCATAGATTTAATTAAATTACCCTAGCGAGTAGTTAATTTAGCAAAAAGTGCTTTTTAATAAAATATAAAGACGTAAAAAAGTTGGGATATTGTGTGGTACTTCAATACAAAAGACAGAAATGTGCTGCAATGTACTTTTAATAGTAACAGTTTAAGACAAACAATTCTATAATATATTATATTTATGTAACTAAAACTGTGTAAGCAGCACACGGCAGGAATAACTGTAATGATTAAGCTATAATAGTTTAGTTTCATGAAAATCCGTTTCGTTGAAAGATAACCTCACAAACTTTCGCACTTACTATAGGAGAGTAGACAATATTAGTATATAATAATTTTGGATATATTAGCTTCTTCGTAAAAGGTAGATATATGCTGCCGCGGACTTTTAATTTGAACTGTTCAAGACAAACAATCTCGCAATACATTATATTCGTGTAACGCCAACGGTTAAGGCAGCTTACGCCAAGTTACTTACTCAAAGAGTAGGAACTATTCCGACCTACTTAATACTTATTGTAATATTATCCTTAAATCGTAATATTATGGCAAAATATACACAAACTCTTTATAAATTTTAGCCTGCATGTCATTCTGAATTATAAGCTATATTATTGTGAAATGTCATGTTTTTGCAACATAGAGTAACGAACATCCACCAATCCTCACAAACTGACGTATTTATAATAATAGTTTAGTATGATTAATTGAGATTAAATGATACAATATACTTATTTAATAATTTTTGTTTTATTAATTTCGCCAAGTTTGCAGAAAAAGCTAGTTACTAATAGTACTTTTAGGGCATCATTAACTTGTAGTACTGCTACAACGATAAAGTCACGATAGCCGAGTGGTTGGTTGGGTGATCGGAATTCAAGTCAAGAAAAATGTCGAAATTCGATCCCCAAGGCTAATGGGTTTTTTCAAAAACTTATGTACGATTCATATCGTTGGCTTGGACATAAGATGGCAACGGGCTCACGACCTATCATGGTGTCCCAAAAAATGTCTTCGGTGGAAGGTGGGTCGAAGGGACTTAATTGTCTAAACCAGACCACTGTCTACACCCTGTATTGGGAATTGCGCGAATATGTTTTATAAACGTTTTGTGTTTGGTAGTGACCCTGTCTTCCAAGCTAAGGGATGCGGGTTCAAGTTCCACTAGGGGCAAATACGACAATAGGAATTTAATCTGACTTATATTAATTTATTCAATTCTTAAATTATTTATGGACGCATTAGAGTAGCAATACATTCAAGTGATAGACACCTGAGTAACATTAAATTACATTGATGTTGAGAAGGGTTATTCTAGAATTCAATAACATCTTCTGACCTCTCATTTATAAGTTATTGCAAAAAATTTGAAAATTGGGTCAAAGAACTTTATTGTCTAACCCTCTGTCTACTCCTGTATTGGGAATGGAGTGAATATATTTATTTATTATAATAACAGCGTAAAAAGATAAAAGTACATTGTATTGCTTTATGTCCTTATGGCTCCGTAAAACAAAATACATTTATAAAAAAATGCAACATTGTGTTTTAAGTTTCCTTTCATCAATTGATTGATAATAAATTTATTGTATTGACGACCTATTTTATTTTTCCATCCATGTACAGAAAATAAATTAATTGCTTATTCAATTAAAAACTGTCCGTTTTATTCATCATAGTAATTAAGGTGCGAGAATTGAGGTGCCCTGGATCTTCCTTTTAATTATTTATTATGTTTCATAAATAAAAGATAAAATTAATTATAATAATATATATATATATATATATATATATATATATATATATATATATATATATATATATATATATATATATATATATATATATATATATATATATATATATATATATATATATATATATATATATATATATATATATATATATATATATATATATATATATATATATATATATATATATATATATATATATATATATATATATATATATATATATATATATATATATATATATATATATATATATATATATAATTAAAAGGGACAACGTGACAGGTGGTGAGCCCGTCGCCGTATTTATGTCCAAGCCAACGATATAATTTGTACATAGGTTTTTAGAAAACCCATTATACGGCCACTTGAGGATCGAACTCGGGTCGCTTGACTCGAAATTCCGACCACTCAACCACTCGGCTATCGTGACTTGAGTAATATAATTAATAAAAAAAAAATTCACGAAATTCCCAATACAGGGGTAGACAGAGGTCTAGTCTAGACATTTAAGTCCCTTCGACCCACCTTCCATCGAAGACATTTTCGGGACAACGTGACAGGTCGTGAGCCCGTCGCCGTTTTTATGTCCAAGCCAACGATATAATTTGTACATAGGTTTTTTAGAAAAACCCATTATACGGCCACTTGAGGATCGAACTCGGGTCGCTTGACTCGAAATTCCGACCACTCAACCACTCGGCTATCGTGACTTGAGTAATATAATTAATTATAATAATTAACATTAAAAGGTGTCGAGGTAGACCGAGACTAACTTTCGAAGACCATGTGAGCAAATTGCTCGAAGAGGGGAGGGTCAAAAGTACTTGGATACCTCGACGTGCATGTGAGAAGATGATGAATCTGAAAGAAGCGAAAGAGGTATGTAGAGATCGTGACCCGTGGCGATCTGTTCTCTCTGGCTACCCCGTCAGGGATTGTGCGTGAAGATAAGTAAGTAAGTATAACAATTAAATTTTTACCCGTAAAAGTAAAATGTATAATTGATGATAGATAATTATTCCAGAAAATCAAACGGCACGACCGTTTGTTTGAATTTATTGAACCACTTTGAATTGTAATTTTACACATTTACCTTTTTACAATTGTAGATAATAATAACAATGAATTGTAACACTGTGTTCATTTATTTTCTTTGTGAAGAATCTTATTTGAAATAAAAAAAACAATTACAACCACAATACATAAAATTAAACGAGTGGCTTATTTCGAAAGGGTTTTGCTGAAAGCCTTCCATTAGCTTAGAATTGTATGTAATTACTCTCATAGCCAAAGCCTTTCATAATTTTAGACTGAAAATAACTTAAGATGTTTCCTGACCGTAATGAATGAATTTAGTTTGGGAGAGTTGTAACATAAATTATTCTTAAGTCCTTAAGACCTGTCTTATCTGAAATTTTAATGATTCTTGAAAATGAGGTAAGATTAGCTGAATACCACAAAATAAGTTCCGCAGATTATCTGAGGTTATATAAATTGTTATCAATATTAGTAGTATAATTAGAATTGTCTTGGTCTATTTACAATTTAGTAGTAGTAAATGTAAAAATGATTTAGTAATAGTTTAATTTTTTGTACATATATTTACGAATTCATAACTCAGGTAGTCAAAAGTCTATTAGGTAAGAATTTAGTTCATTTTACGCACATTTCTTCAGCTTAATACAAAGTGACGTACAAAGTGTCTAAACATACGATGGCAATCGAACATTATAGTACGATTAAATCTCATTAGTTCTTGTCTTCGTCTTGGTGATCGAACTCATGTCTCTTTATTCGAATTCCGATCACCCAAACACTTGCCTCTCGTAGCCTTAAGTTTATTTTTATAAGAACAAAAAATAAATGATAATTTGGACGATAGTCCCTATAAATTAAATACATGATTAGGTAGTTACTGGCTGAAAATCAGGGTTTCGATTAATATCGTGACATTATGCTGAGACAGACACGGGTGTTTGTTATTGGTACTCGACTTTTATTTGTATTCTTATTTATACATATATATTTTTTACTGTTTCTGTACATTTGGATTTTATGCCTTTGTGTCTGTGTTAATGATATAAATCATTAATTCATCCTTTTATCTAAAAACCAGATACTGTTAAAAAAGATATTTCAAATTATCGCAACATCAATAAATTCAAACGAAGCATACGTAAAAAATGTTCTCTTTTTCATGCATAATTTAACAATAGACTTGCCCAGCAGCGTGATCTAGTAAACAGCGTATGTTAAATATCCTGTTGATGGATAATTAGATCCATCGTAAGTCAGCTTTTAACCTTTTAATTTATATAAATGGTCATACCCAAAAAAAATTGTTGAAATAAATACGTTTTCTTAGTGTACTACAAGTGCCATTAAGAAAGTTATCAGGTTTTTAAACTGAGTATATACATAAATACATCAGTTTTATAATTGACGGGAAGTCAGAAATTACCGATTACCAAGTGTGCGTTGCTTTACAACCTTACTTAAAATTATCCTTATGTTATTTCTTCGCATCAGAACATCATTCATCAGATTCATAATTAAAAATTAATATACAATAGTTGGCAAATCTTCCATATGGGGAGGCCTATGTCCTGCAGTAGACTAATACTACTAATATTTGAAATCTTAAATCTTTATAATATTTGATTCATTGTCATAATAATAACTACCTGTCTAACCAAGTGCATGACATATCTCATGCGGGAGTGTTTCTCATAAGTGACATATTAGGTTTGGTACTTTTCGAGGTACGTACGAAAAGAAATCCCCATTGTTAACCTTTTTTTAGTATTAAAAGGGTTCGAGGTAGACCGAGACTAACTTTCGAAGACCACGTGAACAAATTCCTTGAAGAAAGGAGGGTCAAGAGTACTAGGATACCTAGACGAGCATGTATGATGAATCAGAAACAAGCGAAAGAGGTGAGTAAGGATCGTGACTCTTGACATTCTTTTCTCTCTGGCTACTTCGTCAGGTACTGTGCGTACTTACACAATATTCGTTAAAGCAAAATTTAAATAGTGCTGTTATTACAAGGACAAAAATTGCGTTTATTATTGTTTTTATAAAGTTGCGGTGGCTTATTCACCGCAACGTTATAAACTAAACCTGTTACCGTCTTGGTCTCCAAGTCTACGTTACAAATAGTACATAAGTTTCCAAAACCTCATTAGAACCAACTTTCCTCCTGGCCATCGATACAGTTTCAATCAGAATTGAATTGGAATTCCTATTATCCAGCAACTCGGATATTTTGACTTTTAAAATATATAATCATATAAAAAAATCTATTTAAATTTGTATTTTTTTGTATTGAATGATAAAATTTAAGATGTTATTAAAAATATTATGATGTTCTTGTTTATTTTATAAAAAAAATTATATGAAAACAATTTTATGTACAACATTCGTGATATATTTTATAATAAGTTGCAGCTACTAAACTAGATACGCAGCCGTTACAATGGATAAACGTTGGAAAGAAAGGTTCTCAAGTGGAAACCTCGTATAACTTACAGAAATGTAGGACGACCTCCAACTAAACATTGTGGCAAACTACATAATACGAGGGAAAGAAAATGGATGCCAGTGGTTTTTTATTACGATGGAGCTGAAAATCAAAACTAACAGTTTACTCACGATAGCCGAGTGGTTGGGTGGTCGGAATTTTGAGTCAAGAGTCCCGAGTTCGATCCCCAGGTGGCAGTATCAATGAGTTTTTCAAGATGTAAAGTTCAAGCGTACTCGGATATCCTGACGTGTGTGTTATGTAAAATGATACATCTGTTCAGCGAAAGCAATAAATTAAAATTAACATGCATTTTTACTATTATTCAATATTATTTTATATACTTTTTTGTTACCCTGACTGGGACCGTACGTGAAGATAAATGAATAGATAAAAATATACATTTTTCCAATGCTGGGATAGTCAGAGGTTTAAAACATTCAGTCTTTCTGACAAACATTCCACCAGATCTTATGTGGACAACGTGACAGATGGTGAGCGTGTCACCGTCTTTGTATCTAAGTCAACATTACTATAAACTTAGATTTTTTATTACATTTTAAAATCATGCTACTATGTTATTAATATAATTTTAAATTTATCACTACATATATTTATTAAATATGACTAAGGTATCGGGTTATAATTTTTATATATTTTTTACTATTAATAGTTTTATAATTTACATATTATTATTTTTCTGAATTCAAATTGAACGAAAATTATAGTCAATTGTGAATACGGCAAACTCATTCTAGAATATATTCATATAATATTTGGTTACGTAAACGTAGAATGTAAGTGTTAGACACGCGTATTCGATTTATCTTGCTTTTCAATGTATGACTCGTATCTATTCTGTTGCACTCCGTGCCAAATTCAGATTACATTCCGTCAGACGTTTGGCAAAGGCAACCATTTTATCAGTGGTGTGGTGTGTATGCTATAACAAAATTTAAAAAAAGTTGTTTGGCTATATACGATATTCTCTTCAATATCAATTCCAATGTTGCTTGAGTTAATTGCGAAAACGAGAAGTAATGTTCTTCTTTATATCATGGGAACGCAATATGGCAGGTTTGAAAGATGACATTGTCACAAAAATTGATAAGGGCGTGCTTCGATGGTTTGGGTACGTTGTGCGAATGAGTAAAGACCGAATGGTGAAGAAAATATATAGCGCGAAAGTTAACATTAAAAGGTGTCGAGGTAGACCGAGACTTACTTTCGAAGACCATGTAAGCAAATTGCTCGAAGAGGGGAGGGTCAAGAGTACTCGGATACCTCGACGTGCAGGTATAAAGAAGATGATGAATCTGAAAGAAGCGAAAGAGGTATGTAGAGATCGTGACACTTGGCGATCTGTTCTCTCCCTACCCCGTCAGGGATTGTGCGAGAAGATAAATAAATAAATTTAACTATTCTAGTGTTTCATAATTTAAATAACGAAACAGATATTAACAGGCACGTTAAAACAAAAAGAAACATAAGGTGTTATATAAATTTAAAAAATTATCACCGTCACGCTATTCCCAATACTGGGGTACATAAAGGGATAGCAATTAGGTTCTGTTGACCCACCTTTCACCGAAGACATTATTTGAGGTATAGTGATCCTGTGGACATTTTTATATCCAAGCCTACGAAATATATCGTACATAACTTTCGAAAAAAAAAACCATTGGTACGAGCCTACTTGCGGATCAAGTTCGCGTCTCTTGACATCCGATCACCCAACCACTTGGCTATCACATACTTAAAATGTGGGCAATACAAATAACATGTAGTAATGTGAATAATGTTTTAAATATTTTCATCAGCATAATTCGAGAACTTCCAAGGCAGAGTCACTGTCAATTCGTCCTTCACCTCGTCGCAATTAAAAATAATAATAATTTGATCAAAATTAAAAATAACTATGTAACTATACTTCAAACTTAAAGTTTAAAATGAAATCTACACGAACAAAAGACTTTGCAGATTAATCTTACACAATATTGTTGACACAACACAGTTTCAAGCAACAGGCTAGTATTTTGTTCATATAAGGATAGTAACGAAAGAATAATGAAAGAAAAATGTAAAATATATTAGGCACTCGGCGTAGCAGATGCTTTGAACGAGTAGTATTAAAATTCAAAATACTATTGCTCGTTCAATTTCAAATTCAAAGTTGGGAGATGCAGATGTCCAATATTGCAGCTAATGTTCTGTTTTATATTTTATATCGCTGAGTTTAGAACTGTCCAGTCTATGTTAAGTTCATTATTTAATATTTATATAATAATATTAAATAATTATTTAATTATGTAATAATAATAAAATAAATGATTAATAATTATTTAATATATTTTATATTATTTAATAATGTATCTGATTAAATTACCTTTTCAAAACAGGTCGATTCTGAACGTTGAGGTTCCTGTCTTACAACATATTACTTTGAATTAAAGATTATTTCGACGACGGTAGTAAACAACGGACAGCAACGTACTATTACACAGACATATTTACATATCGGAAACGAATCCGCAACCCATAGCTTCAAAGGAACAGTTACTACTGGCTTTGTATTGGGCCGAAGGTGGTTATAACATTGAAAATAATACAATTGAAAATCAAGCTTAACTAAATTTTTACTATCAGACGATGAAATCCGATGAGTAGAAAAAAAAGTGGAAGTTGAAAAACATTAAATATGAATCATTTCGTTGAATATACCTCAAAGTCTCAAGACGAAAGTGTTGACATATGGAACCGAGACGTGGTCCTTCACTTCATGCCATATTAGGAAGCTCAAAGTTACTCAGCGTGTGTATTGAAAGGGCTATGCTCGGTGTTTATCTATGTAATGGAATCCGTAATGAAAACATCCGCAGAAGATCGTGGCAAACGACATATTTGTAAGGAGCAGCACGTTGAAGTGGCAATGATTCGGCCTCATAGCTCGTATAACTGATAATCGTTGGAGAAGAAAGGTTCTCGAGTGGCAACTTTGTACAGACACATGCAGTGTAGGATGACCCATAACAAGATGCGGCGACAACGTGTATAATGTTGCGGGGAGTCGATGGATGCAGATAAAACAGGACCGCTCTATGTGACAATCTTTGGAGGAGGTCTATGTTCAGCAGTTGACTTCTGAGAGGCTGTTATGATGATGATGATAATGAAATATGAATACAATAGAAATTTTTCGGTCGCATGGGCTAGATATTTCTATGATTTCCTTTTATTTGTAAAGAGAAAGACGGCTATAGCATATTTTAATTTTGTCATGTAATTAGAAACTATAAATTAAGATTAAATAAGCTTAAACTAAATAAGCTTTTCATAAGTACATGTGCATTTGCATATGTTTTTTGTGTGTGTTTCTGAATACTTATCAGAGGTCATTTCGTCTCACATATGTTATTAAGTTAGGTTCAGAATATAAATTTGACGACCTCCGTGGACGAGTGGTTACACCGTTTTTCAAAGTATCGCCATCTAGAGGTCGCAGATTCGATTCCCGGACGGGCCAATGTAAAAAAAACGACTTTTTCAATTTCTCCGATCTGGGTGTTTGTGGAACCTCCGTTGTTTCCGATTCCCATACCTCAAGTGCTTTAGCTTCTTACATGGGGATCTGCGCAATGTATGTGATGTTGTCCCTATCTATGTATGTATATGTTAATTTATTTAATTTTTAAATTTTTGATATGTTGAAATTTACATTAAATAAGTTTTGAAACAAACGCTCTTGCAAATTCAAAGTTCTGGTGAACACATAGCAATAAAATACATTACAAGTGGGTCGTTAACGACTGTGTTAAAAATTTATTGCCATTGACGCTGGCTCATTGCCTGCTAGTTCTGCATCTTTCGAAATG
This sequence comes from Sericinus montela, assembly GCA_029286605.1. Classification (NCBI taxonomy): domain Eukaryota; kingdom Metazoa; phylum Arthropoda; class Insecta; order Lepidoptera; family Papilionidae; genus Sericinus; species Sericinus montela. The sequence goes on from JAGSMR010000014.1 coordinate 1,397,141, forward strand.
ATATAGTTTATACATTACATGCATTAATTATATCTACATTAAGGAATGTCAAGTTGTCTTAAAACTGACACACAAAATCATCAATAGCTATATTATTGCCAATCCTCTTGTAAATGTCAATGGGTTACCATGGAATATTAAATGCCTTTGAGTGGAGATATTTTTTTAAATTAAATCTCAATCCTTACTAATAATAATAAATGCGGAAGTGAGTGTGTTTGTTTAATTATCATGCTTTGACGCTAAATTCAATAAGTCCAATTAAATGAATTTGGTATTAATATATGGTACCGTAGATGGGACCAGGAGACGATTTATATGTTGTTCTTTTTCGCGATAAACTTAAAACCTCTTTTAATACAGCAGAAGCCGCGGGCAAAAGATAGTAAACCTTATGCATAATAAATTGTACTGTCATCAGTACTAAAGGCGTGTGTCAAGTTTCAAGTAAACTAATCAACAGGGTGTTATTTTTTTAACTTAATGTGATCTAAATTCAAAAACAACAAACAGGCAAGTTAAATAAACCCTTTATATATTTGTTGCCGCAAAATTAGGAAAGTTGTCGATAGCTGAAATATTTCCACGGGAGCAGGAAATATTATTTAAAAAATACAGCTTTTAATGTGTAACAAAACAAATGTATATCTTCACGCATTTCCCAATACAGGGTATGTTGTTGTTGTTTTTTTAAAATTGCCTTGGTAACTGTTGCTGTATTCTGTCAAATTACATATTTCATAGCTATCATCAAATATTATTACTATCACTATGCTATTATTGTTATCATTAAAAGAGAAAAAAAGACAAAAAATATTATTATTTTTACAGACTAAACGTAAATTTTGTTTAGTTATACAGTAATTTAGTTTATATATGTAAGTCTATGAAGAAAAACAAGTCACGATAGCCGAGTGGTTGGGTGGTCGAAATTTTAAGTCAAGAGACCCGAGTTCGATCCCAAGGTGGCAGGCTTGTACCAATAGGCTTTTCAAAAAACAAACTTATGTATGAATTATATCGTTGGCTTGGACATAAAAACGGCGACGGGCTTACCAACTGTTACGTTGTCCCGAAAATGTCTTCAGTGGAAGGCGGGTCAAAGGGACTTAATTGTCTAGACTAGACTTCGATCGACGCCTGCATTGGGAATTGTTGAAGATATCTTTTTTATTTTATTTTATGAAGAAATGGTGAATTTTGAAAGAAGCGAAAGAGGTATGTGAGAATCGTGATACTGACTGACGTGAGAGAAGAGATAGCCAATCTCTTCTCTCTGGATACCCAGTCATGAATTGTGCGTGAAAATACTTAAGTACTAACAATGAATATATTTGAATATATTTGCATACCTATTTACACGATTAATAAATACTAGATGTATTAAATTTCTAAGTTAAGTGTTACTTAAGCATAGGCTACAAAAGTTATTATTATTGTGACATTGGTTCTCGATTTGCCCCTTTCAATCGCATATCGATTACCTAACCTTCCCGCTACAGTGGTATAACAAGAAACCTGTTTTTATAACTTTGTTGTGTTGTGTTTTCCTGAAAGGGAAATTATGCCTTTTCGACCCACCCTGTTTTCGGACAACTTAACAGGTGGGTGAGCCTATCGCCATCGTGGTATCTAAGCCAACGGTACAATATACTTACATAGATATTAATATAGATAAATATACTCGTACATAGTAATAAACATCAATGAATAGAGTACAAACTGGCGGGACTCGAACCCGTAGCTCTTTGACTTTGAAGGCGGGGTCATTTCCGACTAACTGCGGTTCGTCCCTATCCTAAATGAATTTTACGATTAGAAAAGAGTCACGATAGCCGAGTGGTTGGGTGGTCGAAATTTTAAGTCAAGAGACCCGAGTTCGATCCCAAGGTGGCAGGCTTGTACCAATAGGCTTTTCAAAAAACAAACTTATGTATGAATTATATCGTTGGCTTGGATATAAAAACGGCGACGGGCTTACCAACTGTTACGTTGTCCTGAAAATGTCTTCAGTGGAAGGCGGGTCAAAGGGACTTAATTGTCTAGAATAGACTTCGGTCGACGCCTGTATTGGGAATTGTGTGAAGATATCTTTTTTATTTTATTTTATGAAGAAATGGTGAATTTTGAAAGAAGCGAAAGAGGTATGTAAGAATCGTGATACTTGGCTATCTCTTCTCTCTGGATACCCCGTCATGAACTGTGCGTGAAAATACTTAAGTACTAACAATGACTATATTTTAATATATTTGCATACCTATTTACACGATTAATAAATACTAGATGTATTAAATTTCTAAGTTAAGTGTTACTTAAGCATAGGCTACAAAAGTTATTATTATTGTGACATTGGTTCTCGATTTGCCCCTTTCAATCGCATATCGATTACCTAACCTTTCCGGTACAGTAGTATAACAAGAAACCTGTTTTTATAACTTTGTTGTGTTGTGTTTTCCTGAAAGGGAAATTATGCTTTTTCGACCCACCCTGTTTTCGGACAACTTAACAGGTGGGTGAGCCTATCGCCATCGTGGTATCTAAGACAACGGTACAATATACTTACATAGATATTAATATAGATAAATATACTCGTACATAGTAATAAACATCAATGAATAGAGTACAAACTGGCGGGACTCGAACCCGTAGCTCTTTGACTTTGAAGGCGGGGTCATTTCCGACTAACTGCGGTTCGTCCCTATCCTAAATGAATTTTACGATTAGAAAAGAGCCATGATAGCCGAGTGGTTGGGTAATCGAAATTCAAGTTAAGAGACCCAAGTCCGATTCCCAAGGCTCGTGACAACTACGGCGACGAACAAGTGAGGCCGTCGCCGTCGCCTGTCACCTTGTCCCAAAATGTCTTTGTGGGAAGTTTGGTCGAAAGGACTTAATTGTCTAGACATCTGTCTATCCTAATATTCCTAATATATATCTTCACGTCATTCTCAAAACTTGGGTATTGAGAATGACGTGAAGATATACATTAGGAATAAAAATTCAAAATTTTTAATTTCGAATTTAAACTTCTATTACATTCTTTAAATTTTATCACGATTTGTTACAATGTTATATAACTTAAAGAAGCATAAACATGTTTGCAATATAACATAAATGTTGGAAAACGGTGAAACATTTTTAGTCAACAATCTCAGTGGGAATAAATTCTGACAGCATTTTTATCGTACGTTACATTATGGTCGTGAGCAACACTCAACTAGGCTAGTATAATATTTAAAAGTATTTCTGCTGCATATAAATCAGCATTTGAATTGCGACATTCACTTTACTAAAGAATAATTAAAATTTGCTATGACCTATGAAACCCACATGTTTGTCTATTTAAAAAAAAAAACAAGCAGGCTTTCAAAAGAATATTTTTACGTTAAATACATTTAAATTTGTGTATCTTCACGCAATTTCCAATACTGGGATAGACAAAGGTCGAGACAATTTAATCCTCTCAACCCACACCCACCGAAGCTTTGTGACGCCTTGTGTGTTTAGAGAAAAAAATTAACATAAATTAAGATTATATATCCCTGACGTAATTTTTATACTGATAGACTAAGCACGCAGGACGGCAAAAGCATTTTTTATCTAATATAACTTACTGTTAGATAAGTTACAAGCACGACAATCAATCATGTCCTAACAAAGCCCGCACCCACCAAAATTAGCATGACAATAGGAGGATGGAGGACAATGAAGTAATGAATTGACTTTATATGATAGCGTAATGAAATTTCTAATAATAATGCTACCATAATTTTACTCCTCCTGATAGCCTCGTTAATAGTAACGTTGTCGTTGAAGCTATGGGTTGTAGATTCGAATCCCGCTAGGAAAAACATTTTTGTGATGACTGTGAATATTTGTGTTCGAGTCATGGATGCTTATATATGGATGAATATACATGGATGTTTATTTATGAATATTTTTCTGCGTAAATACATGTATGTGTAAATATATATCCATGTGAATAATGAATATATTGTACCTTAGGATTAGATACTAAGACGGTGATAGGCTCACCTGTCACATCGTTCCAAGAAAGTGCTTATATGGTTTGCGTATTTGGAAAGAACAAATGCAAAGAGATTACTAAGAGTAGTATAAAAGGCGAGGTTGAATGGTACTGTTTGAAAGGGAAGAACAAAATGAACGTTTTTCGATCCAGGACGTACTGGGTAACGGTCATGTTTAGAGTAAACTTAACCAAGGTGCATGTATCAAGTGACTTATGGAAGTAGACGAAGGGAGAGAAGCCTATCAGGATCGAAGTAAGTGGAAAAGAAATGGTATCTGCTCAACGTAATAATGGGGAAGAGACATAATGTTTATAAATGCAAGTTAAATTAAAGCTGGAAGCTTTTAAAAGCTCTTAAACCTGCTTATCTAGTTGAAGCTGGAAATTCTAACGAAATAGTTAACTAAAAGTTTTAGAGTATTTTTTGCGTCATATGATTCAAAAATAAAACTAACAAAAATCTACTTATATTTTATACTAGTTTTGTTTTCCATAAAATTACAATTTCGGTACGTAAACGTTTGGCAAAAACATAATTAAAAACCAATATGCCAAACATGCCTATTATAATACGTAAGTAACATTATACACATACTCGTATAAGGAAAAAAAATTATATATGATTTATATCGTTGGATTGGATATAAAGACGGCGACAGCCTAACCATAATGTCTCAAAAGATTTGTAAAAAAATAAAAATTAAAGTAAACCCCATAGTTGATGTGTTTAATATTAATATGTTTTTTATATTACTACAAAATTCTGGTAAATGTGCAATTGACCATTCAACATGAAAGTGTTACCAGCGTTCTTGGTACAATGCCTCGAACAGTAGGATTGTACTATTACTGGTAGTTTGTAGTTACTAACTGTTGTAAAAATAAAAAAAATATAAGTATTATAATACTTATCTTAACTTATGTCATATTGAATTAGTAAATCTCTGGATTAATCAATATTGACTAGAAAACATACAACTGGTATACAAATTAACATTGTTATACAATATTTTATGATTACGACTCTGTGTAAAATATACTTTGTCTATTTTATTACATGTATTTAACAGAAAAGGATGCATATAAATTTTGTGCGGCATCCAATCCAAATAAGTGGATATATAATGAAATTGCTCAAATAGATATCGCTACACTGATCACACGAAATATTTCGTGTAATCATCAGTGTTCATTCATTTGTTATATATACTGTCAATGACGACGTACGACGGTCGCGTATACACCGATTTTCGTGATATTCCAAGCTCTGAAGTCCCGGGATCGATTCTCGGACGGGTCAATGTAGAATAAAACATCTGAGTGTTTGTGTTACCTTCAGTGTTTCTGATTCTGTTTATTTATTTATCCTTTATTGAAACACCTTAAAGTAAGGGCTACAATGGGCGGACTTAATGCCTGATGGCATTCTCTACCAGTCAACCCTTGTAATGGTGAAAAGTTGATGGCAGATGCAACAAAAAGAATAAAAAAATACAATATATTGCACGATACATAAAAGCAATACATATAATAGCAGCATAATATACTATAAAATACCTACATACATAATATTATATATATATATATATATATATATATATATATATATATATATATATATATATATATATATATATATATATATATATATATATATATATATATATATATATATATATATAACAAACAAAAATGAATCTAATGCAGTTGTTAAGAAGGCGCTCCAACTTGTCGAGACGTGATTGGGCTAGATCTGGGTAGCAAACATCCGCATAATCTATAATGGGTAAAACAAGGGTATGCACGAGCAAAAGCTTCGTTTTCAAAGGCAGGAAATTTTTTAGACGGTAGCGAGAACGTAGGGTGGCATTAGCTTTTCTGCTGATTTCAGCAATCTGAGTGTCCCAGCTAAATGACTGGTCCAAGTACAAGCCAAGATTTTTTACTGATTTAGAGAAAGGGATCAGAGTTCCATTATAAAATAAAGGACAGAGTGTGTCATAATCGATCCTGGTCAGCATTCTTGGGCCACCTACTATAATAGCCTTGCATTTTGAAGGGTTAACGCTAACACCAAACCTGTGCGACCATTCTCTAATTGATTCTAGATTTTTATTCAATGTTTTGATGCAGTTATTAAGGTCGATAATTTCCGTTTTAACATAAAGCTGAAGATCGTCAGCATACAGATGATACGAGCAATTTAAAACAATAGTGATAGAGTTAATAAATAACGAGAACATAATAGGAGAAAGTATTCCGCCTTGCGGCACCCCAGAATCAACGTCCGCCCAGGCAGAGCATTGCTGCCCAAGGCGGATTGACTGCTGGCGGCCGCGGAGATAAGATGAGAACCAATCCAAGGCCAACGGTGAAAATTTAAGGTAAGTAAGATAGGATATAAGGATGTCATGAACATAAGGATGTCATGAATATAATTTGTTTGTATGTGCTTTAGCTGATTATTTTTAGGACGAGAGTAATGAGAGTAATGGAAAACTTCACATGTTTTCCCCCTCTATGTACGTATTAATTTGTTCCAAATACAGTTGATCACAATACACAAGAGTTTTACAGTGGTAGAGCCACGCATCAACTTTTGTTGTTGCATGAATGGGCCGGCTCGACCGGGGAAGTACCACGACCTCACAGAATATCGGCGTAAAGTAGAAGTCTAACAAACTTCTGCGTTTCGTCTGTTGAGTGCAGGTAACCGGTGGCCCACACACCATCCGCCCCCAATTATGGGGGAGGGGGGCATTCTAAGGGAGGCAACGCATCTGCTAAGCCTCATTAGGAAAATTAGAAATTGACAAATGAAATTCAGAATGAGAAGTAACGAGAAACTAACATATTTAATTTCATCTGAGAAATAAAGTTTAAAATACTTCTGAGAACCACTAAAATTACTGAAGAGAGAATTTTCAATACAAATGGAACTTACTTAGGGTTAATTAAAACTTTACCGGTTAATTCATTAATTTTACATTTTGTAGAGTGTGCGAAGGAATTACATGAGTTAATTCCCCCTTCCCCTTTCCATCATCGGACAACAAGACGCACGGCGGGTCTCCATCCTTTTGTTGTCGATATACCCTGCATTCGGACGAAGCGTACAGAAAAGGACTGGAATAATTTGCCTGCATCAGTCTTTCCGTCCGATTACAATGTGGGTGTCTTCAAGAGAAGAGTAAATAGGCTCTTTCTAAGCTAGTGTGCCTACCAACAAAAACTACATCGCCACTTACCATCAGGTGGGATTGTAGTTAAACGCTAGCTTATAATGTTAAAAAAAAAATAAATTAAAAATTCCATGTGAAGTATTTCTATAACAAAGCCGTATAATTTATACATCAGTAAGTTTTACGAATGAATTAACTTATGTCTGTAAGTACTTCTAAACTGATATAGATATACATATATAATGACCATTTGTATTATTTTTTTAGTACCTCTACATCATATTTGGAAAATCAAGTAAATAATAATAGTTAGGATAACTGCATATTATAATTTATATGTGTATGTTAGCATATTGTATTGATAAATTGGACAGTAAGACGGCAATAGGCTCGCCACCTGTCACGCTGTCCCTAAAAAGCATCGGTGAAAAGTACATCGAAAGGATGTCATTCTCTAGACATCCGCCTACTCCAGTAGGGGAAATTGAGTAAAGATATAAAATATTTAGGAGTAAATATCTTGGCCTCTGGTTACAACCTCGTTAATACCATTTAGATAGAACGTTTAACAGTTTTGTATTCTTTTAAACTTCTATTACAATTTTGTCAGAATATTCAAATATAAGGTGCATTCAAAGAAATTGACCATTCTTTACTATTTTTTAAATAGCAAATATTATTTTCTGAAAATGAAAATTAAGAAACAAAACATAAGGGTAAATAAAGGTAATGTTGAAAATTACACTTTGTAATAAAATGTAAACACTAGAAATGTGATCGCAATATGAGATTGAACAAAGGCGAAATTTTAGTAGTACATTAGTTATTATTTTTATTAAATAAATGAAAAACGTGAAAATCATCTAATGCGGGCGGGATATTATAAGTAAATGAAAAATATTCCACGTTAACCAATATAAGTAATTTAAAACAATGTTAAGGATATTTTGTACCTTATATTATCATATAAAAGGACATAAAGACGGCGACGGGCTCACCACCTGTCACGTTGTCCCAAAAACATCTTCGGTGGAAGATGGGTCGAAGGAACTTAATTGTCTAGACTAGACCTCTGTCTACCCCTGTATTGGGAATTGCATGAAGATATTCAGTTATATTTATTTATTTATTTTAATTATATTATCAATAAGTCACGATAGCCGAGTTGTTGGGTGGTCGGAATTTCGAGTCGAGAGACCCGAGTTCGATCCCCAGGTGACAGTACCAATGAGTTTTTCAAAAACTTATGTACGAACTTCATCGTTGGCTTGGAGGACATAAAGACGGCGACGGGCTCACCACCTGTCACGTTGTCCCGAAAATATCTTCGGTGGAAGGTGGGTCAAAGGGCCTTAATTGTCTAGACTTGACCTCTGTCTACCCCTGTATCGGGAATTGCGTGAAGATATTTATTTATTTATTTATTTAATTATATTATCATATGCACTTTCATTCTGCGAATTGCTCATGCTGTATATTTTGCATAATTTCAGTATATAGGCTTTATTTTGTGGTTAATTTTACTTAATGTGTGGGTATGACCACTGACAATTGCTAGTCGACACATGTAAATAAAATTGAAGTCTGTGTGTAATATTGAAATAACCTTATTTTACTACATGTACATGAATATATATGGTACATACACCAAAATAACATTTTTTTACAATTTATGTCTGTCCGTCTATCTGTCTGTCTGTTTGTTCCGGCTAATCTCAGAAACGAATGGACCGATTTAACAGGACTTTCACTGACACATAGCTCATGTTATAAGGAGTAACATAGACGACTTTTATTATAGAAACATAATTTGGATTCCACGTTTCATGTTAAACTGCGGGTAAAGCTGCGGGGGGCACCTAGTCCTTAATAAATCGAAGCAATACAAAACATTTATGACATCCAAATTACGTATTTTATGAAGATGTACATGCGAACATATGCCAATACAGTATTCGTTTTATTACGCGGATCGGGAAGAAAAGTAAACTCATCAATATTCATGTTGTCAAAGGATTCATGTTACAAATAAAAGTCAAGCTACGCAGTAACTTACTTGGAGAAACATATTCAAAGAACGCAAATTAATGTTACCTATTTCGTTAAATATCTTCATGGTCATGAAATTTTTTTCTTACCTTCTAGTATTTCCCGATGTAACAGTCAAAGGTTTAGACAAGTTAGTTCTTTTGACCAACATTTGAGTGGGGCTTCACATTTAAGTTAAGAAACTATGACGGATGGTCAGACAGTCACCGTTCTAGTGTAGGTCTCCGATATAAACTTGATATACGACGATATAACACTAGTTTCTCTCTTTCTCCTTCTTCTTTACCTAATTTCGAGCCTATCTCTGGGGGATAGAACTTTATTCCTCATGGTGATTGAGTTCTGAAAACCCAGCCACTCGGCTGTCGTGGCTTATATTAAGCTGATATCATTTATTATTAATAGTTTATTATATGTAAAAAAGTCACGATAGCCGAGTTATTGGGTGGTCGGAATTTCGAGTCGAGAGACCCCAGTTCGATCCCCAGGTGGCAGTACCAATGAGTTTTTCAAAAACTTATGTACAAATTTCATCGTTGGCTTGGACATAAAGACGGCGACAGGTTCACCATCTGTCACGTTGTCCCGAAAATATCTTCGGTGGAAGGTGGGTCAAAGGGACTTAATTGTCTAGATTCGACCTCTGTCTACCCCTGTATTGGGAATTGCGTGAAGATATTTATTTTTTAATTTTACATGTATATACTATTTTTACAAGGCTTTTATAAGATTTTCTTATGAAGGAAATATAGATATATGACCCATATGCTGAAATTTTCTATTTAAAATTCTTTATATTCACTGATATTTAAATTATTTGGATGAAATTTTATGGCATGCATGAATACGAGGTAAACGTTCCATCGATCTGAAATTGAGTAAGTTACTATTGCCCTCAACAAATATTTCGTAAATAGTCACATTTATCATATTTAAAAGAAAATCATAAATAAAATAAACCGGCAGCTACTCGTAGAACTATATCTTTTATTCTAACAATTATACGACGATATATTAAAATATTGGCACCTTCTGACGCATAACGGTTTTATAAATGTAATAATTCCGTGCTTTATATAATAAATATAAATTTTCAGTTTAATCAAGTGGCAGAGAAAGAAGCCGAGATAGCCGAGTGGTTGGGTGACCGGAATTCAAGTCAAGAGACCCTTGATCGATCCCCAAGAAGTAAGCTTGTGACAGGTGGTTAGCCCGTCGCCGTCTTTATGTCCTTTTTTATGATAATATAAAGTACAAAATATCCTTAACATTATTTTAAATTACTTATATTGGTTATTTTAAAAGAAACTTATGTACTATCTATATCCAATGCTTGCGCATAAACACAATTACGTGCTCACCACCTGGGGTGGGCGAAGATAAAAAACGAGCGGCCAATTCACTAATATTTTAATATAATTTTATAACAAGAACTTTTCTTAGCCTCACATTTTATTAAACGGCACTATTTTTTATATTTAATTGATTATTCGATTTTCAATATCTTTACAGCCAGTATCTGTACGTTAAGTATGGAACACGAGTATATACACGTAGATATAATCTCTGCTGCATTACAACTTTGTAATCTTTGTAATGCAGCGGAGATTATGGCTGTCCCTATATCCCATAAATAATGAACACCAAATGTTTTAAGTTAAATAGCACTAACACTAGAAACATCGACTGGAAGAATTAAAAATAAATTAAATATCTTCACGCAATTCCCAATACACAGACAGAGTCGGGTCTCTCGACTCGAAATCCTGACTACCCAACCACTCGCCTATCGTGACTTGAAGAATACACTGCAGTTAAAACAATAATAAATTAAAATATTTTAACATAGGCACTAGTTAAAAGACAACTGGTACTTTTCTCACAACCGTTAAGTTTGATCATTCTGTGTGGAAGTTTGTAAGTAGTCCACGATAAATATAATTTGTACACTAAAAAGATTTATATATCTTTAAAACTTGGATTCCGATCTCATCGTTATTATCATCATCGCCGGTAATATTGAAAGTACCATTAAAATGTAGGCAACAAATGTATGTGCTACCAAATAATATTTATTCATTGCCAAAGAACTTCCTAATGGGTACAAAGAGAAAATAAAAAGGCGCCCTGAATTTATAATTAATACTTAGGATCTATTAGACCTACCTACCTACCTGTTGACACATTGTTTTCAAAATACCAATGAAAAATAAGATAGTGATCAGAAATTACAGCAAAAAAGCAACTGGCACGGTGCGGCTAAAGAGTAACAATGAAAAAGTACTCTTTACTTAAGACAAAATTGAAATTTTGTGGAGACTAATTTTTCAGTTAGTACGTATAATATTTAATTTGTCTAGGCTTGCATTTGTTACTGATATTCTCTTAGCGGTGGCTCAGATAACCAATTGCCAAGTACAATTTTTATTGTTATTTATTTTATATTTACATAATTTCCCATACTGGATAGGCTGAGGTAAATCTTTACGATCCAATGAAATCCTTGTCGATACCCTTTTCCTGTGTTGAAGTTTTTGTCATCTTATATCTAATCTAATAGTACAAGATACTTACAATGTATATTTATATATAAACATAAATGACATGAACATAATCTTACTTTTTTACTAATTTTTAGTTATTTTCTAAGCTATGTTTCCTCTTAAAGAAACTAAGAAAATGCATACAGTAAATAAATATTTGACGTTTGGAACACCATTGTGTCTGATATACGCTGCGTAAAAGCAGCAACTAATAAAAGAGAACATTCCGGGGAAAATATTAAATTCTTCAACTTTCAGTTTATACAAAGTCTTTGATATTGAGTTTCAAGTGAATGATCGAGGTCTTCGATATTTAAACAGCAACCGAAAAAAAGAGTAAAAAGAACAGAAATATTATTTATGAGTGTATAAATAAGTAGCAATTATTATAGTGATAATGCCACAAGGAAGAAACCGATCAGGTATTTAAAGGAAAATAGTTAAATTATGGAATTGTAATTATTTCTAAGCGTCAATAGCCTAATGTTTTAGCGAGTAGAATGCGAAACCTAACGTCGTAGGTTCGAGCCGACTCTTGTCGTTCACCACTCCAGAGAAAAATTATAGCTTTATTGAAGGGGTTAACAGGAATACTAGTAACGTTATTTGGCATTGTTAGTATTCTTTAAGAAATTGGGTTTATCTTCTTCCATAATAAAATTGTGGAATTACTAAAAAATATTAAAAAAGATTTGCCTCCTTTCACGCAGTTTTACATAATGGGGTAGATAGACAATGCAGCTGTTAAAGGACAATGTGTCGTAGTAATGCGACAAAAGCATATCGGTTTAATAGATTTATTATGTGAGGCAGTGTGTTATCTCGCATTACGTCGGACTGATAGTCTGGCTTATGAACTGACAAGATACGACAGTGAAAGTGTATTTGAAATCCCAGGGAAACGAAGAAAATCTTAGAGAATAAATAAATACATAGATACTCGTAGATAGGGACAACATATATACATCGCTATAATCCCAAAGTATGCAGCAGCTTAAGTACTAGTATTATGGAATCAGAAACAACGAAGTACCACAAATAACCAGACCCCAAAAAATGTAGAAAAAATGTATTCTACATTGACCCAACCGGGAAACCGGTGGTTACGCCACTCATCCAATAAAGCCGCTGATGATAAAACCCACTGCACTATTTAAGTGTCAGGAGTTAACCAAAAACGTGATTTGTCGACAGAAACTACCTGATATACAGATTTTGGATTATAAAAAGTATAAGTATAAAGACCTGAAAAAGTGTAACTTAAATTTTACTCATAAGTGTTACTCATAAATTTTATAAAATTTTTTGATAAACACTACTTATTGATGCGTTGAAAGGCGGTGACGAGAACCAAATGCAACAATACTAATTATAACACCCTTACTTATCTTCGGTGAAATTTCGGACGGAAGGACTTGATTGTATTGAGTATAACCAGTATTGAGAATGGGGTTAAATATTTTTGAGTTAAATATTTTTATATAATATTATTGCCTTATTGGAATGAATTATTAATACTACATCTAAATAAACTATTAATAATTAAACAGTCGTATAGTGGCGTAAGAAAAATGCTACCCCCTGTCTTCCTCTACCCATAGATGGTGGAATAACCACTGGGTGGGACAAAACAAAAGTCCACTGTGGCACACAGGCCTTATCTACAAAGGATGTTTTATCATAATCGCCACGCTTGGCAAGTGGTTTCCTAAATATTAGTCTGATATTTATCGAGGTCGATAAATATCAGACTAATATCAAGGAAACCGGTGACGGGCAGCAGCGTCTAAGGAGCAAGTTATGCGGCGATCGCCAATCCACTTGCCAAGCGTGGCGATTATGATAAAACATCCTTTGTAGATAAGGCCTGTGTGCCACAGTGGACTTTTTCATCATGGTGATGATGATTTAAGACCAATCAATGAATATATGTACAAGATTGGAATAATAAAAATTTACTGGCGCCGACTTACGACATTTAGTATTACAATACTTCATTTAAATTAGCTCTTATTTGCTTTAATTCTATTTGAGGGTTTCCGATCTCAGAGACCTAGTGGCGTACATGCCAGTTTTCATAGTCGCCTACTCTGAGGTCCCGAGTCCAATTCAGGTGTCAGGTCAAAGTAGAAAACACTTTTTCTATATTTTTAAGGAGGGTTTATGGTTTAAGGATAGTTTATGGTGGCTTCGTTGTTTCTGATGACTACACGTGTTTTCTGCTTACTTCAGGATCTAAGTGACGTATGTGATGTTGACCCTATTTGTTTATGTATCTATGTATGTATAATATGACGATGTTTTTATTTTAAAAATATCTATAGGAATATATACAATTTTAATACCCATTTCTAATTATTGTTATATTTCGATTGCATTATTCTAAAAGTAATTTTACATGATGCACAAACAATGGGGATTGATAATTTAATGATAACTGGTGAGTGCTAAGTTTTAATTACACGTTTGAAATTGCATTATTATCAAGGTTATTCTCGATTCAATTTAATTTCGCCGACGCTTGGCTTGTTTTGAATACAATTTACATCAAATTCTCTCCTAACAATTTTAACACACCGCTATTGAAATCTGCTGGATTGCATGATTAATAGATAATGTAATAATGAAACAACATTATTTATATACATAGATAGATAGATAGAAACAACATCACATAGCTCAGGTATCACAAATACCCACACCCGAGAAAATATTGAAAAATATTTTCTATAATGACACATCTAGGAATCAACACACGACCTCAGAGCTAGCTACACCATGAAAACCGATGCGTACGCTAGTCCTCTTGAAGCTTGTCCTATTTGTTTGTAAAGTTTTATAAGTGTATCATATTACATCGTTATGATGATTCTTCTTCTTCTTTACAGCCTATTAAAATTCCACTGCTCAATATAAGCTTCTCCTTTATACAAAGGCTAAAAATAAATCAGCTCCTCACAATGTTGTGCAGTTACAAGACGCAGCACATTGCGTCTTGTAGGGCGGAGTTTTATACTGCGCTTTCAGAATGAGGCTGCCAATCGAGTCGTTTCTTCCCCAATGATATAATTATGATATAATTATTATATCATTGGGGAAATATTATTATTATATCAATGATATAATTATCTATACGTATATTTACACCTTTCTGCAGGTCCTGTACTCGGATACAAATCGTAGCTTCATCCTATAAATATCTCAACATCATATATGTATTAGGACTTACAGTGTCACTATGATCGTGTTTTTTTAGTGTTGTTATAGTGCAGTAAAAATATTTTGAAATTAGCATTTGTAGAGCAATGGTTAAAAAATAAAAACGAAATTCAGTTCCTTAATGAACACCCATCATGTAATATTGATATAATATCTTACTTTATATTTTTTTCTAAGAATCTTAGATTTTAAAAAACAATATTGAATATTTCTGTGTTTTAATTTGTACAATTAAATCTTTAGTACATTTGTACAAAAGACTGCTTTACTATTGAATACATGGAGAGCTTCCAGGTACAAAGTAAAAATTAAGAAAAAAAAATAATCCAAGAAGAAACATTCTCGTCGTACATATCATATCTGAAATATGCATAACATACTGGTTTAATATGTCTATCTCTACTATATTCAAAGGATTGCCAAAAATTCTCTGTTATTGCACTGCTCTTTGTTATATCTATGAATTCACAAAAGGGGGTAAGACATAGGAGGAAAACAATGCTGTATAAATATTTTCCGTTTAACGAAACAAACAATTTTCCATTATTGTTTTTACACTCTTTCAGTTGTAGCAAATGGTCTAGGCGAAATTTCTAGTACTTCACAAAGTCACGATATCCGAGTGATCGGAATTCCGCTCAAGTTGGCTTGGACATAAAGACGGCGACAGGTTCACCATGTGTCACTTTGTGCCAAAAATGTCTTTGATATATAAACATAAGTATAATAAATTATAAATAATTTTTTAGTGACGGGCTCAACACCTGTAACGTTTTCCCAAATATACTTTGATGAAAAGTGGCTTTAGAGAAATTACTTGCCTAACCCTGTATGGGGAATATGCGCGAATATGCCTAAAAACTCTATTTCCGACAAGAATCTCCTTCCTTTGTCTTGTCTGAAAGAAGATTGACGATCTTAGTATAAGACAGCTTGCACAATAGATGCTTACATTTGTGCTTTCCTATAGGTGATAGGCTTATCAACTATAACGTTTTTTAAAATAAGTTCCGATGAAATGTGGTATGAAAGGATTAAATTGTCTTGACCATCGACTATCCCAATAGAGGGAAGTGAGTAGAGATAAAAAGTTTACATTATTGTATTTGTATTAGTATTTATTTTTACTAATTTCAAGTACCTTAACTAAAAATATAAATTACCAACAAAAAGTTAAGTTTTATTCGTAGGAGAAGTTAGATAAAAAAAATTAACCGTCAATTCTTGAACAAAGCATTCATATTGGCCAGCTCCTGCCCCAAGTCATTGAGCAACGAGTGATACATACGTATGGAGAAATATGCATACGATTTCCTTTCTCTTGAGTACAAGTGCTTTCCAGTGACATTAATAAACAGACAGTAGAGAGGTCTACACGCATATTACGCATAAAGATCGGTCCAACATGGATTTCGTACGTGACTATTGGCTATTATGCTTTGGTTGGTATTTGTTTTCTTCGTAAAGACGGATATATACTATCCAAAATTTATCATGACTAAACTTTATAAAGAGGAATGTGTGCTCAAATAAATATTAAAATCATTATACAAAATGTTTGGGTTGGAATAATAAGGTAATAGAAAATGTACTGCACTTAGATTTTTCGATAATTAATGTTAGAATGTGTACTCTGAGATAATCATATATAGAATTAAAGCCATCTTGTCCCATTTTTGGAAGTTCAGACCAAGAATTTGCGAAGAGTGTAAGAGTATTGTCATCTACATATAAGATTATTTTTGAATTTAGAATATAAAGATTTGTCTAGAAGATAGTTTCGAAAAAATTTAAATTGAGAGTCTCTGACCCAATAGTTTCAAATTTTAATAAAAAAAGGTTAGGCATTTAAGAAAAACTTTACTATTTTTAAATGAAACAACTGTGAAAATTATTACTATGATGTAAGGGGCTTTCGTTGTCCTTTCTTAACAAATACTCATCTATTTGACGTCCCGCAGTACGTATATTGATGTGTCTTAGCACACTTTCGCGTAACATAAAACAAAGACTTAAAACTATAAACAATCTTGCAATACTGCAATATTCGACTTATTAATTTATTATTTAATTTATAAAATATTTAATTATTTAATATATTAATTATTTAATTTATTCGGCTGTTTTGTGCGGTCAATAGTTCCTTAATCATTATTTTCAGGTCGTTCGTTATATCGCTCTGCAAACTGGTCAACTCATCCGAAATTTCTGAAGATACTGTGCCTGAAGGGTGTCGACGCTTTACGCGATGCGTAACATTTTGTATTTTATATGTGTCAGGCGTTCGCTCTACTTCAGCGCATAATTTATTAATATCTGTATCCGAGCAAGACGGTGTGTTGCATTCAGTAGACTGCATCGAAGGTGATTTAAACATATTAGAAAAACAAGGGACGTAAGCAATTATAAGGTGAAATAATTTTAAGGATTTTTATATTACGATGCATGTATCTGTAAATTATTTATTTCGCTTCGACTCCGCCCGCGTCGTATGAAAATAGATTGTTAAAGAGTAAATGAGTACAGACACATTAATAAATTCGGTTGTACATAACGGCCAGACGGGCTCGCAAGTCAGAGGTCTAGAAAAGTTAGCCCTTCAGATCTACACTTCATTTGAGTTTATTTAGGATTACGTTACACCCTGTCTTAGTGGCCAAGATAATACAAATCGTACATTATTTTAGAAGAAAAAATTGTGACATCATTTCAGACATTCCTATTCGATATACAAATGTTTGCTTCTATAAGGTTCAAATTCACAACCCTAATCTTCGTAGGCAGAGTAATTTTACACTAGACTAATGGTTCGCCACTTATTGTACCTCTGCGGTTGCGGGCCCTGTAAAGCTCCCAAAACAAATAACATTAAATAAGTTGAATATTTTATTATATCTTCACGAGTATTCCCAATACTGAAAAATAGTAGACAGATGTCTAGACCATTAAGTCATTTCGACCCATCTTTCCCCGAAGTCTGTTGGGGACAATGTGATAGTTGGTGAGCTTATTGATATATTAGCGAGCAAGCCAACAGTACAATATATTTATGTACGCATATTTACATAGATAAATATTCATGTTTATATTTTAATATCTATGACTTGAGCACAAATATTCATATCCATCGCACAAATATTTGCCCCTATGCGATTCGAATCCACTTTGTTGGGTTACCGCCAACTAGACTATCGAGTCGTAAAACGTTTACTCAAAACAAACCCACAACTTACATGTGTAAGCCTATCGCCGTCGTGGTGTCTAAGCCGACATATAACAAAGTCGGTACCAACACTGCGTTATGTATTGCAAGGCGTGCACTTTTCACAACGCCTTGCCTTTTGATTAACGCAGTCAGGGCACCATTGACTTTGTTCCCGGCAGCGTGTCGCTGTCCACATCTAAATCACATCTTCCATCCCGGCTAAACGCATTCCCCAAGTACTCATACAGCGCACCAAACCTGGCGTAATCCACGGTTTTAAAATACGCTTGGTACGGGTTACTAGACTTTTGGTTGTATGCCTTTCAACGATAGTACATAGCGTATCGGTAAACACGTAAGTCAGTTCCGTTATATTATCTTTATTAAGTAATTTATCCCAATTAACTAATATTAGATCATTTTTAATAGCTTCTACGTCCCTGGAGATTTTCCATTTATTCAAAAGTTGTCCATTTTTCTGAGTAAGTGATAGTCCAACTATAGTTAGGTCGTGGTCTGTTAAATCCGATTTACAAACGATACCAATTGTTTTTCTTTGAGATTTAACAAAAATATCAAGACAAGTCTCTTTTCTAGTTGGTAGTGTAATAGCCGCAATTAATCCATATTCAGCCAAAAGGCATAATTAATCCATGCATTGGTTATCATTTACAGTGGATACTATATTAATGTTCAAGTCCCCAGTCAGTATTACGTTCGATTTATCCCTATGATTCAGTAGAATATTTTCAAGGGAGGAAGTGAAATTGCCTATATCCCTGGATGAGGGAGAACGATAAGTAGCTAATGGTGTGATAACATTTGGAATATCCACTATCAAACAGTCGGCTTCTTGTAAAAGGGGTTCCATTGCTATGGGTCTCCATAAGTCTCTAACGTAGACGACAACGCCTCCATTTTGGTTAATTTTAGGTTTTTTAGGTAAACATGATGCTTCATTAAGCCAACATTCCGTCATAACAATAGCATCAACATTTCTGTTTAACCGATTGAAGGTAATGAGAAAGTTTGAAAAATTTTTATTTAGGCTTCTTATATTGACCGAGAGTATCGCAAAATTAAAGTCTGGCATGAGAATAGTATTTACTTCTTCAGGTTCTGTTAGCGCGTGGCATGTAATCTCTAGTGATTCTAAGTCAGAGAATAAATTATCTCTATCCATTTATGCTACCAACTTTTTTTCCCATTTATTTTTTTAATGATTTTGTATTTGACACGCTTCGAAAAATTTTTCTCAGACAGTTCGTAAATTATATTACATGATTTTTTATAGTAAAGAGATGACTGCTTTTTATATTTAATAGGATAATTATAAACAGATATTTAATAAATATGTGTATAATAGACATACAATAATTGTGTATATTTTTTAAATGTTGCAAAAATAGGTCTATAATAGTACTAAATAAATATAAACTACTATATACTTTCAAGCAAAATTTAAAAAATACGGATAAAATACAGTGACGTCGACAACAACATATAAATTCACAATAATTTGTAACAAAATAGAGTTTGTTAACTAGTATGTTCTTAAAACTAGATATGATATTTATTCGTCTTGATATAGGTTTTACATAGGGAATAACCTCACTGTTTGTGTTGTTTTCCATGGCTGCAGCCAGAGCTATTATTAAAAATATGGTGTAGGTGTTCCCGAGATAGGACCTGGTGACGCTGGCGAAGGTATATGAAACCCTGGTTACACCAACAAAAGGCGAATATGCATCTTGGCTATGTTTCTGGCTTCACGAAACAACATTCTGTTTGCTTTGGTGAGGAGCTCGTTAAAGTAGATTTTACATATAGGACCTTTAATTTCAAGATCACTACTAGTGACGTTTTTCGTGATTTCGTCGCTTTTAGTAGAAGGTCGCGTTTCACTCGACGAAGAAGCCTTGGTATTATGGGTCGCGGTGTTCTAATTTAATTTTCCTGACCTTTAGATGTTCGCGTACCGACTCCGCTGACCCAGTCCATATCCTACGGTTACGCTTCAGGCATACGGGTCATCATTCTACAATGGCGATATTTTACAGGTCACCCGACTAAACTGCATATTTGCTATTCCAATTTGTAGTAATAGTAGTGTAACAAATATATGTGTATATATATATATATATATATATATATATATATATATATATATATATATATATATATATATATATATATATATATATATATATATATATATATATATAAGTCACGATAGCCGAGTTGTTGGGTGGTCGGAATTTCGAGTCGAGAGACCCGAGTTTTCAAAACTTATGTACGAATTTCATCGTTGGCTTGGACATAAAGGCGGCAACGGGCTCACCACCTGTCACGTTGTCCCGAAAATATCTTCGGTGGAAGGTGGGCCGTAACGGTTTAATTATCTAGACCTCTGTCTGTCTCTGTCTTGGGATTAGCGTGAAGAATTTTTTTCACTATTTTATTAGAAAAGTTAATTACAATAATATGTATTGAATATTAATAATTACAATAATTAATAATAAATATTAATTAGCACTGATTTTGTTTGTGATTTCGTTATTTATGTTAAAATGTGAAATAGGTATAACAATTAGTATACAAAGCTTAGCATTTTTAAATTTCGACTGGCATTTTGCCTTTGTGTTGATGTTTCTAGACACGGTGGGCGAAGTGGAGTTGTTCATGAGCCCTGAACTTTATAATTACGCATTATAATTAGTGTAGTTGGCTTACTTTACATTCACCGCTTTTGTGAAGAAACAATTTTATAAATGATAATTAAATAAACAAAGTAGGTTCTAAGAAATAAAGTTTTATTGATTTATTTTCAAATAAATAAATAAATATCTTCACGCAATTCCCAATACAGGGGTAGTCCCTTTGACCCACCTTCCACCGATGATATTTTCGGGACAACGTGACAGGTGGTGAGCCCGTCGTCGCCTTTATGTCCAAGCCAACGACGAAATTCGTACATAAGTTTTTGAAAAACTCATTGGTACTGCCACCTGGGGATCGAACTCGGGTCTCTCGACTCGAAATTCCGACCACCCAACAACTCGGCTATCGTGACGTATTCGTTGATTTATTTAGAAAAAGAAAAGTTAATACTAGAACTTTTATTTTTGAAAAATCTTTTACCATATTGCGGGAATAATGCGGGATTCCCTGCCGTTAGTTATTCGTGAGGCGCAATCGTGAAACGTAGGTCGGGAACAATTTAATTGTCTAGACCTCTACCTAGCCTGGTATCGGGAATTTGCGTGAAGACAAAAACATAGCACTTTAGCAAATATTGTGTTTTAAATTAAAAAGTATTAATATGAAAGGAACAATTTTACTGCAATAACTAAACCCCATAGAGTGAATTATTCGTTTATGGGTTGATGTGTACGCATGTACTACGAAATTCCAGTAAATATGCTTATTGACCATTCAACGTGAAAGTGACTGTAGTAAACAGTAGGACTTTACTATTACAGTATTTTGTAGTTACTACCTGTTGTAAATATTAAAAAATGTAAGTATTATAATACTTATCTAAACTTATGTAATATTTAATTAGTAACACTCTGGATTTATTTATTTATTTACATTAAGATTATTAGACTAGATTATTTATTAACATGGTCATACAACATTTTATGATTACGACTCTGTGTGAAATATACTTTGTCTATTCTATTACACGTATTTAGCTGAAAAGGATGCATATAAATTTTGTGAGGCATCCAATCCAAATAACTGGATATGTAATGAAATTGCTAAAACAGATATCGCTACTTTATGATAGCCATTTAATTATTAATATCTGTTTGACAATCATTGTTTTTTATTTCACTGATCACACGAAATAATTCGTTTGAAAAAAAAAACAATGATCAGTGTATATTCATTTGTTATATATACTGTCAATGACGACGTACGACGGTCGCGTATACTCTGATTTTCGTGATATTCCAAGCTCTGAGGTCCCGGGATCGATTCTCGGACGGGTCAATATAGAAAAACACTTTATTTAAAATTGTCTTAAGTTTCTGATTCTGTTTATATGTTCTTTAGCTGCTTATATTTAGGACGAGAGTAATGTATGTGAAGTTTTCCCCATATATGTACGTATTAATTTGTTTTAAATACAGATCACATACACAAAAAAATTAAAAACTGACAAATGAAATTCAGAATGAGAAGTAACGAGAAACTAACATATTTAATTTCATCTGAGAAACAAAGTTTAAAATACTTCTGAGAACCACTAAAATTACTGAAGAGAGAAATTTCAATACAAATGGAACTTACTTAGGGTTAATTAAAACTTTACCGGTTAATTCCATGTGAAGTGTTTCTATAACAAAGCCGAATAATTTATACATCAGTAAGTTTTACGAATGAATTAACTTATGTCTGTAAGTACTTCCAAACTGATATAGACAAACATATATAATGACCATTTGTATTATTTTTCTAGTACTGTTACCTCTATATCATATTTGGACTGAAAAAAGCTTTATCAAGTAAAAAATAATACCTAGGATTACTGTCTATTAAAATATATCTGTATGTTAGTATATAGTACTAATAAATTGGGCAGTAAGACGGCGATAGGCTCGCCACCTGTCACGCTGTCCCAAATACGCAACGGTGAAGAGTAGATCGAAAGGATGTCATTGTCTAGACATCCGCCTACACCAGTAGGGGAAATTGCGTAAAGATATAAAATATTTAGGAGTAAATACGGCCTCTGGTTACAACCGCTACCATTTAGATAGAACGTTTAACAGTGTTCGTGTAACCTTCTATAACAATTTTGTCAGCATTTGCAGAACATTCAAATATAAGGTTCATTTAAATAAATTGACCATTCTTTACTTATTTTCAAACAGATATTATTTTCTGAAAATGAAAATTAAGAAACATAACATAAGGGTAAATAAAGGTAATGTTATAAATTACGCTGTGGAATAAAATGTAAACTAGAAATGCGATCGCAATATGAGATTGAACAGAGGCAAAATTTTAGTAGTATATTAATTATTATTTTTATTAAATAAATGAAAAACGTTAAAATCCTCTGACGCAGGCAGGATAGTACAAGTAAACTAAAAATATTCCACGTTAACTAATATAAGTAATTAAAAATAAAGTTAAGGATATTTTGTACTTTATATTATCATATAGTGATAATCTATGCGAATAACTAATACTTTACTTAATTTTACTATAAAGGCTTTATTTTGTGGTTAATTTCACTTAATGTATGGGTATGACCACCGACAAATGCTAGTCTATAAATATAAATAAAATTGAAGTCTGTATATTAGATATTGAAATAAACGTTTTTTACTACATGTATATGAATATATTTGGTACATACACCAAAATAATATTTTTTTACTTTTTTGTTTATCTGTGTATCTGTCTGTTTGTTCCGGCTAATCTCTGAAACAGCTGGACCGATTCAACAGGACTTTCACTGACGGATAACTAATGTTATAAGAAGTAACATAGGCTACTTTTATTCTTATCTAGAAACCAAATTAGGGTTCCACGATAAGTGTTAAACTGCGGGTAAAGTTGCGGGGGGCACCTAGTCCTTAATAAATCGAAGCAAAACAAAACATTTATGACATCCAAATTACGTATTTTATGAAGATGTAAATGCGAACATATGCCAATACAGTATTCGTTTTATTACGCGGATCGGGAAGAAAAGTCAACTCATCAATATTCATGTTGTCAAAGGATTCATGTTACAAATAAAAGTCAAGCTGCGCAGTAACTTACTTGGAGAAACATATTCAAAGAACGCAAATTAATGTTACCTATTTCATTTAATATCTTCATTGTCATTAAATATAAAAAAATAAGTGTTTTTTTCTTATCTTCTAGTATTTCCCGATTTAATAGTCAAAGCTTTAGACAAGTTAGTTCTTGTGACCAACATTTCACACTATGACGGATGTTCAGACAGTCACCGTTCTAGTGTAGATCTACGATATAAAACTTACACTAGTTTCTCTCTCCTTCTGCTTTACCTAATTTCGAGCCTATCTCTGGGGGATAGATCTTGATTCATTATGCTGATCGAGTTCTGAAAACCCAGTCACTCGGCTGTCGTGGCTGATAGTAAGCTGATATCATTTATTATTAATAGTTTATTACATGTAATTTATATTTCTACAAGGCTTTTACAAGATTTACATATGAAGGAAATATGGTGTACCCATATGCTGAAATTTTTTATTTAAAATTTTATATATTCACCGATATTTAAATTATTTGGATGAAATATTATGGCATGCATGAATACGAGGTAAACGTTCCATCGATCTAAAAATGATTTAGTTACCATTGGCCTCAACAAATATTTCGTAAATAGACCAATTTATGATTTTAAAAAGAAAAAATAAATAAAGTAAGCCGGCAGCTACTAGTGAACTATTTCTTTTATTGTAACAAAGATAAGACAAAATTTTAAAATATTGGCACCTTCTTATGCATTACGGAGTTATAAGAGTAATAATTCCCTCCTATTATAAATTTAAATTTTCAGTTTAAACGAGTGGCAGAGAAAGTAGCCGAGATAGCCTAGTGATTGGGTGACCGGAATTCAAGTCAAGAGACTCTAATGCGATGCCCAAGAAGTAAGCTTGTGCCAATGATCTTTTAAAGAAAACGTATGTACCATCTATATCCACTGCTTGGACATAAACACAGCGACGGGCTCACCACCTGGGGTGGTTAAAGACAAAAAACGAGCGGCCAATTCACTAATTTATAATAAGAACTTTTCTTAGCCCCACATTATATTAATCCGCACTATTTTTAATATTTAATTGATTATTCGATTTTCAATATCTTTACAACCAGCATCTGAATATTAAGTATGGAATACGAATATCAACATACACGTAGATATAGTCTCTTCTGCATTACAACTTTGTAATCTTTGTAATGCAGCAGGGATAATAGCTGTCCCTATATCCTATAAATAACGAACACCAAATGTTTTAAGTTAAATAGCTGTGACTCTAGAAACGTCGACTTGAAGAATTAAAAATAAATAAATAAATGAAATAAATATTATAAATAAATGAGTCTAGACATTTAAGTCCCTTCGACCCAACTTCCACCGAAGATATTTTCGGAACAACGTGACGGGTGGTGAGCCCGTCGCTGTTTTTATGTCCAAGCAACAGATATAATTCGTACATAACTTTTTTGAAAAACCCATTGCTACGAGCCTGCCACCTGGGGATCGAACTCGGGTCTCTCGACTCGAAATTCCGACTACCCCACCACTCGGCTATCGTTACTTGAAGAATAAACTGCAAAAAAAAGAATAATAAATAAAAATATTTATTATATATTTAATAAATATTTAATATATATACTGGTTACAAGACAACTGGTACAATTCTCACAACCGTTAAGTTTGATCATTCAGTGTGGAAGTTTCTATGTAGTCCACGATAAATATAATTTGTACACCAAAAAGATTTATATATCGATCTCGTAGATTTTATCACCATCACTGGTAATATTGAAATTACCTTTAAAATTTAAAGCGTTAAAGGTAGTTTTGTAAGTTTTATACTTATTATTATTTTAGTACAAATGTATACAAAGATTAGTAGTTAAAAGATCTATAAATAAGTAAATAAATAAATAAATTTCTATAAATAAATATAAAATAAGTAAATAAATATCTTCACACAATTCATAATATAGGGGTAGACAGAGGTCTAGTCTAGACACCTAAGTCCTTTAGACCCACCTTCCACTGAAGATATTTTCGGGACAATGTGACAGGTGGTGAGCCCGTCGCCGTCCGTCGAAATGGCTTCCAGGATTTTAAATTAATACTAAGGATCTATGAGACCTAATTATTGACACACACACACATTTTCAAACTACCAATGCAAAA
Organism: Sericinus montela; assembly: GCA_029286605.1. Lineage (NCBI taxonomy): Eukaryota > Metazoa > Arthropoda > Insecta > Lepidoptera > Papilionidae > Sericinus > Sericinus montela. The sequence goes on from JAGSMR010000014.1 coordinate 1,423,296, forward strand.
TAAGATAGTGATAAGTAGCTACGGCAAAATACCACGCTTCAAACCAACTGGGACGTTGCGGCTAAAGTGTAAAAATAAAAAAGTACTCGTGACTTAAATTAAGCGGTGGCTCAGATAACCAATTGACAAGTACAATTTTTATTGTTACTTATTTTATATTTACGCAATTACCCATACCGGGTAGGCAGAGGTGAATCCTTACGATCCAATGAAAACCTTTTCCTGTGGTGAAGTTGTTGTCATCTTATATCTAATCTAACGGTACAAGATACTTACAGTGTACGAGTATATGTACATATAAACATAAATGACATGAACATAATCTTACTTTTCTACCAATTTTTTATTATTTTCCACGCTATGTTTCCTCTTAAAGAAACTAAGAAAATGCATACAGTAAATAAATATTTGACGTCTGGAACACCATTGTGTCTGATAGACGCCGCATAAAAGCAGCAACTAATAAAAGAGAACATTCCGGGGAAAATATTAAATTCTTTAGCTTTCAGTTTATACAAAGTCTTTGATATTGTGTTTCAAGTGAATGCGAGGTCTTCGATATTTAAACAGGACCCGAAAAAAAGAGTAAAAGGAACAGAAACATTCATGAGATAACTAAGTAGTAATTATTATAGTGTATATTTTCGGATACCTCTTTTCAATCTAGTTAAAGTAAAGTTTGTTTATTGCAAATCTTTGATAATGCCAAAAGGAAGAAACCGATCAGGTATTTAAAGAAAAAGAATTAAATTATGGAATTGTAATTCCATAAATTATAAATAAAATAAATATCTTCACGCAATTCCCAATACAGGGGTAGATAGAGGTCTAGTCTAGACAATTTAGTCGCTCCGACCCACCTTCTACCGAAGATATTTTTGGGATATCGTGACAGGTGATGAGCCCGTCGACGCCTATATAATTCATGTGGAATAAATTACGGCATTGTAATTCCATAAATTATGGAATTGTAGTTTCTAAGCGTCAATAGCCTAATGTTTTAGGGCGTAGACTGCGAATCACAACGTCGTAGGTTCGAGCCGACTTTTGTCGTTCACCACTCCAGACAAACATTGTAGCTTTTTTTAAGGGGTTAACAGGAATACTAGTAATGTTACTTGGCACTGCTAATATTCTTTAAGAAATTTGATTTATGTTCTTCCACAATAAAATTGTTGAATTACTAAAAATAATTAAAATTGATTTGCCTCCTTTCCCGCAATTTTCCATAATGGGGTAGACAATGTGGATATTGATGGACAATGTGTCGTAGTAATACGACAAAAGCATATCGGTTTGATAGATTTATTATGTGATGCAGTGTGTTATCTCGCATTACGTCGGAGTAACAGTCTGGCTAATGAACTGACAAGATAGGACGAAAAAACATAAATTTTATAAAATTTTCTAATAGGCACTACTTATTGATGAGTTTAAAGGCAGTGATGAGAACCAAAAACAACAATACTAATTATAACACCCTTACTTATCTTCGGTGAAATTTCGGACAGAAGGACTTAATTGTATTGAGTATAATAAGTATTGAGAATGGGGTGAAATATTTTTTTCCCTTATCGGAATGTATTAGTAATACTATATATAAATAAACTATTAATAATTAAACAGTCGTATAGTGGCGTAAGAAAAATGCTACCCTCTATCTTCCTCTACCCATAGATGGTGGGATAACCATCTGGATAAATATCAGACTAATATTTAGGAATCTGGTGACGGGCAGCAGCGTCAAAGGTGCAAGTTATGCGGCGATCGCCAATCAACTTGCCAAGCGTGGCGATTATGATAAAACCTCCCTTGTGGAACAGGTCTGTGCCACAGTGGACTTTTTCATTGTGATGATGATGATTTTAGACCAATCAATGAATATATGTACAAGATTCGAATAATACAAATTTATCTATACTTGGCGCCGACCTACGACATTTAGTATTACAATATTTCATAAATTAGTAACAAATTTAATTAAGAACGCTTTGGCGTACACGCCGGTTTGCATAGTCGCCTGCTCTGAGGTTCCGAGTCCGATTCCCGGTCAGGTCAAGTAGACTCAAAGTACACTTTTTCTACATTTTCTGGGGTTTGAGAGTTCATGGTAGCTTCGTTGTTTCTGATTGCATATTACACGCATTTATGCTGCTTACTTTGGGATCAGAGCAATCTATGTGGTGTAGTACCAATCTATGTGTGTATTATTTGAAGGTGTTTCTATTACAAAAATATATTTATATGAATATATACAATTTTAATAGCAATTTGTAATTATTGTAATATTTCGATTGCATTATTCTAAAAGTAATATATATATCATACATACATGATGCACGAACAATAGGGATTGATAATTAATGATAATTTAATGATAACTGGTGTGTGCTAAGTTTTAACTACACGTTAGAAATTGCATTATTATTAAGGTTATTCTCGATTTAATTTAATTTCGCCAACGCCTTGCTTATTTTGAATACAATTTACATCAAATTCTCTACTAACAATTTTAACACACCGCTATTGAAATCTGCTGGATTGCATGATTAATGGATAATATAATACCGAAACAACATTATTTATCTACATAGATAGATAGATAGAAGTCACGATAGCCGAGTGGTTGGGTGGTCGGAATTTCGAGTCAAGAGACCCAAGTTCGATCCTCAAGCGGCCGTACCAATGGGTTTTTCTAAAAACCTATGTACAAATTATATCGTTGGCTTGGACATAGAGATGGCGACGGGCTCACCACCTGTCACGTTGTCCTGAAAATATCTTCGGTGGAAGGTGGGTCGAAGGGACTTAAATGTCTAGACTAGACCTCTGTCTACCCCTGTATTGGCAATTGCGTGAAGTAATTTTTTATTTTTTTTTATAGATAGATAGATAGAAATAACATCACATAGCTCAGGTATAACCAAATAACCAAACTCGAAAAATTTAGAAATTGCGAATGAGGTGATCGCTCCCACCTTATTTCTAGTAAATATCACATCACATTTGTATTAAAGCGATCAATAAATGGTTTGATGCATTATAAAAAACAATATTGAATATTTTTATGGTTTAATATATTTATATATAGTTGATCGAATGGTGAAGAAAATATATAGCGCGAAAGTTAATATTAAAAGGTGTCGAGGTAGACCGAGACTAGCTTTCGAAGACCATGTGAGTAAATTGCTCGAAGAGGGGAGGGTCAAGAGTACTCGGATAATTAGACGTGCATGTATGAAAAAGATGATGAATCTGAAAGAAGCGAAAGAAGTATGTAGGGATAGTACGCAGTCTATTCTCTCTCGTCAGGGATTGTGCATGAAGATAAGTAAATAAGTAACATATTTGGACAAAAGTCTGATTTACTACTGAATACACGGAGAGCCTTTATTTAAAATGTAAAAAATAATGAAAAAAATCCAAGAAGAAACATTCTCGTCGTACACATCATATCCCAATATGAATAAGATACTGGTTTAATATGTCTATCTCTACTATATTCAAAGGATTGCCAAAAATTCTCTGTTATTGCACTGCTCTTTGTTATATCTATGAATTCACAACAGGGGGTAAGACATTGGAGGAAAACAATGCTGTAAAAATATTTTCCGCATAACGAAACAAACAATTTTGCGTTATTGTTTTTATACTCTTTCAGTTGTAGCAAATGGTCTAGGCGAAAATTCTAGAACTTCACGAAGTCACGATAGCCGATCACTGATCGGAATTCCGCTAAAGAGACACGAGTTGGCTTGGACATAATGTATGTCACTTTGTTCCCAAAAATGTCTTTGATATATACACCTGTGTATTTTTAATGAACTATAAATATAATAAGTTATAAATACCTTTTTAGTGAATGGTATATATATATATATATATATATATATATATATATATATATATATATATATATATATATATATATATATATATATATATATATATATATATATATATATATATATATATATATATATATATATATATATATATATATATATATATATATATATATATATATATATATATATATATATTTATAATATTTAAATTGTGCCCACTTGATATTAATATCGAATTTTTATATAAAATGTAAATAAATGTTTATTAAATAAAGTTACCATTTTCTGTAAGAAATTCGTAATACTTCATTTTTTCATTAGGCTATATTTAATTCCTGTAGTAATATTATCTTTTATGCATATTACTTGTACACACACGATGTTTCACATCTGCCAGGCGTCCCATGACGGCTCACATTTTTTTTTATCGTCAAATCTATGCACTAGCTTTGTCCTCCCCTGTCATCATCATCACCGTCACTACCATCAATATGCCTCGACTTTTGTCATGTATTTTATGACTTTTAAGCTGAAGCATTCGGTTTCACCCCGTTTCACCTCGAAAATCGTATTTTAAACACTGACATTTTCTATTTATATTGGAAAATTTAATTTATATTTAAAAAAGAATTTGTTTTGTGATTATATTAATACGTCAAAAGTATTTTAAACGCGGGTTATTTTTGTTTACGATATGTATGACGTCATATATGTAAGCCTTTTTTGTGCATGCTTTGTTTGTGCTAACTAGAAATTTATTATATTGTAGATAAATGGAAAATATTCAATGTACATTTGGAGCGCAAAAAATTTAACATACATAGCTTCAGTGAAGTAAGCTAAGATTTATGGTTTATACCTATTTTTGGTATTGACAGTTTTAGAACTGACCGGTTGAAAACATTGCCAAAGAAAACTTTTGAATTTCGGTTAAAGAACTCTTTGGTGATCAAATGTATATTACATGATCGCATTCATTTGTTTTAGTGACTTAACGTTTTCTCTTTCTTTTATTTGCTCAATGTTAATCCTTCTTGCTCTTGCTCTTTTACTTTATACTTCTGCGATGGTATTTATAATTGGTCATGTATTCTGTGAATAAATTTTGACATAAATATTATTATTTGGAATGAGAGGAGTGACTAAGGATTGTAATTATTATTTTATTTTAATTATTGTTTTTTTAACATAATTATTTGTATTTATTTTATTGTATTTTTGAGCATGTGATTTTTTTATATTGCTCTTAAGTAGCTATCAAATTATGTCTGTGACAGCTATTTAAATGATTCCGACACAATTGTAAGATTGTTATTGAATAATATGTATGGAAAGAAGTATTCAAATTAAATGAGTTTATGGCTCATAATTTAGTGTGTATTGGATTGCATGTAAAAGGATTCTACCTTTTACATGCAATGCAATACATACTAAATTTACTTTTATGAACTATTCAAAACAAACAAACCAACGATACATTATCTTCGTGTTACTTCTGATAGCTCTCATGGAGCAGGAATTTTCCCATTTACTTGATACTTTATTCTGATGTATAACTATTACTATAAAGTTTCATCATAATCCGTTCCGATGTTTTTGTGTGAAAAACTAACGAACTCCCATCCATCCTTAAAAAATTTCGCTTCTATACTACATATAAATAAAATTGTAGTGTCTGTTTGTAATATTAAAATAACCGTTTTTTACTAAATATTTATGAATATATACGAAACAATAAAATTTTTCAATTTTTGTCTGTCTTTATTTCGGCTAATCTCTAAAACAGCTGGACCGATTTTAACAGGACTTTCAGTGACATATAGCTAATGTTATAAGGAGTAACATGCTACTTTTATTTTAGAAACATTATTAGGGTTGCGCATCAAGTGTTAAACTGCGGGCAAAGCTGGGGTGGGCCGATAGTTTATAATATTTGTAGTATTCCAATTAAATACTCCAACTAAGCTTTTGTACTTATATTTGTATCTACTATATATATGACTTTATTATATGACTATCATAAAGTATTGGACTCGAACCTGCGACGCTATCATAGTCCGCTAGTTGTTAGTAGCCTGCACGTCACGCATATATTATACGATGATTTTTTTTTTTATAATTTTTTTTCGATGTGCTATGAAAGCGCGCGTAACGCACCCAGCGTTATGCTACTCTGTGACCGCGCAGCTGTAGCGCGAAGTTTATTGGCGGTTGAATGCATTTGCAACAGATTTTCAAGGTCACGAGCGTAGTGTTGTTCCGTTAAGAACGTCATCGATATTAGGAATTTGAAAGCTAGGTTATGTTGTGATGCTTGATGCGGTGAAGTGGGCGCCATATAAAATGTCATTATCAATATCTCATAATTTACGTCCAATTTGCATATATTATAAACCTCGACAGTTTATCAATGAAAATAGCTAGACGACCCGATAGCTTAGTTGGTAGTGACCTGCAATAGAAGCTAAAGATTGCAGATTCGAATCACGCTAGGGGCAAACATTCTTGCGATGAATATGAACTGGAGTCATTAAGGTTTACATGCACAAATATGTATCTATGTAAATGAATTGTATCGTTGGTTTGGACACGAAGACGACGATGAGCTCACCGTCTGCAGCGTTGTCTCAGATAAGCGCTCGGAGAAAGGTGACTCGAAAGAACTTAATTGTAGTGTTGGAACGTGAAGATTGTTAAAAATTGTTTGAACCCAAATATGCTTTGTTCAAAAGTGGCTTGAGAGAAATTAGTTGTCTAACCCTGTATTGGGAATATGCGCGAATATGTCTAAATAAGACTACCTAAAAAGTCCATTTCCGATTAGGATCTCCCCTAAAGAGGATTTGTCTTGACTGAAAGAGGATTGACGATCTCAGTATAAGACAGCTTGCATTCAGTATAAGACACATTTGTTCTTTCCGATAGGTGATACGCTTATCAACTGTAACGTTGTTTAAAATAAGTTCCGAAGAAATGGGGTATGAAAGGATTAAATTGTATCGACATCTGACTATCCCAGTAGTGGGAAGTGCGTGGAGATAAAAAAATTGCATGAATGTTTTTGTGTTGGTATTTTATTTTTGCTAATTTCAAGTAACTTAACTAAAAAAATATAAATTATCAACAAAAAGTTACGTATTCTTCGTAGGATAAGTTAGATAAAAAAATTAACCGTCAATTTTAGAACAAAACATTCATATTGGCCAACTCCTGCCCCACGTCACTGAGCAACGAGTGATACATACGTATGGAGAAATATGCATACGATTTCCTTTCTCTTGAATACAAGTGCTTTCCAGTGACATTAATAAACTATAAAAATTAGAGAGGTCTACACGCATTTTGCGCATAAAGACCGATCCAACATGGATTTCGTACGTGACTATTGGCTATTATGCTTTGGTTGGTATTTGTTTTCTTCGTGAAGACGGATTTATACCATCCGAAATTTATCATGACTAAACTTTATAAAGAGAAATGTGTGCTCAAGTAAATGTTAAATATTAATATCATAATACAAAATGTTTAGGTTGGAATAAGAAGGTAATAGAAAATGTATTGAACTTAGGTTTTTCGATAATTAATGTAAGAATGTGTACTCTGAGATAATCATATATAGAATTAAAGCCATATTGTGCAATTTTTGGAAGTTCAGACCAAGAATTTGCGAAGAATGTAAGAGTTGTGTCATCTGCATATGAGATTATTTTTAAATGAAATATATAAAACATTTTCACGCAATTCCCAATACAGGGATAGACAGAGGTCTAGTCTAGACAATTAAGTCCCAACGACCCATTTTCCACCGAAGATATTTTCGGTACAACGTAACAGGTGGCGAACCCGTCGCCGTCTTTCTGTTCAAGCCAACGATGTAATTCGTATATTCGATGGTTTTAGAAAAACCCATTGGTACGAGCCCGCCACCTGAGGTCGAACTCGGGTCTCTTGACTCGAAATTCCGACCACCCAACCTCGGCTGTCGTGACTTATCGAGATTATTTTTGAATTTAGAATATAAAGATTAGCCTAGGAAAAGATAGTTTTGGAAAAAAAAGTTGAGAGTCTCTGACCCAATGTTTTCAATAAAAAAAGGTTAAGCATGTAAGAAAAACTTTACTATTTTAAAAGGAAACAACTGTGACAATTTTTAATATGATATAAGTGTTTCCTTTGTCCTTTCTTAACAATACTCATCTATTTAACGTCCCGCAATACGTATATTTATGGGTCTTAGCACACCTTTCACACACACACTTTCGCGTAACATAAAACAAGCACTTAGAACTATATACAATCTTGCAATACTGCAATATTCTAATTTATTCGGCTGTTTTGTGCGGCCAATAGTTCATAAATCATTATTTTGATGTCTTTAGTTATATCGCTCTGCAAACTTGTCAACTCATCCAAAATTTCTGAAGATACTGTGCCTGAAGGGTGTCGATGCTTTTACGCGTTGCGTAACATTTTGCATTTTATATGTATCAGGCGTTCGCACTTCTTCAGCGCATAATTTATTAATATCTGTATCCAAGCGAGACGGTCTGTTGCATTCAGTAGACTTCTTCGAAAGTGATTTAAACAAATAAAAACAAGGGACGTAAGCAATTTTATTTTATTTTACAAAGCATGGATCTGTTAATTATTTATTTTGCTTCGACTCCGCCCGCGCCGTATGCGCTTGATAAAGGGGTATATACTTTGTGAAAAACTATTTTGAAAGAGTAAAGTACAAACATATTAATAAATTCGATCGTATATAACGGCCAGACGGGCTCACAAGTCAGAGATCAAGAAAAGTTAGCCTTTCAAATCTATACTTCATTTCAGTTTATTTACGTTACACCCTGTCTTGTCCCTGTGATAATATAAATCGTACGTTATTTTAGAAGAAAAAAACTCTGTTTTTATACCATAATTATCCGGAACATAAGTCTCCTAGGGGTATTGTGACATCATTTCAGACATTCCTATTCAATTTACAAATGTTTGCTTCTGTAAGGTTTGAATTCACAACCCTAACCTCTGTAGGCAATTTTCCACTAGGCTAATGGTTTGCCACTTAAGGTACCTCTGCGGTTGCGGGCCCTGTAAAGCTCCTAAAACGAAGAACATTAAAAAATTTGAATATTTTATTATATCTTCACGAGTATTCCCAATACTGGACAATAGTAGACAGATGTCTAGACCATTAAGTCATTTCGACCCATCTTTCCCCGAAGTCTGTTGGGGACAATGTGATAGATGGTGAGCCTATCGATATATAAGCGAGCAAGCCAACAGTATTTTATATTTATATACATATATTTACATAGATAAATATTCATGTTTATATTTAAATATCTATGACTGGCAATATTCATCGCACAAATATTTGCCCCTATGCGATTCGAACCCACTTTGTTGGGTTACTACCAACTAGACTATCGAGTCGTAAAACGTGTTTTCAAAACAAACTCTATACATCACAAGTTACATGTATTAGTAGTCTATACTTGTTTATGTATTTGTTTGTACCTTCAATAAATTTGCAAGCCTTGGGATAGTCCTTTATTCTGTTTAATGTAAATTTATCGGTTTACGAAGAGCCATCAAGGATTTCTGTCTCATCAATATGTAAATCTCAGGTAAAATTGAAAACATCGTCCCTGCTTCGATTGATTTTAAGAGTGACCTTTCTGTATTCGTTATTATCGCCAATTGAATTGTATATTTTCCTTTAGGGTAAATAAAACTTTTGAGACTTTTTGATATGGAAATAAAAGTGACATAAAATATATAAAAATAACGGGTATAAAAATATTTGTTTTTTTGTTTTGTTGCGATTCTTTCCTTTTTATTATACAGTGATAAGTAATCCAATCTCCAAAATAATTTCTGAACGTGACGATCACTTTAAGTATTTATTTAGGTAAATATTCAGTAGCTTAATAATGCTTTTCGAGATATTTACTTTCTTTTATAATTTACTTTAATTTATTTACCATTAGGTCAGTAAAGTTTGGCGATATACCAAAATCTTATACTGACAATGTCTTGATAAAGATCTTGGTATAGTAATTGCATCTAATTTACCCTGTCGTGCTCATGGAGTTGAAGTAAGGTTCATAACTCGTCCAATCTCTAAAATAACTTCTAGGTGTATTACCCTTAGAAACTAAAACCTCTCTAGTTCAGAGGCTCATTCAACTTAGACTTCGCTGACGCCTATTACTTGAGCTTCAATAAGCGTGGGTACTTGTAAAACATATTTATATGTTTCATCTATGGACTTCGCAATGAAATTTTTCATCTGACATACTTCTCTCATATTCGCAACAACCACAAGTATCTCAATATATTATAAAATAAATAAATATCTTCACGTTATTCCCAATATAGGGTTAGACAAAGGTCAAGTCTAGACAATTAAATCCCTGCGACCCACCTTCCACGGAAGATATTTTCAGAACAAGGTAACTGGTGGTGAGTCCGTCGCCATCTTTATGTCCAAGCCAGCGATGTAATTCGTACATAAGTTTTTGAAAAACTCATTGGTACGAGCCTGCAACCTGGGGATCGAACTCGGGTCTTGACTCGAAATTCCGACTACCCAATCACTCGGCTATCGTGACTAATTATATTATAATATGTACTATATTATACACGAATGTTATACTAAATTATATGAAGTCACGATAGCTGAGTTGTTGGGTGGTCGGAATTTCGAGTCGAGAGACCCGAGCTCGATCCCCAGGTGGCAGTACCAATGAGTTTTTCAAAAACTTATGTACGAATTTCATCGTTGGCTTGGACATAAAGGCGGCGACGGGCTCACCACCTCTCACGTTGTCCCGAAAATATCTTCGGTGGAAGGTGGGTCAAAGGGACTTAATTGTCTAGACTTGACCTCTGTCTACCTCTGTATTGGGAATTGCGTGAAGATATTTATTATTTATTATTTACTATATTATACCATGAACTAAATTTTTTGTATAGGGTCTCTCTAAAACGTAAAGTGGAGTTTATCAGGGGTCAGTGCTTCACTTTTTCCTACTGCAGCCACCATGTAGTAGTTTACCATAAAGCATAGAAGAGAATAGAGTTTGTCATAAAACATAGAAAATCAGTATTTTATAGGTTCATTTTTCAGTCCTGTAAAGTCTATATATTAATTAGTTATTGTTATTCTATTATTTTTCTTTGCTTTTAAAGCAGCTTTCACGTTTTTTTACAAATTATATGTTAATGTATTTATTAATTTTGTTAATGTATGACAAGCGAATAACGTTCTTGTAAAATAAGACAAAATTTCTTAAAATAATTATTAATTAAGGTATTAAAATTTACGCGACGATTATATAATGATTCGCTTGAAAACTCAGCAAAGATCTAATTTCCCTTTTGAATCAAAATCGATTTACTTTACCGAGATGAGTGTGTTGACCTTTTATCTAATTCTAAAGGAAACCGAGTTCAGAGGTCATTAAACACGGTTGCTGTAATTACTTTAATTTTCTACGAGGTCGCTTGCAAAATGTACACCTTTAAATAAAATTTATACAAAAAATTATAGAGAAAATTTGTTTAATTTTTTATTTTTGTTTAATTAAAATTTTACCAAATAATTATGTCATAAATAATTAATACGAATAGTGTGGTTGCGGCGTAAGTGTATACCACATATTTACGCCTGTGGGTGTCAAATCCTTGATTTTTTATCGCCAAACGTCAGATGTCGGAATGGAAAAATACCTAACCAAATTCATCCGACCGGCAACGGGTAATGGCTTCGAAGATGCAAGGTGTCTGGTGCTGCGATCGCCAAGCGTGGCGATTATGGCGGAACCTCTCTTACGGGAGCATAGGTCCTGTAGTGGAATATTGGCCATTATGTGTGTACAATGTGTTATTTAATTCGAGTAGTAAAAGATCTCACTTATTAATAATACACCATAGATAGATCAGATACTTATATTTCTATTCTATACCGCAACGAGGGTAATCGTAATAAGTCGTAATAATAGTAGTAGATAGTCGAGAGAGCGGTAACCATGTCACATTAATAAGACATTAATATACAAAGGAGCTTAGTAATTGCTTCTAGCTATGAAACTGTCTAAAATTCTACTGCAAGACAAATGCGTCTTCCGTGAGGAGGTTTTTCAGTACTCCTCATGCCTGGCAACTGGTTGGCAATCGCAGTACTGGACACCCCTCACCTTAGATAATTATATCCTCTGATAATTATGTAAAGTAAGAAGAAGAGAGAGAACACTCATGACATCCATGAGAAGGGATTGAGTGGTTTATTCTTATACCAACACTATTAAAAATATTAATTGAGTCGGCAAAAACTTAAATTCCGAAGGTACGTAAAAAATCTATCTTTCAAATAGAAAACTCAAAACTGTAACATCAGATTCACTTCATAATACATCTACTGAGAACAATAATACAGGTTGCATTATTGTTCTTAGTTGATGTATTATGAAATGTATAAGAAACATACATTATAATGAAAAGAAAAACACGTTTTAATATTTAGTCGCTTCGTCCGAGTTCCATTTGCACTTGACTGTTACGTTTTAAATGAATGTTGAAAATGTAGAGCGCCTGTTTTATCTAGGGTAGTAGGGTAAAACATTACCAAATACTATTTTTAATGTTGTAAAACTTTTGTTTGTATACCCATTTGTTATTTAATCCCTTGTTTTTATCTGTTCCTATTCTTGTTTTCATTCGTTTGTCCCTTGTTTTTATCCGTTTATCCGTTTCGTACGCAGGTCTAAGATATAATAAAATATTTTACCATAAACATTATTATAAATATTTTATGAAAAATGGCAGGTAAGGCGAGTCTATCACCATCTTAGGTGTTCAAGCCTACGGCCACTATATATTATCTCAGATAAATTCGTATATGTATAAAAACATCCATGACTCGAGTACAAACACTGATGTTTATTACAATTTTTTTGCCTCTAGCGGGATTCAAACCCGTAACTCTACTATGGTACTACTACGGTATCATTAAAATAATAGTAAAATAATTATTATTCTTTCACAAATTGATAAATCATATCTCGGTATCATAAAGTTTAACTGAAAAAAAAACATTTATAGGATTCTTTATTCTGGTGGTTCTAAGTATACTCTCATCCTATCAGCTATTGCTAAGAGACTATAGCATAGAAATATAATATATATTTTTCATGTAAAATAATAATAAGAAGAAAAGAGTCACGATAGGCGAGTGGTGAAGTGATAGGAATTCTAGTCAAGAGACGCGAGTTGAGTAGAGTTCAGATCCGACCAATCGGTTTTTCAAAAATCTATGTACTTTTTATATGATTGACATAAGACGTCGACAGGCTCACCTTTCACATTGTCCCAAAAAATGTCTCCAGTGGAAAGTGGGTGGAAAGGACTTCTTTGTTTTAACCTCTGTCTATCCCTGTATAGGGAATGACGTGAAGATATTTTATATTTATTTTTATTCAATATTTTCTTATAGATTACGCGTTAGTAGCCATCAAAGTCGTTATTAATTTTTATTACATTTACACTTATTGATTTTTTTTACCTTTATGAATAAATTAATTAAATGCTTTAACAATCATTGGAATTCAAAACAAAATCATAAATAGGTAAACAATATGTTAGAGTTTGAACAAATAAAATTGAAAAAAAGGAATTTTTCAATATCAAACCAACGAATCTTAAATAATATTGAACTAATACATCATCTTGTACCGCTTTCATAAATCAGAAACAGTGACGACAAGGCGCCAAAGTTATTACGAACAAGTTAGTGTCGAATTAATACATCGTTACTCCTCAGTAATTGTAAACAACTTTATGTTTCCGAATATGCTAAGTACTACTCATATTGCATTTAACCAAATATCGTTTTTATGTGCACTGTTAAGCCTATCACATTTTAAGAACTTAAACGCAAATAATTATTATTTGCGTGTTATATTCGTGTTATATATACCTTTACTGTAAAGTTTCATAAGAATGCGTTCAGTTGCTTTTGCGTGAAAGAGTAACGAACATTTTTTTTTTATAGGAAAAGGGAGGCAAACGAGCAGGTGGCTCACGTGATGGTAAGTGATTACCACCGCCCATGAACACCCGCAATACCAGAGGCTTAGCAGATGTGTTGCCTCCCTTAGAGTGCCCCCCTCCCCAATAATTGGGGGAGAAGGGTGGGTGGGCCACCGGTTACCTGCACTCACCAGACGAAACGCAGAAGTTAACATCAATACATACTTACAAATTTTCATATTTATTAATAGGAAGTTGGATTTTATAAATGTTCAGGGAGAGGACTGCGAAACACAACGTCGAGGCACAACAACACGATTGCCATTCGACAATAGAGTATTTTATAGGTTTTTGACATTTATTGGAAACTATAGTTTATGTCCATCATAATATTCAACTTTTAAGTTAAAAAAAAATAAAATATAAAATATCTTCACGCAATTCCCAACACAGGGTAGACAGAGGTCTAGCCTAGATATTTAAGTCACTTTAACCCACCTTCCACCGAAGATAGTTTCGGGACAATGTGACAGGTGGTGAGCCCGTCGCCGTCTTTATGTCCAAGCCAACGATATAATTCGTACATAAGTTTTTGAAAAACCCATTGGTAAGAGCCTGCCACCTGGGGATCGAACTCGTGTCTCTTGACTTGAAATTCCGACCACCAAACTACTCGTCTATCGCGACTAACTTTTAAGTTTTAAAAAAACTAAACAGCAGCGCTTACGTTCCATGTGAGTCAAGTTACTTTAACGACGTTACATTTTAAAGTTAAAACTCAAACGATGTTATTAATGAGTGTCGTTTATTAAAGTTTTGTATTAGTATTAAGAGTTTGTTTATTTTTAATAAACAAACTCTTAATACTAATAATATTTTACAAATTAAGCAAGACTAACAAGTCAACTTACAACAATAATATAAACATTATTTACAAAAATGTGTCATTAAACTCACGTCATAAAATCATCACAAGGCGTTGGCATTTGAATAAAAGTTGCACGAAAACAGAGAATTGGATTTTTATCAAAACTATATATTAAATATATGTATGAGGTTTGAATGAAAATATTTTTAAAAACAATACTTTTTAGTATAGCCAAGTACCCTATTGCCTTGAACCTCTTAGGATACAAGTATTGAAGCACAGTTGCAGTGGTAAACATAATTTCGGTATTGGTATTGTGGTTAAACAAAAAATAATTTTCGAAATCAAATTCTGTTAAATAGAATCATTTTTATGGAACTTTTATGTATATTAGAAATCTATAAATTAGAAATTTAATCCAGTCTCTAAGCCTACATGGATCAACCAAACTTTATTCAAATGTGTTAAGTCTACTGACTGTTATATTTTAATAATAATATAATTCCAATGTTAGCTAATTTTGTAAACCAAGTGTCTTATAAGAATAAAATAAATAAATATCTTCACGCAATTCCCAATACAGAGATAAACAGAGGTCTAGTCTAGATAATCAAGTCCCTTTGACCCACCTTCCACCGAAGATACTTCGGGACAACGTGACAGATGGTGAGCCCGTCGCCATCTTTATGTCCCAGCCAACGATATAATTCGTACAAAAGTTATTTGAAAAAGCCATTGGTACGAGCCTGCCACCTGGGGATCGAACTCGCGTCTCTTGACTCGAAATTCCGACCACCCAACCACTCGGCTGTCATGGCTCTTTTTATCGCTTATTATTACGTCTTATCTCTTATTAGAACATCTTCTTATTCACAAACCGAGTAACAATACTACGTTTAGGACATGCTTCACATATCACTAACTCTATTGCCTAACATCGTTTCTGTGCGTAGTTAATACAGACTAGTTTCGAATTGAAATGGGAACATAGTGAGCAGACTGGAAGGGTTGAATACGGAAATTGGAAATCTAAGACCGTATTTCCATTGTCCTCTACACTAAGCATTAGTATACTGTGTGGTGAGTAAATAGCATTATGAATTTGCACGTACGTACGTCCGAATTAATTTTCTTCAAATTCAAAGATTAGAATTAATATTTACATTAGTACTTTATATTAGTATTTTAACCAAATATTGAAATTTAACTATTGTTAGTTAAATAAATAAATACAAATATAGGAAATAACATCACAAAGCACAAGCAGCTTAAGAACTAGTATTATGGACCCGAAGAAATGTAAAAATGTGTTTCCTACGTTGAACCGATCTTATCTATGTATTTATTTATTAACTAATTTAATTTATTATAGAAGCCTAAATAAATTTAATTAATTAATAAATAAATTCATAGATAGGAACAATATTACATACAAAATTTAATGGCAATGAAGAAACTCGTTTTTCATAAATTTCTAGGTTTATTGTGAAGCTTATGGACGTAGACATTAAGTTTAAATGTCAATCAATCCTTTACGTCAATAATACCTTGAGTGTTACATAAATTACTATTCCATTGCGTCATGATGTTAACACTGGCGCCTAATAGGGGAGACGAATATGAAAGAAGTAAGAATGACTTATGATATTAGCTTCGTTTCTCTTATTCAAATAGATATATACATAATTCGTTTTTATATGGGTGTCATATCCTCAATAACTATTTATCAAAGCACCAGTACAATAATAAAATAAATACTAAGACGTTTTTTTATAAATTGTTTCAAAATTATTATAAATTGTAATTTTATTTTATTAAATAAAATTACAATTTTCGGAATATTTATTATTATATTTTATTTTTTCGGAATATTTATTACATATATTTTTGGAATATTTTCCATGTTAATTTTAGTCAGCGCAATTATTTTTTACTTTCATTTGTAAGATAATTTTGACCGATGATAAATACGTCCTTCTTCCAGTTCAATAATAAAAAAAATATGAGTTTCACAAACCTCATTTGAACGTGAACGACTCATAGGAATCATAAGGTTCACGCGTACGAAATCCTTTAGTTAAATTCTACTAATCTGATATACATTTTTTTTTCTAAAATACTCAATAGTCACAAGCTTTTCAACAAACAGAGGAATCCATTTGTTTTCACCCATCTGAATAAAATGTTCGAGATAAAATCGGAGGGCAAAGCTTCCAATATATTACCAGGATTCAATATTTTTTTGTTATGTAAACATTGATTTTAGCTCAGTTAATAACTCTGAATAACGGCAGTATTTTTATATGTTAAAACGCCAAACGAGCAATTGACAACCCAGACAGAAATAACCAATCCTTATATTCTAAAAAAAAACCTTTATGCCATTCCAGATACAGGGATAGACAGGGGTCTAGACAATTAGGTCCTTTCGACCACCTTCCACCGTTGAATTTTTTTAGGATTACGTAACAGGTGGTCACCCCAAATACCGAAGATGTCAGAGTTCTAGACAGTTCTAGACACAAGATTCACCGGAGCTTATTTGTGACAGCGTAACAGGTGGTGAGCCTATTACCGTCTTAATGATAAGTCAACCCAAGGTACAATTGTCATTAATAAATATTTATAAAATAATGAAATGTCACGATAGCCGAATGGTTGGGTGGTCGGAATTTCGAGTCAATAGACCCGAGTTCGATCCCCAGTTGGTAGGCTCGTACCAATGGGTTTTCAAAACTTATGTACGAATATCGTTGGCTTGGACATAAAGGCGGCGACGGGCTCACCACTTGTCACGTTGTCCCGAAAATATCTTCGGTGAAAGGTGGGTCGAAGGGACTTAATTGTCTAGAATCGACCTCTGTCTACCCCTGTATTGGGAATTGCGTGAAGATATTTTTTAAATAATAAGTAAATAAATATCTTCACGCAATTCCCAATAGAGGGGTAGACAGAGGTCTGTCTAGTCTAGACAATTAAGTCCCTTTGACCCACTTTCCACCGAAGATATTTTCGGGACAACGTGACAGGTGGTGAGCCCTTCGCCGTAAATATTTATAAATAAACATATAAACATCCACAGCTGGAGTGCAAGCTTTCATATTCATATTGTAGCGTGATTTAAAATGGTAATCCTTTGCTTTTAAGGCATGATAACTATCAATTAATTATCTCAATAGAATATATCAATAGTATATATTGCTTATACATACACTAGCTACATATTATTCTTCCTCTTTACAGCCTATCAAAAGGCGACTGTTGAACATAGGCCTCCACCAAAGATTTCCACAAAGAACGATCCACCTGCGTCCATCGACTGCCGGAAATGTTGTGCAGGTCGTCACTCCATCTTGTGGAGGGTTATCCTAAACTGTGCTTACCAGAACGAAGGTGCCAATAGAAAAATTTTCTTCCCCAAATAGATACCTTAACTTAGAGTTAAGGACTTAAATAGATACCTTAACTTAGAGTTAGGTTAGACTGGTGTCTGACTGGTGTTAACTTAGAGTTAAATAGATACCTTAACTTAGAGTTAGGTTAGACTGGTGTCTGACTTGCCCTACATATTGATTGTAGAAAAGCTGTCATATGGGAGACTTTTATATATAGCAGTAAATTTTACAGGCCGTTAGGTATTATTACATTAATTTATTATTATATAAATTCTTCTAAAATACTGGGCCAAAAAAGTTAATAATTTTGTACAAAACTAATAGTATCTGTTCGTTGATTGTAATTTCATTAAACAATAAAACTGATCTTGGCAGGAATAACAATTAAGATTCTTGCCTCATTTCGCCCGTGCTCATTGAGTTTAATTTATATTATGGCTTTAATTCATTCGTTAGTTGTGTTAACCGTAAGACAAAATTGTGTAATTACAGTGAAATCCTACCCAAATTTATAGTGAAATCATACACAATTTTCCAAACTAGGGTAGGAAAAACAATGATTTACTTTCTTCACGCAATGTCTAGTACAGGGGTAGACAGAGGTCTAGTCTAGACAATTAAGTCCCTTTGACCCACCTTCCACCGAAGAAATTTTCGAGACATTTCCTTTCGGCCCACTTTTTGCTAACTTTTCATCAAGACTAATAAGAGACTAAAAAGATTAATGATAAGAGAGAGTTATTTACAGAACATTGTTTGTTAAACTGGATTGTTGGCAAGGTGGTAAGAATGTTTCTACGGTACGGCGGAGGTTTAAGTACCGCCCGGGATAGACGATTCTGAGCTCACTATTCAATTAGTATAGCATCAGCTGTTTCAATTTGTTTGTAAAATTATCATAAAGTAATTTGATTTATGACTTTGACAGATATGTAAATACTTTAAGAGATATTAACTCAAACGAAACCGCGAGTAAACGTCATTTATTTATTTACGAAAGGGCTAAAAAATCATTTATTTCATTATTTAAATGTTTTTATATCGTTTTGAATATTTTGAGTCGCGATAGCCGAGTGGTTGGGTGATCGTAATTCGAGTTAAGAGATCAGAGTTCGATTCTTAGGTGGTAAGACCTACCAATATTTGTTTTAAAACTTAAACACGTTTTATATTGATGGTTTGGACAAAAAGACGGCAACAGGCCAACTGTCACGTTGTCCCAAAAAATGTCTTTCCTGAAAGATGGATCGCAAATGTATATTTTCCTTAATATTTTTTATTGTGATTCGTTGAAATTGTAATAGTAATAGTAAGTGTACTAACATGCTAGTGTAACCCATGGACATAATTGTATTTTCTTTAAGGAAAGACACATAATTCCTTTATATTTATGAATACTCGAACGAGACAATGAATTGCTTAGAATTTGATGCACGATTAGTATCGTTGGCTGGTTCACTAAGACGGTGACAGGCGTATCTGTCACGTAGATCCTAACACGAAATGTGGGTCATAGGCACTCAGTTGTCTGGACCTACCACATCTTTGAGAACGCGTTAAGATATACAAAAAATATGAAGTTTATATTCATATTGTTTTTCTGTTATTCATTCGTTTCTATTGTATATATTCACAAGAGTGAAGATCTGTACATAACATAAATCAATTTGTTACATTGCAAGTGTTAATCTTGGCGTCTGAGTAGAGGGGGTGTAACAATAACAAACGAAATTGATTAATGGCGTTCTTTCACTGAGTGTGTAAATGTTAGAGATGATCTGAAAGTTTTTATTAACAAATGATAGGGAGAGAGAGAGACGTAAGATAAGTAATATGAAAACTCATTATAACACTTTTATAGTATATAAATGTTTGTTTGTCAGCTACAGGTCATTGACCTTCCCGCTTTAAAGTAGCATGCTTAACAAATGAATTTGCGATAAGCGTACCAGAAGCGTCATACTTTAGATGCTGCTGCCCGTCACTGATCTGTTTATTTTTTTTTCAAGTCACGATAGCTGAGTGGTTGGGTGGTCGGAACTTCGAGTCAAAAGACCAGAGTTCGATCTTCAAGTGGCCGTCAATGGGTTTTTCTAAAACTTATGTAAGAATTATATCGTTGGCTTGGACATAAAGACGGCGACGGGTTCACCACCTGTCACGGTGTCCCGAAAATATCTTCGGTGGAAGGTGGGACGAAGGGACTTAAATGTCTAGACAAGACTTCTCTCTACCCCTGCATTGGGAATTGAGTGAAGATATATTTTTTTTATTTCTCCGTAGTTATAATTACTATTTTAAATAATTTATTATATTTAACAAATGAAAGACAGCCTTAATTGTCTCTGATTTCCAATGGAAGAAAAATGGAAGTAATTTCTTGCCTTGATACCTAAAATAAAGTAAATTACAAAATAATGCCGAAGAATGACAAAAGGCAGATTAACTTTGAAATTATTTTTAGTACATTGATGCTTACCGTTTTTTTATTCAAAAATTCTTTTTCAAGTTTTGTGTACTAAATTTTAAAATGGATAACATCGAATACGCACTTCAGCTACAGCACTGTCAAGAAATTCTGGAAGCGTGAAAGAAAGCGTTGGGCCAGTTAATTGTCGCATCTGCGTTCTTTGAAGCATCGCACAATACCGTCTGGAAAGTAAAATTTCTTCTTTATGTTTTAGAGTTTGTAAATGAAATTTCTTATTATTGTATCTTGATATTTAGTCACGACAACAAAAAGAAGAGAAGGAAAAAACCAGAGAATGAAAAAAGTATCTGACCAATTTTTTTATTAATATGTAAAGAAACATACCACCTATACTACCTCTGCTTTGACTATCATAATATGTTTTGATATAAAGACTACTTTTCCTTTTTCATGTACTAAATAACAGCTATATTTTGTTTAAACTATCTAGACTAGACGAAATTACTAGCCTAGAAACAGCTTTGAAGAAATTGCAGTTGTAACTGTTGTTCAAATACTTTTCATTACATGTACTCCTACTAGGCTTAGATATATTAGGAAAAAAATTAGTTTTAAGATCCCAAACAAATTAGTGTAATTTCATTCCATTAGATAAAACTCAGTATGTAATCGGATAGTTACGACCTCCGTGGTCAAGTGGCCTACGCACATGTTTTCGTGGTGTTGCCAGCTGACACCCCGGTTCGAATCGCCCCGGTTCGCTTTTGAACTCCACTAGAGCAAAACATTGGTGTAAGGAATATGAAGGTTTGTATTCGATCAATTGATGTTTAAATATTTATTTATATAAAAAATATAACACATTTTGTTCCGTTTTCTTGGACACGATGACGACGATTGGCTCTCCACCTTTCTCGTTGCCCCGAACAAGTTTCGGTGAAAAGTGGGTCGAAAGTACTTCATTGTGCGTGATGGTTAAAAAAGAAAAAAATAAGTAACGAATATTCTCAAAAATTTGGTACATTTCTTCTCTTAGTAGTTTTCGTTGTTTTGTAACATTGTAATATCATTTATGTAATAGCATTTTATAAGCAATTATGATCATTTCCTATATTTCTTTCTAAGAAATAGATGAAAAATAAATGTGCGCGTAAACACCGGAAATATTTGGCAGTATCTGACGCCTCGTGTGTCGTTTTCAGAGAAATTTATGTCGTTTTTTTATCAAAACACGGTGTAACAAAGTGTCAGAGACTGAATCATAAAATATATGTGGTCCAATAATCTATATTTAATAATACATCGAATACATTCGTCACAACGTATATGTTAAAGCTGAAATTGCAACTTAGTTCGCCGGTAGGCTGTAATTTTCACGTATTATAATTTTATTTTGTTCGTATAATCATTACTATAATAGTAATGATTATACGAACGAAAAAATAATAGTTGGTATAATATTTACTTAGATGTAACATTATTTCGTATGGTGATAAATAAATGTCGCATGAATACACGTTTAGTTAAAAGTAATAAAATGTATTTGTTTATTATTTGTTTACTTACTTGTTTTACCATATAATTATAGTAAAAAGTAAGTAACAAATTACTAAGCGTTTGATTTTTTAACATTAATTATATTTTTCATTAATATATTTAACATAAATTGAATATCATTAGTTAATACATTAATTATTAGTAAATATATCACATATTTTAAAAAAAAGTAAAATATGCAAGATAACGTATGCATAATAAACGCAGCATACACCGAGTGGTTTTCTATCGAGAAAATAAAAGGATGTCAGCGTCTTCTAGTTTATCTGAAAGAGAGTATGAATTGAGACTTAATGAGTTACTCCCCAAATGTTTTCTTTAGGTACACCGATTATGCAGTAATGTGTTATTTATTAATGATTTACAAGAGAAAAAGGAATGAAACTAAGCGGAAGTGATATAAATGTAATTATGATAAAGGAAAGAAAGTATGGCAGAAAGTGATATTTCAGTTTCGAAGTGCAAATGTCGAACAGTTGTTATTGAAAAAGTTAATTCGCAACATTCCGCATGCAAATATAAAAAGTTATATGTTACCTGGTCCGAAGAGAAGAAGAGCACCAACCTCCCTCCCACAGATGCGTGCACTAATTCCACTGTATGCACCACCACCACCACTACACTCAAACCAGGTAACATACCACCAACGAAAACGCGACACGTGTTTCGCCTCAAAACAAGGCATTATCAAACGATTAGACTCTACGATGAGCGACCGCAGAGTAAGTAGTAGAGTCTCTGCGGTCGCTCATCGTAGAGTCTACTCGCTTGATCGAATAAGCTTAGTCGAATCGCTATATTTGCAGGGGGAATGTTGCGAAGTAACTTTTATAATAACAACTTTACAATGAATTTCCGCAAAGTAACGCCTGAGTTAATTAACTAAATGTAGAACAGCTAAATGAATTTGTATATCTGAGTTCTAAATTTACCAGAGATGAAATGTGTGAAAGTGAGATTCATTTAAGGTAACAAATTGGTCATTTAGTTCAGATTAAGTAGGCTATGATTACACTCTCTTTAGTGTAATCATAAAGTAAAATAAAGTAGTCCATGTCAAAAATTTAAGACACTTACATTACGTTATGTTGTTGTACTTACATGTACGGAACAAATATACCGAATCATGTATGTTCTACTCAACACGAGTATGAATACGTAAAGAAATACAAGTGACTGGAGAATCATTTAACCTACGATGTCAATACTGTCTGAGACGTTGTGATAAATCATTTCATCACATAGCAAATGTTAACTCTGGCGCCTTAGAGGGGAGACGAACAATAACAAAAACTGAGTTGATTAATGATGCCCCTTCCATTTGGTATATTTGTATTGGCGATAATTTAGATGTGTATTATTTGCTCTTATATTATTCTTATTCATGGAAAAGGGGTGGCGAGAACGATTCCATCCGTCTATACAATTTTGTTATTCAGTGAAAAAGGAAAGCACGAGTATATACAGCTTCTAAATAAAATCATGGACACATGAATATTTATCCATGTATATGTATGTGTCTTTATCTCTTCTCAAGTATTGGGAAAATGGGTTATATTTTTTATAATTATTTATTTCTAAATTAAAAGAATAATATTAATGTTGGTTTACTTCTGTTTGCAGTGAATTTTTATGACAAGGAGGTTTGTTCTTTTTTGAAAAATCTTTACAAGTATTTCGAATGAATACTCTAACTTAGCTGCAATATTGAGTCTGGAGTAGTTTACGACAATAGTCGAATAGCGGGCTCGAATCTGTGGCGCAGACCGCCCCTGATCCTTTATGATATTGACTTACACATGTCCTGATTCTACACTCAAGATTGACTTTAAATATTATTAGAAGATATATTAATAGGTGCCATAACACATTAAACATATTTAGACTATAAACAACAAAATTCATCTAACAAGATTGTACAATAAAAATATTCAAATTGAAATAAATGCAAATATTATAATTATAGATTTCTTTCTAGGAAGCTCAACAACAAGTAGAATTTAAACAAACGCTCGCTTTTAATAAAGTTTTAACCATGGATGTATTTTAAGAAAGCAATAAAGATCGTTATCAAACAGCACTTAAATTTTTGTCGTTTACTCACTTGAATAATCGTGTAGATAAGGAATGCAAGTAGCGTAAAGAGAATCTCTGAAGCAGATAACTGTCACATCTGGGTCCTTCCGCATTTCGTGCACACTGCCTGCATGGTAAAGAATTTTATTTCTTATCAGAAAGACACTCATTACATAAAATTGTTTTGAATGATAAAACAATTTGAGTTGTTTAATAAAATACGCCAAGCTAGTATGTAAAATGTTTAATGAAACAAAAACAATATCAGATTCAATTTTTAAAATACGTACTGCGAAAGTAATACTAATTTTTATTTTCATGCAATTTTCCGATATTGGGATAGTCGGAGATCTATACAATAAGACTAGAGGACAATCGACTTTGAACGGTATAGATTATGATTAAATATATAATAATAATAAATATATAAAATATGCAACAAACATAATTCGAATGCTAATTGATTTTTGAGATTAGATAATTAAAATACTCTTAAATGAATGGTAACTAAGCGTTTGAATATTGCTGTATAAATTTAATAAAAACTTATTTCCTCTTTTCCAATTAATTACAAGCTAGCATTAAAACTTCTTTTTTAATTCCAATTAAGTTTTCCGCGCTAGTGCCTGCACAATTCCAGTTCTTAATAGGCCAAAGAAAAACATTTCATATAAACGTTAGTTAACGTGGTTCTGTAATTTAGAGCGACTCTAATTAAATAGTATTTCAAAAACATTTAATAGTATCTTCTCATAGAATCAACCAAGCCTTTTCGCATTTTGACAGATGGATAACGTAACCCTTTTGTCGAATATTTTAAAATATCTTTCTTTAAATTTTATATATAGTTACTAGGCGGCACGATGAATAAACTCCTGCCCTACAAGGTATTGACAGTCCTAACTACGGGATCTAAATGTGAATATAAACCATTTTCGAATCCGCTTGAGTGTATACAAAATTTTCATCAAAGTCGGTCCAGTCGTTCAAGAGGATTTTAGACGTATACAAACACATATATAATAATTATACAAATGTAAAAAACCAATGTATGCCTTATCTTTAGATCGATATTATATTATATTAACATCGATATTTTTAATATTTATGCGTCTAAATATGTTAGTATATAGTATATTGTACACCACAAAAATCACATTAAAAATTAAATATAAATAAAACTTAAAAAGTTAATTACAATTAGGCGATACCATCGACAAAGAATCGATTCCCAATACAGGGGTAGACAGAGGTCTAGTCTAGACAATTAAGTCCCTTTGACCCACCTTCCACCAAAGATATTTTAGGGACCACGTGATAGGTGGTGAGCCCGTCACCGTCTTTATGTCCAAGCCAACGATGTAATCCATACATAAGTTTTTGAAAAACTCATTGGTACTGCCACCTGGGGATCGAACTCTGGTCTCTTGACTCGAAATTCCGACCACCCAACCACTTGGCTATCGTGACTTAAGACTTAGCTATTTTAAAAATAGAATAATATGAAAAAAATAGAGAAAATGCAATAAATTTATAAGTAACATGAATAAATATATAAAAGATAAAAAATCAACTCCAATATTGACAATGGAAATTAATGATTGCAGAGGAATGTATAATAACGTTTGACGTCGTCCTTATATTTGTGTATTTAAATCAAAGTTTAGACCATTTTATTTTTATATGGTTAAATCAAGCTGAATGAAAACCACTTCCATTTATTGTAGTTCTAATTTTTCAAGACAAGTTAGTAAATATAATATGAGCACATCCAACACTGGCTCTAGATAAATATTCCATAGCTTATAATAAGTTTTATTTAAAAAATATAAATTAAACTACATTCAATGAAATAATAAATATGAAGATAATGAAATTAACCGAGATAGAAAACATGATCTTGATAGTATTGATAGGCGTGTGCGTGAGCTTAAAGCAACAAAGTCAATGATTTCCTATCTGCGTTAGTAAGAACATGTATATGGGACAAAAATGTTGAATCTAATGATTTCAGCCAAGGATGATATGTTTACATACACAATTAATATATCACTTAAGTATCCACATCCTTACTTCTAGCAACGATGTGAAATACGTTTTATTTCTATTTACTAAGATGTATTTTCTCTGTTTTATCAAAACACAAGTAACATTTTTTACTCACTGCTCTTAATTGAAGAACAACTCATTCGGAAGCCAAACGAGGGAAGACAAGAATAAGGAATTAAATTGGACGAAGCGAATAGTGCTTGTTCGCCGATTGTAATTACGTGGAGACGAGGGAATTGGTCCTAGCTGGATTAACATTTAGATTTTCTTTTCAAACTGCTTTTTGTTACGTATGCTCATTTATATTTTACCAATTATATTTAAAAACACTAACATTACATAATCAATATTACTAGTACTAAATTAATTCAAATTAGTGTTTAAAGGCGATCCAGTTTTAATAATTAACATTGTATACATACATACATAAAGGACTCTAAAGTCCTCTGGCGGATATAGGCCTCATAAGTAAGGGAGGTTTTGCAATAATCACCACGATAGGAACACCTTAAATAGGACTCTAAGACTTAATTGTTTAAACTTCTAGCTACCTTAGTATTGGAAAACACTTGCTCCTAATTACTAACGGATTAATTGTGTACAACGTGATTAATAGCCACGAAAATTATCAATAAAACTAAAATAGTTTACAATTAAAAGCTATAAAATGAAAACATAATAAAAAACTCCATTTACAATATACAAAAAAAATCATTATATAATTTATACTTGCGATTGTTGTCATTTGGTGAAATTGAATGTTACTAAAATTCATTATTGAAGACTTATACAAAATTCACTTTATTAACACTTCACAGAATACCGGCGTAAAGTCTAACAAACTTAATCGCCCGGCTTCGCCTTACGGCATCATCAATTTATACCCTGATGATGCCGTATAATGATAATGATGCCGTAAATCTGTATATATTTTAAAAGAAAAAGTCAGAAATCTTAATTTATGTATGTAAATATAAATGTATGTAAGTATAATGTACCGTTTGACTTTAAGATGGCGATGGGCTCACTTTCCGTCACGCTGTCCCAAATACATTTCGATGAAAAGTGGGTCGATACGTGAATTTGCTTGAAGACGGTGATTGAGGAGCAAATTTAATATGGGAAATTCGTGAATTTTTAAACAAGAATCTTGTGGTGATGCTTCTCAGATTACGACACTGCGACAACAAATTTTATGTCTATGTATAAAAGTCACGATAGCCGAGTGGTTAGGTGGTCGGAATTCTGAGTCAAGAGATCCGAGTTCGATCCCCAGGTGGCAGGCTCGTACCCATGAGTTTTTCAAAAACTTATGTACGAATTATATCGTTGGCTTGGACATAAAGACGGCAACGGGCTCACCATCTGTCACGTTGTCCCGAAAAGATCTTCGGTGGAAGGTGGGTCGGAGGGACTTAATTGTCTAGACTAAACCTCTGTCTACCCCTGTATTGAGAATTGCGCGAAGATATTTAATTATTTATTAATTTTTATACACACTGCTCCCCATACGAATTCGGAGCTGGTTGCGAGTCTAATAAGTAAATAAATAAATACATACCTGAACAGGGACAACACCATATATTTCTCTGATCCCAAATTAAGCAGCTATGGCCCTAGTATTATAGAACGAACAGAATAGAGGCACCAAAAACACCCAGACCCGAGAAATTGTAGAAAAATTGGTTTTTCTACATTTATTCGTCAGGGTCATCAAACCCGGGATCACGGAGATGGCGACATCTTAGAAACCCGATAGTACGTCACTTATTCGCGGAATCGTCGGAGTCAAATATGTAAAAAAATTCAAAGAACGGCCACGGTACGGCAGAGGTCGCGGGTTCGAATCCCGCCCGCGTCTGTTGATTTTTTACGTTTCTCCTAAATGTAATAAATTAAAAGGAATTTAATTCAAAAATATCGAATGAGTTTGAACATCGAACAGTTCTAAGCATTAGGAATAATTTTTCTAGTATGAGACTATAAATAAGCTGGTTTCTTATATTTTTATACGGTGGGTGAAATCGCGAGAACTAGCTATACTGTAATGATGAAATGTATCGCATTTTGTAATTGGTTTATTACCCCTTGATAATTAAATTTCAATGAGATAGAGTTTTCAACAAGTCTGAGATTTAATATTGGGAGTTATTAACGTTACTTAGATACTACTAAATTTTATAATAAAGAACAGTACATGTCGTGTATACGTAGTGGGTAAACAAATTCTGAACATATTTCATGAGCTAGAGGAACAAACTTTAACTAAACTAGATTTTAATTAAGACCTCTCTTCAATTCATTCTGACGATAAAATCAAGAGTAACTCTTTTGAAGGCAAGAATACATAAAATTGCTAAGCTTTTTGGACTAAAGGAAGATACGAGTATTCTACTATGACTATTTTATGTTGGAAGTAAAAACGTATTTTAATTATTTAGTAACACTATTTTATTTTTAGAATAACATTTTGAATTATTGAAGATCCTAGTTCTTAGTGACCCTGTTTTCGAAGCCAACGGTTGGGGCTTCTAATCGCACTAGAGGCAAACATTTTCTTGATGACTATGATACATGCGGTATGGACATTTATATATTTATATAATTATTTATCAATGTAATCATACATCTGTATGAGTATATAGTATTATTGGCTTGAAAGCAAAGGCACCTATTTGAGATAAAGAGACAAGTGATGACACTTGTCTCTTTGTCTCAAATAGGTTCCGGTAAAATAGTCGAAAGCAAAATTTTCTAGGCTCCTGTATCTGGAAATGAAAAAAAAATAAAATTTTTGACTAAGGCGATAGTGTTAACGAACTAATGAAATTTAAAAAGGTACATCATTTTATATTTAAAAAAATATCTTCACGTCATTTTAAATATTGGCGTAGACAGGTACAGACAATTAAGTTTTATGATCAACGTGGGTCAGCTTTCACCGAAGACCTTTTGGGGCTACGTGACAGATGTACAGACTTTTGCCCTCTTTATGTCTAAGCCAACGATATAAATTGTACATAAATCTTGAAAAAAATCCTACCACCTGGGGATCGAACTTGGATCTCGTGACTTAAATTCCGATTACCCAAACACTCGGCTATCGAGGTCCTTATTTTATATTTCATCTACCTTTCAGTGAATTTACGTAACATCTTACAAAGGGGCCTATATTAGAAATTTACTTGTCCATATACAATTTGACTGAGACAGATTTTATCGACTTAAACAACGTAGCAAACCAAAGTGGAGTTAGTTTATGCGATCCATAAAAAGTAGCGTAAATATTTACATCGGCATCATCAACCAATTTCATTATGTTTTGTATGGTGAATATGTCGTTTCCAAACTTTATTATTGACTACTATGGCTATAAAGATAAAGTTTATGCCTCCGAAATACTTTCTTTACGATTGTGTTCGTTAAAATTTTTTTGTTACAATATATGAATATTAGGTAAATAGTATTGTGTTTTTTTTGTTATAAATTTTTTTTATGTAGAACGTCGTTGATATTACTTATATTAAAATAAAAATAAGAAAGGAATCCATTATTTTTGAAAATTGACTATTTAATTTATTTATTTAATTATTTATATTTAGATAAAATAATTAGATAGGAAGAAACATTTGTTTATTCACGGGGTCTGTCACCCGTGATGCAATTTTTACTAAATTTACAAGCATGCAAGTCACACGGTATGTTATGTTATTAAGTGAAAGAATCTTCACGCCATTTCAAAACCTGGGGTGGACGGTGGCCAAAACAATTAGGTCTATTTCACCTAGGTAATTTTCTGGGACAACGTGAAAGGTTATCAGCCTTCCGCCTACTTTATGCTCAAGCTAACATTATAAATCGTACAAACGTTTTTGAAAAATCCAATGGTTCGATCCTACCAGCCAGCATCGAACTCGGGTCTCTTAACAAGAATTCGGACCACCCAACCAATAGGCTATCGTCACTTATTATATTTTATGAAGAAGAGAAATAACTAACAATAGAATAAAAAAAACCATAGATCATATAATAATACGTAACATTTAATCCGTAAATTATGAAGATGTAAAATTCACTAAAATGATCTCCGTTTCGAGTTCTAGTATTACGAGTATGTAATGGTCTTGAAATATGTATTCCTCATTTATGAGAGATCCCAGATTAAGATAATGTTTGTTTATAGCAAACATTATTTGTAATAATCTTTGTTTATCTCGTGTTACACACAGGTGGTTCCTACGCTGAGTTGAGACTCAATAACAAGTTATATTCTGCTGTTTTATAAGAACAGAAAAGAGCAATATGCGGCCGTAGCGTCGCTCTCGACGGCACTCATCTTTTTATCTCGCAACTTCACTTCGCTTGAATCTTCTCGAGCCTCAATGTAAGAAGCTGAAGTCTCTCGTAAACTGGACCTGTCACTTTTGTTTCATATGTTTGTTAAAGAGCTTTAATTTCAAAACAAAATATAAAAGAAAATTTACGGCGTTTGTTTTTTTAATAGTTTCAGTTATTTTTCTTATTTGTATAAATTTATCTATAAAATATTCTTTAACCTTCAACAACATAGATTAATTGCTTTTATTTTATTATTGGTAACCAATTTTTGTAACTGTTGCTGTAATTTTTCATTTGAATATAACCGTTTCTACATTATTTTATATTTATACAATGTTTAATTTCTTTTTTGTCTGTGTATATATGAGAATAATTGTTTGAAAAGAAAATATTCACTATTTTCAAAAAATTATAATTATACCAGATAGGAAAACAACCATTGTGTAAAAAAATATCTTCACGCCATTTCCTATACAGGAGTAGGCAGAGGTCTCGACAATTAAGCCTTAGGTGGGTCCAAAGGCTTAATTGTCGAGACCTCTGTCTACCAAAGACATTTTTTGGGACAACGTGCGACGTGGTGAGCCCGTCGCCGTCTTTATAAATCGTACATAAGCTTAGAAAAAAAATTGAGCTTGGGGATTGCACTCGGGTCTCAAAGTACAAACACTTTTTAATCTCTGTAACAAATATAAACATTTATTTTTACTGTCTTAAAAATTTTAATAAATTAAATTTTACTAAACTGAGGAATGTTAAAGGAATTCTCTAGCGTATTTTATTGATCACGCTTACACCTTTACTGGTTGCAACGTGCGGTTTTGTAGTTTTATTGTATTCTTTAGCCATCGACTTATATTACTTATTTTTATCACAAATAATATTATTTCGTAGTATAATAGTTTATTTTATTAAATATATCTTGGTAGTTCCTTTCCTAAATCTGAGGTCTGAGGTATTGTTTACGCATGTTTATATATAAGTCATAACTAATCACCATAATATTAGTAGTATTAAATATTATTTAATACTAATAGTACTTAACTTAACCAAGTATTTGCAGTATTATGTTATTTATGTAGAAATGCGACCAGCGTTCTTGATGCTGTTGCTTTTTAGTTAAAAAATATGGTAAATAAAAGTTTTTGTTACAATATTAGTTGACCAAATAACATATCTATTAAGTTATAAAGTTTATTACGTATTTTTTTTTATTGATTTTAAAGCATACAAATTATGCTGAGCTTTTTGTTATTAAATTAAAGATGATTCAACTGATGCGTGTAAGACACGGTGGCTCAGAGGTATTTCTTTTATTTATTATGGTACATAAAACAGTTTACAATCGTGATTGAAACATTACTTACTTATGTAATATTGTAGAAACTAGATTATAAACCAAAGTATATATACACAGCATGGTTAGCGCGATAACATAGACTAACTATTTATTATGCATAGAGAAAAACTTATAAGAATAACTGCGCACACACTTCCAAGTATATGTAGATTACAAGTATACGCATACGTACAAAGCTATTATAATGTGAGGTGTTATTACTGTATCAGTTTATTTGAAATGGTTTTGGGTGACGTGTTTGGTATCTAGTATTTAGATCCAATTGCGCAAGAAGGGCAGGAGTGTTATTGCTGGAATGAATGATTTTGTGTAGTGTAAGCAGATCTTGCCGTTTAGAGGTTACTTTAAAATAACTGGCTCTTGTTTCGTACGAGTTTCATTTTTGGCCAAGGCCCATTCTATAGCTTAATATTTTTAGAAGTTTCTTTTAAACTCCCTCAATTCTATTTTTATGAATCTCGTACTGTGGTCACCAAATTATAGATCAGTATTCTAAGATACCGCTTACAAGGCTGTAATATAATTGGAGGTAGCTTTGTTGTGTTTAAAATCCCTTAGCCGAACGAAAGATAAACCCTACTAATTGCCTAATATCGTACTAATACGAGCCTGTCACTTAGGGAGCGAACTCGGGTCTCTTCCGACGGCCCAACCACTCGGCTATCGTGACTTTTACGCATGTTTATATATAATGTTTATATATAAGTGATAACTTATCACCGTATTATTAATAGTATTTAATATTATTAATTTATTGGCATTGCCACGGTTCGGCGAAGGTCGCGGGTTCGAATCCCGCCCGTGGCTGTGGAAATTTAAAACATTTTTTCTCTTTGATTTAATTATAAAGTTTAGATATAGTAATATTTTACGTTAAGGTATTATAAAATGAAATAAAATGTATAGCATAATACAATATGAAACAAAAACCATCTACAGGTTTGTTATTGACATTGAACTTTGCACGTAATTGTCTGTTTACTCTATGATACACACGCCGGTCACCATGCGTAGCGCACGTGTTTTTATTTGTCTGATTTGTTGCTTGTTTTCCGCAAATGTTTGTGCCAAGAGGTTCGAAACGAGGTGCAAGCTTGTACGCGAATTGTTACGAGTGGGAATGCCAAATGATATATTTCTTGGTCAATGTAAGTGTTTAATTAAAGATTATGCATATACGATTGCCAAACAGCGACACTAATATGACTATGCCGTAGAGATACGGGTTTCGGATTCGGATTCCGTTTGTATGATGTATAATAAACGCTTCAAATGGGTTAGCATCCATTTCAGATGATTTTAAAATGTCCGTTTATATATTAAAATGTACGTTACCACATTGAACACCAGTAATTAATGTGTTTGTTGTTAATTTACCTAAGTATGTGTACGTATATTATCACTATATTGTTAAAAGTACACAAGAAGCCTACTTTGGGATTAGATGACGCGTGTGAATGTTCAAATACCATGATAATGATTTTATATAATAAATATAATACTTACATCTTTGACGCGCTCCTCGCTTGACGATCTCCATGAGCTAGTAGCGTATTCAAGATGTCGATTCCATAAGACATGAGCTGTAGCTGCTTGCTTTGGGTTCAGCGCAATGTATTTTTATTTATTGTTATTTATTTATTTAACCTGGTATAATTTGATTAATGTTAGAAGACTAATTGGTTGTTTGGGTACAGTTACATACTTTTTTAAGCTTAAATTGTTTGACTGTTGTATCGACCTAGGAGTAGATGATCAACTTGTCTATATGTATTTTATATGCATATATTCGCTTGGTATTGAAACGATTTTAAAGATTACTTTATACCTGATAAGACAAAAATAAATTTGAAAGAATGTATGTTTATGTGCTAGTCATTTTGAATTTGTTTTTTCTTTGATACGGTCTGCAGACTAAATATCTCGATGATTTCATCATAATTTGAGGTATTGACAACGGTCAGGCTTTTTCAATCAAACGGTATTTCTACTAATCCGATGTACGTGTATACGCTACGCAAACAAGTTGAACCAAATAAAATAATTAAAAACCAAATTAAATATACGGTTTTAGGTCAGTTGCACTTCTACATTCGATTGTTGTTTTATTACCTCATTGTTGATGGTAGTTAACTAAAATGTAATTTATAATATTAGTCGTTTACGTTATTCTTCTCTTATCGTATCTTAATATTTTTTTGGATTAATATTCACACTAAGGTCTAAAACTAATTGTATGAAACGTTAATAACGAAAAAGAGACATTTTTCTATCTCTGAAGTCTTAATTCAACCAGGGGGTTAGATTCCCAGACAAGTCATTGAAGAAGACCACTTTTACTATATTTCTATGGTTAATGTGTATGTGGTAACTTCGATGTTTCTGCTTTCACAACACAATTACTTTCGTTACTTACTAGTGCCGCTTACGTGAAGTTATCCAAGTTGGATGATCAGAATTCGAGTCGAGAGACCCGAGTTCGATCCCCCTGTACAAATGTTTTTTTTTTCAAAAACATACGTACAATTTATATCGTTGGCTTGGACATAAAGACGGCGATGGGCTCACCACCTGTCACATTGTCCCAAAATATCTTCGGTAGACAGTGGGTAGAAGGGTTTTATTGTCTAGACTAGACCAATGTCTACGCCTGCATTGGGAATTGCGTGAAGATATTTATTACCTAAGCAGTGAAGCAGTCTTGTCTAATCTACTGCCCTGCTAAGGACAGCAGGATCATTCTAATGATAAACACATTATTTATTTTTATTATTTGTTTTGTGGATTTTTTATCATATATGCCATGCGGAGTATTTTTTTTAACATAAAAAGATAAAAAATTACAGTTTTAAAAGGACAGGCTGTATTTAATTGTGACAAATCCTCTAAAATATTCTCGTGCGGGTAACGTTGCGTGCAGCAAGCAAGAGGTATAAAATATTTTAATTAAGCATCGTTGATATTCCTGTTTGAATATTATACGACACAATAACATCAACATTTGCATTTTAGAATGACTATGCAATTTACGAGTATTGTTACATTTTGCTGCCCAATAGGTACAGGGACTACGTGCAAATGAAGGTCGATACGTGCAAGGACGGAGAACAAAGAATATCGCTCCAATTATAGTATAATAATTATCTTTATGTAATTCCTTTATATTTTATATAGCATATCCATTCGCAAAAAAATATTTAATAAAATCACGATAGCCGAGTGGTTGGGTGGTCGGAACTTCGAGTCAATAGACCCGAGTTCGATCTCCAGGTGGCAGACAACACCAATGGGTTTTTCAAAAAACTTACGAACGAATTATGTCGTTGACTTGGACATAAAGACGGCGACGGGCTCACCGCCTACGTTGTTCCGAAAATATCTTCGGTGGAATGAGGGTCAAAGGGACTTAATTGTCTAGACTAAGCCTCTGTCTACCCCTGTATTGGGGATTGCCAGAAGATATTTATTTATTTTGTTTATCAAAATGTAATTGGTGGAAAGTGGGTCGCAAAGACTTTACCATAATCGCCATACTTTGCTAGCAGGTTAGCGAACACAGCACAAGAAATATTTTGTAATAGTGCTGTGATTTTAGACGCTGCTACCGGTGCTTAACGGAGCTTCTTAACGGTGACTTAATTTTTTTTTGTAATTTACAAGCTAAGTCTTTATTAATTCAGCTATTAACGGTAGACAATATCATTTCCCAGGTTTTTCAGGGAAGAAAGGTGGTTATATACTTTTACATCTATACTACACCAAAGAGAATTTTGAATGTAAAATAAAACTTTATGCCTTCTGAAGACTTTGTATATATTTAATTTCTTTATTATTACAGGGGTCTGCTTGATTGAAAAAGTCAGTAACAGAGACACTCAAGCACTATTTGTCACTCCTAGTGGAAAAAAACATTATGGCTTATTCCAGGTTCGTTAAAATACTTGAAAATTAAAAATATTTTCTGTGAATATAGGGCTCTCAAGATTAGAACTGAAAGTTATATTATCATAGTCGAAAATTTCATCCACCTGAGTTTTAACTAAGTCCTGTTATGCTACCAATTATTATAACCATAGTTCCACAAACAAAAACATAAGTTTGAGAAAAACTATTTTTGGTGCGAGGTTTCCGCCTAGGGATTGAACTCGGGTATCTTCACTCGAAATCCAGTCATCGAAGAACTCGGCTAATGTGACATTATATTTAAAACAAATACAATGTAAATAATAAATAACTGATTAAAAACTTTTTTCAGATTCCAAGTCGGTGGTGCAGAGATGGTAAAAAAGGCGGTGAATGTAACATAGCCTGTGAATGTAAGAGAGCATTCAATAGTAAATATAGCCTAAGATAAACTCAGAAATTCTCATAAAAATGAAATGATGTACGTTATTCAATATTTGATAATGTAATATAGTTCATAGAAATAATTTTATATTCATAAATGGCCGTGTGAGTACTTATGTACCATACGTAAGAAGAAATTAAAATTAAAATTTTATTTTGCGTAAAGTTCCTTTTGCAATGGTATTTTTAAGCTTCGTTTATTTTATCTTAGCTCTCTTGGACGATGACATTCGGGATGATACAGCCTGTGCCCTTCAAATTTTTCATCGCGAAGGTTTTAAGTACTGGACACAGTGGACAATAAGATGCAAAAATGATAATCTTATAGCGAATGAGATTTATAAGTAAGTGATAAATAGCAGAACTAAGTAGCTAAAGTACTTGTGTTATGGAATAGGTAACAACGAATTCACCACAAACCCTTAAAGACTTTTTAGAAAAAGTTTTCAAATTAACCTTTCCAGAAATCGAAACCGTGACGTCTTAGCTAGCGACATCATAAAAACCGATATGTCACTCGTTAGCTGTGGTTAATTGAAGGCTTCAATTCCGAGGGTGTCGTAAGAGACGACTAAGGGAAAATACTACAAAGTAACATTGGGTATCGAAAATGGCGAGATAACCATCTCAAAGAACACTGTACTGAAAATTAGCAGACTGGTGACGGTCGGATGGTTCAGCCGAGCGTGATGGTGCGGCGAATCTGGTGACAATCCACCATCTGACAAGCTTAGTGATTGTGGCAAACTAGAGAGGCATATGTCCTGTTGTAAACTTTTACCGATCATTATGGTGATGATTTCTTTATATTAAAGAAAGGTACAAATATTACATAATTTTCGACTAAAGAAAATAAAAAACTCATGTTAAAAGGTTCGCTGATAAACTGGCTATAATACAAGGGCCTATTTCTACTGATCACTAATTCACCGCTCGAATTATATTTTTATTTTAGCAGTGGCCAGTTGTAAATAAAACAATTAAAACAAAAAATTAGAAAAAAAATTTTAACTTGAAACTTTGGTTTTTATCATAAATGTCTGTAACTTTTTTACCATTTCTTTTTCTTAATTTTGTCGTTACACATTTTTGTTAGGGTTTAACCATAGAGCTGTGAAAATATAACAAAGAAATGGTTTTATATACTTCAAAGCTTATAATTTAATATATATTTGTAGATGTCCGGATTTAATGGTACAAAGGCAAAGCCCAGAACGCAGTTTGCAAAGTGAAAGCTTGAGACAAAGGCGTCGGTTTTCGAGGCACTCCAAAGATTTGTCTCGTTCTTCCAGTTCTTATGACTTACATCAAATGATTCAATAAAATTGTTTATTATATTAATAGTATATTTTATGTCTTAATACCAACTATTTCAGAGGGTGTCGTAAGAGGGGGTTATGGGAAACGCATTAAAAATGCATTTTACTACTGCGAGATATCGGGATAACCTGTGACGGGCAACAGCGCTTATGGTTCAAGATATCTGGTAATGTGATCGCCAAGTCGCTTACTAAGCGTGGCGATGATAGCAAACCCTCTTCTACGGGAGAGGCCTATGTCCTACAGAGGACCCACCTTCCACCGAAGACATTTTTCGGGATAACTTGACAGGTGGTGAGCCCGTCGCCGTCTTTATGTCCAAGTCATAACATAAGTTTTTGAAAAAAAAAAGTTGGAACTCGGGTCTCCTGATTCGAAAATCCGATCACCCAATCACTCGGCTATTGTGACTATACAGACTATGAAGTTGCCTATTAATTTGATAAAATTATATTGACTTACTACATAAGCTGAATTATCTTATTGTGTAATATTTGAAAACAACTTCAACATATAAAGAATCAAGAAATGTAACCAGTAAACCTCTTAACTAACAAAAAAATATCTTTAGGCCATTCCCAATATTGTGGTAGACAGAGATCTGGAGAATTAAGTCTTTCGATTCATCTTCCTCCGAAGATGTTTTTGGGACAGCATGACCCGTAATGTGCCCGTCGCCATCTTTATGTCTATGCCAACGATATAAACCGTACAGAATTTTTTACAAAAAACCCATTGTTACGAGTCTGCTACCTGGGAATCAAACTCAAGTCTCTTACCTAGAATTCCAAACGTCCAACCACTCGGCTATCGTGACGCTACATGACACTGCACTTTAATGTATTTATTTTTACTACCACATCCCTATGAATGAAATCTGATGGAATCGAAAAAAAAATCCAGATAACTTTTAATCTGAGGACTAAAATCAGAAGTGTTTCGTTGTTGCGGCATTAAATAAATCATAAACAATAACATCACATACATTGCTCTTATCCCTGAAGCTTACCAGTGAAGGTAGTACAAACACCAAACCCAAGAAAATGTAGAAAAAGTAGTATTCTAGACTCCTTAGAGAGAGAACCCGGGACCTCAGAGTTGGCGACACCAGTAAAACCTTTATGTACGTCACTCGTCCGTGTAGCTCATCATAACAGCAAACGTGGTTTGTTTTATAACGCCTTTACTTTACGACCAGTTTATAGTTAGGAAATAAATCAACAATGTGCAGCAAACCGCTAATATTTTAGGAGCTGTACAGTTTATTTGTTTCCAATATTTATGTCACTCAGCTAGAGTGTAACCGTATTAACATTTTGTTGCAAGCTATTTTGTTAACATTGTACGTATTGTCTACATACAAAATTAACGGCCTGTAAAAATCCACTGCAGGAGAGTGCAACTTTATCGCCACGCTTGCCCAGACATTGATTTTACCAGATACCTCGCATCGTCCGTTCGTTATCGGTCTGCTGGAAAGGCATAATAGCTGAGTAGTTTGGTGATCGGAATTCGAGTCAACAGACCTGAGTTCGATCCCCAAGGCACGTACCGATGGGTTTTTTCAAACTTATTTTGATTTATGTCATTGTATTGGACATAAAGACAGTGACAAACTTACCACCTGTCACGTTAACTAAAAAAATGTCTTCGGTAGAAGATGGGTCGAAAGGACTTAATTGTCTAGATCTCTGTCTACCCCTGTATTAGGACGTCGTGAAGATATTTTAACTTTAAGTTATGGTCTGGTATTTTTTGAGATAATTATTCCACCACCTATCGGTAGCTTAAAGCTTGTATGCTATTTTCAAGGCTTTCCCCTTAGTCACCACTAGCGATACCCATATGAGAAAAGGAAGATTTATTCTTGCCCTCATATTATTTTATATATAAAGAAGGGGTGGTATATTTTGGGCTGATACTTAGATTTTATTTATTATTTTTAGAATTATAATTTTTAAATTAAATAAAAAGAACGATTTAATTGACCTGAAAAATAAATTATTGAATTATCGCGGTTCCTGATTCGGGAATAGGATATTGCTAAAAATCATAAGCCTATTTTAAAATAAATATTCAAAACAAACTAGTACTAACTTTGTAACTTACGTTTTATTTTCAATAATGGCTTAAAACTAAATAGCGTGTGAA
Organism: Sericinus montela; assembly: GCA_029286605.1. Classification (NCBI taxonomy): domain Eukaryota; kingdom Metazoa; phylum Arthropoda; class Insecta; order Lepidoptera; family Papilionidae; genus Sericinus; species Sericinus montela. Next base: position 1,463,071 of record JAGSMR010000014.1, read on the forward strand.
ATAATATAATGCGAAAATAACTCATTTAAAATTCTTAAAACATACTTTCACTTTAACCATGTAATAAAAACGTTGAAGTGGCTTAGCAATTATGAACGTTATTGAACAAGTGCTGAAAATTCGACGTGTACTCGACCACAAGAATACGAGCGCTTCACTAATTGCACTTGCAATTTACACGACGAATTAGACTGCAACTTTTTATATTACCATTTAAAAATAATTACCTAAATTCGTTTCATCATACATATACACACGCATACATACACACGCGACGACCTTTAAAACTCCACGACAGGGCATAGACGTCTCACTTAAAAAATCTTCCCTGATTTGCCATAATCGCCATGCTTCTTAATCGAATTGGCGATCGCAATACGTAACACATAAAACCTTATACAGTGCTGCCCGTCACTGATTTAGTATGGTAATAAATAAATGGTGATAAACTCTACTATGGTAATTTCCGTGTTGGCCACCCCGTCATCATCATCGATAGGTAATAACAATTACAAGGCTTTTCACCAAGTCGCCTCTTACGACGCTTGTAGAAAGAACGGTACCTCAGTTCTTTCTGCATATATATTATGCTGCATGCATATATTTCTCTATATTGTTACACACATTGCAACATTCATCTACATTACAGCATTCTTCTGCACATGGCAACACGCAAAATTTACTGTATCACTCAACAGTCACAGATAATAAATCACTTTTATTATGATACAAATATACAAACTTATTTAGATACTGACAAAATAACAAAGATTTATCTGATCACAAATTAAGTAGCTAAAGAATTTATATGTTTGTGATAAAAGTCGAAATAACAATAAGCTGGTAGTGAATAATCTTTCCTTGGTATCTGAGCTGTAAGAGAACCCTTTAAGTTTTCAATTGTTTTGTCTAGAGAGGATGACCATCTCAAAAAATATTTAAACAATACTAAGCATATCAATATTAATTACATGATAAAAGTCACGATAATCGAGTGGTTGGGTGGTCGGAATTTTTTTTTATAGCAAAGGGAGGCAAACGAGCAGGCTCACATGATGGTAAGTGACTACCGCCGCCCATGAACACCCGCAATACCAGAGGCATAGCAAATGCGTTGCCGGTTTTAGAATGGCCTCCCCCCCTAGAATTGGGGGAGGGGGGGGGGTGTGGACCTCCAGTTACCTGCACTCACCAGACGAAACTCAGAAGTTTGTTAGACTTCTACTTCACGCCGGTATTATGTGAGGTCGTGGTACTTCCCCGGTCGAGCCGGCCCATTCATGCAAAAGCTGATTCGTGGCTCTACCACTGTTCGATCCCCAGGTTTACGATAACCCAGGCAGGGTTTTTTATAAACTTATGTACGAATTATATCGTTGGCTTGGACATAGAGACAGCGACGGGCTTACCACCTGTCACGTTGTCACGAAACTATGTGCGGTGAACGTGGGTCGTAGGGACTTAATTGTCTAGACTAGACCTCTGTCTACCTCTATATTGGGAATTGCGTGAAGATATTTATATATATTTATTCATAACTGCACATGTTTTTTGCGTCCGAATTTAATAAGTCTGCAAGGATGAGGTTAAAACAATGGAAAGCGACGTTTTAGTTCTTCTGTCGACTTAATGTATTCATGGTGCTGACATAACAATTTTAGTTAAAATATCAAAAATTGTGAAATAGAAATGATTTTTGGTTTCGTTAAATGGAGGATAAAATATTAAAACCAATTAAAAAAAATATCTTCACTCAATTCCCAATACAGGGGTAGACAGACGTCAAGTCTAGACAATTAAGTCCCTTTGACCCACCTTCCACCGAAGATATTTTCGGGACAACGTGACAGGTGGTGAGCCCGTCGCCGCCTTTATGTCCAATCCAACGATGAAATTCGTACATAAGTTTTTGAAAAACTCATTGGTACTGCCATCTGGGGATCGAACTCGGGTCTCTCGACTCGAAATTCCGACCACCCAACAACTCGCCTATCGTGACTTTTTAAACCAATTAGTTTTCTTTTAACATAAAATTTTATCGTGATTACTGAATAACACAAAAAGAAACGCTGAAAAAGCTTTTGGTTATCGCATTATACTATCATAAAACTTATTTGTTTACGTAAACAGTGGTAGAGCCACACATCAGCTTTTGTTGTTGCATGAATGGGCCGGCTCGACCGGGGAAGTACCACGACCTCACAGAATACCGGCGTGAAGTAGAAGTCTAACAAACTTCTGAGTTTCGTCTGGTGAGTGCAGGTAACCGGAGGCCCACACACCCCCCTCCCCCAATTGGGGGGGGGGGGGCGTTCATGGGCGGCGGTAATGACTTACCATCACGTGAGCCGCCTTTTCGTTTGAATTTTTATAAATTTTTTGTAACTAAATTGAGTTTTTATAATTTTTTTTGTATTCGCTATTTAAAAATAATATATAGTTATTGTATTCGCTATTATAGCACAGACCTAGATTTTAAACCTAGAAACGTATCGTAATTTACAGACTTTGTTTAACGAATATATTACTGTTAAAAACTGCGGTTGTTATAGCAATCCCATATTATTGTGCACACTAGAAGGGCTGTTAAATAAAACCAGAACTGTGTACTGATCTACATTACTATATGAGTATGATACCTAAATCCAGTACCACATTGGACTAATATTATATACTGCTAAAACATTATTATTGTCTTTCTTTTTCTCAATATGTCATTAACATATCTAGATACTTATTAAATCCACTTAAGTAAACCATACCGCGATGGAAAATGTCATTAACGACATCTAGTTTATATAAATAAAATTACAAAATGTATACAACTTAATATTGTTTTCTTTTAACTATATGCGTCTTAAACAATTACTTTCGAAATTTCGATGTTTTTTTCCGCTTTTCTTCAAATAGTTATACTGAAGAATGCCTCTAGAACGAATGTTAATGACAGAGACGTACATTCCAAGGTGCAAGTTCCACCTAATGAGTTGCGGAACTGTAATACTACCTATTGCAGGCCTCAAGAGGTCCCTAACTTTGTATTTCTTGAATACCTCTTCACGACCTATGGCAGGTATTGCACAGACGAGCACCGGACTACGTAGGGGAAAATAAAGCGGTCTATCCGCCCAATGATTTTTAATAGATATACTTTATTATTATAATTTAACGGGTTGTCAAGATAAAAACCTCCCAAGTCAAGTAAGCATCTAAGTCACTTGGTAGTGTTGTTGGTATCTCACCCGTGTTAAATTTAGCTCTATTATGTCAACCTATATTAAATTTCAAATATATATTCATTTTAGTGAACTGTTAAAAAAAAGGTGTCAATCATCCATTTGTGTGTCGCTGTACTTCTTAGAATGATGCCGATTCTTTTCAAAGTCAAATTGAAATTTGTTTTTGATTTTTATAATTCAACTGCCACGCTTTCCAAATAAGCTTAGGTGAAAGGTGATTTGACAAGGGTGTCTTACATTTTATTTTATTAAATACACCAAATACTTTATAAAATATTTATTATACTTATATAATTACCACATAATCGTGTAATATATAGTAACGGACTATAGCAACTAAATGGCATCCGATCCAAAATATGGTCAAAACAGTGTTGCCACTGGATTTTGTAGCTGCACAAATAGCACAAAATAAAAATAACCTGTACAATCTCCTACACTCACAAATCACATAACAATTTTATATATTCCCTAAGAAAATGCAACATAATGATACACTCGTTATTCGTTACACACAATAAAACGGTTGACAACAATGTTGAATGGATCTAAGGGTATTGGATATCAAAGGAAAGGAATAGCTTTCAGCTTGAAAATATTATGTTGTCCAAATGTTTGTTAACGTACAAAGGCCTTTGCCGTATTAGAATACGTTAAAAATTTACTAACCCATGTTTTATTTTCAGACATTTATAAGACGGAGACAGGCTCAAAACCTGTCATGTTACCCTAAAAAATGTCTTCGATGAAAGGTTGGTCGAGCGGACTTTATTGTCTAGACTAGACCGTCTGGTATTGGCGTTCCGTGGTCTAGGAATTATATATATTTTTATACACAAATTGTGGCTGAGAAACTTTTTTTTTTTTTGGGATTAATTACCATAATTTTCTGCTTAGATTCACTTATCTTCCATACGCCTTGCACTAATGTTCTTAACTATGCAGTGCTATTTCGCACTGTAAAATCGCAGAACATAAAAGAAAAGAAGAATAACAAAATCTGCCTGAGCGTGAGCGGATTTCTTCTGCTTTCGCAGGTATCGGGCCTCGAGGCAAGCCTCATTGCCCGGGCGTCTTCTCAGGGGGCTGCTGCTCCCCCGGTCCTGGGTACCGCTTTCTGCGGTATATATGTCGGTGTGTTGCGTATTTTACGCCATGCGTCGGGTCTTTCACTCTTCCCCGTCCTCCCCCTCAACGAGGTCGGGTGGTGGCTGCAACAATTCCCTAGGGAGAGGTCGCCGCTCTGGTGGTCGAGCGTGCTGCGGCAGGAGGTCCGATAAGGACGCCAGGTCGCGCAGGTGTTCATGTGGCCCATTATCAGCGCGGTCATACATTTTCCGCGCCAAGTGGACCACAAAGTCGTGGATAGATTCGATTTTAAGATCTCTGGCGATGACGTCATTCCGGACGTAACGACCAGCTCCCACAATCGTTCTTAGGGAAATGTTCTGCTGAACCTGCAATCTTTTCCGCTGTGCGGGAGATGTGAACGCGTACCACGCTGGTGCAGCATATGTGATTCGCGAGCGGATGTAGGTCTTGTAGATCCCTACCTTGGTCTTCGTTGGCAGGTTGGATGCCAGAACCGGACGGAGGACCGCCCTCGCAGCTCTTGCGCGCTGCATGACGTATTCGACCTGAGGGGTCATACGTAGAGAGCGGTCAATCTGGCATCCAAGGTAGGTTACTGTTTTCTTCCACTCTACATCCTGGCCTCGGAGCTTGAGTGGTGGTGGTACACGTCCCTGTCTATTGACAATTATGGCGCATGTCTTGCCAACGTTCACGGCCATGCGCCATTTGTCTAGCCATTCAGGCAGCAGGTTCAGCAGACATTGCATCCTCCTGGCTGCAATGTCTGCCCGACGGGACGACGTAAAATACGCGCTGTCGTCTGCGTAGAGGGCGAGCATGACATCTTGTTCCCATTCTTGGACGCGACCTTCAAGTGTGGGGATGTCGTTGGTGTAAACTGCGTACAGGTGCGGAGAAAGACAGCTGCCTTGTGGCACTCCTGCCTCTATCCTTCGTGCTGCCGAGTCGATCCTCTCGACGCTAACACAGAAGCTCCGTCCCTCCAGAAATGACGCCACTAGTCGTATGAGCGCTGGCGGCGTTGTGGTGTTGCATATTAGTTTGTAGATTAGACCCGTGTGCCACACCCGGTCGAAGGCCTTCTCTATGTCGAGAAAGACCCCCAGACAGGAGCGGCCGAGATGGGTTTCGGCCGCTAGGTAGTGTAGCACTCGGGTCAGCTGCGCCGTGGTGGAGTGGCCGCTGCGGAATCCGAATTGCTCCTTTCGGAGCTCTGCGTATGGTCGCAGTCTCCGCAGCAGCAGCCTTCAAAAGCTTTGCTACATACGACAGTAGCGTGATGGGACGGTAGCTTGCCGGGTGTCTTCTGTTTTTCCCCGGCTTCGGCAGCACTATGATTTTCCCTTCCTTCCACTTGGAAGGGTAGTGTTGGGTGCGTAGCACCCCGTTGAACAAACGGGTCAGTGCTACGATCCCTTTCCTAGGCAGCTGTCTTATTGCAGTAGTGGTTATGCAATCGTTGCCCGGCGCTTTCCGTAGTGGTAGGCGCTGTGCCACTCTTCTTACTTCCGAAGGGGACATGAAATCGTCCCTCCTAATGGTGGCGCCGGGCTCGTCAGGAACTCCTGTACACAATGCTCAACCTCCTGTGGAAGTCTGCGACGACAGCAGCAGCAGTATTGGGTTTGAACTGCCCCTCTAAATGTTCTGCCAGGATCTCGGCCCGGTCTCGTGCTCCGTAGTGCCGTTTTCCTGTGCTGTCCACTAGTGGGCAAATGGGCTGTGGTGTGCGCGAAAGCTGTCGGGTGAGCTGATATAGCGAGGCTGGATGTTCCGAGGCCTCCTCGATGCGAGCGTTCCATGACTCGCCTCGGAAGGCCTTTATCCCTTCCGACAGCTTTTCGGTAATGGAGTTGAGTTTTGCCTTTACTTTGGGACATCTGGTTCTAGCCCAAAGCTTCCTAGTGGATCGTTTCTCCTCTAGGAGAGTTTTGAGCCTCCGTGGGAGTACCTCCCACGGTGCGTGTCAGGTATTGTCCTGGTGGCCGCTAGATACTCTTGATGTATCTTTTCACAGATATATTTAGCGGCCACTTCTACCTCTTCTCCAGATGTTATATTTGCACCGTAGGTAAGGTTCGCCAGCGCTCTTCTGTATTGCTCCCAGTTGGTCTTCGTTCGGAGGCCCCGGGGCACTACGGAGTCGGCGCTGGTCGACATGGTAATGAGAATTGGTAGGTGCTGCGTGTCCAGGTCATACAGCACCTCCACTTGGACCGGACATGTGATTCCTTGGCAGAGAACTATATCCAGGACATCCGGCCGATGTGTTGTTGTCGTGGGGATATGTGTGGGAGCTCCTGGTCCCAGCACTTCATATCCCCCTTCTTCGGCGTCTTCAAACAGTCTCCTGCCGGCGGGGTTCATGATGCGCGAACCCCATGCCAGGTGCTTGGCGTTAAAATCTCCTGCCATAATGACAGGAGAGCTGTTGTCCATGACGGCTCGGATGTCCGAGGGGCAGAGAGGAGGGCCGGGTGGGCGGTACGCTGCGTAGATCCTTAGCTCCACACCGGCCGTCTTCAGGAGTATCCCAATGCTCCTGGTTGAGATAAATGGCAGCAGCTCCAATTCCTCATGCACTAGGTCTCTCCTAACCAAAATGGCCGTGCCTCTGTAGGCCTTTCCTTCGGGAGAGACCTCGTCGCGACGATACACGAAGAAATTGGGGATCTTGAAATGGCGTCCGGGTCTGAGTTTAGTCTCCCCTAGCAACACGACCTGGATTCCGTGCTGCTGCACCATAGTGCGGAGACTGGCGGCTTGTTGTTGGATGCCGCCTGGGTTCCAGTACATTACCGGAGCTCAGCCATTTCTTGCCATTGTCAGGTGGGTCAGGGCTGTCAAAATAGCCGTGAGTGGGTCAGCTCCGTGGTCATCGCCGCTAGGACGTCGCCTAGGATTTTCATGACGACTGTGACCAATTGTGCTAGTGCAGCCTCGATCGTAGTCGGCACGGGTGTTATTTGAGGGGGGGAGGCCTCGGTTCTCCCCCTTGAGGCTTGTGCTCTCGGAGCTGGGTGTTGCACTCGCACATGCTGAGTTACATTTTCTTGCGTGTTGGCAACTGCTGGCCCTGGCTGGATGGTGGCAATGGGAGGGGGTATGGGTGTGGAGGTCACCCTGGCCTCGGACTTGGCCGTCTTCTTTTTCTTCTTCTTCCCCCTCCTCTTCCTCTTAGTGGAGAGGGGACCTCCCCTCTCCGTGGCCTCGTTAGCTGGCGGTTGCAGAGTTGTGACCGCTGCTAACTTTCCGGGTTTAGTGGCTGGTGCCACTTCTGTTGCCACCTCCAGGCGCCGCGGCTGTCGCGGCTGTGGCATGGGTCTCGCATCGGGTGCGCCCTCTGCGACTGATGGTGCACCTCTGTGCGTATTTTGCCGCGGCGCATGCGCTGGCGGGGGGGGGATGGGAGGGGGCATTCTAATCCCCCTCTTGCGAGCGATGCGCTGTATAACAGCGCATCTTCTGTCGTTTGCCGAGTGCGCCTTACCGCAATTGGCGCACTTCGGTGGCCCATCCCTTGGTTTGGGGCAATCTGATGCGACGTGATCCCCGGCGCATCTAACACATTGGCCGGGCGATAGCAGTTTGCCGAGGAGTGTCCGAACCCCTGGCAACGGTGGCACTGAGCCGGGCCTTCCTGCCTTGCCATGCCTCGATTGTTACTCCGGGCATGTAGAGGAGCTCGTGTACGTTATACAGCCTCTTGAGCTCCTCTTGGCTAAGGTGGTGTAATTTTACGTGGAAAAGGCAACCCGGTCTCCCTTTCTTCGGGGATTGCCCTCACAAATGTAACAGGAAAGCCCAATGCCTTAAGGGCCTCCTCGATATCTTCTGGATGTGTGTCTGCTGGTAGCCCACGCAGTCCCACCTTAGTGGGCAATTCCGCGGTCGGTGCATAGCAGTACCATGCGAGCGCTGCGTCCTCCTTGCTGCGCTCCGTTAGGTACCTCTGCACCTTCCGGTATTCATCAGCCGAATGCGGGCGGAATCTTACCCCTTTCCCGAAGGGGCGCGCATTCGGCGCGTGCCCTAAAATGTTGTGCAGGGCACGGAAGTGTTTTGCCCACTCTGGTAGGCACTCTACTATTATAGGAGGATATTTGCTATCCTCCTTTTCCTTGGCCACCACCTTCCTAGGTGATGGCACAGGTGGGCTGCGCGGGCACTTGGGTGCCGCTGCCATCGTGGCGTACGTCGACGCGGACGACGTTCCTGGGCGCGTTGGCCCCCCCCACGTTTGGGCATCGTAGACGGCAGCTTTGTCGACCGGTGTTTCTACCGGCGACATTGGTTTTTGCCCTGCCTTTGTCTCAACCTCCATTTCGGAGGGAGATGGGGTAGAGCGGCTTTGAGCCATGCCCCTCTTTGGCTCGATTAGTATGGCCGAGGCGACCCCCCTCTGTACGCTGACCCCACTACGGAGGTTTGCAGGAGGGGGTGGGGGGGCATCATAAGTCGTCTCGACTTTTGCGAGGTCCGTTCCTTCCGTATTTATACTGGTTGCCGGGCCCGTGCTGAGTTGTGTTACACAACTAGCGTCAGGTACAGCAACCGTATTTCCGGCCTCGCTTTCCAAATTGGAGATTCCGACGTACTCGGTAGAGTCCCATCCTCCCGGGTAAAGTGCTGGTCCCCCTTCCTCTTCCACTTGCGTTTCGGTGGCTGGGGAATACTCCGACGAGGAGGATGAGGATGGCGATCGCGGCGGGTCTTCATGCCGAACAGGCGTTTTTGTCCTTTTCTCCGCGGGAGCGTCGATTTCTGGCGGCGTGCGACGTCTTGCGGCTAGTCGCCCTTGTAGGACCTCCGTGTCTTCCACCTGACGATACTCAGATCGCCGGTCAGTAGACGCGGGGTCGGGGGCGATGCGCGTGTGCGCGGCAGTGGCCGTGGTATCCCGGTCTTGCTGTCCCGGGAGGTAAAATCACCGATTTCTCGGGATTGAATAGGTCTCGCTTCACTAGTGTCCTTTCGACCGTCGTTGTCCGCCGCTTGTCGGGTGGGTCCCTCGGTCGGCGGGCGGGGGGGGCCCCCTCATCCGACATTCTTATACACTGAGTGTAGTGTGTACCTAGTGTATGTATGTATGTGCTTATTTCGTAGACGTGCGAACGATACGGTTCCTATGTCGCTTGACCACTCCCCCGCCCCTCAGCGCGGGCCACTTAGCCGGGTGAAACCTTTCGGAGGCCCAGCACAGCGCCCAGCGAGCGGTTTGGGGTTTGTTAACTTAAAGAGATGTCCCGGCGAAATGAGACTTAATACCCCGAAGTGTACAAGTACACCGCAGGGCCGAACACCAGTGCCCTTTTCTAAGAAAAGGGATAGGGTGTCCGACGCGCTTGGAACGCTGTTGGCCAGTTACAATTGTTACGGCAAGGGCGTGTCAATTGGCAAACAGACGTTATCCTGGGGTGTGGTCGCCCAAAGTCTCAAAGTCTAGGAACTTCAGGGAGTAAACTCAACCTTTAGAACTTCGACCGAGTTCTTCGGAGCGACAGGTGCCGTGGTAATAGTACTAGTTAAAAACTTTCCTTATTCACCGATTGCACCGCTACACAAGCCCGAGATAAAATCTGCCTAAATACAGTACCGAGGTACTCCCAATAGGGTATATTACCTTCAAGAAAACTGAACATTACTTTGTATAAAAACATTGACGACTGTTACGTTACGTAGACAAGAAAAAATCGTATATGTATGAAAAATAATTCATTTTGCACTCTGTGAAACATAAGATTTACTGCTATCGGAATTCTAGATTTTTTATCTATATAATTAGGTGTATATTTATTTATTTATTTATTTATCTTCACGCACAATCCCTGACGGGGTAGCCAAAGAGAACAGATCGCCAAGTGTCACGATCCCTACATAATAATAATACACAATAATAAGGTGTAATTTCAATTTATTATTCATTTATTCGATTAAAAGAATATTTTCTCTCTTCGAATAAAAAATAAACTATCAGAATGTTATTATTTTTATGTATACCACAAATAATTAAAAGTATAGAATCAGTAAGGCGGCGGCGGGCTCACCACCTGTCACGTTGTCCCGAAAATATCTTCGGTGGAAGGTGGGTCAAAGGGACTTAATTGTCTAGACTAGACCTCTGTCTACCCCTGTATTGGGAATTGCGTGAAGATATTTATTTATTTTTTTATAGTAAGGCGGTCTTATCGCTAAACAGCGATCTCTTCCAGACAACCTCTGATAAAATCCTAAGGACTAAATTATGAGATCTGCATGGTACAAATTATAAATTATTTTCCTTTCTATTATATTCTTCTCCTTCTTCTTCTTTACACGCTATCAAGAGTCCACTACTGAAAATAGGCCTCTGTGTCAAAACTTTCCACATTAAACGATCCTCAGCCACCTGTATCCATCGACTTCCCGCAACATATTGGTCTATAAAATATGCAAGAATTATTATTTATAAAGCATATAAGTTATGCTAAACTTGTTGTCATTAAATTGTTATTGAAAAAGAAAAAAATTAAGAGATTTTTTTTAATGTCAACTGACACGGGCGGGATTGGAACACGCGACCTTTTCCGTACCTTTGCCGTGTTTTTTTTCTCTTTAATTTAATATCATTCTATAAACATAAAAATTTTAAACGGCGAAAATGAAACACACTGGGAGCGTTGAACCTTATCAATATTTTAAAGTTACGGTTTAAGCTCGCCGAGTTGATCTAGCTTACCTTCCACTTTGAAGATTTATTGACTTACTCTATAAAGGCGCTTCCTCGGTAACTTATTTCAGTATTTTATTTTTAAAGTGAATAAAGTAACACTGTATATGATCAAACAGTTTATATTTACATTAAAATAATCTAAAAAAAAAAAAAATTATAGACTTTTAATAAATTTATTTACTTCTTGACGATAAGGTAAATTAACTCATTGGCTTATTTGCATAAAAAAACTTTTTGAAAATTTTACCAAATAATTTATGAAATATTTATTATACGTATAAATATAATTACCACATAATAGTAATATATAGTAACGGACTACAGCAACTAAATGGCAACCGATCCAAAATGTGGTCAAAACAGTGTTGCCACTGCATTTTGTAGCTGCACAAATAGGAAAAAATAAAAATAATCTATATAATCTCCTACACTCTCAAATCATGTAACAATTTTATATATTCCCTAAGACCTTATCGCTAAACAGCGATATTTTCCAGACAACCTTAGGTAAAATGCTAAGGACTTAGTTTTGAGATCTGCATGGTACAAATTATAAATTATTTTCATTTCTATTATATTCTTCTCCTTCTTTTTCTTTACACGCTATTAAAAGTCCACTACTGAACATAGGCCTCTGTGTCCAAACTTTCCACAGTAAACGGACCTGTATCCATCGACTTCCCGCAATACTTTGGTCTATAAATTATGCAAGAATTATTGATTTTAAAGCATATAAGTTATGCTAAACTTTTTTCATTAAATTGTTATTAAAAAGGAAAAAAAATTAAGAGAATTTTTTTTAAACGTATTACAAAAACAAAAAATAAATATTATATCATTTATTCATTGCCCCTTCTTCTTTATTTACAGCCTATCAAAACTCCACTGCTGAACATAGGCTTCCCCCGCAGCTTCCCACAGAGAACGGTCCCAAGCCACCTGCATCTATCGACTTCCCGTAACATTTTGCAAGTCGTCACTCCATCTTGTGGGGGGACGTCGTACAATGTGTTTGGCTGTTCGAGGTAGCAACTTTAGGATCTTTTTCCCCAACAGTTATCAGTGCGTTGAGCTATGTCACCGGCCCATGGCCACTTCAGCGCGCAGATCCTTACTGCTATGTCAGTTACCTTAGCGGGTTCGAATCCGCTACCCATAACTTCGAAAGCAGGATCACTACCAACTAGTTTATCAGATCTTAAATAAAGGGATTTTTGGATTTTATCGCGTTTTTAATTAGTTTTTACAAACTATTCCCGATGTTTCGGAAAAATATTTTAAAACGAATAAATATTACAAAAACTATATTAATGCCACTATCGAGAGATTTAATATTTGATGCAGCGTGATCAAGGCAACTATGCTTTACGCTACTTCAGAGCTAAAATCGCCTGTACTCCTCCAATGATGAAGTTGTATTATCTTTGCAAAAAAAAATTATTGCTATGAAATAAAACAATTTTTGGTTTTTCCTCCTTAAGAATCATATTTAACAGCACAGGGAATAAAAATGTGGATAGTAAACTATGTAATGTATTTTCATGCATATATATAATATAAACTGCCAACATTATTTTCCTTCGCTCAGGGTTTACTGACAGAGAATGATACGAGGCATTAAGCTCGCATCTTGAAAAGCATATTTTACAAAAAAAAGTATACATAAATAAATAATCAATAAGTCCAGCATGCTATTAGTAATAAAAAAAATATATTATTTACATTATTACGCCGAAGATACATTTTTTTTTGAATAAATGAAAAGTGAAATAAATATCAAGTAACAATAAATATAATCAAAATGTAATCAAGTCACGATAGCCGCGTGGTTGGGTGGTCGGAATTTCGAGTCATGAGACCTGAGTTCGATCCCCAGTTGGTAGGCTCGTACCAATGGGTTTTTCAAAAACTTATGTACGAATATCGTTGGCTTGGACATAAAGACGGCGACGGGCTCACCACCTGTCACGTTGTCCCGAAAATATCTTCGGTGGAAGGTGGGTCGAAGGGACTTGATTGTCTAGACTCGACCTCTGTCTACCCCTGTATTGGGAATTGCGTGAAGATATTTATTTATTTATTTAAAAGATAATTGTTTGCATCATCAAAAACAGAACTGCAAGCATTAGTCACGTGTATGGAAGAGGAATGTGAAATTAAAGGCTTCCATTTGAATGCTAATAAAACTAAGGTTCTGGTATTTGAGAGGGACAAAGAGAGAACGAAATGTAAAATACGGGTTCATCAGTCAGTCTAGAACAGGTAAATGAAATTGTATACTTGGGGAGTGCTTTTAGCCGTGATGAAAGATGTGATATAGATGTGGACAGGATTGTCGCTAGCAGGACGGTGCCCTGACTGCGGTAGTCACAAGGCAAGGCGTACTGAAAAGTGCACGCTTTGCGATACATAACGCAGTGCTGGTACCGTCTTTGTTAAGTGGCAGCAAAACCTGGGTATGCAAGAAGAAGTATAAAAGCAGGTTGAATGCAGTGGAGATGCGATCTCTTCGTAAAATGTGCGGCGTTACCTTGGCAGACCGGAAACGAAACGAAGTGATTCGCAAAATGGTAGGTTTGAAAGATTACACTAAAATCGATGAGGTGCTTCGATGGTTTGGTCACGTTAGGTGAATGAGCGAAGACCGAATGGTGAAGAAAATATATAGCGCCAAAGTTAATATTAACACAGTAATGGTGCCGACATTGTTATATGGCAGCGAAACCTGGGTATGCCAGAAGAAGCATAAAAGCGAGGTGAATGCGGTAGAACTGCCATTTCTTCGTAAAATGAGCGGCTTGACCTTGCCCGACTGAATACGAAACGAAGAGATTCGCAATATGTTCGCAATATACAAGTTTGAAAGATGACCTTATCACAAGAATTTATAAGCGTGTGCTTGATGGTTTGGGCACGTTGAGCAAATGAGTGAGGACCGAATGCTGAAGGAAATATACAGTGCGAAAGTTTATGTTAAAAGGTGTCGAGGTAGGCCAAGACTAACTTTCGGAGTCCATGTGAGCAAATTGCTCGAAAAGTGGAGGGTCATGAGTACTCGGATACCTAAACGTGCATGCATGAAGATAATGAATCTGAAAGAAGCGAAAGAGGTGTGTAAGGATCGTGACACTTGACGATAAGTTCTCTCTGGTTACCCGTCAGGGATTCTGCGTTAAGATAAAAAATAAATTAAAAAAATATCTTCACGCCTTTCCTTTTTAATACTGGGGTACACAGAGGTCTAGAAAATTAAGTCCTTTCGCTCCACCTTCCACCGAAGACAATTTTGGACAACGTGGCAGGTGATGAGCCCGTCGCCGTCTTTGTCTCCAAGTCTTTGAAAAAAAAAATCCATTACTACGAAAGAGCCTTCGCAATTGAACTCGAGTCTCTTGTTTCCGATGACCCAACCACTCGGCTATCGTGACACGTAAAAAGTAATGCGTAATACATAAAAATACATTGTAGAGAAATTCCGTTTATTTAATTAATTCTATTCAAGTTTTCGAAATTATTCATGCATGTTTAAAAATAATAAGTAATAAAAGTACCTATCAAAGTAATAATATAATGTCTCAGTTGTCTATACTTTACTTTGTGGGCTAATCTCGAAATATCAAAGAGGTGTCAATCAGGTAATTACGCTACACCAAAACACATGTTAAGTTCCCATAATTCTTAAAATTTGTATTTTTTCCGTACTCTTAGAATGACATACACTTCTGTGCTAAACTTAGTAAACATAATGTTCAGTAAGTTTTTTCAAAGCGCCGTTCGGGCTAACCACATCGGTAATTGATAAAAATTACTTTGAAAGACAATTTAGATGTACATTTCAATATAATTTACTGGCCTTTTTTAGTAAAACACATCTAGTTTAGTCTAGAGTCTGAAACATATGTAAAATATAGAATAAAATACGTAGTTTAAAGCCTATGTGGTATAGGGTTAAGGGTTAGGGTATAAGGCAGCCACATAAAGAAAGGTTTTTGGTGAAAGTAAAACTTTAGAATTAAATCTAAGTTTGCATCCTTTAACGACGACGTAACCTTTCGGTTTTGGTATCCTTTTGGTTACGTCGTGAGGTGTAGACAAGGAAATTGATTTGATAATAAATGAGTCACGCTTTGTAATTTTCCTTTTAAAGTAACCATTACGATAGCTCAGAGGTTGTGTGGTCGGAATTCTAATCTGGTGACCCAAATTCGATTCACCGGTACCAATTTGTACGAGTCTGCCATCAGGGGATCGAACTCGGGTCTCTCGACTCGAAATTCCGACCACTCAACCACTCGGCTATCGTCATTTATACATTAAAATTAATAATAAAAACATTTAATGAAGCCTGCATTGAGATTTTCTAGTGGCTTTTATACTTCTGCTTTTTTGATTCATTTCGTAAACGCAATAATAGTGTAGAAGGAACTGTATTACAATATGGAGAGTCAAAGGACGCAGGTGGTGCAGGACCGTTATTTGCCGCAATTTTTGGGGGAGGCTTATAATCAACAGTATGCTTTTGATAGGCTGTAGGGGAAACGAAGAAACCTTTACTTCTGTAAAATAAATATTAAAAAAATATTTTCACGCAATTCCCAATACTGGTGTAGACAGAGGGCTACTCTAAACAATTAGGTCACTTTGACCCACCTTTCATCGAAGATATTATCGGGACAACGTGACAGGTCGTGACCCGTCGCCTTATTTATGTCAAAGCCAACGATATAATTCGTACATAAGTTTTTGAAAAACCCATTGGTACGGGCCGGCCACCGGGGTATCGAACTCGGGTCTTTTACTTGGAATTCCGACCAACCACTCGGCTATCGTGACTATTTACTTCTGTAGTATTTTTATTTGTTGCAACATATAACTAAGAATGTTAAGTAAAAAATGTCTGTAATAAGTAAATCTAGTAATTTTTAACTTTGATGTGCTAAATGACTGCAATAAGCCTTAACACTTTCTTTCGAGACTGTCCAAATTTAGATTTATAAAGAAAGCAGTTTGTGCTATTTGAACAAATCACTTTCAAGTCGCCAGTATGAATGAAACATTTACAACATTTCATACTGTTTTATCATTTGCAGGAATATCTTTTTTCTGTAAAAGAAACAATAATCCCAAGCAATGGTTGTTATTTCAGATTTTCAATTTTCTCCTCGGCTTTTTGACATTTATATTCACCTCTGGATTTGTGATTGCTCACTTCAGCAATCTGCTTTTGTTTATCCAAGGCGCTTGTATTTGGACGACAGGAGTTATCATGTTTATTTCATTGGGAGTATGTTTGATTTTCAGGAATAAATTTCGGAAATTTTTGAACGAAATGGCGTTTGAAGATAGAATACTAGATCTGCCGTTAGTGAAATTTGTCATTAATAATGACACTTACGGGAAACTGAAAGAATTAAAAGAATTAGTTTCAAGGTCACAGGAGAACTTGATGTACTTCACTAAGGTGCTATTAAAGGTATATGTCACAAGTGTATGGTTATGTGCGACACTGTATCTGTGCAGCCCTATTTATCAGATGTTAATAACCGAAGACAGGTCTTTACGTTTATTGGGTAAGTTTCTCTAACATTGTTAAAAATTAATAGTATTATTTAATTTTGTATGTTAATTGTACTCGCGACAAATGCAGTTTACTTCAAAATATCGTAAGTATAATTTTGTCGTGTGCTAATGCCATTAGTATATATGAGCGGTTTAGTCTGAATTTAAAAACACAATCATAGGACTAACTTTAAATAAAACAATACTACACTAATAGCAAGTTTTTGTTGCAGCCTTTGATATGTGGTTTCCTTGGAGTCTAGAAAACTTTTATGTGTTCATAGCATCATTTATATTCCACGCGTATGCTGGATACTTATGCTGTATTGGTATGTTATAAATATTGTAAAAAGTATTAATTACATGTTTTAAGCCAGCTTGAATATTATATGTACATTTATTCTTTTTGATGAATTGGAAGCTGTTTTAATTATTTAGTCAATAATTTAAGACAATAATAGAAATAGAATTAATTTAAGAAGTGCGATTATTAATATAACTAGTGATTTGTGTTTTTATTTTATTTGTTTTGTGTGTTTCTAATAGTTAAAATAGCCAAAAAATTTATAGATCACTAACTTGTTACAAAAACGCAATATGTATGTAATGAATAAAATCTAAAATCAAATCATTATAGAATCTTTTTGCATTTCCAGCGTATCCCGGGCTACAGTCTACAATCATCCTTTTAGTTGGACAAACAATTCGTCAGTTGCGGATTATAACTTTTATTCTTCAAAATTTGACTGAATTATCGGAACAGTTGATAGATGAAAAAAATGAAAATTGGCAAGCGTGCTGTACTGAAATTCTTTCGCAATGTGTCAAACATTATGTAAAGTTGAAAAGGTAAGTTGAAGAATAATTTTCGAAAGAAATGTCGATTACAAATAATATTCTAGATACGAAAGAGAATAGAGAATCCAAAAGATTGCGTTGTTGACCACCTACTAATTTTTCGTTATTAGAACTTCTTAGCACATGGCTTGATCTTTTTTAACACAAATATGCACTTTTATACATTTGTAACAAAAAAAAAAAATGTCTTACGAATGTATCGAAAACCATACGGTTTTCGATACATTCGTTACGTTTTCGTTACGTTTACGGTTTATAATTCATGAATGTAAAATTTGTTTTAGCAACATTAATATTTTCAACTAAATTTTACCTAAAATATGTTAATGGAAGGTTAAGATTTTTTTGTTATTCGTGACTACAGAATGTTGGGCGTCAGATCCTTGAAGCTCTCTCTATCCCTGGCTAGGCGAAAACGTTGTTCGACTGAAGTGATGCCCGACCATTTCTTGATGTTTTGTCGCCACGACTTTGTCACGACCGGCGTCCAGCGCACCTATTTCCTTCCTCCTTGCTCATCACAATGAGTTCCAATCCATTATTATTTTAGGATTAGATAAAAGCTTCGAATAGTCACGATAGCCGAGTAGGTGGGGGATTGGTATTCGTCTCAAGAGGCCCGAGTTCGATCCGCTGATGGCAGGCTCGTACCAATGGGTTTTTTCAAAGCTTATTTATGATTTATATCATTGACTTTGAAATAAAGACGACGGCAAGCTCACAATCTGACATTTACGTTTGTCATTAGGTTTATGATAAAGAAGACATTTATGGGAAAACGTGACTTTTTCCAAAAATGTCTTAATTGGAAGGTGGGTCGAAAGGACTTAATTTTCTGTCTACCACTGTATTGGGAATGGCGTGTTTCTAGAACATTCTTATTTTTATTTAGATATAATATTATACAAACCCATTAGCTTCAAGTGAGAAAAAAGAGAACACCGCCGGTGTTCCTTTATCTCGTGGCACCTCAGAAAAATCTTTACATTTAATAACGCTTACATCGTTTCCTATGCAAAAAATGAACAATTTTATTTCATTTCTATTAACTTTAATTTCAATCAATGATTTATCCGATTTTTTATTCCAGGTTCACCAACCGCCTAAATGTAATATGTCAACCATTTTATTTGACTTTAATACTAGTGTCCATTATGCTCGTCTGTATGTGCTCAGTAAAAATAGCGGTATCCGTAAGTTGCTGCTTTTTATATTTAATTGTCATTCTTGCTTTGATATTATCGTAAGTAATAAAAAACTATATTTTAAGTTTTAATATCGTTAACTATGTACGATGGAAACAAAATTATATCCAGAATCCGCACTATGCATACTAATATTGTAAATATACATGTACATTGACGGCCTTCGTGGTCCCGGGTTCGATTCCCGGTCGGGTCAATGTAGAAAAACCAGTTTTTCTACATTTTCTTGGGTCTGAGTGTTTGTGGTGCTTTTCGATTCCCCTACCACAAGTGCTTTAGCATCTTACATTGGGATCGGAGCAATGTATGTGATGTTGTCTCTATCTAAATATGTATTTATTTATTTACGATAGCCGAGTTGTTGGGTGGTCGGAATTTCGAGTCGAGAGACCCGAGTTCGATCCCCTGGTGGCAGTACCAATGAGTTTTCCAAAAAAAAAGCTTATGTACGAATTTCATCATTGGCTTGGACATAAAGACGGCGACAGGCTCACCACCTGTCACGTTGTCCCGAAAATATCTTCGGTGGAAGGTGTACATGTGTTTAAAAAATTTTAACCTTATATTGGAATAGAAATAAAGAATACAATTCAGATCACCTACCAATAGGCTATACATTTCTCGTGGAAAACGGGATTACCGTCCAACTTATGGTAGGTGCTACTATAGCCCATGCTCACTAGCAAACAACTCCAACAAAAAAAGAGAAAGTTGCTGCCTCTGAGAAATAAAATGCCGATTTTTTCATGTTAAGCTTGTTAATACGTATTTTTTACCTGGTAAGCTTTGTAGATGGACACTTTTTAAGTTATTATCAGACATATCTTCATTGTATCTCATTTCAAAACACTACTTCGTATATTAATTTTTTTTTGACATTTAGATTGTTTTATTATTGTTATTTGTCATTAATTTTAAATACTTTTTAATTTTTAGCCCAAGTTTTCGCCAGATCTAATGAAATACTTCGTACATGAAATTTGCTTCATTCTTGTTGTTCTGTTATTTTGTTTACTCGGTCAACAAGTAAACAACGAGGTGAGAATTTGATCTAATTTAATTGTAAATAATTAAAATAAAAAAATATTAATTCTGTAATTTTAAAGCATTACATTTTCAGTGTGAAAAACTGGAAGAAGCAGTAACAGAAAAATGGTATCTTTTTGACTCGAAACATAAGAAACACGTATTAATATTTAAATTAGCTGTGAGCCAGAGAATACCAATATATATTTTTGGTTCAATACCACTGTCTTTACCAACTTTTACTTGGGTAACAAAAAATTGTTTAAAAAACCTATTTGTTTTTGTATTGCAGTTCTATTTTATAATTTTTATTAATTTCTTTGCAGTTCATTAAAACTGGCATGTCATTCTTCACATTGGTAATGTCTGTGTTAGATGGATAAGAAGAAAAATAAAATATTAGTGATATAAAATAACATTTAACAGAGCATCAGTGGCTTAATTATCTCATGATAAGATTTTTAATTTTTTTAAGCATTTTTAGTACAAGTACATAAAATGTTATACCAACAAGCTCCGCTAACTTTTGTACAAAAAGAGCAATGTATTACTGTAATAAATTGTACCCTCCGTACGTAGACGTCACTTTCGTGCATTTTGATATATAAGATATTAAGACTCCACTTTTTCAACATACTACCAAAACGTAAAAATTTTTATGCTAATTTTTGTTTACTCTTATTTTGTAAAACGTTCGAGTAGACGACCCTACTTATTTCTTTCTCTTGTAATATTATCTCGTTTTTTTCCTTTTCGTTTTTATATTAGGTCTACAGATCTGTATTTCTATCATTAAAATTTCTTCAATTAAAAATCTTTTTGTCTTTAGAAAAGTAATTATATACTCTTTGTTTTTAAAATAAATATTACACATTATCGAAAATATTGACCTGAATTCGCAGTATTTTTTATTTTTTTTTTTATCTTTATCTTGTATATATAAGACTTCTTGTTAAAACATATACCTCCATTATTTGTCCCTTAAATATATTAGCTAATTTATCGTGTTAGCTAATTTATAGTGGTTGCGTGGTCGGAATTTCGAGTCAAGAGACCCGAGTTCGATCTCCAGGTGGCGGGCTCGTACCAATGGATTTTTCTAAAACCTATGTACGAATTACATCGTTGGTTTGGACAGAAAGACGGCGTTGGGTTCACCATCTGTCACGTTGTCCCGAAAATGTCTTCGGTGGAAGGTGGGTCGCAGGGACTTAATTGTCTAGCCTAAACCTCTGTCTACCCCTATATTGGGAATTGAGTGAAGATATTTTCATTATTTTATTTTCCATAATAAAAAAAAAACTACGTCAAATAATAAAACTATACTGGCTATGAAGAAATGTTTCGAAGAAACCTGTACACAGCAGCATCGCTCGCACAGAAGCCCTGGGTAATATTCAACTTTTATAAAACTGTACCCAGAAATAGTAACTCTTGCTCGTGCTCTTTGAATTGAAGTATTTTAATATTGCTCTAAAGTCAGCTAAATATTTTAACTTTTCTTTTTTTAATATTACTTTTTTTGAAAATTATAATTATAAAGTTATAAAATGTTTAAAATATAATATATAATAAAACATACTTTGTTGTAAATTACAAGAAGTAAAGTCGTGTGGTAACGGTGTAAGAATATTGCAACTAATTTTTTCTGTAGGTATCGTAAGAGAGGACTAAGGGGAACAGCCGTAAACATCGCGGTGGCGGGATAATCACCTCTAAAAATATCAGACCTAAATAATCAGACCGCAGATGGGCAGCAACGCTTGCCAAGCGTGGCGATTGTAGCAAATCCCCTTTATGGGAGAGGTATGGTTATGGTATGGTAGGTTTGGTATGGGGTATGGTTATGACTTGCAGTGTACTTTAATAGGCAGTTATTTTATTTGTTACAAGAAGTTCAGCAAAAATTATATGCTTAAAAAATCAAGTTGGCGTCGTATTAATGTTTCGTAGCTGTTACGAACATTGAGCCGGAACTTGGAATATCTTCCGATAGCTGCATAAATAAAGAAACAAATTTAAAATTTCAAGTGATGCGTGGAGGACACGGCGGCTCAGAGGGAAGAGCGTAGCCACGGTAATGCATAGGTCGCGAGTGCGAATTCCGCCCGTGTCAGTTGATTTTTAAATTTCTTTTTAATAACAAAAAGTTCCGAATGACTTATAATATATGCTTAATAAATAAATAAAGAGTCGATTCAATAACAGTTTTACTACAGTTACCCGAGAAATATGTCAATAATCAGCCTAATGGCCAGTGAAAAATGCAGCTCATAGACTAGGCATAGGCGACAAATAACTTTCAGCCGGAGTTATTGACTTGTGGCATACTTAAATGTATAACAATCAATTACTATTTTATTTGATCAGCATGTAACCAATATCGTTAACCATAAATCAACTATAATATATTAATTTATTGTTGTTATGTAAAGGAATTGCTTCATATATTATATTGAAGTACAGAAATCAAATGGAAAATCAATTTGCATGTAATAATTTGCATAATTTTTATCACTTAATGTATACATGTTTTATTGTTAACAAAATAAAAGTTAAAATTTTAAAAAGGTTGTGATAATTATACAAAGATGTCGAAAAATAGTATAAAAATATTGTCTTTATGTAGTTTCAGTTAATATAAATTTTATAAATAACTTTAAAATAATTTAACGCCTTGTATTGTACGAGTAAGTTGTTGTACGGGGTATCACAGGAACCAATACTATAATTGTATTTTTGATACCTTAATTGTTATGTGATAAACAATAAAAATATTTAATTTGATTTGATTAATATAAATATGAAATTGTGATTATGAAAACTAACTCAGCGTAATAGAAAATATATACCACCTATTTCGTCAATATCACAACTGATAAGTAACTACTGATGGTGCGATAGTTTTTTAATAAATATAAATCAGTTGCAAATCAAATACTCATTTGAAAATTTAAACAGACCGAATAACAGGAGCAAGGTGTGGAAGATCTGATATGGTACCTTTGTGTTTAGTCTATATAATCTGGACCTGGACAGTGCTGTGACTATGACAAGATTTATTTATAAGAGATCCTCTAAAAATTTGGTACAGTGGTTCAATAATTAACAATAAATCTTAATTTAAAAAAACATGACATTACTCTGCAGATAATAAAGTTATTTTTTTTTGTTATAAATTACAGATTGTTAAGAAATTATTAAGGAATATAACTCACGTTATATGTATAGCATAGTTAATCTCAATTACCCATTTTGAATCTACCACACTAGGATACTACTTGAAACAATCTTTCTAATAATTCAGCAGTATTCGTGGTGTGAATTGTAGCACTTTGTGGTAGACAGGAATTGATTTAGAACGCTACTTGTCGCATACACTGCAATAGCAATTAGCAAAGCGCTTTGGTTCTTGCGGTTAAGTACATTGAATGCAAGACTTGCATAATTATGTTAATATTTGCACAAATGTTACCCTACTGTCATTATTTACCCTACGCATTAGTTTAGCTTATGCACATAATTACACAATGTGTGATTAATATGTACATCATGACGTTATGTCATATTTATCTCTCTAGTGAGGTTAGTGTTTAAATATAAACGAAGATAATTTGTTAAAGAAAATTTATGACTTATAAGTGTTTATGGTCGAGCGTCTTAGGTGTCTGGTACTGCAATCACAACTCCTTACTGGAGAGGACAGTCAAGTTGATGGCACTAAAGTACTTGTAAATGGGAGAGAATTAGACCATTTGGATACGTATGGATGGACGTTGGATACGCGAAGCTCCAATGGAGCCCCCATACATCTAAAACTGCAGATAGATTAAGCTCTGCAGCATATGCAGTATAAAAAAAAGATCACAGTTAGAATTGTCCATTTTAGTTATTTCCATAGCATAATGTCATATATCACGATAGCCGAGTAGTTACGTGGTCGGAATTTCGAGTCAAGAGTTATTCACGCTATTATTAATTTATGTTTAATGACATTTTTAACACTTTTCTTAATTTAAATTTATTAAAATTTATTTTCTATTTTTTAGTTCGGTTTTCTATAAAAAGCGTGTTTTGTTAGTTTTTTTAAACTATTATTAATTTTTTACTTTTTAGTTTTTTTATAAAATTAGTGTATTGTCATCGGTCCTTGATAAATCTACAAAGTTTAAATAAAACGGTTTTTCCGGAACGAACGTTAGCGGTTTTTCCGGACCGACACGATTTAGGTGCCTTCAAGAAACCTTTCTCAAAGGCCGGCAAAGCATCTGCTACTCCTCTGGTAGGTCAGGTGTTCATGAGCGGCGGTAATCACTTTCCCATCAAGTGGGTATTTTTAGGGGGCGTCCAAATCTAGTGAATTCGCCAGATTTGGACATCCCTTTATATAAATTAACTACGTCCTCGTGTCTGTGTGATGTTAGTACGCCATTGATTGCCACCTCATTTTTTCTGTGGATGACATTGTCGCGACAAAAGGAAACGTCTTTAAAATTTCAATGACACATTTCATCGCGACAGAAAAGTGGCAGACAAAGATCGAGCAGAAGGTTGACGCGGCAAAGTCAAGGGGATAAGCTGTTTGGTATTGCGATCGCCAGTCTACTTGCCAAGTATGGCTTTTCCTAACGGCAAATCGTTCTCACGGGTCAGGCCTTTGTCCTGTGAAAACCGTAAAGTAATTATGGAAGCATGACTTGGCGGCTGGATAGATATATTATTGCAATGAAATCATGAATGTTACTCTGCCATAAAATAAGACCTATAATTTATATTTTAGGCATGTTAATCTTATGAAATTAAATTTAAAATAAATGCGAAATTTATTTTTCATATACAACGAACAAAAAAGAGAGCAAGAGAACTTTTTGTGTACAAGCTCTACTGAGGCAGTCAAAGTAATTAGGCCAGACGCATAGTAAGGCTTTGCGTCGTCGCGTGTTGTGTTGGCCTTTGAAGTTGAGCATAGCGGATTATAGAAAGATATGCTGTTTGTAACATTTATTATAATATAATGATGCAACACATTTACTATTTTTTACCTTATTTTAATTACTTCACATGGCAAGACCACCATCTAGTAAATATATAAATTTAATTTCGGGTTGAAAGTTAATGGTATATGGGATATCCTTCACTTTTAAAGGAAGAAGCATGTAATTCAATATTAAAGCTCCTAATATAAAGTTCAAGGACACCATGACAAAAAATAAAGTACTACCCAATATGAAGCAGTTACAGCAGAGCATTTACACACTCTTATTGACTACAGCATGCAGAAAATTCGTGAGCGGCGGGATCAACTTCTTTACGATCATATAGAACTTGCTAAGCCTTAATAAACCTAATTCGTAGACATTTCATATTCAGTCAATTTCGTTGATTAATACAATAACTAATGTTTGCCGACCGGAGTTAATCTCAGTCATTATTTTTTATAGGGAAATAAATTGTGATATAGCTTT
Organism: Sericinus montela; assembly: GCA_029286605.1. Lineage (NCBI taxonomy): Eukaryota > Metazoa > Arthropoda > Insecta > Lepidoptera > Papilionidae > Sericinus > Sericinus montela. The sequence goes on from JAGSMR010000014.1 coordinate 1,488,230, forward strand.
TATCGGAAGTCAGTTCCTTTATTATTTTTTTTACTTCTTTATGCTTAATACGATAATGTAGGGAAGACTTTCTAGCATATGGTATCCTATACCAGTCAATCTTTGGTGATGGTGAGAAGAACGTGGCTGTTGCAAATAAATAGTAGTAGTAGTATATACTTTATTGTATACCACACATATATAAAGAATAAATACAACACAGAGAAAACTTAATAGATACGTATCTATTAAGTGTGTGTAATAAGGCGGTCTTATCGCTAAATAGCAATCTCTTCCAGATAACCTTAGGGCTAAAGAGAAACTGGAATTAAAAACAATAGAAAGTGGTGGTGGAGGTGGAGGTGGAACGGCTTATTTATGGTAATTACATTATTATTATTTTATAATAAACATTAAATAACAACTAGGCAAAATATAATAACTCCTTAAGAGAGAAGCCCACTGGACTTTTAATTGCCGAAAGTAAAAATTGGCCACATTTATTGTGATTTTTAGCATTTTATATAAGAGATTGTTTTATTTAACACTAGTATTGTTTAAACAAGATCCGTAATATTAAGCCTAATATTTCAAATTAAGTCGAGATTTTTAAACTTTTCAGTTGTTTCTTACGAGTAACATACAAAAAAAGTGGCCTTCGAGCTACTTCAGCAGATACAAGCGAGATTGGCTGTTAATTGTAAACAAGTTTATGTGACACATATGGGGAAGTTTTATATCAAATATTTATATAGCGATATACTAGGGCTCTTTTCGTAGAAGAGGAATACATCCCAGCGAAACAGGGATGAAGATGATGTACAAGGGTCGCAAACTATCGCAGGTAATCAAGGGGTACCTGTTACGTAATCCTAAATAAGCTTCGTCGAATAGTGAGCCAAAAGAACATTTCCTAGACCTCTATCTACCCCAGTATGGGAATTTGTATTAAGATATATACTTCTTACATATATATTTCAAAATTAAATAACTAAACTCTTTTAATAACACAAATGTATCCGTATAATACAGAAAATGAAAAATATGTTTCTACGGCAAAGGCAAAAATATTTCTTGACTTCTATTTCAAGTTACAAGATTTGCTTGCTAGTTGAAACTACCAATAAAAGGGCGAATAAAGTGAGTGGGGTCGAGTGTTATACTCAACAGTAAATTGCGCTTTTTACTCGCAACAAAAAATGTATTGATTCTTTTATACTTTGTTTAACTTGTTAGTCGTTTCAGTAAATATATGACGAATAATAAAATTTGGTATACAGATAGTTTGTACTACATAACTACTATATTACTACGTACTAGACACAGATGTACCGAATACTTTTTATTCTGGAAAAACAGCAGTTCCTTTGGCAGAGATTTGAAGAATGTTTTTGCTTTGGGTTTCGATTTTTAGTTTTGCGGTCCGAGACCCGGTGCAGGCTATTGCATCGGAATATCATCTAGGTTTTCCGAAAACAGAGTTTTAAAAACTCTATATTCTGTAAGAATTTCAGTACAAAGCGCGGTCGAAGTCGGTGGAATAGAGTTATGGTTAAATCATACCTAATTAAAAAAATATCTTCACGACATTCCCAATACAGAGGTAGACACAGACAGAGGTCTAGTTTAGACAATAAAGTACCTTCGACTCACCTTCCACCGAAGATATTTTGGGACAACGTGGACAGGTGGTGAGCCCGCTACCGTCTTTATGTGCAAGCCAACGATACGAATCGTACATAGGTTTTTGAAAAAAACCCTTGATACGAGCCTGCCACCTGCCGCCTGCCACAGGATCGAACTCGGGTCCCTCGACTCGAATTCCAATCACCCAACCACTCGGCTATCGTTACTCATCCATATCCAAGTAATATTATAATTCAAAAAACATACTTAACACATATATAACTGAGTGTTAAAGTGCTCAAAGGGCTCTCTCGTGAGAGAGCGAGTGAGCGAAAGAAACATATACGCCAGACAAGCGGATTGTAATTGGCGTAGCACCAGACTCCCTGTACCTTAGTACTAGTCGTTTGGTCTGGTTGGAGGTGATTTATCCGCCATCTGTCGGTAGCCAATTGAATTTTCAAGGCTATTTACTTAATAGCTTCTAACAACATTTATGGGAAAATATTTTTATGCAGAAACCGACGACGTAAACGACAACGGAAATCATTAAATTCCTCAATAGATTACCTTCAGTTGTGGCAAGCAAATAAGTTACTTGTATGCATATATAAATACATATTTATGTGAATATATATTCATTCCATATGTTGTACCGTTGGCATGGACACAAAGACGGCGATTGCCTCGCCACCTGTCACGTTGTCCCGAATAGTCATCGGTGAAAGAGGAGTCGAAAGGAATTAAATGTTTAGATTTCTGTCTACCTCTATAATAGGAATATGCGTGATAATTTTTATTGATTGTAAAAAAGTTATTTATTTTACTATATTTAACAGGTAACATTTCTCTATAAATATACAAACATTTTTTTTACAATCCATGTTTCAAGTACCAATTACTAGAGGCTTAAATCTCATCAAAAGATCAATGTATACATTTGTGATAAACCGAAAAATGTATATTTTAATTGTATTAATTATAAAAAATATAAGATATAAAATATAAGAAATAAGAAATATGTATGTTAATACATAGATCACCATCATATATATTGCTCTGATTCCAAAGTAAGTAGCTAAAGTACTTATGTTATGGATTCGGACACAATGAATATACCGTAAACAAAAAACCTCGAGACAATGCATAAATAAGTAGTTTTCTACATTGAACCTTATGGGAATCGAACCCTGAACCTCTGATCTGGCGACACCTGTGTCTACACCTGTATCTACTCGTCCACCGAGATAGTTATTGTGATAAGTTTGTTAAAATTTGTAGACATTTTAATAGTTTCTTTCAATAGATATTATTCAATCATTATATAATGAATATAAAAAATTAAACGCCCGTTCAGAGAAATAATAACGATCTGATTAAAACAGAATTTACCATCCATGAACTTTTTGCTAAATAACATAAGCACGTAAAGTACATGCTCGAATAGATTTTATGTTATTCCAATCGTTTTGCAAAATCACTTGTTAAATAACCCGTGAAACTGGACCAATACACCTGCGCATCCTGATTTTTCTGTACCTTGTTTTCTAAACTAGCTCTATTTCAATCGTAATTTTAATCCATTCGATAATTTAATAGCATTAAAACTGTCAAAATTACTTATATCTTCACGTATTTTCCATGCTGAGATAAGCAATGGGCTAGACAATGGAGTCCTTTGACACACTTTCCTCCGAAACTTATATGAGTGAACGTGACAGGTGGTGAGCCGGCCACCGCAGTTTTGATAATATTTTAATATTACAATAAAAGTGAAGTGAGGTGTCTAGTACTGCTCGACATATGGATCGCCAATCCATATGTCGAGCGTGGCGATTATGACAAACCCTTCCGTGCACAGAGGCTAATGTCCTGGTGTGGGAACTTTAACAGGCCGTTACGATGAAGTCACGATAGCCGAGTTGTTGGGTGGTCGGAATTTCGAGTCGAAAGACCCGAGTTCGATCCCCAGGTGGTAGTACCAATGAGTTTTTCAAAAACTTATGTACGAATTTCATCGTTAGCTTGGACATAAAGACGGCGACGGGCTCACCACCTGTCACGTTGTCCCGAAAATATCTTCAGTGGAAGGTGGGTCAAAGGGACTTAATTGTCTAGACATGATCTCTGTCTACCCCTGTATTGGGAATTGCGTGAAGATATTTATATTTATTTTTTTTGTTACGATGATGATATTATTATAGAAATATTTCATCACCTTTTATTATACTTTTCAATATTTTATTTTCCTCTAGCAGCGAGCTGCGGCTTCACCTGCGGTTTCAAAGCTAATGCGGAACTCTTAACATTTTTCTGCCATACATTTTGTTACTCCTTATAACATCAGCTATCAGCCAAAGTCCCGTTAAAATCGGTCTAGTTTTTTTTAATAGATCTATGAATACCTTATAACAATACTAATAATGGCGGGCTCGAACTGGAAATCATCGATTACAAAAATTATTATATAGGTCATGGCCATACTATCTATCGGGTTGTCTTGTGTCGTTGTCCATCATGACTCAACATATTTTTGATTCATATATTTCATAGGCAGTCATTTGGCTCTACATATTTAAAAATATCTCTTATTTGTCATTACCACATTTAAGGTTTTTTTCGAAATCACCTCTAATGTCATCCACAGTAATCACAGTAACCACGGGGTCTACTTTTTTTGTGTATTTGGATTAAAATGCTTAGTCGTGTGCATCGTGCTAAAAATATGTGAAATGTTATAGATTCCCATTAATTTTAATTCAATTACAATAACAATTAATTTATTGTATGAGTCACATCATATGATTAGAATTCAAAGGTCAGTTCTTAAAAGTAAGCAAGAGTTGCTGAAACCTACCAAAGCTAAACTGTTTTCAAACTTCGCAAACATAGCGAGGTATAAACTTACCAAGTGGTTTACGGATAGCGAAACTTCTTAAGTATTAAATCTGTATGAATAAACATTAATCTATACGAAAAAAGGAAATGAAAGAAATTAAGAGTTACAAAGACATAAAAAAGTAAGAAATAAACTGAAACATCACGATAAGTTTGTGATAATTAGGCCTAAAAAATTAAAAATAAAAGACTTATGCCATATCCCCTTCGCTACAAATGATTTCATGAAAATATCGGTTTGGTGTTTGACCACGGTAAAATTAGTAAAATAAGAACATTCTTTATTTAGACCGAAATAAAATAAAATAAATAAACGGAGTCTCTAATCCTTAAAAAAGAAAAATAATTACACGGAAACCATGGATTACCCTTTTTATAGCCCGCTAAGCATCTCTGAGCTTCTTCTTCGGTATTTTCTTTACGCGTAAGAATCTACAATGAAGATATCCACCGCAGCATAAGGGTAACCGAAGTAAATATGGACTGGCCCCATAGTCGCACAGCGTAAAATTGACTATTGGGGTAGATAGGTTCTTAAGTCGCAAACTTGTACAGACTAATGCTATAGTACATCCCTCGCCAGACCTGCATTTGGAGGAGGCCTTTGTTTAGCAGTTGTGGTGGAATGAAGAAGAACAACACTGGTTAATTCTCAACATATAATAAAGAACAGAAAAGAGAAATAACACTTCCGAAGCCCGATCCAAGGCCATCGAATGCTTAATTGATTAACTGTTTCTATACCAGAGCAGCAATAGACATAAATTCCCATTGACTTTTTTGGATCAGCTTACAGCTACACAAGCCCCGCTCAATTTAATTTGATTGGTACACGTCAATTGTTCGCAGCGTGTGTTGAAAAAGAAATATTGGTTATGGAAGTTAATTTGATTGTGGGCTTTCTCTTCGTTGTCTCAATTGCTTATTTCTATGAGTTTTGATATTATTATTGCCCTTTTACTCGATAAAGTAAAAATTACATTATAATAATTAAGATCTTGTGAATATGTCACGTCCGCCATACGATGATTGGCGACGGGCTCACCACCTGTCACGTTGTTCCAAATGTATTTTCGGTGGAAGGTGGGTCGAAAAGACTTAATTGTCTAAACCTCTGTCTACCCCTGTTTTGGCAATGGCGTGAGGACAATTTTTAAACAATTTTTATGTAACACGTATAAAGTAAGGTGAGCTTGAGTTTGAATAAAGTAATACATCTTACAACTTTCGCGCATAAATTTATATCCGATATGCAAAAATTGCGATAGCCGACTTCTGTAAAACCAGGATCAAGGCAAAAAAGAAATGCGAAGAATAACATTGCTGAAACTAAATCTCACGTTAAACTCACTTAAGATAAACGTAGTAATATTGGATTTCAGATTTAACTTTATTTGAAAGGACGTCCCGATGGCCCACTTGGTAATGACCCGGCCTTCTAAGCAAAGGGTTGTGGGTGCGATTCTCATTTTGGGCCAAATATTTGTGCGATGAATATGAATGAAAATAAATACCTATCTATTTAAGTATATGTAAATTTGTTGTACCGTTGGTTTGGCTAGACGGTGATAGGTCCACCACCTGTGCCGTTGTTACAAATCGCCTTCTGTGAAAGCAAGGTCGAAAAGACTTCATCGTTCTATCCAGTATTGGAAGAATTTGTAAAGATATAAAGAGATAAAAAAGTCTGTAAAATGTCCAATCCAGGATTATAGGCTTCTCTCAAAAAGCTTAATCAGAGGGCTAATGTATTCGGAAATAATTAGTTTAATTGGAAATATGATGCCGGGTGGTATTGGTGTAAGAATTGACCACCCCTTTCTTCCTATAGGTACAGTAAAAGGCGAGATATCCACCTCTAAAAAATACCAGGAACTGCAAAATGGCAAGCGAAAACATGGCAGTCAATTAATGCGATTCAAAGATGCTTATACTTATGCTTAAGCGTCACATGAATAAATGTGACTTAGATCCGTTACAAGGGGAGACAATGGCTGCGGCCGTGAGCGCTAAGGTGTATGAACGACGCTCGCAATATTTGGACTATGTCGCTATGTCGCTGTGCCCGAAATCGGTCGGGAAACTATATTTCTACATTAGTGTTTTAAAAACGGTTAAGTAAGTTTACAAGACATAGGAAATCTTACTTTGGGCACGTGTGTAGTTGTTAAATTATTTTTTAATGAAAATTTAGCAATTAGCTAACAGTAATTAAATAAATATATAGATAGATAAGGAGAACATCACATATATTGCTCTGATCCCAGAGTAAGTAGCTAAAGTATTTGGGGTACAGAATCGTAATGGGGCAATCGAACCTGGGACCTCTGCGCTGACGATAGCACGAAAACTGGTGTGTACACTACTCGTTCACGGAGGTCCTCAGTCGGTAACAGTATACTTAAATGACTATGAAATCTCATTTATTTGTACACAATTTCAACCGAATCCTGTCAAAATTTCAGTGCCTTGTCACTTGTCACCCATGAATGTAGCAAAATTATGCACAGTCTGTATCAAAAGTGACTAAATAACTTTTCTTTCTTTGTGGTAAAAATAAGTAAACTGCAGTCAAGTGAAGGTTATATTCGAATTCTGTATAAAACTTCTTTTCTTTATAAAAATTAATTTGATGGTACTACCAACGTCCATGTATGATCAATGTATCAGGAGTCTGCAGGGTCCAAATGGGATGGAGAAAGGGGAAGGAGAAGAGGGAAAGGAGAGGAATAGGAGTATGGGACTCAGGTTACCTTACTCACATAAAAATACGCACACGATGCGTTATACTTCATGCCGGTGACCTATAAGGTCGTGGTTGGGCCTTGGTCGTACCGGCTTACTCACGTAGAAACAGAAGCTACAAATAAGTTCTAATCAAATCAAATCAAACCATTTATTCATCGACATAAGAACATACATTCGTTCATCGATAGTCATTTTTAATCTACCACCTTTTCGTAATTAGGTTCATGTAACGGAGAAGAAACAGGCGAAAGAAACTTCGTAGGTATCCTCTTTTTTGGTCAATATTTACGATATAATGCATTATACAAATATAATGTGATATTTTCTAGAAATAGTTTGGGAGCGATCACATCATTCCCAGGGGTTACTGTCATTAATATGTATATTCATTTATATTATAATAACCCTTCCTACAAAGCTTGTCTTTAATACATTTCTTAAACCTGTTAATAGGCAGGCTTTGCCTATTTACCGGGACTTTGTTGTAGAAGCGTATAAACCGCCCTAAGAACGAGTTACTTACTCTATGGAGTCTAGTAGCTGGTGTTACAAGCTTGTGTTTGTTCCTAGTATTTACATTATGAACATCAGAAGACTTGCTAAAAGTATTAATGTATTTATGCACGTACAGTAAATTTTCATGTATGTATTGAGAGGCCATTGTTAAAATATTAATTTCTTTAAATTTGTCTCTAAGAGATGCTCGGGAATTTAGACAATATACAGCTACTTATGACCCTCTTTTGAAAAACAAACACTGTTTCTGCGTCAGCTGCATGACCCCATAGCAGAATACCATATTGCATTTTGCTATGGTAGTACTAGTAGTTTGTACATCAGTTAAGAGCCTTATTTTTCTTACAGCATATGCTGCAGAGCTTAACCTACATGCAAGTGGGAATATATGGGAGGCACATTGAAGCCTTGCATCAAGTGTTATTCCGAGAAAAACAGCCGTATCCGCAAAGTTCAACTCTTCCTCATTTATTAGTACATTGGTATCACCCAAATGTTTAACATTAGGTGTCTAACACGTATTGTATGCCTATAAATGCCAAAAGCAAGTTAAATTTTTATTATCAATTAAGCTTTGCGCTAGATTTGAGTTGAGATACTTTTACTTATCTGATGATATTGAACAGAGCCATCGTACCCTAGTAGGAATAGCGCTTTGAAATTTTTAAGTTCTTTTTAGAAATTTTAATTGCTGTGTTTGCTATATTAACTCATGTTATCCGATTGTTGGGTGATGGGAACACGAGACCCGAGTTCGATCCCCAAGGCTCGTACTAATTTTTTTCTTTTTTATAGAAATGGGAGGTAAACGAGCAGGTGGCTCACGTGATGGTAAATGATTACCGCCGCCCATGAACACCCGTAATACCAGAGGCAAGGCAGATTCGTTGGCGGCCTTGGAGTGCCCCCCCCCCCAGAATTGGGGTGGGGGGGGGGGGCTCCGGTTACCTGCACTTACTAGACGAAACGCAGAAGTTTGTTAGACTTCTTCTTCACGCCGGTATTCTGTGAGTTGTTGTGGTACTTCCCCGGTCGAGCCGGCCCATTCATGCAACAACAAAAGCTGATGCGCGGCTCTACCACTGTCTAAACTAATGGCTTTTTCCAAAACCTGTGTAGGATTTATATCGTTGGCTTGGATATAAATACGGCGACAGGCTCACCACCTGTCACGTTGTCCCAAAAATGTCTTCGGTGGAAGGTGGGTTGAAAAGTTGTAAATATCGAGACCTCCGTCTACCCCTGTATTGGGAACGGCGTGAAGATATTTTTTTTGTATTATCACAAACTCGGCGGTGAAAAAACATCGTGAGGAAAGCATCAAGTCTGAGAAATAATGATTAAAAATTTTTTTTTCAAGGATAAAATTAAATTAAATATAACTTTATTGTACACCAAACATAAAAATCACAGAAAGAAAACAAAGATAGACAACTGTACAATGGGCGGCCTTATCACTAAATGTGATCTCTTCCAGGCAACCTTCAAGGCAAGGATCTGAGATGTCTAACCGTAAGAAGCGGGATCCGTGATCCGTGACCGGAAGGAGATGTAAGAACATGAACTGGAGCTGCATAGGGGACGTTCTTCTGCTTCTCATTTCAATCAAATGTTTGAGACCCGATGTCGATGATACCGATAGCCGAGTTGGTAATGACCCTGAGTTCGAAGTTAAGGGTTGCGGGTTCGAATCCTGCATCAGGCAAATATTTTGTGATGTGATGAATGTGAATGATTTTACTCGAGTCGTGGACGTTTATATGAATTTACAAATATTTATCTATGTAAATATTTACATATGTAAAATATGTTTTATTGTTGGCTTGATCATTAAAAACGGTATAGGTTCATCACTGACGTCTGTGATAACTGTCACGTTGTCCCAAATAATTTTGACGGCGAAAATTTGGTCAATAGGAGTTCCTTGTCTAGACCCTGCCTACCCCATTAGTAGTTAATATGTTAGTTACTTAGTCGTATCAAGGTGGTAAAAGGAGACGTACTTTTAATAATATAATTTTGTAACTTTTTTCATTATTTCACTGCACATTAATTAACGTGCCCTTTTCCATTAAATAACGATAAGAATATATTTGATTGACACAGTACTTTGAAGTGGACATGGCTTTACTGCAGTTAGATTAGAAGTACAATAGAATAAAAACCAACACTGAAAAGAGAAAAACACAGCTATAGAATTTATCCAACTGGAAGCTAAGATATAATACTAACTCAATTACAAATTTAACTGCCTGTAAAACTCCACTTTATGATGTAGACTTCTCTTTTAAGAAGGATTCACTAAATTCTACTGGGAAGCCAACTTATATTTATTCTTCAGTTTAATTATTAAATATTCAATTAATTCTATAAATACTGAAAAGCATTATATACTTTTAATGCTGGAAAAACAAAAACAAATAATAAACACGAGGGAAAGCAGCAGGGAGCTTGTGAGTGCATACATTTATTTTACGAAATAGCAAAAAAAAAATGATTTTGGTAAGGTTTACAACAATGCACTACGAAATTTCAGAAGAGCGTGAGCCAACGTAAAACATAGAGCGGTCTGTCTACTTCAGTCTCTCTCTTCCAGCTGAACGGTAAGCACGTGCTGCCGTAGAGCTCGTTTCGCAGAGATTTCAACTCCCGACGCAATTTTGATAATTGACGTATAAACGTGATTCTGCTATTAATTGGATTACCTTCGATACGTTGTGTTCTCAAGTTAAGGACGTTGATTTGAATAGAAATCATCGTCTAGGATAATTTTTCGCATAGGATTAATATTAATTTGAAATTGTAGAAAAATGTAAATTAACGCTGTGTTGTGAATAAGAGAACAGAATTTTTAGTGATGGTTTTTCTGCTTTTAATTATTTGTGATTTATTATTTGGTAAGTAATAATAAAATTATTATTTTGGTAATAAATCAAGGAATTGTATGAAAAGTTGGCTGTGAATTCAAGTCTTTATATTTAATGATTGTGCAGGCAAGGTTTTGCGTATTTAGTAAAACGCGTAATGTTTCGTAACAAATTTTTTAACATTTGTGATTACGTCTATCAATAATTTTATATAAAAATTAATCGGTAACTTTAACTTTTAATAACAACCAATAAAAGTTTTCCGAATTGCAATAATAAATATCCAAAAAAAAAAATACAATTAACGTGAGTTATATTATAAATTAAACACACATCATGAAATATTACTTTTAACCTGTTTTGTTTTAAATAAATTGTATTTGTATATGATATATATCACGCCTTTCCTAATACAGGGGTAGACAGAGGTCTAGACAATTAAGTCGTTTCGACCCACCTTTCACCCAAGATACTTTTGCGGCATCGTGACAGGTGGTGAGCCCGTTACCGTCATAATGTCCAAGCCAACGATATAATTCTTACATAACTTTTTTAAAAAAAAAAAAAAAAAACTATTACGAGCCTGCCACCGGGGGATCGAACCCGGGTCTCTTGACACGAATTCCGACCATCGAACCACTCGGCTTTCGTGACTTTTAGATAGATAAATAAGGACTCCATCACATACATTGCGGTGCTCCCAAAGGAAGTAGCTAATGCAGTTGCGTTATGGAATCACGAACAACGAAGTTGTAACAACTGCAAATAATCAGTTTTCGATATTGACCCAAACGAGTCTAGAACCTCAGAGCTGGCGACATCATGAAAATAGTCCGCAGAGGCCAGCAAACATTTATTGCTTAACACATTTTCACTGAAATAATTTAGGGTGAAACTAAATATATTGTGAGCTTTAGTATATAATATTTATGAACTTGTGTCGGTCTTAAATAATTAGTTACATCAAAAATTTATATGAATAATATTTTAGAAGAAGACAGTTAAGCCAAGTGGTTGGGTGATCGGAGTTCGAATCAACAGACCCGAGTTCGATCCTCGGAAGGTACGTACATACTTATGAGATTTTTCAAAACTTAAGTAAGATTTACATATAAAGAAGCAAATATAAGGTCCGATGAAATGTAGGTCGAATGAACAAAGTTGTGTAGACCTCTGGTTACCCCTGTATTGGAAATTGCGTGAAGATAAAAACCATAAAAACAAAACATCATCCGCTAATTTTACGCTCTTCAAATAAAATCCCTTGATTATTGCGTAACAGGTTTTTTCATTTAATATATCCTGTTGGGTAAAGGACATTGTATGGGAATGATAAGACAACAGTCTTTGGTTACGTGAATTAGTGAGCGTAGTGCCAATAAACCGTTAACTAGAAAACTATCTCTTCATCACTAGTTTACGGTAATGGATATAGGCGTCTATGATGTGAAGTGCGAGGTATTGCGAGTCGACGATTGTTGCCAATTGCTTGCCAAGCGCATTTGCGTCAATTTCTCCGTACAGTAACGGCCTATGGCCAGTAGTAGACAAAAGATCTAATGGAAGTAGGTAAGCTGGAAAGAAACTCATTGTTATCAAACTGTATTTCCTCTTGCTTTTAATTTAACTTTTACTTATGAATGCATGTATAAGTCTAGCTGTAAATGATTTATGGTTATGCTTATACTTTTTGTGTCACGATAGCAGTGTGGTTAGGTGATCGGAATTCGAGTTAAGAGAGGTTTCTTGACTCTCATTAAGTATTGGTAGGCTCATATTAAAGTTTTTTTCTCTTTAAAAACTTATATACGATTTATATTGTTGGCTTAAACATAAAAACGGCGACGGGCTCACCACCTGTCACGTTGTCCCAAAAAGATCTTCGGTGGAAGGTAAGTCAAAGAGGCTTAATTGTCGAGACTAGACCTCTGTCTACCCCTTATTGGGAATTTCGTGAAGATATTTATATTTATTTATTTATTATTATTTACATATTTCTCAATACACGGCTAGTCAGAGATCTAGACAACTAAGTCCTTGGTCTACATTTCACCGGAGCTTATTTGGCACAACGTGACAGCTAATGAGACCTTCTCCGTCTTACGTTACGTCTATGTGTAATAAATATGTATGCTATTTATAAAATACTAATAGCCCTTCACTCATAGGATTTGAGTGAGACTAGGTATCCAGACGTCGTTATGGTTGCTGCAGGTGACATTTTGATGTTTTTTAGTATTTTTCGCCACATCATTGTTTATTTTATGATAAATCTTAGGATCGACAGCACAAAACCATTACAACAAACTATGTACACCTTGACATCATGATATACCAAGAACCACAAACTGACTATGTATTTTTTTCTATTTTCTGTTATCACTGAAATAACATTGATTTTGAAATCAATGACACTAATGGCTATAACTGCTGTTAATCACTTTTGTCAGGTGTGCCTCTATTCGAGTTGATTACGTCGTTTAATCAACGAATTCCCTGTCGAAATATGACAGGTAATTCATTATCATTACAACTTCGCCTCCGAGTGTAATGAAGTGTTTTAACCCATTTTCGTACAGTAATGTTTGCCGTTTACGTTATATACATGTATAATTTATTATCATATTTTTTCAGGACTGTTTACTTGATTTGCGGTACTTTTTTACAAGGAAATAATGTGTTTTTGATAATAAATGGAAGGTGATAAGCATAACCCGAAATAAAATAAGACGATAGTTTAATTATATTTATAGCGTTTTGAATGAAATCGGTTGTTTCTCATTTGGTTTCAAATTTTAATGCAATAACAGAGTGGTGACTCGAGTTCAATCCCCACTTGGAGAGCTCGAAAAATACAGATTTTTATCGTTAACTTGGACACTAACGCGGCGCCGGGCTCAATACATGGCACGTTTCAAAATAGTTCACGTGAAATTTCAGTCGTTAGGATTAAATTGTCTAAACATTTGACCCATTTATCCCAGTATTAAGAAATGTGTACAAATGTACATAACGGCCGTTAAAGTTCACTGCATGACATTGGCCTCTGCCAAGGGGAGTATTGGCCATAATCGCCATGCTTGGCTGGCGGATTGGCGATCGCAGTACCAGACGACTCCCCCCTCAGACGCTGCTACCCATCTTCGTTCTGACGTTTTCAGAGATGGTTATCCCGCCATCTATCGGTTGCAATTAGGATATTCTAGGCTCTTTCCCTTAGTCGCTTCTTACACACAGCGGAAGAAAGGAAGTGGTAACATTCTTATACCGTTAGATAAGTTATGCTAAATTTTTCAAATAAAACCGCGGCGTCGAACGCAATTTTTATGAAAAAAAAAAACGTACTAAATGCGTAAATAATACTAAATGCGTTTCGCTATCACTTAGTCTGTAATTAAAATGAGTTAGAATGAAATAAAATAAAATATAGTTGTATTCTCATGGTATATGGTATGGCATTGGTAATGCAAAAAATTGGAGATATTTAATGTTGCAATTTAAGAAAATGTTTAAATATATGCTGTAATTTAAAAAGTAAATTTCTATTCTATCTATATTCTTATATCAATTAATATAATATCACGTTTATCTAAAAATAAGATCGAATAAACAATATCCGTTAAATTTTGTATAACTATTCTATATCTATCAGTAGATAACGAACGACCTCCGTGGACGAGTGGAGTCAACACCGCTTTCCAAGGTGTTGTCAGCTCCGAGGTCCCAGGTTCAATTCCTCGTAGAGTTAATGTACGAAATACTTTTTTAAAATTTCTCGGGTCTGGGTGTTTTTGGTTGCTGCTTATTTTGGGATCAGAGCAATATATGTATGTCCCTATCTATGTATGTATTTGTTATTTATTATTATTATAGGTAATATACTTAAAAAAAAACTACAGTTAACGATACTTAATTTTTTTTATTTAATAAAATACTAACTTGTTTGTTTTTATAGTTAACGTAATTTTTTTTTTACTTTGTATTTATTTAACGACATCTCGGGTGCTTTATAACCCCTGTGGTCACGGGAAAACCAGGTCTCGGGCGTCTAAATTTATATGTAACTCCGGCTACCGTCAACTCTTAATTATTAATTACGGTCCACACACACACTCTAAACAGAATAAATTATATGACATAAATAGGTAAATATTGGTTTCATGTCTACGGTGTATTTATTCCGATAAATAGTAAAAATTATTCTGTTATTATTTCAATTTTATTCTGATTCTTCAAACTTTTTAATCGTAATAAATTTCTTAAAATAAATAATAAATATAAATAAATAATAAATATAAATAAATATCTTCAAGCAATTCCCAATACAGGGGTAGACAGAGGTATAGTCTAGACCATTAAGTCCCTTCGACCCACCTTCCACCGAAGATATTTTAGGGACAACGTGACAGGTGGTGAGCCCGTCGCCGTCTTTATGTCCAAGCCAACGATATAATTTGTACATAAGTTTTGAAAAACCCATTGGTACGAGCCTGCCACCTGGGAATCGAACTTGGGTCTCTTGACTCGAAAATCAGATAAATAGACAGTTATTTTTTCACTTATAAATTATCCGTAGTTAAAGCTCGAAATATTTGTAGTAGTTAATTTTCCGAACCCTCGATCTGACTTTGAAAATTATAAATATAAATAAATATCTTCAAGCAATTCCCAATACAGGGGTAGACAGAAACATCTAGACCTCTATTGTCCAGAAATCTATTGTCACAGCTTTCAGTGGGTATCAGACTTGAAAATTGTAGCGACATGGCGGAAGAACATTAAAATACAAAATTATAAATATAAATAAATATCTTCAAGCAATTCCCAATACAGGGGTAGACAGAAACATCTAGACCTCTATTGTCCAGAAATCTATTGTCACAGCTTTCAGTGGGTATCAGACTTGAAAATTGTAGCGACATGGCGGAAAGAACATTAAAATACAAAATTATAAATATAAATAAAATAGAAAATAATAAATATCTTCACGCAATTCCCAATACAGGGGTAGACAGAGGTATAGTCTAGACCATTAAGTCCCTTCGACCCACCTTCCACCGAAGATATTTTCGGGACAACGTGACAGGTGGTGAGCCCGTCGCCGTCTTTATGTCCAAGCCAACGATATAATTTGTACATAAGTTTTTGAAAAACCCATTGGTACGAGCCTGCCACCTGGGAATCGAACTCGGGTCTCTTGACTCGAAAATCAGATAAATAGACAGTTATTTTTTCACTTATAAATTATCCGTAGTTAAAGCTCGAAATATTTGTAGTAGTTAATTTTCCGAACCCTCGATCTGACTTTGAAAATTATTTTATTATTAGAAAGCTACATTATCAGTGTTTTAGCGGAGTAATCTGTTTGTAAAAAATATTGTTCCTGGACGCGGAAAAAGCTGCTACCTTAAGTACCTTACCTTAAGTATAAATATGGTCGTGAAAGCTTATTTTAATTTTATTAATTTGAATTTATGTACTTGTCAGTATTGAGTTTATGCTTTTGGTATTACTGGTTCCTTTTATATTCTTTGGTACCATTCGACATATATAATGTAATAAATACATAGATGTGGACATCATCACATACGTTGCTCTGATCCCAAAGTAAGTAGCTGCAGCACTTGTGTTATGGCATCAGGAAGAACGCAGATTCCACAAACATCCACGCCTAAGATAATGCAGAATAAGTGGTTTTCTAAATTGACCCGCACGGGAATCGATCCAGGACCACGGAACAAGCACCATAAAACTGACGTGTATGCAACTATTCAGACACACATATACACAATTTGAACGTTAGTTAGGTAAATAGAATTTGTCACTTGACCTATTGGCAGAAGTTAAACGCAACTACTATGGCGAATTCTCCCAGGTTAATAATTCACTTATTGACAAGTTTTAACGTTACGTGGGAATATTGCGCTCAAAGTTGGAGGTTAACCTCAATCGTTGGAGGTATAATATGGACGTAAGGAGAGAGGTTGAAGCAAGTTCTAATTTAATTATTATTAGCAAGTTTTAATACAAATTGTGTGAAATTACTTTTTTGCTTTCTCGAAAACAGCTGCCACGAATTTGCGATTATGCGAAGCGTGTTCAATTGAATAGTTCGGAATTCTCGTTTTTTGTGTGCTAAAAATTTTACTACAATATAGACTGAATACCGACTCAACTCAACGTCAACTCTATATCCGTATGTAAATTTTTTTAAAAATAATAAATATAAATAAAATAGTAAATAATAAATATCTTCAAGCAATTCCCAATACAGGGGTAGACAGAGGTATAGTCTAGACAGTTAAGTCCCTTCGACCCACCTTCCACCGAAGATATTTTCGGGACAACGTGACAGGTGGTGAGCCCGTCGCCGTATTTATGTCCAAGCCAACGATATAATTTGTACATAAGTTTTTGAAAAACTCATTGGTACTGCCACCTGGGGATCGAACTCGGGTCTCTCGACTCGAAATTCCGACCACCCAACAACTCGGCTATCGTGACTTTTTTAAAAAAATAATAAATATCTTCAAGCAATTCCCAATACATGGGTAAACAGAAACATCTAGACCTCTATTGTCCAGAAATCTATTGTCACAGCTTTCAGTGGGTATCAGACTTGAAAATTGTAGCGACATGGCGGAAAGAACATTAAAATACAAAATTATAAATATAAATAAAATAGAAAATAATAAATATCTTCACGCAATTCCCAATACAGGGGTAGACAGAGGTCTAGTCTAGACAATTAAGTCCCTTCGACCCACCTTCCACCGAAGATATTTTCGGGACAACGTGACAGGTGGTGAGCCCGTCGCCGTCTTTATGTCCAAGCCAACGATATAATTTGTACATAAGTTTTTGAAAAACCCATTGGTACGAGCCTGCCACCTGGGGATCGAACTCGGGTCTCTTGACTCGAAATTCCGACCACCCAACCACTCGGCTATCGTGACTTTTTTAAAAATAATAAATATAAATAAATATCTTCAAGCAATTCCCAATACATGGGTAAACAGAAACATCTAGACCTCTATTGTCCAGAAATCTATTGTCACAGCTTTCAGTGGGTATCAGAC
The DNA here is from genome assembly GCA_029286605.1 of Sericinus montela. Lineage (NCBI taxonomy): Eukaryota > Metazoa > Arthropoda > Insecta > Lepidoptera > Papilionidae > Sericinus > Sericinus montela. The sequence goes on from JAGSMR010000014.1 coordinate 1,505,943, forward strand.
TTGAAAATTGTAGCGACATGGCGGGAAGAACATTAAAATACAAAATTATAAATAAAATAGAAAATAAATAAATATCTTCACGCAATTCCCAATACAGGGGTAGACAGAGGTATAGTCTAGACCATTAAGTCCCTTCGACCCACCTTCCACCGAAGATATTTTCGGGACAACGTGACAGGTGGTGAGCCCGTCGCCGTCTTTATGTCTAAGCCAACGACATAATTTGTACATAAGTTTTTGAAAAACCAATTGGTACGAGCCTGCCACTTGGGAATCGAACTCGGGTCTCTTGACTCGAAAATCAGATAAATAGACAGTTATTTTTTCACTTATAAATTATCCGTAGTTAAAGCTCGAAATATTTGTAGTAGTTAATTTTCCGAACCCTTGATCTGACTTTGAAAATTATTTTATTATTAGAAAGCTACATTATCAGTGTTTTAGCGGAGTAATCTGTTTGTAAAAAATATTGTTCCTGGACGCGGAAAAAGCTGCTTTATACCTTGAGTATAAATATGGTCGTGAAAGCTTATTTTAATTTTATTAATTTGAATTTATCTATTTGTCAGTATTGAGTTTATACTTTTGGTATTACTGGTTCCTTTTATATTCTTTGGTACCATTCGACATACATAATGTTATAAATACATAGATGTGGACATCATCACATACGTTGCTCTGATCCCAAAGTAAGTAGCTGCAGCACTTGTGTTATAGCACCAGGAAGAACGCAGATTCCACAAACATCCACGCCTAAGATAATGCAGAATAAGTGGTTTTCTAAATTGACCCGCACGGGAATCGATCCCGGGACCACGGAACAAGCACCATAAAAACTGACGTGTATGCAACTATTCAGACACACATATACACAATTTGAACGTTAGTTAGGTAAATAGAATTTGTCACTTGACCTATTGGCAGAAGTTAAACGCAACTACTATGGCGAATTCTCCCAGGTTAATAATTCACTTATCGACAAGTTTTAACGTTACGTGGGAATATTGCGCTCAAAGTTGGAGGTTAACCTCAATCTTTGGAGGTATAATATGGACGTAAGGAGTGAGGTTGAAGCAAGTTATAATTTAATTATTATTAGCAAGTTTTAATACAAATTGTGTGAAATTACTTTTTTGCTTTCTCGAAAATAGCTGTCACGAATTTGCGATTATGCGAAGCGTGTTCGATTGAATAGTTCGGAATTCTCGTTTTTTTTGTGTGCTAAAAAATTTTACTACAATATAGACTGAATACCGACATCAACTCTATATCCGTATGTAAATTTTTTTAAAAAAACTTTACGTTAAAATTAAATAAATGCCTTCCAGGCATTCTTTTCTGGTACTTGGGATGAAAAAGCATCAGAAACGGCATTTTTAAATGGTTTCTAAGAGTTACGGGTTACTGTAGCCAATTGGCTACAGTACTGGGCTGATGGTAAGTACCATCAGGTTGACTTTACGCTAGTTTTGCATCCTACGTACATACATGTCACCCTGTTAAAGTCCACTGCAGGGCATAGGCCTCTCCCATAGGATGGATTTACTATAATCGCCACGCTTGGTGGATTGGCGATCGCAGAATCAGACCACTCGCAACTCAGACGCTGCTGCCTATATCGTATCAGTATTTATGGCCAGACTAGTTATGCATAGTGATAAAAGGCATATTCCTATCAAATTATAAAAAAATAACGAGAGGGAATTTAATAATTATTAATTTACTAAACACAGTTTTTATAAACCCAAATGTATTAATAACAAATCAAAGTAAAGGAAAGCTTATTTTTTAAGCAATAACGGTGACAAAAATTTTAGATACGTTTGAAAACGAAATTCTTTTTTAGAATAAAAACTGCATCCTCTTTAATTCTAGTAGAAAATCGACGATAAATCTCACTCGAGCATTAAATACAGTTCTAACCAATGCTACACTGGGTATTATGATCACGTTCTACATTAGACTTTCAGTCTATCCGTGTTATATGGAGTTTAAAGATAGGCCATGGGAATTGAGTATTGGCTACTTGAATTTGCAAGAGAATTGAGATCTTCGCTTGCCTTAACTGATCAATTAAGTGATCGGAATTCGAGTCAAGAGTCTCGTACCAATGGTTTTCTTTTTTCAAAAAATAATTATGTACGATTTATATTGGCTTGGACATAAACACGGCGATAACCTCAGTACCTGTCACGTTGTCTCAAAAATATCTTCGGTGGAAGGTGGGTCGAAAGGACTTAATCGTCTAGACCTCTGTCTTTCCTGTATTGAGAATGAAGTGAAGATATTCATTTCTTTGAATATCATTGGAAATGATGGTAATAATACTAAGTTTTACTACATCAGTAAGTAGTAGTAATTATAGAATTTTTTATTTAAATTAATAAGTAACAAGTTTTTCTAAGCAATTTATTTTGTGTTCTTTTTAAAGGCCTGTAATTTTTGAGTATTGTATATATATACTTTATTGTACATCATTTAAACTTAAGAAAAAAACAGATTACAGTAAACAAGAAATACGTAGAGGGTAAGTACAACAAGGCGATCTTATCGCTTAAGAGCTATATCTTCCAGTTATCCTTATGGGCCAAAGATACATATAAGTACCGGACAGTGGGAAGTGGCGAATATAAAAACTTACAACCTTATAACTTAATAAACTAAACTAATGTATAATAGTAACATATGATACACTAATATATATGTGATTAAAAATATAATATACATATCAATATGTAAATTCACAAAATGAGTTCATGAAAAATCTAAAAATTACTAAGTAATACCTAGTGATTGCATAGTGACGAGTAATGATTTTTGACTTGAGTCTTTAATTTGTCTATAGTAGCCGCTCAGTGGATGTGCGGAGGAAGGTTATTCCACAAGAACATAGCTTTGACGGTAAAGGAATTTTTAAAGTATTTGGTTCGATAAACATGCACACACAAACATAACATACATGCATACAAAGGAATTTTATTCCAGTGAACTCTTGAAATCATGCCAGCACTACCACCTTGAGATCATTGAACTTACTCCAATCACTTACAGCTGTTAGGTCATCATTAATGGCACTCAAGAACTGTTTACAGCGGCATTAGGTATTGTACTGGCTGATCACCGTGCGGTGGTACTCGCTTGCGTTAGTCAAACAACACAGATACAGGAAGATAATTTGCAATTTAAAACTGTATATGAAAATAACAAACTGAAATTATTGTTGAACAATATCGACTGGCAGCCTATTAAAAATCTGTACTGTCATATTAAAATATACGAATTTATTAAAATGCCGTTCAAAATTGTTATAACCAATCTCAAATAAAAATAAAAATTAAGAGTGTATCAAATAGGGATAAAAATAAATGGATAAATAATAAAATTATAAAATCTTGCCTCTATAAAGATAAATTATTTAATGATTGGAAAAATGATAGCAACAATAAAATAAAACGATTAAAATACAATCAAGCTAGGAATCACGCTAATAAGCTAATAGAAAAATCAAAAAATTTGTTCTTGATAACCAACATAAATAAAAATAAATCTAATCTTCAAAACTTATGGAATATTTTAAACAATATGACAGGAAGGGTTTAGAAATCAATTGACGATATTATTCTGAACAACTTTGAGAACAGTAGAACAAACTTAGTACAGATAGCTAATAATTTTGCAGATGAATTTAAAAACAGTGTTCATAATATATTGACTAACTGCAGAACTCCGTTACTTCAAAAATTTTCATACCGTAGGCCGGTAAATTTAACATTTAGATTTCAGAAATTAAGCTCAGATACAATAAATAAAATAATAAAATCACTAGATGACAACAAGTCTCCCGGAATAGATAATATTCGTGCACGTGACCTAAAAATCATTAGACATAAAATTGCACCAGCTATAGCCAAATTAACAAATACCAGTATAACAACTGGAATATATCCTGATGATTTGAAAACTGGAATTGTAAGGCCAATTTTCAAAAAAGGAAACTTTAAGGAGTATGGAAATTATCGTCCCATAACCATATTACCCACCTTAGACAAAATAATTGAAAAATGTCTGTCAAATCAATTTCTAAAATTATATGATTCTAATAATATTATAAATGATAAGCAATACGGATTTCAACCACACAAAAGCACCACTAAGCAACTTTACTAATTCGATGAACAAACATTTGCATAGTAAAAAACACATCCTAGTAGTCTTTATTGACTTAAGCAAAGCGTTTGATACACTTCAACACGAGACATTGATTGAATCACTGGACGAATCGGGAATTAGAGAAATGGTGTAAAAATTATCTGGAAAATAGACGTTTTAAAGTTAAGATCGCTGAAAATTGGAGTTATGAAAAGACTGTAACTGAAGGAACTGCACAGGGATCAGTACTCGGACCTTTACACTACTGAACATATGTTAATAGTTTAATAAATTTAATTGACAGCTGTGAAATTTATCAGTTTGCCGACGACACTTGCCTAGTAGCGGCTGATGCCGAACTTGGAGTCGCATTTATACGTTTGCAAAAAGATTTTACATCTCTTATTAAGTGGTCTCACGATGTTGGTTTAGTTTTAAACGATAAAAAAACTAAAATAATGTATATCAGCTCTTCTCATAACCGTGCTAAAACAGTGCCTAATCTCATAGTACACAAACACTCATGCTTACATTCATGTCAAATAAAATCTATGTGCTATTGTCCGTCAATAGTTTATACGGACAACCATAGGTACCTAGGTCTCATAATTGATAGCCGACTAAATTGGAAAAAGCATATAAGTAACGTCTGTGACCGGCTAAAATCAATTCTGACAAAATTTGTACTAATTAAAAACAAAATTGACTTTCCAATTAAATTATTATTATATAAAGCTTTAGTTGAATCAATAACTTCGTACGGTTTGAGTATCTATGGATTGACATTCAAAACATACATAGACAAAATTTTTCAACTTCAATTAAGGTTTCTAAAGATAATCGTCCCTCCTAAAGTAAAAAGTAAATATAAAAATAACTACCATATGTTGTTCGCGCATTGTAAAATAATCCCAATCCATGACAAAATCAAATATGTGCTCTTAAAAGAACAGTTTTTTAACAAAGACCTGCAAACTCTAATATCACATAGCAAAGGTACTCGCGCTATCTCTAATAAAAAATTATATGTGCCTGTGTATAATAAGAATAACTATGGAAAACGCACACTCGAATTTATGATTCAAAAATTAATAAACGAATTACCACCCGCATTACGTTACGAAATAAAGCCAAACAACATCAAATCTAAATTAACTAACTACTACTTAGCTTTGCTACATGATAATTATATGAAATAATTGATAATAATGTTGACACACCCTTAGGACACTCGAACGCATTTGTTTCTTTTTCTTTTTTTATGTGCTCATCATTGTTATAACCACAAAAACATTCGCACCTAATCTACCCTCACTAAAAATTCCTATATCATGTTCGTAATTATTAATGTAAACTATCTGTTTTATAATAAGTAAACTGCTAAATAATGTTATCTGTATGGACGAACTCCATTGTACAAAAAAAATCACTTGGTTTTATAGTACAGTGTATTGTTGTTTTCACTTGTAATTTGTTTTTTTTTTCTGAATATAAATAAATTAAAAAAAAAAACAGCAGAAGGCAATTCTTCAAGACTTGACTGTGTGTAAATTTGGAGATCATCTGTATACATGTGATAGAGAGAAGAAGTTTTTGAGAGAGTGAATTAATAAAAATAGCAAATACTAAAAGAGACACACCATCTTGAGGTACGCGTAATTCACGCCAAGACGACTTTCGACGCGGATAACGTATCTTCGGCCTTCAGCCTTTAAGATAACTCTAATCCACCCAACAACTGATAGAGATATGTTAATAGAACTAAACAGACTTAATAGAATGTCGAAATCAAAGGTATTGAACGCATTGCAAAAATTTAACAATACCAACACAGCTATTTATTATCGATAGCCCGACGAATGTGGTCAGTAACTTTAGCTGTTTTTCAGAAACATGTGCTGTTGTCGTGCTGATATAGAAGGCAATTTACATTATATAAATATTAAAATGGTTTTTAACAAGTTAAAACAAGTTTTTCCAGGACTTTGAACAAGAATGGAAGAATAGAGATGGGACGAAAATCGGTAAAATGCAAGAGATTGGCCTTTTTGGGAATAGTAGTTACGAATGCACTTTACAAGCTTCAGGGAATTTGGATGTAGAGATATGTAGATGGTTTTGGATATATAGATGTATTCAAAATATGGGTGAGTATAGGAGTAACGAGTTAAAGGATTGGCAGAATCATATTACGGCTAACGCTGTCATCACCGACGGCATTCGACGAGACAATAAACATGTTCTTCTTAACATCACAAGCCGTGAATGGAGAGAAATCAAACGGTGGGAAATCTTTAGTTGGAATTGAAGAAAGAATACTCAGCGTCCTATTTTTTCTGAGCTATGTACTGTACCAGAAGAGGAAAAAAGTTGATTGAGGAGTTCAATATCAATATTATGATGACGCAATTTAGGGAATCTTTTACCAACTCCAAGACATTCAAGAAATTTCCAAACTTTGTCAGTGTCGCCGTTTTCGAAACATTTATGGATGTGGCGTCGTTATGCATCACTGCACAATGTTTTTTTATATATATTTTTTTAAATTATGTAAAATTATATTTAATTTAATAAACAGAAAAAATTATGTTAATATTTACAATACTTATTAACTAAAAACTATTATAATCGTAGAGCCCTACTCCTCGTGACATGGTACCAAGAACGCTGGCTGCATTTCCACGTTGAATGGCTAGACTTAACCGTTGAGCGAGAAAAGAACCAGCCCTCTTGTCACCAGCGGCAACGATAAGTCGCGGATACAATTCCTTTAGAAACTGCATCGCGCGGGGACCCCACGGACCGATTGTCTCTACGGAAAATGGAACAAATATATAGTCTCCTTTCAAAGACTCATATTTACGCCATTTACCCGATTCAGCTGCCTCTGATGCCGCCCCGGCCCTTATCGAAGTACCCTTGATATGAGAAGCCGCTAATGTATCAACGCAAGTTGCGTCCCACACAAGAGCTTTGCCTCTCTCCCAAGGGACTAAAGTCAAGCCGTCGGGTCTCTTACCATCCTCCCTAAATATTCCACAAGGCTCTAAAACCGATGGAATATTTATGGAAACAACAGCCCTTCGGATGACCTCATTCAAGGAACCGCGACGAGATAGTCTGCCGGCACTTTTTGGCATGAAAGTCCGTGGAGGCCTAACTCGTCGACGTCGCTGCCACAAGGACATCGATGTGGTTGACAAATCGATGCTCCCAATCGTATTCCTACAGCTATACGTAAACTATGTTATTTTATATAACCATATAGTAGGGTAATTTCTGATAGGAAATCGAATCTGGAGAATCGAATTCAATGGCCAAAGGTAAGGCTCTTGCCATTTAGCTTTTTCGCAACTTATATTTTTTTTTGATGTTATATAATAAATTGCAGTCCTCATATACGTGAGTATGGTTATGAGATGTTCTTTAGGCTACACGGAATTTATTTGGGACCACTTAGCATACGGTGGGCCTATTTAGCTCTTGAAGTCGATGTTATGATACAATTTTTTTATATACAATAGCGAGGCAAATGAGCAGGTGTCCACGTGATGGTAAGTGATTACCGCCGCTCATGAACACCTGCAATATCAGCGGCATAGAAGATGTGTTGCTGGCTTTTGAGAAAGGTATAGGTTCTTTTCTTGAAGGTCCCTAAGTCTTATCGGTCCGGTAAAAAAGCTGACGGCAGCACATTCCACAAAGTGCAAGTGCGTGGTAGAAAATTCCGCAAAAAATTCATTGTGGTGGAATGCCAACAACTAACATAGTTACATAGATAATTTTGCAATGTACTTCCACAGATAAATATTTACATATTATACATGTAAATGTCATCATATAATCCCTAGCGTGATTTGAACCCCTTGCTTAGAGGCAGGTACGCTATCGGGTTACAGGTAATACGTAAGAGAAATTAAAATTAAATCTTATCACACGCATTTGCGTTTTGAACCAAACTGTATTTAAGTTTGCCATCCCTTCCTAGATCCAATATCTCTTAAATTATATTTAGGCAACGTCTTTTGACCGGCTGTGTAAATTTATTGGCCATTACTATACATTTTGCTTTTTATCTCTCTCCATGGGGGTTACTCCATATCAAATGATGCTATATAGATTAGGTTGTTACATAGGAGTGAGGTAGTTTACAAAGTGAAAGAATAATAAACTAAACGCGTGTAATTCAATATTATATTATTAAAAGTCACGATAGTCGAGTGGTAGAGTGATCGGAATTCGAGTCTAGCGACCCGAGTTCGATTCCCAAGGCTCGTACCGAATACCTAAAATCGAAAAGTTGCTGTTGGATTGGTTTGAAATTTGGACAGGTCGATTCATTTTCATCAAAGGTGTTTAAGTTTTTATCCCAAAAATCTTACCAAAACAACATATTATTTCTCTAAAATGCAGCATTAAATTTGTATTTAAAGAAAGCCATGGTAACTGTTGTTGTTGTCTGACAAAATATTTATTAGGTTGTTGTTATCAAAAGGTAATCTTTACTTATTTTACTAACGTAACGAGCTCAAAAATAATAATAATTTAAATTTAAATCTATCGAAAATTATGAAATTGCAAATGTATTTGCCGTTGCCATGTAAAACGGTTGCTGTTGTCGTACTTACATGATTGTAATTGTAGGATTATGTTTTTGCTTCAAAGATAATAAATATTAATTTATTATAATTTTTACCAATTTTAATAACAGATATAACCACAGCGAAACTTAAACTGGGTTTAACTAAACAGTATTATAGAACAATTATTTTAATAGCCAGCAAATTAATATAAGAAGTCTGTCAACAGTGGTATAGCCACGCATCAGCTTTTGTTGTTGCATGAATGGGCCGGCTCACACGGCTCACTGAATACCGGCGTGAAGTAGATGTTTAACAATCTTCTTCAAATTAGCAACATCCATTGCTATGCATATAACAGCACTGGTGATGCCCTATATATCGGCCGTGCCAATATGTCTCGGGAACACGTCGACGAGTAGTGTTACAAACTTGTGTCTGAAGTCGAGATTTTGTTAGACGAAATCTTGGACTGGAACCGACTAAATTTAATCCAGTTCAATCCTAAAAAGACACAAGTTTGCGCGTTTACCGCTAAAAAACCCTTCGTCGTATCACTCCCCTAGTTGCCTCAGCCAGCATCGGAATCCTTGGCGTCGACATATCGAGTAACGTTCAGTTTCGCGGTCATTTGGTAGAGAAGGCCAAATTGGCCTCTTAAAAGCTTGGCGTGCTCAGTAGAGCACGACAGTACTTCATGCCGGCCAACCGCTTGTAACTTTATAAGGGGCAGGTTTGGCCGCCCATGGAGTACTGTTTTCATCTCTGGACGGGGGCACCCCCGTGTCAGCTCCTTCTACATGACCGTATCCAACGAAGAGCGGTTTGAATCTTCGACGACCAAGTTCTGTCTGATCGGGTAGATCCACTGGCTTTGCGAAGAGATGTTGCATCTCTTTGCATTTTTTAAAAGATTTACTACGGAGAGTTCTCCGAGGAATTGTTCGGATTAATCCCCGACGCTGAATTTCACCATCGTACCTTACGGAATAGTCAAAAATTCCATCACCACCATCTTGATGCTTCGCATTCCACCACAGTGCGTTTTTCGCGGAATTTTCAACCACCCACTTGTACTTTATGGAATGTTCTGTCGTAATTGGTTTTTCCGGACCGATACGACTTAGAGACCTTCAGTCAAAAAGCCTATATCTTTCTCAAAGGCTGGCAACGCATCTGCTATGCCTCTGATTTTGCAGGTGTTCATGGGCGGCGGTAATCACTTACCATCACGTGGACACCTGCTCATTTGCCTCGCTATTGTATATAAAAAAAATTGTATCATAACATCGACTTCAAGAGCTAAATAGGCCCATCGTACGCCTCCCTTTTCCTTAAAAAAAATATTGTATTTAGACTACTTACGGACTCTTTATAACTATACTGTGCGCAGGAGATTTAAAAAGGCCTTTGAAGAAAACTAAGAATATCCTCCGAAATAAGAAACAAATTCACATTATCCGAAGTATCGAGCTTATTGTTGTGTACTGGGATATAGTTATTTTTACTGTGTAATTTATGTTCACTGTGATTATTTGTTTCATATTTTCAAATGCATATAGTTACTTCTTCTACTACTTTACAGCCTACGAACATACTATTTCTGAACATAATCCTTTTCCAACCAAAATTAAAAAAAAACACGGATTTTTATTTGTTCTTCACTTATTTCTTCTTAATATTCATCCCGGCATGTTGTTACAATTTTCAAGCGTAAACCACGGAAAGCTGCGGTAAAAGATTTCCAGTACAACACATCAAATAATAATCGTATCAAGAAATAAAATAGTAATAATTAACTATGTGGTAACGGTGTAAGAATATTGTCACTACGTTTCCTCCCGTGGGTGTCGTAAAAGGCTACTAAGGGAAACAGCCTTGAATATCATTATGGCAATGGTTAGATGGCGGGATAACCATCTCTTCTATCTATCAGACCAAAATAATCAGACCGAAGATGGGCAGCAGTGTCTGAGGTGCGAGTGGTCTGGTACTGCGATCGCCAATCCGCTTGCCAAGCGTGGCGATTATGGCAAAGCCGTATTATGGGAGAGGCCTATATCCTGCAGTGGAGTTTAACAGGCCGTTATGTATGAATGTTATGTAAATAAAAACTAAATTCTTTCTGATACTGGCAATTTTAATTGCAGGTTTAGTGTCTTTTTGTAGTTGGATTTTTTCCTAACAACTAGGATATTCGGTAGTACGGTCGGAACGATATTAGCATATTAATTAGCGTACGTGCCGCTCGCAAAACTCTCCCGAAACTGACGCTTGTAATTCTTTTCGTTACGAGTACCTCTCTTACAATATTTTAGCTTACGGAATTTGAAGATATTTTGAAAAACAATATCTTCACGCCCTTTTCAATATCAGGATATACGTAGGTCTTTACAATTAAGTCCTTTTGATCCACTTTTGATTTTTAGGGGCAACGTGACAAGTGTTAAGTCTGTCATCATCTTTATGTCCTGTCCTAAGCAATAACATAAATGGTACATACGTAAAAAAAACTATTGATACGAGCCTATCACCTGCGGTTCGACTTCGGATCTTTAAACTCGAATTTCGATCACCCAATCACTTGGCTGTCTGGGCATTGATATTACGAATGATTAATTCAAATAATATGTACTTATATTATTATCCTGATAACTTAATAACTTGAGTTTATGAGAGAACTAAGATTTCATTAGGTAGTTTAACGCGCTTTATGAAAGTGTAGCGCGTACGCCAGTTTTCATGATTTCCCTGGCTCTGAGGTCTCGGCTACGTTTCCCGTAAAATTCAGGTCATTTTATTCAGGTATATTATTTCGGATCATCGTATTTATAGTGCTTGCATTGTTTCTTATTATATAACACAAGTGCTTTCTAATTACGTACTTTGGGATCAGGGCAATTAATGTGATGTTGTTCCCACCTATGTATTTATTTATTTTGATCCATGCATTTATTACCGGGTATTTTTTTCAAAAAATGTTCTAAAGATAATTTAATGTAGTTGAATAGACCTTATAATGAATATAATGAAACTCCTTATTATGAAGTATAAATATTTGGAGATTCAAAGGCGAAAAGTGTTACTATTAATCAAGATGATCCTACAACAAATGTTTCCAACTTGCTTTAGCAAACTAGACCGGTTGTGACAACTCGCAAATTATACCAGCTTACTCTGGTCTATACCGGGTTTAGGTAGAATTAAGCAGTGTGTAATCGTTGTACTAACCTCGGATTAAAACTTTTATCCTTAAGAGCCGCTTGTATTCGTAATGAAGAAAGTTCGCTTTCAAAGGATTGTGACTGTTTGAAACATGCTGTTATAAATACATATTACAAACATATTACAGATGTATAAATCCACTGCAGAACATCTTCTATCATCTTCTCCAAGATGAAATACTCATTTTCATTGTATTATTAATTTAGAATCTGCGACACATTACCTGTCATCACCCGTCTGGTCAGTTTTGGTCTGATGTTTTTCTAGATGTTTATCTCTCCCTCTGTTGCAGCTACGAAATTAAAGAATTTTTATTTAGTAGCATGTATAATACTAACAGTAAAAAAAAAACACTGGCACATTCTAATAACGCCAACTTTCTTGGTATGCCTGAATTTTTAATTCATCAGAACAGACGAAGAAACTTATTTTTTCCACCTAGAAAGGAGCATAACAAATGAAATAAGAAAAACAAAGAAATTAAAAAATCTGCGAACACCGGCAGATTTTTTTATAATTTATATTTTCTTTAACTAGCTCAGGATAGATTAGAAGAGATAAGAAGTCACGATAGCCGAGTGGTTGGGTGGTCGGAATTTCGAGTCAATAGACCCGAGTTCGATCCCCAGTTGGTAGGCTCGTACCAATGAGTTTTTCAAAAAAAAAAACTTATGTACGAATATCGTTGGCTTGGACATAAAGGCGGCGATGGGCTCACCACCTGTCACGTTGTCCCGAAAATATCTTCGGTGAAAGGTGGGTCGAAGGGACTTAATTGTCTAGACTCGACCTCTGTCTACCCCTGTATTGGGAATTGCGTGAAGATATTTATTTATTATTTAGGATAGATTAGATTCTTTAAAAAAATATAAATGTGCAGTGTCATTTTCCTAACTTTACTATGAAAATATCTATAAGATGTTTTCATAGTAAAGTTAGGAAACACTGATTCCGAAATTTTAAAATTTCAACTGATACCGGTAGCTCGAAATGTAGAGCGTCGCCATGGTACGGTTTAGGAGTGACAGTTGATTTTTTTTTATTTTTCCTTTTAAAAAATACATAAATTAGAAAATTCGTCTATTACATTGACGTCTTATAGAATAATCAACGAGTCGATAATATTTTATTTAAATTCATGAAATATTTATTATTTGTCAACAATTGTAATAATAACTTCCAAAAGTTGTCTTTGTAGTAAAAATGGGCCAGGTTTTATCATTATCATCATTATAAGTTTCAAATGAGTGAACAGTGAACCATTTGGTAACAACAACAAGCCTTTAAATCGTGGAAGATTAATAATATTTTGTATCTCCTGATTGCCAAAGATGGAATACCTGACAATTTTAACAAATATCACGTAAAGAAAGAAAAAAATGTGAGATATTGTAATCTCACAATTTTTTCTTTTCAAACCGAAAGATTTTTGTTTTTGTATTTTTCATCATTGTGCGTTTTACGCGAGACAGTATTAGATGGAGCTAGTTTATTTTTATTATTATTTTATTTGACATTAGTATTACTTAGTAGTAGTATTATTTTTATTTGATACCTAGAAACTCTTATATGGATCTAGAGAGAATATCTGGTGTAAATAATACATACATTAAAAGCTGTTCTATGAATGAATGCAGATTCAGTTGCTAAAAGATGGTAGTCGTTAGCAATCCGAAATACTTAATATTCAGTTCATAGTTTATGTCAGTCTCTAGCATACGTACATACAAAGTATTTTTAAAATTTCACATCGATGCGTCTATTTTGATACGGAAAAAGGACAAATTCCTCATTATATAATTTAACTAGAACTGGCGTGAATCTTACGTCTTTGTAACTTTCATATTGTGTTGGTGTATGGATATTGAATTATTGGTAATGGAAAAACGTACGATTGTCTTATTTATTAATTTGTATCAAAGCATTTGTCCTTTAATCCAAATACATGTAGGACGAAAAATACTTATTTCCCTGTGGTACAACTAAGCCGCAGACGTTACAGCATGAATGGGCCGGTGCAATTAGGGCGTCACCAAAGTCTCACAGATTACCGGCATGTAGTAAACGGAATATTGTTAGTTTCGTCTGTTATATGGTGTTACCGCATACCTTGTCTTTCTTCTTCTTTACTCCTTTACAGCCTACCTAGAGTCCACTGCTAAACTTAGGCCTTCACTAGAATTCAGCACAAAGAACGATCCTCAGCCACCTGTATCCATCGACTCCTCGCGGTCGTCCTACATCGCGTTTACCTAAACGAGGTTGCCACACGAGAAACTTTTTCCCCAACGGATATCAGTTCGTCGAGCTATGTGGCGGCCTATTGCCACTTGAGCGCGCTGATCTTTACTGTTTTGTCAGTTACCTAAGCTCTGATTTCGCGTTTTATCACGTAGAGAAACACCAAGCATAGCTCTTAAGTTATGTTAAGCAACATTGAGCTTCCTCATTAGACCAGCATTGGAAGACCACTCCTCGGTACCATCACTAGCAACATGCACTGGTTGTGTACTTTGGACTTAAGACTTTTCATACTCGACGAGAAGGTAAAACGTAGTTTCCCGAACTCTGCCCAACCGATTTGGATCCGTTGATTGACGTCTGGTTCGATGTTGGACTTACCTAGTTTGACAATTTGTCCCAGGTTTATATATACGTCAACAACCTGTTGAGAAACACTATTGAGGTCATTAATAGTGCTAAGTTCCTTCAGCAATCCTGCCATCAAGACTATGTCGTCGGCAAACAGAAGGTCAGTGATGCATTCGCCACTTATGTAAATAAGCAAAAAAACACAATAATATAATTTTATGAATATATTATACGAAATATGTATCCAAAACTATAAACTTATACTATATTTCATTTTAACTTTAAAAATTTTAACGAAACTTTAGTGTTTGTTAGTCATATAGAGTTTTTTTCCTAATTTGAATTTCAAATAAAATACAAGAATATTACTTTCAAATCCAGTCGTAAATAACAAAGGTATAGCAATAAATTGGGAGCAGGTGCGTTTGAAACTTATGCTGTTAATGATGTTCTTATAGATCTTTTTTTCAAACATTAATCTTTACTTTTACTTCATCTATTCAATATCATCATATCGTACTATGTGTTGACTTTTAAATTTAAGATGCAGCAAAACGCTACGCTAGCCGAAGTTATGAACAATATTGATTCAACAACTAAGAAACAAAATGTAACAATAATTATAAAAATAAAAAAAAGAGCATACATAATTACTTTTCTTCAATATGTTCTCAGCAATGGACTGTTAAAAATTACTTTTATTAACTACGAATTTCGAAGTTCCGGAAAAATTTTCTAAAAATGGAGCATTAATAATATGAAATTTGTTTTATACTCATATATTGCTATGTTAATTGTTACCATAGTAATATTCTACACAAGAATATTAGTAAAAACTGTGTAGTTGCTATTAACGCCCACCTTCCTATTATAAGCGTTTTAACTATACAAAATTTGATCGAACTATTGTTCGATAAAATTTTGTATTGTATTATATTTTATATTGTATTATATTTTATGTATTATATTTTGTATTGTATCATATTTGATATAAACAATAAACTTAAACAATTACAAATAAAATAGCGAGTATGTGTGATTACATGTCTTGTTTTGCGCATGACGTTTGGCGTATGTGTGTATGACTGTGTGCGCGTGTATAATTGAGGCCCAAAAGTCAATTCGTAAATTTTAATCTTGCATTCTCCTAAAGTGAGTGGTTAAACATGAGTTAATTTTTAACCCTATTATATAGTTTAAGACTAACAAAGAAAATAATGCGGCTGATAGGCTAGAATTTACTAGTGATATACACGGTCACTTCTTCCTTATTTTTAGTTAAAAATACGGGGTAACGGAGTAATAATAGAGCTGTTTATATCTGCGTAAAATGACCCAAGTATTATGACTAAGTAATAGTTTTTTGACATTTAATAATTTTACACAAAGCTTTTCAATTTTGACGAGCAATTGCATTTTTCCCCAAGAGTACATATACATTGTACTGTGTATCCCAAAGAAGGTAGAAATTTTCACAAAATACAGCAAAGAAGGTTTGTGGTTTATTTTGTAGATTACCATGGTCTAACTACGGTCAGTTATTGTCACTGATATCATATTCTTTCCGTCGCTATCTTTAAAGATTTAATATTTATTTTACTACTACTCGTTTTAATAGCAGACTGAAGCCGATTGTAAGAAGGTTAAGATGTTATTTATATAAAATATTTAAAAATGACGGAAAATAGAAAAACATTCGGATATAAAATTTAGGTTTCTTTCTTTTAAATTAAGGTCTCTTAGGATTCTTTTGAATATTTAATCATCTGTAAGTTTTCTCTTAAAATTAAATTAAATTTTAAATCGTTTTTAAATTTTCGCGCATTTACTGCTATAACTCTGCTTGGTTAAATTGGTCTATGGTCTGCTTGGTGGAGTTTGTCTACGAGAGATAATGAATTCTTAATGTTGCTAGACGAGGGAAACTCCTTAACTCAGATTTGTAGTGAAATTTTATTTAATGACATTTTTTAATCGTTTAGTAATGGTGTAGTAACTGAGTAGTAAATAAGTTACGATAGCCGAGGGGTTGGATGATTGGAATTCGATCCCTGAGGCACTAATATAACTTACTAATGGTTCTTTCAAAAACACCTATGTACGGTTTTATCTTTGGCTTGATATAAAGACGGTGTGGAGCTCTCCGCCTGTCACGTTTTCTCAAAAAATTTCCACAGGGGCTGGAAATATTATTTTAATAATACAGCATTTAACTCAATGTGTCGTCAATGTATGAAGTTGTTTGTTTTGTAGATTACTTGTTTTGGGGTCAGATCAATGTATATTTATTTATTTATATTTATATTATATATATTTTATATATTTATAAGTATATGATATAACGACGGGCTCGTCTCCTGTCACATTGTCCAAAGAAATGTTTTCGGTGGAAGGTGGGTCGAAACGACTTAATTGTCTAGACCTCTGACTGCCCTTGTATTGAGAATGGCGTGAAGATAATTATTTATATCAGCATTACATATTTACTTATGATTGTTTAATAAATTATAAGAAGAAGACTTTTTTAAATATTGGTTTATCATTAAATACTAATTTATTGCTTAACTACATTTTACCAGCGAATCCACGCTTATTTAAAAAAGATGCATTCACTCAGAAGACAGATATAATATTTAATCCTTAAAAATGTTTGTCCTTCTGCCAAGATCGATTCAAAAGTTTTTTTTTTTAAAGTTTAACTGTTTATGATCCATACTGATGAGAATTGAAGCTGTCTTTTAATGAACTGAGTTTATTGATTCTTGTACTAATTTTTACGTTCGACAATGATACATGGAACTGTGAATTTATGTGATGCGAAAATTCTTTAAAATAGTTGTTTTGGGACACGACATTTCTCATTAACAATTTTAAAACAGAACAAGAAGGTATATTAAAAAAGAAAACAAAATAAAATTAGTTTCATTTAAGAGTACAGTAACAACCACGAATTCACGAATATTTCTAATACCCCCATTTTGACTGAGGTCTAAACATTTAAGTCTACTCGACCCATTTTTTTCTGAATTTTATTTGGTACAACGTGACAGGTGATAAGCCTTTCACCGTCTCAATGATCAAGCCTACGGTACTATATATATATATATATATATATATATATATATATATATATATATATATATATATATATATATATATATATATATATATATATATATATATATATATATATATATATATATATATATATATATATATATATATATATATATATATATATATATATATATATATATATATATATATATATATATATATATATATATATATATATATATATATATATATATATATATATATATATATATATATATATATTTACTTATAAAAGTCACGATAGCCGAGTGGTTGGGTGGTCGGAATTTGGAGTCGAGAGACCCGAGTTCGATCCCCAGGTGGCAGGCTCGTACCAATGGGTTCTTCAAAAACTTATGTACGCATTATATCGTTGGCTTGGACATAAAGGCGGCGACGGGCTCACCACCTAACACTTTGTCTCGAAAATATCTTCGGTGGAAGGTGGGTCGAAGGGACTTAATTGTCTAGACTAGACCTCTGTCTACCCCTGTATTGGGAATTGCGTGAAGATATTTATTTATTTATTTGTGTTTATTATTTTTATATAAATAGTATTGTATTTATATAAAAATAATAAATATAAATAAAATTAAACATTTGGCTCTTGTACAAACTATCATATTCGAATCCGCAACCCTTAGGTGTGTCACTACCAAATATGTTGTAAATTGACTTAAATTTGTTACAACATAGAAGTTATAAACATAACTTAACGAGATCTTGGCAGTGTTTTTAAATGCTACTTTATTTGGGGCGTTGTCATAAAAGCACTGTGTCTGTAATGGTATAGAGTATTAAGACAAAAAAAAACGAAACGTCTTTCTAAAGTAATTTAAAATGGTTATAAGGTTTATATCTCTAATATTCCTATCTTTTTTTTCTATATGAATCTTAATAGATTATAGGCACCACCTATGCCTAGAAATCATATAAACGAGTGCCATATTTTATTTATTTCATCTCACATTTTCTGCTTATAAAATATTATAAATCGTTGGCTTGGACATAAAGACGGCGACGGGCTCACCACCTGTCACGTTGTCCTGAAAATATCTTCGGTGGAAGGTAGGTCGAAGGGACTTAATTGTCTAGACTGAACCTCTGTCTAACCCTGTATAGGGAATTGCGTGAAGATTTTATTTTATTTTTTTTACTTTTTTATGGATAAGTATTTTACAACATGCAATGAGGTTCCAAGTGAGTACTCGGGGATAACAATGTAATTTTTATCGTTTGTTTATGTGTAATAAATAAATACTGAAGTAGACTGAGGTCTAGACAGTTAAGTCCTTTCGACCCACCTTCCACATAAGACATTTTTTGAGACAACATGACCGATGGTGAGCCCGTCGCCGCCTTCATGTTCAAGCAAAGAACATAAATCGTACATAAGATTAGAAAAAAAAACCCACGTGACTTGGGGATCCAAACTCAGGTCTCTTGAGTCAAATTCCGATCACCCAATTCGGCTATCGCGACTTGTGTGATTAATTTAAATAATAATTGGGTATCATACGAACATAAAGTGGGAAGTTTTAAAAATATTTATAAACATCGTAAACTATTTTACAGTCAAAATATTTGACAATAAAACTATTTAACGTTTATTTTAGAAATAAAGCTAGCTTTCTACAAATAAACGAATTATTCCTACGCACGTAAGTTAGCAAATACGTGGTTCTATAAAAATCTCGGCTGTCTTTTACCTTTTTACAAAGTAAACTTCATTAACTGAATACTCACACATGAACGTGATTCGAAAAAATACTACATTGGTTTGATTACATGGCACAAAGATTAATAATAAGGTTTGAGCCTTTTTAATGCTTTTCTTTTATTATTGGCATTCATTGTTTTTATCCATGTTTTACAAGCTCTGAAAATAAATAATTTTATTAAATTAAAGACAAAATATGTTTTTTAAAATTTCAACTGAAACGGGCGAGATTCAACCCGAAAACTCTGCAGAACCGTGGCAACGCTCTTACCGCCGATGCCAAAAAAGCAGCCATAAATAAAGAAAAGTGAATACGGATTTAAAATTTCAACTGATGCATGTAAGACACGGTGGCTCGGAGGTAATGTCGGTTTCGGATCCTGACTGTCTGACTGACACGGGCATCAGTTGAAATTTAAAAAAAAAAAAAAAAACATTTTTTATCTTTAATTTAATAGTATAAAATTCAGCATAACTTAAATGCTTAAAAAAAAATAAAAAAATATTTTAGAAAGATAATCCTAATGCTTAAATAATATTTTAGAAAGATAATCCTAATGCTTAAAATGCACAGAAAAATGTTTAAGTTTATGAGTGTACCAAGTGAAAACATTCACCGTATAGTATCGCCGTAAGAATATACCAACGCCTTTCTTGTTATGGGTGGTGCAAGAGATAAGTTAGAGAAAAGTGTTGACAGTGGGTATACACAGTTAAAACAATATTGAAACGAAAATTCAGCAGACCGGTTTTGCCTTTATATTCCGGTGGAGGGTAGCAGCGTCTATGTTGCGAGGAGTCCGATACTGCGTGGTGATTGTTGCAAACTCTCCCATACAGGAGAGGCTTATATCCTGCTGTGAACTTTTAGAGGCCTTTATGTTGGTATGATGAATACATTGTATAATTTTAATTTCAGAACATGGAAAAGAGATACCCCGTTGTGAAATAATTTAAATGCACTCCAGTAAATGTTACAAAAAAAGGGGATTAATAGCGCCTTTCTTCCGTGAAAGAAAACGGGTGTGAAATTTTTCTTTCATTCTTCCGGAGAGTCGGCGATAAATCTCGTCCGCGCATTAAATGGGATTCATCTAATACAACACTGTATATTATGATCACGTTTTGCACTAGAGTTTCTTTATGTTTACAAATCATGTTTTAAATTTAAGGAAATACTATATATTTGTCTACAGTCCGCCTGTATATTCCTCCTATCTCGATTAGTTTTTGGAGGAATTGTATCCACGACTCTTCGTAGCCGCCGGTTACAAGAGGGTTAGTTTGTTTTTCACACAAAGGTTTCACATAAATTCAAGTATTAGGAAATGATTGAAATATCACGTAGAAAAGGAACTCAATTTTTCTACATATCTTCACGCTTTTCCCAATACAGGGGTAGACAGAGGTCTAGATAACTAAGTCGTTTTAACCTACCTTCCACCGAAGACATTTTTGAGACAACGTGACAGGTGGTGAGCCTCACGCCGTCTTAATGTCCAAGCCAGCGATGTAATACATATATAAGTTTTTGAAAGAACCTATTAGTCCTGCCACCTGAAAATTGAACTCGGGTCTCTTGACTCGAATTCTTACTACCCAACCACTCGGCTATCGTGACTTTATTGTAATTTAGTAAATACTCTGTTTAATTATTGTAATATAAGTTAATACGAAAATCATATTTTTCTCTTAATAAAGATATTAAAGAAATTAGATGAAGTCTGTGATGATTAATACAAGAAGTTAAAAATATGATATAACAGCACTTTCAGTATTTATAGTGTCAAATACTGAAATTAATAAATTATAGCCATTATTATCAGATTTCACATCAATCACTATTCCGAGAAATAATTGCCCCATACATGGTGTATTGGGCAATTATTACCCTATACCCAATATGAAATGCCCAATATACCTACTACTACTACAGATGTACTTTTACGATTAATTACCATATCTAATGCGACCTCGAAATTGATATCTACCCCAAATAAACAGAAGTCATGCAAAAATATATAGCTCATTAACGAATCATACTATGTATATAAATTTCTATAACTATATATCTATACTATTATAAAAAAAGAAGAAAGAAAAAAAACGTCACGATATCTGAGTGGCTGTTTATCGGAATTCGAGTCAAGCTATTTGACACAATAAATACTGAAAATGCTATTATATCACATACTTCACTTCTTGTGTTAAACATCACAGACTTCATCTAATTCCTTTAACATCTTTATTAAGATTAAAATATGATTAATGTATTTATTAATATTACAATAATACAATAGAGTATTTACTAAATTACAATAAAGTCACGATATCCCAGTGGTTGGAGGGTCGGAATTTCGAGTCGAGAGACCCGAGTTCGATAACCAGGTGGCAAGCTCGTACCAATGGGATTTTCAAAAACTTATGTACGAATTCCATCGTTAGCTTGAACATAAAGGCGACGTTGTCCCGAAAATATCTTCGGTGGAAGGTGGGTCGAAGGGACTTAATTGTATAGATTAGACCTCTGTCTACCCCAGTATTGGGAATCGCGTGAAGATATTTTTTACCCCTGTATTGGGAATGGCGTGAAAATATTATTATATTACATATTTATAAATATATATATATATACATATTTATTTATTATTTTTAATACAAATGTGTACTTGTTCAATAATTTAATCGCATATTATACTATATTTCTCAAAGTATAAATTGGAATATGATTCTCAAAGTAACTTTGTTTCAATTAAAAATGAAACGACGTAACTTCCCTTATTAATTAAAGTACTAGTCTTGCAGACACTAGAGCTCAGTTGTGACAACTTGTAAATTACATATGCTTATACTCATTTGCAAAGCTTTGCACTGAAATATATTTATGGGATACAGTAGTGATTACTGAATGAGTTTTACGATTACATTACGCAATTTTATAATTGCGATCTGTGTAATCTAAACAATGGACAGATATAATTGCATACATAAATATAAATGTAAATGTATATATTTATGTACAATGCAGATGCAGCGACAAGCTAACCTCCTGTCTCGTTATCCCAAAATAACCTTCACTGAAAAGTGATTCGAAAGAACTTCCTTGTGTAGTCTTCTGCCTATCCCCCAGTATGGGAAAAGAATGTTACTAATTCAAATTATTAAATAATATAAAAAAAATATCTTCACACAATTCCCAATACAGGGGCAGACAGAGGTCAGGTCTTTAAGTCCCTTTAACCCACCTTCTACCGAAAATATTTTCGGGACAACGTGACAGGTGGTGAGCCTGTCGCCGTCTATATGTCCAAGCCAACGATGAAATTCATATATAAGTTTTTTAAAAGCTCATTGGAGGCCACAACCATAATCAAGGTGGCGTAGGTTCTAAAACAGCCGGTGCTATAGAGGTTGGCAGCAAAATCAAATTCTGAATTGCACGAAGATTGTAAAGCATCATAAGCACTAAGCCGCTACAGTCCATATTCGACATTTATAATACAATTCCAGGAATATTTTTTAAGGAAACAAAGAAAAATAAAAGAAAACACCACAATTATTTAATACATATTAGGTATGTCATGATAAATATCTTGTAAAAAATGTATTCTTGCTTACGACCCCAGATGTTTCTTTCTCACCTATTCAAAGGAGAAACGGAATAAACTTTATGAAATATTTCCCTTAAGATTCACGGTTAAAGATATTATTTAAGATTTAGAGTTATTACCATAATTTTGTTATGTTTTTAGGATTTGGGATTTGTAGGAAAAATACAGTAGAATGATTGAAACTAAATAATTTACATGAGAATGTATATAGTTTAGCACATTAAAAGGTGAGATAACAACAGGTATTTTAATTTTAGGTATAATAATATTACAAAATACCTATTGTGTTTCGTATATTGCATTAATATTGTTACTTTTACAAAAGAGGTTTTAACTTAAATACTTATCTTCACATTATATTATTATATATCACTAATTCCTGACGGGATAACCAGAGAGAACAGATCGCCAAGTGTTACGATGCTTACATACATCTTGCGCTTCTTTAATATTAATTATCTTCTTTATACATGCACCTCTAGGTATCCGTGTACTATTGACCCTCCCCTCTTTGAACAATTTGGTCACGTGGTCTTCGAAAGTTAGTCTCGATCTAACTCCACACCTTTTTATATTAACTTTCACGCTTTATATTTTCTTCACCATTCGGTCTTCACTCATTCGCTCATCGAGCCCAAACCATCGAAGCACGCCCTTATCAATTTTAGTGATAAGGTTATCTTTCAAACAAAAATAAAAATATCTTCACGCAATTCCCAATACAGGGGTAGACAGAGGTCGAGTCTAGACAGGTGGTGAGCCCGTCGCCGTCTTTATGTCTAAGCCAACGATATTCGTACATAAGTTTTTGAAAAACCCATTGGTACGAGCCTACCAACTGGGGATCGAACTCGGGTCTATTGACTCGAAATTCCGACCACCCAACCACTCGGCTATCGTGACTAATCTTATCTTTCAAACCTGCCATATTGCGAATCTCTTCGTTTCATCTTCGATCAGCCAAGGTGACGCCGTATATTTTACGACGCAGGTTCGGGCCCCACCATTCGACTATTGACGTAAACCAACTCCAGACACAAGCATTGCAGCTTAATTGGAGTGGTTAACATGAATACTAGTAATGATATTCGGTATTGCTAGTATTCTTTAAAAAAAAAACTACTGCACACCTACTGACCACCAAGCGAAGCTTCGTCACTTATAGGTAAATTAACTTATCAAACATTATGTCATAATATCGGTCGCTTATTATCCATAAATATAATTTTCCTCTTATGATAAACAACATTTTACACTCAGCTAATGACAACGAATTTCTAAAATAACCTTAGTTTATACCCTTGGGCAGCATTATACTTTTTCGTAAACAGTTTGGTATTCCGATGTACGCCCCAAATAGGATTACCATATTAATGAACGAACGTGCCGCTTCAAACTTGCTCTTGAAACTCTCTAGTAATTACTTTTATCCTGACTCAACAATAGCTTATAATTTTTTCATTTTAACTTTTTAGAAGTCACGATAGCCAAGTGGTTGGGTGATCGGAATCCGAGACGAGAGACCCGAGTTCGTTTCCCAGGTGGAAAGCACGTAACAATGGGTTTTTTTCAAAACCTATGTACGACTTATATCGTTGGCTTGGACATAAAGACGGCGACAGGCTCACCACCTTTCACGCTGTCCCAAAATAACCTCCGGTGAAATGTGGGACTATAGAATTACTTTGGACCTCTAGCTACCCCTATATAAGAAGAAATGTGAGTAGATAAATTACAGAAAATACTGCGATAATTTAACAACTCAACATTATTTATAATAACAACAACATATTTTAGAATAACAGCTTCTAATGAACAAAATTTGCTATTGTGACAGAGTATCGCTTATTTTCACTCCGAAGCTATCCAATCTGTCTAGACTGATCGTCTATTAGACGGGCATTTGCTGCGATCGTAACTTACGGGCCTTATTTGGGTTCGAAGTATAAATTATTGTCTTCAATTCTACTCGAGAAGGCGAAAAGGTTAAGCAATAAATTGAACACAGCTGCATTACGGCTTGAAATTATGTAACAAAAGGTCTCACAAAAGTACCATTACTTGTTTGATTGTAAATATTGATTATTCCGTGTGGTATCGGTATAAGAATAATATCACTCCCTCTCTTCCCGTGGGTGTCGAAAGAGGCGACTAAGGGCAAGGCCTTGAAAATGCAATTGGCTGCCGATAGATGCCGAAATAACCATCTCGAATAATACCAAATCAAAGTTTAGAAGACCGGTGACGGGCAGCAGCATCTAAGGAGCAAGATGTGACGTAACAGACAATCTAACACAGAACAGCACAATACAGAATATCTGGATCTCACAAGGTTACTTCCGATAGCTGAAATTATTTCGATAGTCGTGTCTTCGAATAGGTTAATTTTGGTCAGCCTCCGCGGAACATCTAAGGCGTGACATGTACGTGACATGTAGTGCCGGCGTACGATTTTTTGGCAAGCGTGGGGATTATGACAAATCCTTCCTAACGATAGGGGCCTACGTCTTGCAGTTGCCATGTGTATTTGCTACATTTTATTAGAATATTATTTTTAATCAATCGCATTGCTTTTACCTATTATCTACTTACTCTGATGGTTGACTGATAGAGTATGCCGTTTGGTATTAAGTCCGCAATACGTATTATCTTGCGCATTAAACCTTAAACAAATTTACTGGTACACATGTACATGTATGCATTTATTAATCTATATTTTATCGCTATTTACTATGTAATTCTTAGAAAATCGGTAAGCAAATTTTTATTTAAAAACTTACCCGAAGAAAATGTCATTTAGATAACAATTATAACATTTTTGTGACACTTCAACTTGTAGACTTATAAACTGAAGGATCCTCTTAGTATTTTAGAGGATAATCTACATCAGAAACTATTACTCCTGAAATATAAGTCTGTACTTTGTGTATCAATATATATAATAGTTAATAACAGAAAAATTTATTACCATCTGTCTCGTTTTCCACATAATCTTCGGTGAAACGTCGGTCGAAAAAGACTTTTTATAGGCCTCTGCCTACCTCAGTATTGGAAAGTGCGTCAGCAGAAAAAATAACAATAAAACATAGCAAAATAACGACAAAACACAATTACAGCACAATTAACTCAATTATGGAATTTAAATATGTTTCGCATTTTACAAAGCATTACAAAAAAAAAACTATAACTTCATTTAATTTAACTATGAGTCATCTTAAGTTTTATTGTAGGGAATTAGGTATAAGATTTGTTTAATGTGTTCATCGTTAAAATAATGCGGCTATCTTAAATGTCATCTGTCACTGAACAAAACGTTAAAAGTTTACGGTTCAAGTTTGATGACCATGGACTTAAAACTTCGCGTCCTCCACAAACTTCCTTGCTTTCTCTTTTGAATCGCATTATCTGCTCCCTCGTCCGGATTTTAATAATTCTCTTCAAGAAATGTGAAATAAATAAATAAATAATGTTAACAATAATGCTTTTAATGTAAAAAATGATATTAAACCTCTTATATTTTACTACTTCTTATATTTTATTTTATATTAAATTAGATAAAAAGACATACAAATTACAAATTCGTTTAAATTCCAAATGTACTTGCTTCACCTATGTATTACCTAAACTTTTTTATGAGTAATTTAAGTAAATGTGTAAATTAAGTATATTGATAGTGCACCGAAATAAATAAAACCAAAAGTCACGATAGCCGAGTTGTTGGTGGTCGGAATTTCGAGTCGAGAGACCCGAGTTCGATCCCCAGGTGGCAGTACCAATGAGTTTTTCAAAAACTTATGTACGAATTTCATCGTTGGCTTGGACATAAAAGGCGGCGACGGGCTCACCACCTGTCACGTTGTCCCGAAAATATCTTCGGTGGAAGGTGGGTCAAAGGGACTTAATTGTCTAGACTTGACCTCTGTCTACCCCTGTATTGGGAATTGCGTGAAGATATTTATATATTTATTTATTACCGAAATAAATAAATAATATAAATTAGCTTAATCTTAAACAATTAATATATTTTTGACTATTTAAGCAACAAAGACAAAGGTAATGATAATTCGCACGATTGCGAACAAAACTTTATTAGTAATATTCTGTAAGTCAATCTAATCATACGTGATCGAGGATCTCTCTTACCTTTACTTGTAGATGTTTAGGGAAGTCGAAGGATAAAGGTAAAATAAATAAAAAATATATCTTCACGCAATTCCCAATACAGGGGTAGACAGAAGCCTAGTCAGGACATTTAAGTCCCTTTGACTCACCTTCCACCGAAGATATTTTCGGGACATCGTGACAGATGATGAGCCCGTCGCCGTCTTCATGTCCAAGCCAACGATATAATTCATACATAAGTTTTTGAAAAACCCATTGGTACGAGCCTGCCACCTGGAGATCGAACTCGGGTCTCTTCACTCGAAATTTCGACCACTCAACCACTCGGCTATCGTGACGTAAGAATAAGGGTGACTTAAGATTGTCCCTGTTTCTCTTTCTATAGGGGAAAGGCCTCTTCTCAGCATTTGATAAGCTGTAAAGATGAAGAAATAAGAATATTGTAAACTGTCATAGTCGGTCCCAATTCCGCCAAATTGCTAATTTGAGAAAAATATTCCTCATAAATGTGGCAACACACACTAGTGCTGCAGACCTCCCCTAACATAGATAGATATTCGATTTTCATCGATATAGATCTATTGGTAATCGTTACACTAGAATAGTTAGAACATGAGTTATTGATGTGACCAGGAGTTCCAAAGTAGATATAAACCTTTAATTTGTAGATTAAAAAATTTAAATATTACTTTCAGTGCGTTGTTAAGATATTACATATGTGCATATATTATGTATATAGGTAGGTAGTAGGTATATGCATATATGTGTAGTGTTTAACAGAATTGTACAGTTGGTCTTGAATTTTTATGTCTGAAGTAGTAGTACTTGAAAATAATATTGGTTTATTTCCCTCAAGCGCAATAAAAGATGTGTAGTAAATTGGAAACCATAATATTTTATAATATTTGTGTACAGAAGTATTGTAATTTACAATAATTTTGTACCCAAATAGCTGTAAAGTAAAACGTTTTTCTGGTGTTATTTATGATATTCCTGCTCTCATTTTCACGATATTTAATGAAAAATCCTCATAGACACATAACGCAGTGTAAAAGTCCATTACAGGACGTAGGACTCCCCATTTATTAAGTATTTGCCACAACCGCCACTTTTGAAATTGGATTGGCGATCGAAGTACTGGACTCCTAAAAATTCACACGTTGCTGTCCATCACCACTGAATTTAGGTCCGGTGTTTTTAGAGATGGGTGTCCGTCCCATTTACATTTACATTTACATTTACATTTACATTTACATTTACATTTACATTTACATTTACATTTACATTTACATTTACATTTACATTTACATTTACATTTACATTTACATTTACATTTACATTTACATTTACATTTACATTTACATTTACATTTACATTTACATTTACATTTACATTTACATTTACATTTACATTTACATTTACATTTACATTTACATTTACATTTACATTTACATTTACATTTACATTTACATTTACATTTACATTTACATTTACATTTACATTTACATTTACATTTACATTTACATTTACATTTACATTTACATTTACATTTACATTTACATTTACATTTACATTTACATTTACATTTACATTTACATTTACATTTACATTTACATTTACATTTACATTTACATTTACATTTACATTTACATTTACATTTACATTTACATTTACATTTACATTTACATTTACATTTACATTTACATTTACATTTACATTTACATTTACATTTACATTTACATTTACATTTACATTTACATTTACATTTACATTTACATTTACATTTACATTTACATTTACATTTACATTTACATTTACATTTACATTTACATTTACATTTACATTTACATTTACATTTACATTTACATTTACATTTACATTTACATTTACATTTACATTTACATTTACATTTACATTTACATTTACATTTACATTTACATTTACATTTACATTTACATTTACATTTACATTTACATTTACATTTACATTTACATTTACATTTACATTTACATTTACATTTACATTTACATTTACATTTACATTTACATTTACATTTACATTTACATTTACATTTACATTTACATTTACATTTACATTTACATTTACATTTACATTTACATTTACATTTACATTTACATTTACATTTACATTTACATTTACATTTACATTTACATTTACATTTACATTTACATTTACATTTACATTTACATTTACATTTACATTTACATTTACATTTACATTTACATTTACATTTACATTTACATTTACATTTACATTTACATTTACATTTACATTTACATTTACATTTACATTTACATTTACATTTACATTTACATTTACATTTACATTTACATTTACATTTACATTTACATTTACATTTACATTTACATTTACATTTACATTTACATTTACATTTACATTTACATTTACATTTACATTTACATTTACATTTACATTTACATTTACATTTACATTTACATTTACATTTACATTTACATTTACATTTACATTTACATTTACATTTACATTTACATTTACATTTACATTTACATTTACATTTACATTTACATTTACATTTACATTTACATTTACATTTACATTTACATTTACATTTACATTTACATTTACATTTACATTTACATTTACATTTACATTTACATTTACATTTACATTTACATTTACATTTACATTTACATTTACATTTACATTTACATTTACATTTACATTTACATTTACATTTACATTTACATTTACATTTACATTTACATTTACATTTACATTTACATTTACATTTACATTTACATTTACATTTACATTTACATTTACATTTACATTTACATTTACATTTACATTTACATTTACATTTACATTTACATTTACATTTACATTTACATTTACATTTACATTTACATTTACATTTACATTTACATTTACATTTACATTTACATTTACATTTACATTTACATTTACATTTACATTTACATTTACATTTACATTTACATTTACATTTACATTTACATTTACATTTACATTTACATTTACATTTACATTTACATTTACATTTACATTTACATTTACATTTACATTTACATTTACATTTACATTTACATTTACATTTACATTTACATTTACATTTACATTTACATTTACATTTACATTTACATTTACATTTACATTTACATTTACATTTACATTTACATTTACATTTACATTTACATTTACATTTACATTTACATTTACATTTACATTTACATTTACATTTACATTTACATTTACATTTACATTTACATTTACATTTACATTTACATTTACATTTACATTTACATTTACATTTACATTTACATTTACATTTACATTTACATTTACATTTACATTTACATTTACATTTACATTTACATTTACATTTACATTTACATTTACATTTACATTTACATTTACATTTACATTTACATTTACATTTACATTTACATTTACATTTACATTTACATTTACATTTACATTTACATTTACATTTACATTTACATTTACATTTACATTTACATTTACATTTACATTTACATTTACATTTACATTTACATTTACATTTACATTTACATTTACATTTACATTTACATTTACATTTACATTTACATTTACATTTACATTTACATTTACATTTACATTTACATTTACATTTACATTTACATTTACATTTACATTTACATTTACATTTACATTTACATTTACATTTACATTTACATTTACATTTACATTTACATTTACATTTACATTTACATTTACATTTACATTTACATTTACATTTACATTTACATTTACATTTACATTTACATTTACATTTACATTTACATTTACATTTACATTTACATTTACATTTACATTTACATTTACATTTACATTTACATTTACATTTACATTTACATTTACATTTACATTTACATTTACATTTACATTTACATTTACATTTACATTTACATTTACATTTACATTTACATTTACATTTACATTTACATTTACATTTACATTTACATTTACATTTACATTTACATTTACATTTACATTTACATTTACATTTACATTTACATTTACATTTACATTTACATTTACATTTACATTTACATTTACATTTACATGGCCCGCGCTGAGGGGCGGGGGAGTGGTCAAGCGACATAGGAACCGTATCGTTCGCACGTCTACGAAATAAGCACATACACACATACATTAGGTACACACTACACTCAGTGTATAAGAATGTCGGATGAGGGGACCCACCCCTCCCGCCGACCTAGGGAACCACCGACAAGCGGCGGACAACGACGTTCGAAAGGACACTAGTGAAGCGAGACCTATTCAATCCCGAGAAATCGGTGATTTTACCTCCCGGGACAGCAAGACCGGGATACCACAACCGCTGCCGCCACGCATCGCCCCGACCCCCGCGTCTACTGACCGGCGATCTGAGTATCGTCAGGTGGAAGACACGGAGGTCCTACAAAGGGAGCTAGCCGCAAGACGTCGCACGCCGCCGGAAATCGACGCTCCCGCGGAGAAAAGAACAAAAACACCTGTACGGCATGAAGACCCGCCGCGATCGCCATCCTCATCCTCCTCGTCGGAGTATTCCCCAGCCACTGAAACGCAAGTTGAAGAGGAAGGGGGACCAGCACTTTACCCGGGAGGATGGGATTCTACCGAGTACGCCGGAATCTCAAATTTGGAAAGCGAGGCCGGAAATACGGTTGCTGTACCTGACGCTAGTTGTGTAACACAACTCAGCACGGGCCCGGCAACCAGTATAAATACGGAAGGAACGGACCTCGCAAAGTCGAGACGACTTATGATGCCCCCACCCCTCTTGCAAACCTCCGTAGTGGGGTCAGCGTACAGAGGGGTCGCCTCAACCATACTAATCGAGCCAAGGGGCATGGCTCAAAGCCGCTCTACCCATCTCCCTCGAAATGGAGGTTGAGACAAAGGCAGGGCAAAAACCAATGTCGCCGGTAGGAACACCGGTCGACAAAGCTGCCGCCTACGATGCCCAAACGTGGGGGGGGCCAACGCGCCCAGGTACGTCGTCCGCATCGACGTATGCCACGATGGCAGCGGCACCCAAACGCCCGCGCAGCCCACCTGTGCCATCACCTAGGAAGGTGGTGGCCAAGGAAAAGGAGGATAGCAAATATCCTCCTATTATAGTAGAATGCCTACCAGAGTGGGCAAAACACTTCCGTGCCCTGCACAGCATTTTAGGGCACGCGCCGAATGCGCGCCCCTTCGGGAAAGGGGTAAGATTCCGCCCGCATTCGGCTGATGAATACCGGAAGGTGCAGAGGTACCTAACGGAGCGCAGCAAGGAGGACGCAGCGCTCGCATGGTACTGCTATGCACCGACCGCGGAATGCCCACTAAGGTGGGACTGCGTGGGCTACCAGCAGACACACACCCAGAAGACATCGAGGAGGCCCTTAAGGCGTTGGGCTTTCCGTTACATTTGTAAGGGCAATCCCCCGAAGAAAGGGAGACCGGGTTGCCTTTTCCATGTCAAATTACACCACCTTAGCCAAGAGGAGCTCAAGAGGCTGTATAACGTACACGAGCTCCTCTACATGCCCAGGTAACGATCGAGGCATGGCAAGGCAGGAAGGCCCGGCTCAGTGCCACCGTTGCCAGGGGTTCGGACACTCCTCGGCAAACTGCTTCCGCCCGATTAAATGTGTTAGATGCGCCGGGGATCACGTCGCATCAGATTGCCCCAAACCAAGGGATGGGCCACCGAAGTGCGCCAATTGCGGTAAGGCGCACTCGGCAAACGACAGAAGATGCGCTGTTATACAGCGCATCGCTCCTGAAGGGGATTAGAATGCCCCCTTCCATCCCCCCGCCAGCGCATGCGCCGCGGCAAAATACGCACAGAGGTGCACCACCAGTCGCAGAGGGCGCACCCGATGCGAGACCCATGCCACAGCCGCGACAGCCGCGGCGCCTGGAGGTGGCAACAGAAGTGGCACCAGCCACTAAACCTGGAAAGTTAGCAGCGGTCACAACTCTGCAACCGCCAGCTAACGAAGCCACGGAGAGGGGAGGTCCCTCTCCACTAAGAAGGAAGAGGAGGGGAAGAAGAAGAAAAGAAGACGGCCAAGTCCGAGGCCAGGGTGACCTCCACACCCATACCCCTCCCATTGCCACCATCCAGCCAGGGCCAGCAGTTGCCAACACGCAAGGAAATGTAACTCAGCATGTGCAGGTGCAACACCCAGCTCCGAGAGCACAAGCCTCAAGGGGAGAACCGAGGCCTCCCCTCAAATAACACCCGTGCCGACTACGATCGAGGCTGCACTAGCACAATTGGTCACAGTCGTCATGAAAATCCTAGGCGACGTCCTGGCGGCGATGACCACGGGGAGCTGACCCACTCACGGCTATTTTGACAGCCCTGACCCACCTGACAATGGCAAGAAATGGCTGAGCTCCGGGTAATGTACTGGAACCCAGGCGGCATCCAACAACAAGCCGCCAGTCTCCGCACTATGGTGCAGCAGCACGGAATCCAGGTCGTGTTGCTAGGGAGACTAAACTCAGACCCGGACGCCATTTCAAGATCCCCAATTTCTTCGTGTATCGTCGCGACGAGGTCTCTCCCGAAGGAAAGGCCTACAGAGGCACGGCCATTTTGGTTAGGAGAGACCTGGTGCATGAGGAATTGGAGCTGCTGCCATTTATCTCAACCAGGAGCATTGGGATACTCCTGAAGACGGCCGGTGTGGAGCTAAGGATCTACGCAGCGTACCGCCCACCCGGCCCTCCTCTCTGCCCCTCGGACATTCGAGCCGTCATGGACAACAGTTCTCCTGTCATTATGGCAGGAGATTTTAACGCCAAGCACCTGGCATGGGGTTCGCGCATCATGAACCCCGCCGGCAGGAGACTGTTTGAAGACGCCGAAGAAGGGGATATGAAGTGCTGGGACCAGGGCTCCCACACATATCCC
The DNA here is from genome assembly GCA_029286605.1 of Sericinus montela. Taxonomy (NCBI): domain Eukaryota; kingdom Metazoa; phylum Arthropoda; class Insecta; order Lepidoptera; family Papilionidae; genus Sericinus; species Sericinus montela. The sequence continues at coordinate 1,540,023 of JAGSMR010000014.1, forward strand.
CACGACAACAACACATCGGCCGGATGTCCTGGATATAGTTCTCTGCCAAGGAATCACATGTCCGGTCCAAGTGGAGGTGCTGTATGACCTGGACACGCAGCACCTACCAATTCTCATTACCATGTCGACCAGCGCCGACTCCGTAGTGCCCCAGGGGCCTCGAACGAAGACCAACTGGGAGCAATACAGAAGAGCGCTGGCGAACCTTACCTACGGTGCGAATATAACATCTGGAGAAGAGGTAGAAGTGGCCGCTAAATATATCTGTGAAAAGATACATCAAGAGTATCTAGCGGCCACCAGGACAATACCTGACACGCACCGTGGGGAGGTACTCCCACGGAGGCTCAAAACTCTCCTAGAGGAGAAACGATCCACTAGGAAGCTTTGGGCTAGAACCAGATGTCCCAAAGTAAAGGCAAAACTCAACTCTATTACCGAAAAGCTGTCGGAAGGGATAAAGGCCTTCCGAGGCGAGTCATGGAACGCTCGCATCGAGGAGGCCTCGGAACATCCAGCCTCGCTATATCAGCTCACCCGACAGCTTTCGCGCACACCACAGCCCATTTGCCCACTAGTGGACAGCACAGGAAAACGGCACTACGGAGCACGAGACCGGGCCGAGATCCTGGCAGAACATTTAGAGGGGCAGTTCAAACCCAATACTGCTGCTGCTGTCGTCGCAGACTTCCACAGGGAGGTTGAGCATTGTGTACAGGAGTTCCTGACAGGCCGACGCCACCATTAGGAGGGACGATTTCATGTCCCCTTCTGAAGTAAGAAGAGTGGCACAGCGCCTACCACTACGGAAAGCGCCGGGCAACGATTGCATCACCACAACTGCAATAAGACGGCTGCCTAGGAAAGGGTCGTAGCACTGACCCGTTTGTTCAACGGGGTGCTACGCACCCAACACTACCCTTCAAGTGGAAGGAAGGGAAAATCATAGTGCTGCCGAAGCCGGGGAAAAACAGAAGACACCCGGCAAGCTACCGTCCCATCACGCTACTGTCGTATGTAGCAAAGCTTTTGAAAGGCTGCTGCTGCGGAGACTGCGACCACATGCAGAGCTCCGAAAGGAGCAATTCAGATTCCGCAGCGGCCACTCCACCACGGCGCAGCTGACCCGAGTGCTACACTACCTAGCGGCCGAAACCCATCTCGGCCGCTCCTGTCTGGGGGTCTTTCTCGACATAGAAGGCCTTCGACCAGGTGTGGCACACGGGTCTAATCTACAAATTAATATGCAACACCACAACGCCGCCAGCGCTCATACGACTAGTGGCGTCATTTCTGGAGGACGGAGCTTCTGTGTTAGCGTCGAGAGGATCGACTCGGCAGCACGAAGGATAGAGGCAGGAGTGCCACAAGGCAGCTGTCTTTCTCCGCACCTGTACGCAGTTTACACCAACGACATCCCCACACTTGAAGGTCGCGTCCAAGAATGGGAACAAGATGTCATGCTCGCCCTCTACGCAGACGACAGCGCGTATTTTACTTCGTCCCGTCGGGCAGACATTGCAGCCAGGAGGATGCAATGTCTGCTGAACCTGCTGCCTGAATGGCTAGACAAATGGCGCATGGCCGTGAACGTTGGCAAGACATGCGCCATAATTGTCAACAGACAGGGACGTGTACCACCACCACTCAAGCTCCGAGGCCAGGATGTAGAGTGGAAGAAAACAGTGACCTACCTTGGATGCCAGATTGACCGCTCTCTACGTATGACCCCTCAGGTCGAATACGTCATGCAGCGCGCAAGAGCTGCGAGGGCGGTCCTCCGTCCGGTTCTGGCATCAACCTGCCAACGAAGACCAAGGTAGGGATCTACAAGACCTACATCCGCTCGCGAATCACATATGCTGCACCAGCGTGGTACGCGTTCACATCTCCGCACAGCGGAAAGATTGCAGGTTCAGCAGAACATTTCCCTAAGAACGATTGTGGGAGCTGGTCGTTACGTCCGGAATGACGTCATCGCCAGAGATCTTAAAATCGAATCTATCCACGACTTTGTGGTCCACTTGGCGCGGAAAATGTATGACCGCGCTGATAATGGGCCACATGAACACCTGCGCGACCTGGCGTCCTTATCGGACCTCCTGCCGCAGCACGCTCGACCACCAGAGCGGCGACCTCTCCCTAGGGAATTGTTGCAGCCACCACCCGACCTCGTTGAGGGGGAGGACGGGGAAGAGTGAAAGACCCGACGCATGGCGTAAAATACGCAACACACCGACATATATACCGCAGAAAGCGGTACCCAGGACCGGGGGAGCAGCAGCCCCCTGAGAAGACGCCCGGGCAATGAGGCTTGCCTCGAGGCCCGATACCTGCGAAAGCAGAAGAAATCCGCTCACGCTCACCAGAGGCATAGCAGATGCGTTGGCAGCCTTAGAGTGCTCCCGAATTTGGGGAGGGGGGTTTGTGGGCCTCCGGTTACCTGCACTCACCAGAAGAAACACAGTTTGTTAGACTTCTACTTCACGCCGGTATTCTGTGAGGTTGTGGTACTTCCCCGGTCGAGCCGGCCCATACATGCAACAACAAAAGCTGATGCGTGGCTCTACCACCATTAAAAATATATCACATTAGTTGTTATTATGCAAAAAGGCTCAGTTCTATTTACAACGAACACTATAAAAAGAAACTTTCACTGAGATCCTTCGAAATCTATTTAACAATAATGTATAAGTATTTTTTGACAACAAAAAAAAAGTTAATAAAATATTCTCTCTCTAAATACATTCCAACGAAAGCGGAAGAAGGTATTTCTTTTGCCTTGAATTTTGTAATGGCTTACTCTCGATTGCCTAAGACCCTAATGTATTATGTTCGTGCAAACAACCGTTTTCGATCAACTCGTCTATCAGGCATGTGCCTCTAACGTAACGAAAGTAAAGTAAGTAAAGGGAAAAATTAGTAAAGAGGAACGTTTCAGTTGTAAACATATATATTTAAATTTTAATCTTGTTTTATTCCTTATTTCATTATATTATTTCTTTAAATATCCCAATACAGTTAAAATTCTAGGCGGTAATGGAAAACAAATAGTTTTCAAAAACATGCATGTCAAATATGAAAGGCTTTTAAATTCCGTAATATAAATATAAGTCCTTACTTAGAGACTAAGAGCACATTTTAAGTATTTATTGTGTTTGTTATATACAGTGTATCTATATTTGTTATATAAAAATACATTACAAAACAAATCATGTAAAGGTAGTGCAGTTTATAGGCACGAAATTAGATATATTTATGGCTCTTTGAAACTGCCGTAGCTGTTCTTATTTTATCTTAACGCAAACTAGGAAGGTCGAAATCTAGAATACTTTCGACTCACATTTCACCAGGGCTTTTTTTGGCACAACATGGCAGGTTGTGAGACCGTCACCGTCTTTATATCCATGCCAACTGTATAAAATGTACATAAAATGTACAGTTTTGAAAAAAAAAATCATTGACACGAGCCTACCATCTGGGAATTTAACTCGGGTCTCTTGGATCGAATGTCATTTAATTTTTCTACAAACGCAAGTTTGTTCTAGTTCCGTTCCAGTCACGACAATATATAATAAGCTGACATTTTTCAGATAGGACACTTATCCATAATCTACCGTGCCATCTTGTTACCAGAAATAAATCGAAAATTTCTATTGCTACGTAACAATTCAATAAAAAAATGCTTTTATTGCATTGCATATATTTTGCAAGTCTTTTCAAGAAACATATCCCATCACTAAAGCTTCCCCTTTCTATTTTCCCGTCTGTGAACATTAGACCCAATTCATTCCATTATCATTCGATACTCGTTACCCGAGACTGTGGGCTTTTAAACTGTTTACCCAGTGAAATTGAAATCGTTGAAGCTTACCTACAGTAACATCCTTATTGCCGTACTCATTGCTTGATATACGCCAGTTCACATGTTATTGTTTCATATAAAATTCTCTTTTCGCTTAATTAAATACGAAACTCTATTATGAAACCTTTTTTAAAAAATAAACTGGGAAATTAAAATTAAAATGTCTAACCTAATAGTGACTTGGGTATGGGCACAAGGGCGTTACGTGAACTCGCAATAAGACTGGAGCTATGAGTTGATTGAGAGATTCACAATATGGCGGGTTTGAAATGATAATGATGACCTTATCACTAAAATTGAAAGAGTGAACTCGAAAATATGTAGTGCGAAAGTTAATATTAAAAGATGTCAAGGTAGGCCGAGACTAACTTCCATTGACCATGTGAGCAAACTGCTCGTAGAGGGGAGAGTTATGAGAATACATACACGTATGAAAAAAATTATGAATTTGAAAGATGTATGGAAGAATCGTGACACTTTGCCATCTGTTTTCCTTGGCTATCCTGTCTGGGGTAGTGCTTGAAGATTAATAAATAAATAAATATAAATTATTCCCGTACGACCGCTAGACCGTAGGTTTAAGTTTTGAATCATAAACAACGCAATTGCGTTCCTAGACAATTTATCACACCAAAGTATCGAAGAAAATATACGACCGCGACATCGCGTGAACAGACAGAAATATATTCAGCAATAGTAACGTAGCTCCGATTTTCATTATTGGAAGATTCTATCAGCGATATATGGAAATTCCCAAGGTGATACCCGCATCAATAGCAATTGGAAATAACAATTTTCGCGGTTATCTATTAAGCACACTGAAAACAACAGAAACTACACTACAATTTATATGTAGCAACACTTTTGTACAGACCATTTTCTGTTAGGTATCATATTTTCCTTTGGTTTGCACGCGCGCATATAAATTTTAAAATAATTAAACCAGGAACGGAAACCAAGTTGCTATCAGGCCTAGTAAAATAAAACGAAATATTTTTTTTTGTTTCAGGTTAAGAGGCACATAAGAAGACAATTGCAGTGTTTCCATAATATGACAGGAAGATCTATTTGGTAATATTGATAAAAGGACCTAAGCTATTTTAGATTTTATATTATTATTTTAAAATACACAAAAATAACATAAAAAAACTATGACATAGTGATATGACATATATCAATGTATCAAAATTTAGTGTTAAAAAATGTTTAATATGCAGTGCAAGTGGTTAAAAGAAGTATTTCAAGACACGTGAACAAAATGACACCCGCACTGCAAGCCATCATTACTTGCATTATATTTCAGTTTATTGGTAAGTCTTTTTTGGATTTTTAGTTTATTATTACTAAAATAATAATTTCAATACAGATGCAAATTCCAAAATTAGGCGAAAGTCATAAGTAATTTAAATAGAGGTTAAAAAAACTTAAACGTCTAACTACATCTATTATTCAATTTATTTTTTATTTATTTATTTATTTATTATGATACACAAAACAGGCCAAGACAATTACATGATCAGATTAAAATTCTTAGGTATTGAACAGTCCTTGTCCAAACTTTGTGTATACAGATTTAAAACAAGGACACGGTGTTTTCTTTCTTACACTTAAATATAACTAATGAAAAAAAATTTAGAAAATTTACACAAAGATATAATAAAACAAAAATCACAAATACAGATATCACTTAGCATTTACAAGAGGGCTTTCCAAACACTTGAATTTTATGTGTTCAAATTCGAAATAAATACATCTATATTTGTGTTGCTAATAGTGATTTCGTTATATTTCCTACACATTTGAACCAATGAATTATAATATGAGGTGTTGTTACTATAAACATTTAATAGAAATGTCTTGGAATTTCTACCTCGATGCATGGTATTTATATCTATCTGGGAGAGTAAGAATGGACAATCCACGATTGAATGTAGTAATTTGTATAAATATACCAGCAGTGAAAACTCTCGCCTAATTTTTAGTGACGTAACTTGAAAGTATGTGCAGAGTATCAGAGTATTCCGCTAATGTACGTGTTAAAAAGCGCCAACATAGAACTTAAAAAAAAACGCTTTTGAACACCCTCTATCCTATTAGAATGAACAACCTCTATCCTATTAGAATAAGGTGACCAAACTATAGATGCATATTCAAGAATATTTCTTACTAAACTAGAATATAGAATGACCGTATTGTCAGGTTTCTTAAAGTTTTTTGTGTTTCTTAAGATGAATCCTAATTTTCGATTAGATTTTTTTATTATATGTTCATAATGACACTTGAAAGATAATTTTTCATCGAAAAACACACCTAAATCCTTCACTTTACTAACTCTTAAAAGCGTGTGATCTTTTAATTTGTAATCAAATAGTATTTTTTGTGTTTTCTTTGTGAAGGATATTGTTAAACATTTTTTTTATATTTAATTTCATACAATTATCAGTACACCAGACGGCCACTGATTGTAAATCTTTTTGTAACATATAACAATCGCCAATATTATCAATTGTTTTAAATATTTTCAAATTATCTGCATACATCAACGAATTGCAGCCTAATTTTTTGACTAAGTCGTTTATAAATATTATAAACAAAAGCGGGCCTAAATGTAATCCCTGCGGAACTTCCGAAGGAACTTTAATAGCATTTGATCTGTATCTCTTAAGTGCCACTGTTTGAGTTCGGTAAGAAAGGTAAGATTTTATCCACCGCAATAGATCCCCGTGAATACCATACCATTGTTCTAATTTCATGCATAACAGTTCGTGGTTAACGCAATCGAATGCTTTTTTGCTTCATCAACTTGCTTAGTTTTCGCAAACGCACTACATATGTGCTTTTTATATGTCAATAAGTTACTGACAGTGGAGCGGTTACACATAAATCCATGCTGGTTTAGACTAATGAACGGCTTAACATAAGCATAGATATTGTCATACACAATGCTTTCAAATAATTTAGCCATACATGATAATAAACTAATAGGTCTATAGTTCTCGCAATTCGATTTCTCACCGGTCTTATAGACTGGAGTAATTAAAGTCAATTTCCAAATATCGGGAAACACACCACTGCTTAGATATTTCTTAAATATTGTCTGCATTGGAAGTAATAATTCTGCAGCACAAGATTTGACAAAAGAAGGAGGGATCCCATCAGTTCCTGACCCTTTGATATTGTCAAATTTACGTATTTTATACATTATGTTTTCTTTGCTTACTTGAATATTAGACAAAGACTAATTTACGACAATTTGATCACAACTTGGATTTAGAAAGGAAGTTTGATTTTTGTTATAAACTGACACAAAGAAAGAAGAGAACAATTCACATATTCCTGTACCTTCAGAACTAGATTTTCCTTTGTACATCATATTATGGGGAATTGTATTTTGCGATTTTAATAGCCCGTAAAACATTTCCTATCACCGACACATTTGGCAAGCGCATAATCCAGGTATCTTTTATATACTACTGCCCATCATCACGCTCGGCAAGCTGAGCGGCGATCGCAGTAGCAGACACCTTGCCATCGAAGACGCTACTATCCGCCAGAGATCTGCTTATTTCGGGCTAACGTTTTTTGAGACCGTTATCACGCCATCTATGGGTTACCGATAATATTGAGCTTTTTCTCATAGTCACCTCTTTCGATACCCAAGGAAAAAAAGTTTTTTTTCATAATAGGCTACATACTTTCATATACTACATAGGAAAAGTGACCAAACGAGCAAGCGACTTACTTCATGGTAAGTAATTACTGACACGCATGTTCGTCTGCTACACCATATGAGCTGCAGATAAGTTGCCTGCTTTTGAGGAAGAAATAAGTGTCAGGAAAAGGGGCCTACTACCTTACTAGAATATTTTCTGGTATTTTGGAAAGTAGTGAAAGCGCAACAGAAACATCTGTAGCCGATCGCTATAACCGAAACACATGTCTACATAGCGTACGCCACGTACCGCGAACCACGTACCACGTGCCACGTACCACGTACCACGCTATGAAGTAATAGACTAATCCGAATGAAAATCCTAATACCTCACATGGTTATTATTTTGTTTTCATACCTGAGGTGATACCTTAAACGCTCTAAGTAACTAATCCAAACTAAAAGTCTCCATCATGGGAGTATTAAACTGATCAAACCTTACCATTCGTTGAGACAGAGACTGAGGGAGAAAGAGTAAATGAAAGCATAGTGTCTGTATAGTCTATATAAACAATATCATTGCAACTGTAATCAATTAGGATACATTTTCAGTAACTTTTTTCATTTGATAGTTTTCATATCACTGATATTGTTCTTTTTATTTGTATTTTTGTACAGGAGAGGTGCTTTATGTGTACATTGTTTATAACAAGAGAACTTTTGTCTAAAGGAGGGGCAAATTTTTTGTTCCCTAGTTTCATAGCAAGGCCATTGTATTGCATTTCAGTACAAACTGTAAGCGTTTAATACAATGCAGTATTACAGTCACTCAAAAATATATGCAATGTTTTTCACAAACTGTAACACAGTAGTATTTAGGTACTATAAATAATTTATTAGGATTTAATTTCTGTCTACAGGTTACTTCCACGTAGTCTGTTTCTTTCGTATCTATTTTAATAGGTCATTGTAGAAGCGTGCTCGTCGCGACCCCTGCCAGCCCTTTTCAGGGCTGCAATTCTACAGCTGCGCACCCATGCCAACGAGGGTTAGGGCGTCCCCCCAAGGCGACGCACACCAGTTCGTCCCCGTTGGTGTGAAATGCAGCGCGCAAAGCGGCGATGGGGACCGCCACCCGTCACGCACAGCCCGACACGGCGGAAGGTGGAGGACGGAGTGCAGAGTTGGCACGTGGAATGTTAGAGGAGGCATGAGAGATAAGACGAATGAGTTGATTGAAATAATGAAAGAAAGAGAATTAGATGTCGTGTGTTTGTCGGAGACCAAGCGGAAGGGCAGTGGTACTGAAGAGCTCCCTGGCGGGGCGTTAGCTCTATGGTCCGGAGTCCCGGAGACTGAGAGCGCCTGCCAGGGAGTGGGGGTGCTGCTGTCATCTCGGTTGGTCGATGTTATGACTGAATATAAGGTTGTGAACTCGAGACTTCTCTGGGTTCGCTTTAAATTGGGACTGACGAAGTTATTCCTTTTGGCTGTTTATGCGCCGGTGGCTTCGTCGTCCAGAGCTGAGCTGGAGGAGTTTTGGGAGAATGTAAGAGAAGTTCTAGACTTGGTTAGAGGAAACGAAAGAATTGTTGTATGTGGTGATTTGAATGGATGGGTTGGTACCGCTCGGCCAGGGTACGAGTCGGTGCTTGGAATGTTTGGCGATAAAAGGGTTAACGATGCTGGCAAGCTCATACTGGCTGTATGCAAGGAAAAGGGTCTTCTTGTGACAAACACTATGTTTAGTCACAAGAAAATCCATATGTATACTAGAACAAGAGAGAATGAGAGAAGTATGATCGATTTATTCCTGGTGGATGACCGACTGCGAAAACAGGTGATGGATACGCGAGTGTTCCGAGGTGCTGACCTGGGAACGGATCACTACCTAGTGATTACTAGATTTAGGGGTCTGTTCGCGGGTTGGCGCCACCGGACGGCGATACCAGAACCACAGTCGGTCGGTAGCATCCGAAGCTGGAAGCTTCAGGAAGCGGACACTAGGAATAAAAATCAAGCAAGGGTAGCCGAAAAGCTGGACAGCATTGGTGTTAGGAAAGAATGTGTGGAAGAAATATGACAGAGCCTTAGATATGGAATGGTTAGTGCAGCGGAAGACGTGTGTGGAACTGTGAAAAGAGGTAGTAGTAAAAAGGGTGATGCATGGTGGAATGACGAAGTGAAAGAAGCTGTAAATAAGAAGAAGAAAGCATGGTTAGACTACTTGGCCTCTAGTAATGATAAGGATATGAGAGAGAAGAGGAAAGAAAGATATAAGCTCCAAAAAGTTCACACGAAAGCATTGATTGAGGAAGTGCGTGAAAGGAGTAGAATGGAAGCGGACGAAAGGTTGTCGCACAACTTCAAGGAGAACTCAAACTCTTCTGGAAAGAGGTTGAAGGACCCGGAGTGGTGCGACAGCCTTAAGAATGAATAAAGTGCTTTCGGGAACCAATGACGTCCTCTCAGAAAAATCGGACGTCATGCAGCGATGGAGCGAATTTTATAGAGAGATGTATGCGTGTGATGATCTTAGTGAGGGATCCGGGGGTGACGCCGTGACTAGTACGCCAGACTCGGACCTCGATGACGCTGAGGTCATCAGTATGAAAGAGATTGAATGTGCGATTAGAAGTTTGAAATGTGGTAAGGCTGCGGGACAAGACAGAGTTACTGCTGAAATGGTCAAGTATGGTGGGCCACGCGTCTGGGACAGCTTTCATCTGCTGTGCAATTTGTGCTGGCGAACGGGAGCTGTTCCGGATGATTGGCGATCCGCGGTCATTGTGCCTTTATATAAAGGTAAAGATTCACATTATGACTGCGGGTGCTATCGGGCGATCAGCTTGACCAGTTTAGCAAGTAAAGTTTACTCGAAGGTTTTGACACGTAGGATGCAAGATAAATCGGAAAGATTTCTATGGGAGGCACAATGCGGATTTAGACCTGGAAGAGGATGCACGGATCAAATGTTTTCTCTCCGCATGATCACGGAGAAGCTTCTGGCTGCTAACCAGAAGATTTTCTGTGCTTTTGTGGATCTTGAGAAAGCATTTGATAAGGTTGTAAGGAAGAAAATGTGGGAACTGTTGCCGGGGTATGGTGTGGATGGTCGATTGCTAAGGGCTGTGCAGTCACTTTACTGTGACTGCAAAGCCTGTGTGCGGGTAGGGCATGACCTGTCACCCATGTTTAGCATCCAAACGGGCGTAAAACAGGGTTGTGTCATGTCTTCCTGGCTATTCATACTGTATCTCGACAGCTGTTTACAGAAGCTGAAAGATAGCTGTTTGGGTGTGAAATTGGGTGACATAAAAGTAAATTGTCTGCTTTATGCTGATAATGCAGTGCTTATAGCACCATCAGAGGCAGAACTGCAGGCATTAGTCACGTGTATGAAAGAAGAATGTGAAATTAATGGTCTCCGTTTGAATGCTAATAAAACTAAGGTTCTGGTATTTGAAAGGGACGAAGAAAGATCGAAGTGCGAAATTTGGGTAAATCAGGAATGTCTAGAACAGGTGAATGAAATTGTATACTTGGGGAGTGCGTTTAGCCGGGATGGAAGATGTGATTTAGATGTGGACAGGCGTGTCGCTGCCGGGAACAAAGTCAATGGTGCCCTGACTGCGTTAATCAAAAGGCAAGGCGTTGTGAAAAGTGCACGCCTTGCAATACATAACGCAGTGTTGGTACCGACTTTGTTATATGGCAGCGAAACCTGGGTATGCCAGAAGAAGCATAAAAGCCGGTTGAATGCAGTGGAGATGCGATCTCTTCGTAAAATGTGCGGCCTTACCATGGCCGACCGAAAGCGAAACGAAGAGATTCGCAATATGGCAAGTTTGAAAGATGACCTTGTCTCAAAAATGGATAAGGGCGTGCTTCGATGGTTTGGGCACGTTGAGCGAATGAGTGAAGACCGAATGGTGAAGAAAATATATAGCGCGAAAGTTAATATTAAAAGGTGTCGAGGTAGACCGAGATTAACTTTCGAAGACCATGTGAGCAAATTGCTCGAAGAGAGGAGGGTCAAGAGTACTCGGATACCTAGACGTGCATGTATGAAGAAGATGATGAATCTGAAAGAAGCGAAAGAAGTATGTAGGGATCGTGACACTTGGCGATCTGTTCTCTCTGGCTACCCCGTCAGGGATTGTGCGTGAAGATAAATATATAAATAAAATATTTTAATAAGTCATTAAAATTAAAATAAAAGAAACGTTCAATGAATAAATTAAATCATTTAATAAATAAATCAATCAAATGTTTAGAAATATTCTCGATTACCGAGTGGTTGGGTGATCGAAATTCGAGACAAGAGACTCCAGTTCGATTCCTAGTAGATAGGCTCATACCAATCAGCTTTTTCAAAAGTTATGTACGATTTATATTGTTGGCTGGAACATATTTACCATACTGGTGATACATACATCCTAGGCCACCAAAAAAATCTTCGGTGTAAGGTGGGTTGAAAGAACTTATTTGTGTAGACCTCGTTCTAACTCCGTAATGGGAATAGCTTCAAGATAAATTTTTTATTAAAAAAAATATTCCATATCGAAAGAACGCTATTATTGTAAAATAATATAGTAAATTATTTGATTGTAATATACCAAATGAATGAAAGAGCCCGAAGAAAATTAATAGAAATCTTAATATCTTTACTAGCAATGCCAATCACCATTACTAGTATACTTGTTTTCCGTTCCAACTAAGCTTATCTGTATCGGTTTACGAAAATAGCGAGCTCAAACCTGCGATAAAAAGTCACGATGGCCGAGTGGTTGTGTGATCGGAATTTCAAGTCAAGAGATCCGAGTTCGATCCCCAGGTGGCAGGCTCATACCAAAAACTTATGTACGATAATTCGTACATAAGTTTTTGGTACGAGCCGTTGGCTTGAACATAAAGATGGCGACGGGCTCATCACGTGTCACGTTGTCCCGAAAATATCTTCGGTAGAAGGTGGGTCGAAGGGGCTTAATTGTCTAGGCGACCTCTGTCTACCCCTGTATTGGGAATTGCGTGAAGAGCCTGCGACGACATAATTAGCAGCATGTTCCATAAACCATTAGACCTTTACGCTGTTATATTTATTCATTTATTTATTACTAACCAAATAAGGAGTCTAACCAACGATCGTTTAAAATAAACTATGTCTGTTTATGCCAAAACAAATAAAAAAATATATATACTGTGGAATAATCTTTAAATGGCAATATCTGCCGTGACTTTCTCACGAAACATTACGAAAATTCTAGATAAAAACTAGACGCGTCATTGGTACAAGCTGTCTGATACTGCGATCTTAAATCTTACAGCGAGCTAGCCATCAACTTAGCAGTCTATCAAAATCCAATGTAGAGCGTAGATTTTACTCATAAGAAGGATTTGTCATACTCGTTACGCTCATTGGGTCGGCGTATATATACCTCATAAATTATATACTGTCACTTCACTGGACTGCTTAGTTTTGTGTTGTTAAAAAATCTATACGCATATTTCTTAGAACGGAGGTAGACAGAGGTCTACCTCCGTTCTAAGAAATATTTAAGTCCTTATCGACCAATCTATAAAATACACACTTCTTGTACAATAACAATTACTATTTAATAATACATACCAGATTTTGCACGCGACTTCGTATGCGTGCTCCGACGGACACCTCCTTCAGGTGTCCGTCTACCTATTTTTGTTTGCATTTGTAATGTCCTGAAAATGTCTTCGGTGGAAGGTGGGTCGAAGGGACTTAATTGTCTAGACTAGACCACTGTCTACTCTTGTATTGTTAATTGCGTGAAGATATTTATTTATATTTATATATGTGAATAATGTATACATAAAATTGTAAATAATATTTATTTTATTTTACTTTAATTTACCGCAAATAAATAAACTGTAGAGAAATATTTATATGAAATTTTAATAAAGATCTGCTGCAATTATTTTTACATCGTACCGGCCGAGGCGGGCGACCACGGCTTTGCAGAACAGACCACGCTATTCACCTACTGCTCGTCGTCGGTCTGTTTAATATTGGGCTGATATTCTTCGATGTACCACCATCCTTGGATATCTTGACAGGGGCAAAAACTATAAGTGGCAAGATGGATAGATAGGGGAAAAAATCACATACATTGCACTAATGCTAAAGTGAGAAGCTGAAGCACTTATTTAATGCAATCGAAAATAAAAAAGCTACAGCTAAACAAACACACTGAACCCGGGACCAAAGACATGAAATCTGGTGTGTTACGCCACTCCACCATTGATGTCATCAAAATTAAAAATTTTTACCGGAAGAAATCCTATCCATTCTAGAGTTGAACTCGAACCTGCAACCAATAGCTTAGAAGGCAGGGTCACTAGCTCTGCCTATCGGGCTATCGTGTCGACATTTTTCACTCTGGAATATACTATGTACTTCTCTCCCCAACTATTAGGAGTACATCGCCTAGCCTTAGTCCTAAGAAAGTAAACGAGATGCGATTGTTCGATTGCTGATTGACTGTTTTGATTCGACTTCCGAACCGGTTGAGACAGAGTTGTAACCTATTCGAGTCAAAAGTTTTTAGGTCATCAAACTACAAACACAAATTTTTGTAAAAAAAAAATACTCTTAAGATATTTTTAATGCATGTGCAAACATGATCTATGAAATGTAAACAGAATGTAAAATTAGGGTACAATAATCTAGGCAGCCTCTAGCCGTTTACGTTGCCAAATTAAATATGAGCAAAGTTCCGGCGTACTGCACTTGTGGCGGGTGGAATTGGCACAGTTTGGCCAAGTCGGGCAATTTAGAACGATGTAGTTACTCACCCGATACTCTCTCGTGCGTTGGAGGAATAATAATTACTTGCTTTTTACGTAGTGATGCTGACTGTATTTTTTTCTTGGAATTCAGTGAAAATAGGTATTATAACATATCAGGGTTTTTTTTTTTCACTACTCAATTAAATGTTCTTTGTTTTGTTTATCTTTAATTAATTTGAAATTCGTTGTTAATTGTAATCCTTGAAACCAAACATGAATTAATATTACATTCGACGAAATAAGAATTAATAATATTTATTTCTTTTCGTAAAATTAAGAAACATGTTGACGAGTATGTATGCTTTAAAATTGTATATAGCTTTAAAATTATATGACATCCTCCGTGGACGAGTGGCGTAAACACCGGTTTTCAAGGTGTCCCCATGTTGAGGTGCCAGGTTCGATTTCCGGACGAGTAAATATAGAAAAAACACTTTTTCTACATTTTCTCGAGTCTGGGTGGCTGCGGTGCCTTCGATGTTTCCGAATCCCATACATCAAGTGCTTTAGTTTCTTACATTGGGATCGAAACAATGAATGTGATGTTGAGCCTATCTATATTTGTATTATTTATATAGTAATGCAAAGTCCGATACGCTTGAAATTGCAAGTTTCCCATCCGCCTGCCTGTTGTCAAATAATAGATCACAGCGAAGACTTCAATTTGTAGATGCAATACTACTCCATTGTTGTATTTAACTTTAATTCTGAATATTTGTTAGAAAAGATAATCTACTCAAAATCATTTCGCGCATGTTAACCTTCTAGAGGTTACCATATTTTTTCACTTGAAGAGTTTAAAACGACGTAATACGTTCACCGCCTAAGGTCACCTGCAAACAACTTCTAACAAACCTACTTATTGCCACTCCTCATGACTAACTTTCATTTTAAAACGTGTACTTCAGCACTGTTTTCTTTTGTTATATTATTACTTTAAGATATATGTATATTAGATAACAAATATCAGAAATACAAAGGATTAATCTAAAATCATTCTTGCTTCTTACCCAATTGATTTCGGGAAGAAAAATCTTTTTCTAAAGGAGGTTGAAAAAGGTGTGTGTGTGCGTGTGTCATGTAACCTCACTCATGAAATGAAAGCAGAAGTATAGTCTACTTCTCGCAAGATCTAAACCCATTCAAGCCGACTCGTTCATACAACAACAACAGTCGTGGACAAAAGCTAGTATACTATATATCAATAAATATGTTCGACAGTATCGCATAAAAAATGGACAACTTTTTCAAACAATAAACAAAATATTATGATTACTATTTTTATTTAGATCTCAATATTTTGTATAGATAACAATTCTTGAACAAATTGTATTTAGAATAACAAAGAAAAGACTTATTATATTTGTATAATGAAAATAAACTTACAAATATACTCGTAGGAGTTCAGATTTTGTAATATTATTCCGTTTTTGTAAACATTAGCTATAGCCCCGCATTGAATCCCATTTTACCTAAGCCTAACAAAATAATCTAAAAGGACATAGTGTAAACGTGAAAGGAACCAACTTTGTTAGCGTGCGTCGCAAATCGTCTAGTCTCATTATCGTACAAAAGTATTTGTCGTCGCTCCCCTCTTTACGTTATACGTACATTTCGTTCATTTTATTTATGGAGATGTCCCCTCAGGATTTCCTTAGAGAAAATTATACTGGCTACAAATTTTATGCTAACGTCTCAATCTTATTTGATAATGATGGTATAAGGGCGGCAAAAGATTATTTTGTTTAGAACAATGTGGCTTTAAAGATACTATAGAATTTATTGATGACGTCACCATGGGAATGTCATTTAACAATCTCCATGGACGTGTGGCATAAAACGGTTTTCATTCATTTCATACAATTTCAACATTTCGTCCCGATCGAGTTAATATAGAAAACACTTTTCCTACATTTTTCGGGTCTGGGTGTTTATGGTACCATAAACACCCAGACCCGAAATCCAAAATACAAGTGCTGTTGCTTACTTTGGGAACAGAACAATCTATGAGATGTTGGACCTATTTTTGTATGTATTTAGTATTATTATTATTATTTAGGGTTCTAAAATTCTTTTGATGGCAGGGGAGCGAACGAGTAAGCAAACCTATAAATATACTAGCTGACCCCGCAAACGTTGTTTTGCCATATAAAAAAGGGGTCGATCGTAGAGGGGTAAAAATTTAGGGTTGTATGTATTTTTAATGCCACATTATAGAAAAATAAAAACAAAAAATTTTGTCCAAAAATTAAAAAAAAACAATGTTAAGGGTAAACAACCCTTATCACTTTAGGGGTATGAAAAATAGATAGTAGCCGATTCTCAGACCTACCCAATATGCACAAAAATTTCATGAGAATCGGTTGAGCCGTTTCGGAGCAGTAAGGTAACTAACATTGTGACACGGGAATTTTATATATAAGACTAGCTGACCCAGCAAACGTTGTTTCGCCATTTAAAAATAGTGGTTGATCGTAGGGAGTGAAAAATTAGGGTTAAATAGATAGTAGCCGATTCTCATACCTACCCAATATGCACACAATATTTCATGAGAATCGGTTGTGCCGTTTCGGAGGAGCAAGGTAACTAACATTGTGACACGGGAATTTTATATATAAGATAATACACGGAAAACAAAATAATAATTAAATGAACCACTGCAGTAATCAAGTGGGAAAGATATTATCATTGCTTAGTTACCGCATTTTCTATCGCCGCTGGTTTAGGAGAATTTATATCAACCGATTTCAGTGCGGTTCCTTCCTTTCATAACATAATACAAGGGGGAATCGGTATAATAAAACAATTAATTTATTGCGCTCCTTGTATTTAGTTAGTGCAGTATACTACTATGTTTAGTTCCTCGCACGTTTGTAACTGAACATAATATTACCGCATAGAGTATTGTTATGTTAATAACCAGAGCTAGAATAACTGTTATTCTTATCTTTCAGGGAGGGTTATTAATTTTTACACATAACAGGACCAGTAAAATAAATTTATAGATGTTCAATGGCAGATGAGTCAAATCAAGAATACCAGTTTAATTTTAGTATGTGTCAAGATTCGTCACCTCTACACGCTGTACGTGGTAGAGCCAAGTGGCAGCATATTTTTTATAGAAAAGGGAGGCAAACGAGCACGTGGCTCACGTGATGGTAAGTGATTACCGCCGCCCATGAACACCCGCAATACCAGAGGCATAGCAGATGCTTTGCCGGCCTTAGAATGCCCCCCCTCCCCCAGAATTGGGGGAGGCGGTGTGGCCCTCCGGTAAAGGGTGTGTGGGCCTCCGGTTAGCATTTTATGTTGCTTGTGTTCAAACTGGTAATACCCCAGACCTGCAACCGGAGTTGCTTGTAATTGGTTCTATACCCTATCCTCATGTTCGTCCACTTACCCGATTCCTTTCTTAAAGTAAGCTAACTGGACTGCCAGTATATATAAAATGCCAGTGTATATACAGAATATATAAAATTAAATCCTACGGACAGATTCGTCGAAGCAATCACGGGTGAAACGTAGTAATATTTAAAGCTACTGACACCTAGCGTTATCCGTAAAAGTGCATTTCATTTGCTAATGGCAATCAATATACCGACTCTTTTTCAAAGGAGAACATTATCGTAATGGATTTCTAGTAAGGCTTTGATTTGAGAAAAGCGCATCCAATCATCTCTATGACTTACTCGAACCCCGTAATGAAATTGCAAACGTAAAAAAAATCGTATTTATGGCTCCTTTCTATAAGTACTGGAACCACAGGATGATGAAATTAAGCAATGGATTTATTAGTCTTGTTATTGATGTTAATGTGTTTTTTAATATCTTCATGCAATTTCCCATAGTGGGGTAGACAGAAGTCTATCTCAGTAAAGTTTTATCGAGCCACATTTCACCGAAGCTTGTTTGAAACGTGACAGGTGCTGAGCCTCGCCGTTAAAACGTGGTACAATAACAAAACGGTATAATATATATTCGTATATATTAATATCCAGTAAAGCGAAATAACCGTAAATAACTAAAGTAAGTAAATAATTAAATATTCTTATTATACAAAATTTTAACAATATTGAAAATAAAAAGATTAAGTTTAGTTGAATGTTAGTAGTAAAATAATCTTAGCTGATGATATATCCATGTACAAGCTTATTAAGCTTACATATTGAAGTTGAAAAAATAAAAAACCCTAAGTTTGGCCTTACAAATCTTTGCCAAATGAATGTTAATAATATTTTCTGGCATTATGATTAATAGCACCAACAGCAAGCTACCCCAAGCAAGATAGAACAGATTGCCAAGTGTCACGATCCCTACATATCTCTTTCGTTTCTTTTATAAATAAATAAATATCTTCACGCAATTCCCAATACAGGGGTAGACAGAGGTCAAGTCTAGACAATTAAGTCCCTTTGACCCACCTTCCACCGAAGATATTTTCGGGACAACGTGACAGGTGGTGAGCCCGTCGCCGCCTTTATGTTCAAGCCAACGATGAAATTCGTACATAAGTTTTTTGAAAAACTCATTTGTACTGCCACCTGGGGATCGAACTCGGGTCTCTCGACTCGAAATTCCGACCACCCAACAACTCGGCTATCGTGACTTTAACCTAATTATCATCTCTAATATCTGTTTTAAATAGGCCCTTGGTCATTTTCAGCGAGGTTTTCAACGGAATGTAGACAGCTAAGAACATAAATTACCCCAAATTATGTATGAGTTAAGTACCAGCCTTCTGCACTTGAGGTTAAGAGAAGTGGGCAAAGTTGGACGAGGACCGGCAATTGAGGATGATGTATTTACTTTCGCCATTATGTTTTATTGGCCGTACTAATTATTTCAATTCATTATTTTTTTCTCGTAATAAAACAAAAATCACTAGATTTATATTCATTATTTTATAACATACATTTTACATACTTTATTCCGTTTTAATTACTTTAAACGAGAATATTTTGTATATACATAAATTTATGCTATCATCAGAGAATTCTTTAACGAATTAGCGAAAATTGTATTTACCTATTATACTTTTCAAGTTTATCTAAATAGGTGTCTGAGAAAATACGATTTGACAAGAAAAATACAGTACTTATTAAAAAATAAAGTATCGTCATTTATTGTCACTAGCATTATATTAAATCACTCAATGTCTGCGATTAATAGAAACATGCATCACATACATTGTCAGACTCAATACATCAGACAATTATACTGTAAAAGCTACATAATTGTTAATTACATATTATATAAAAATAGCTTTCGTATTTAATTATGTATTTTAAATAATTTTATAACAGAGAAGTTAATAATTTTAGAGTTTTATAATTTTTAATAATTTTAAAGGTTGCCTGGATGAAATCACTTTTAGTGACAAGATAAGGTCGCCCATTGTACATTTAAATATTGTCTTTATTATTTCTGTTGTTGTAATTTTTATTCAATTGCGTACAATAAAGTTATGTTTCTTTTATTTCATTTCACTCAACAGATTATTTTTTTTCACCACCGGGTGGTGGTCAGCCTCTCATATCCCATATAAACTTTAGAGAATTATCGAAAAGACTAAACTAGACCTAAATATTAAAAAAATGTAAATACTTTTATTAAAATTCCGTTATGATTAACACTCCAACATCACTCTAATTCAAAATGTGAAGGAAATAAACATTTTTGTCTTTTTATAGCATTGACGGTGAAAACAAAACTACTGCATTGCTTTGCCTAAAATGTATTAAATGGAACAAGTTACAAACATTAAATCAATGAGAAATAAGAAAAAATAACTGACAAAGGCGAGATTTAGCAACTTTACACACCCTAAACGTAAGACAGTCTTACATCTCTATTTCTTTACGCCAATTAGATGATTTGACGCCATTTAATGGAAAGCATGCTAACGTCACAACATTACAGTTATTTAAACATCATTAACGTATTTAAGGCAACTGTTGGATAAACATTTATATATACACACTTATATATAATTATTTTGCAGAGAAAAACTCAATTTCTTATCGAAAGGTGAAGGCAACTACTATAACTTAAGGAAGACTGTTTCCTTATTTTTTACCTTATATACCTTTATCTTAATTGCGCTATCCAACATTTTACATCTCGGCGTAGTATTTATTAAAGTCTTTTCCGCAAGTTGACCTGAGTATATTTGATTTATATTTAAAGAACTTTTGGTTCGTTATATACAGAAATTATTCCTTACGTAGGCAGAGTTCCTGACAATTAAGTAAAGGACTTAATTGTCAGGATCCTGACTGGCCTTCGGGTGGTTTTTTTGGGAACCTAACCACCCGAAGATTTTTTTTGGGAAAACATAGAGAGTCTGTCACTGTCTATATGTCAACGATATAAATTATACATAAGTTAAGAAAAACTCTTTGGCACGTAAATACCACCAGAGGATCGAACTCGGGTCTCTTGACTCGAAACCGGTCACACAACTACTCGCCTATCGGGAATTTACACAAATAATTGATTTCATTAAAGTTATACAAGTTAAGTACGTTTTTTAAAGGTTTATCCTGCAATACAGAACGGCTAAACGTATTTGAGTAAACATCAGAATTAAGATCACGTAAAAACTTGATTTAAAATACTTTTAAATTAAAACTTTTCTCATAATCATTAATTGTTAAGGCGCTTCCGAAATCATGAAAAGTAGTATGGCATAATGTATATATCGTACGGCATAAATACATATGTTTACTTTTAATTAACTAAAAATACTCATTATTTTTAAAAGCTTTTTAACACAACATCTCATCTTAAAGGCGACTTTTTTTTCTTAAATACTAAGATGCAAGAGTCAATCATGCACCTGCCTGCCGTCATACAGTGCAAACTTGTACGGGGGTAGTTATACATCTTTTTTGTGATCTATGCCTAAATTTACTTTAATATTTAACTTATGCTACCTACAGTTGCAAATTTCGTTTTATTGAAATATAATTTGTTAACAAATGTAATATGTTTAAGATTTAATGTGTTATAAATAACTATGGAAAACATTGTCTTAGCAGTAAAAATATAAGGAATTGTAAAAGAATTGTAAGGGTATGTAATTCATGAGTATTAGATTGTAAATTGTAAATTTATAACCATTAGATTTTTAATTTGTTATATTTTTTTAAATCATTCAAATAACTAATAAAATTAGATTAAATTGAGCATAGGAAACAGAAAAATAGAAATCCGAGAAATATTTTCCCATTTGTTACGGTGGAATGGTCTTACATTTTGTCCACTTGTCAGTGCGCTCTAGGTAGCTAAAACTTTTTCATGCATAAAAATATTATAACTATTTTTTTAACCCGATAGCCTAGTAAGCAGTGACTCTACATTCGAAGCTACGGTTTGTGAGATGGAATTGCGGTAGATGCAAACATTTCGGAATATGAATACAACCGACAATACAAGTACTAACACTCAGTCACGGATGTCTATATAAATATTACATACATATATACATATAATCACGCCTCTTTCCTGTAGGGGTAAGCAGAGACCACTTCTTTCCACTTGCTACGATCCTTACATACTTGTTTCGCTTCGTCCACTTTCATTATTCCCTTCATACATTCTCTTCGATTCAGGGTACTCTTGACCTGGCCTTTTTTCAGGACGTCCCTGATTTGGTCTTGAAACGTCCGCCTAGGTCTTCCCCATCCTACACTTCCATTCACACTCGCCTTATATGCTTTTTTCGTCAATCGTTCTTCATTCATTCTCTCGACATGGCCAAACCATCTCAACATACCTTTCTCAATTTAGTCACTACATCTTCTTTAAACCACAACGTTTCCTTATTTGACCATTCCTTATCCTGTTGCTCAGTTTAACTCCTAACATACTTCTTAATGCTCTCATCTCAACTGCATTTACTCCGCTTTCATGTTTCTTCTGCCATATCCAACTTTCACTTCCGTACATGAGTGTCGGAACCAAATCTCCCCTATGCACAGCCAAACGAGCCTTGTTAGACACCTTCCGACTGCTCATAAAGGAGTGCAAAGCTCCATTCACTATGTTTCCTGCATTCACTCTTCTTTCAATATCACTCTCACACTTTCCATCTCTTGTGAACTTTGAACCGAGATACACAAACTCATTCACCTGTTCAATTTGTTCATCTCCAATCATTGTATTGCAGTCTGTCATGACCTCATCTCTTTCAAACACCATCACTTTCGTCTTCTTTACATTCATCTTCATCCCCTTTCTAACAAAACTCCACTCATAGCAGTTACCATCTCCTGCAACTCCTCTGCTGAAGACGCAAGTAATACTTGATCATCAGCATAGAGAAAACATTTGACGAGTAACTCATTCATTCTCAACCCACTTTCATTCTCTTTTAAATCTGTCAAGCAATTG
This sequence comes from Sericinus montela, assembly GCA_029286605.1. Classification (NCBI taxonomy): domain Eukaryota; kingdom Metazoa; phylum Arthropoda; class Insecta; order Lepidoptera; family Papilionidae; genus Sericinus; species Sericinus montela. The sequence goes on from JAGSMR010000014.1 coordinate 1,562,756, forward strand.
TCCATGAACAGATTAAACAGCCACGGTGACGCTACACATCCCTGTCTAACACCTTTTTCGATATTAAACCATTCAGTGTATGCCCCGTTTATCCTTACACAAGCACAGGAATCCCTATAAAGAGATTGCAATGCTCGTATGAGGACACTGCTGACACCTTTCACGGACAATGCTGACCACAATTCATTCCACTCTATACTTATAAATATTTACAAAGACATCAATAGCCCTATTATCTTATTTTTAGCTCTTTGATAAAATCAACTTAAGATATTCTGTCAAATTCAAGCACCCTTGACCATAGTATAAAAGAAAAAGTAAAGATAAAAGTATCAACATAAGTTATTGTCATTTTATTTACGCATAAGCCGTGACGGGATAGCCAAAAAGTATAGATCGGCAAGGGTCATGTCATGCTTACTATTTATATAATTTTCTTCACACACACACACACACACACACACACACACACACACACACATACACACACACACACAATCCGAATCCTTGATAAAAAGTAGTAAATAAGACATGGCGATTAATTCTAGATTTTAGAAGATATTTTTGATAGTAATAAATTAATACATTTATAACGAACTGTAAAGTTTTAAGTAAATTTCCCATAAAAAAGAGTCTACATAATCGCTACGCTTGACAAGCGGATTGGCGATCGCAGCACCAGACAATTCACACCTTAGACGCTGCTCCCTTTGACAGGACTGTCGAAATTCGTTATTGTATCATCTGATACGGTTTTTCGCCATTTTTCGATTGCCAATGGCATTTTAAGGTTTTTTACTTAACTCGTATCTGATGAAACCCACTTGAATACGTACATACTTACAGACAAAGATAGTGACAACATCACATACATAGCTCTGATCCCAAAGTAAGCCAAAGGATTCCAATTCCATAACATTATATATTATTATGAAATTTGAAACAACGAAAGCACCACAAACACCTAAACCCGAGAAAATGTAGAAAAAGTAGTTTTTATTCATTGACTCGTCTGAGCATCTAAACCGGGCCGGTTGATAACCGGTGTATAACCGGGCCACACGTCCTAGGGGTCGTCTGGGTGAAACAAGAAGAAAGGGGATTGTATTTTGACGCCGTAACCACACGGTATGAGAATACTTACTTATTGAACGGTCTATCGAAGTCCACTGCATGACACAGGCCCATAAGGAGGATTTGCCATAATAGCCACACTTTGCATGTGGATTAGAGACTTTCAACCGCAGATGCTACTGCCCGTCACCAATCTTCCTAATTTTGGTATAGTATTATTTTCGAGATGGTTATCCTACTATCTATGGGTAGGCATTGTCGTTTAAAAGGCTTTTCATTTTCACTCAGTTACCTCTTACGACACTGACGAGAAGAAAAAAGATTTCTCATGCCGACACCACACGGTAACGAGAGTAGTTGTAACTTTTGTTAATAGTAACTAAAAATTTATGACTTTTACTATCTTTACGCATTTCCCAATACTGAAGTATTCAGAGATCTAGACAATTTAGTCATTTCGACCCACATTTCACCGGAAAACCGGCGAATGAACCACGCGCGTCCTGCTTTCGTTTTGCTTGCGCGCTGCTAAGTTGTACATTTTCAGCTGCCGCGTAGCTGGCGCGTTACAGGTGGCAAGACTGTCGCCATCTTTATATCCTACCCAAAGGTATAAATGTATGTAAATTAACACTTTTTATCATAATTTTATTTAATTTTAATTGAAGCTTTATTATTATTATTATGTACATTTTTATTTTTATAGTCTATTTGGGTTTATACTTATACCCGTAAAGATGAAAATACTTAAATACGATAAAATAAATAAAACATAAAAAACATGTGTTTAATAAATACCAATAAGTAACCGTTTATTCTTATTATTATGTTTATTTCATATCGTTGTCTACATACCTACTACATGGTTTTAATAATCTTCCAACGTAACAGAACGTCTAAATTAGTATACGATATAAAGTTATTCGTTCCGCCAGCCGTTTGTAACTTTGCCGTAAAGTGCGGACCGCTGTAACTCAATTTTGTAATTGTTTGTGTATCATACCGCAAAAGGCTTTTAAAGTACTTTCAAATATTAATACATTATGTTTTGTATGTTTAATGTAGGTAGTAACCTACATTAAGTATCATCGAACAAGTATGTATCGTTAATAATTAATATCAAAAATGGTATATAAGAAAAGTTTGATTTTAACTGTATTTCTTTGAAAGAGAATTTCGATCAAATCATCAAGTCAGATCTTGATGATTCGGATTATAAGTAATATACGCAATCTTTTTTTATAATATGACAAGTGAGTAGTTATATAATAAAGCACAATATTTTTGCCAGCCATCCAATTGCAAAGAAGGTTTCTTTGAGTCTGGGCAAATGTATAGTTACAAAATGGAAATACATGTGACTACATAGATAATTATTCATATATACATATAAACACACCCCCTCCCCCAATTCTGAGGGGCTCCAAGGCCGGCAACGCATCTGCTATGCCTCTGGTATTGCGGATGTTCATGGACGGCGGTAATCACTTACCATCACGTGAGCCACCTGCTCGTTTGCCTTCTTTTCTATAAAGAATATACATTCCAATAGAAAAATTCATGTTTACTAATGTTTTCCTGATTTGATAGGAGTGTTATTTCATAATAAGAAATACTAATGACAACGAAAGTATTTATAAACAGTAGTTTCATTGTCATTAAATAATGTCAATTTATAATGATATTTTTATAAAATTTTTCTTTATTTATTTAAGTTTGTTTTTCCCACTACGTTACATTTCAAGATTTAGAGGTTGAAAACTATATTTGGAACGTAAATTTTGCAAAGATTTTTTTCTGAAAAAATAATCCGCACGCTGTATACGCAACATGCAATGATAATCTAGACAGTCTCAAGCGAGAACTTGCCAAATTAAATATGGGTAAAGTTCCGGCGCTCTGCACTTGTGGCGAGGAGAATTGGCACAGTTGGAGCAACTTGAGTAATTCAAAATGATGTACTCTCTAACGCTACATCCTATGGAGCTCCGAAAGAACAATACAGAGTGACACTTAAATACTTTTAAGAATTGAAACAGTAAAGTACACTTAACTGCCTGGAATATTTCATTTCTTAATGAACCAGCTTTTTATGATAAAGCTTTATCGGGTTAAAGAGATCATAATGTTTTAGTTAAATATAAACAAAAATATAACCTAACTAAGCACTACAAACGACTTATGTAATTTTTGTTGAGGTTGCATATGAACGGATTTTCAGAGAGTCCGATCTATCGGCCAATGCCTTTAGATTACTGTTTTTGCGTTCTAACACCTCGAATGCGTTGTACTAGATACAGAGGACATGTATGCCCTCAATTTATGCCAAAGCCATAAGCTACATGTGTAAAACGACTGGCAACTTACCCCGAATATTGTTACTGTTACTTCTTTAATACGACATTCAAACCTACTTGCTAGCAGATTACATCGAGTAGACATTTAAATGTGTTATTTATTATCTTATATTGTTTGTTTAGTTCACTTATGTTACATTCAGTCTCTAAAAGTTAGTTAAAAAAAAGTCTTCATGCCATTCTCAATACAGTGGTTCTAAATTTATATATTAAAATGATTATTTGGAGTATTTTTAGAAACTTATACAACATAACTAATATATATTATATATAAAATATATAAAATATCTTCACGCAATTCCCAATACAGGGGTAGACAGAGGTCGAGTCTAGACAATTAAGTCCCTTCGACCCACCTTTCACCGAAGATATTTTCGGGACAACGTGACAGGTGGTGAGCCCGTCGCCGCCTTTATGTCCAAGCCAACGATATTCGTACATAAGTTTTTGAAAAACCCATTGGTACGCGCCTACCAACTGGGGATCGAACTCGGGTCTATTGACTCGAAATTCCTACCACCCAACCATTCGGCTATCGTGACATAATTATATAACTAATATATATTAATATCTAAATATATACTTATGTAATTATGTTGTACCGTTAACCTTGACATTAATACGGCGATACGCTCACCACCTATTTGTCTCGTTGTCCTAAGGAGGCTTCAGTGGATCGAAATTATCTAGACTTCTTAGATCTGGGCAAAGCGTAAGGATATAAAAAATATCTTATAAAATAAACACTTTATAAGACGTAAGTTTATTTATTATTCCACTTTGTCCTTAGCCTTTAAGTAGCACACATAACAGAAATCATCGGATTAATTTTATCGATCCTTTAACATAGCGTGTTAAAGGTTTAGTTCAAAGCTCGAAGTTGTAATACATACAAAACAAAGTGCGTTATCTGATGGCAACATAAGTTCATATCAACTAATATTTACTAATATCACAATAGCCAAGTGGTTGCGTGATCGGAATTTGAGTCAAGAGTTCGACACCCAAGGTTTTTTCAAAAACTTATGTACGATTTATATCGTTGGATTGGGCAAAAAGAGGGTGACGGGCTCACTTATCACGTTGTCCCAAAAATGTTTTCAGTGGAAGGTGGGTCGAAATTTTTTCTAGACTTATGTCTATCCCTGGAATATGCCTATCCCTATCTATTGGAAATGGTGTGAAGCTATTTTATGTTACTTATAGTAAATTCGCTTCATAATATAACATATAAAATAGTACGCCGAGTAGCGTACATACCAGTTTTCATGATGCTCTCCACCAGCTCTTAGGTCACTGCTTGTTTCCCGGATAGGCCAATATAGATATGCTAAAATGATGTAGAAAAATCCGTTCTTTTTCTATATCATCTTTGTCCGAATGTTTGTGGTAAGTTTGTTGGTTTTTTATTCAATAACATATGTGGTTTAGCCACTTTAATACCCGATTTATTTATGTATTTATTATTTGTGTATTTATTTTTTATTCTGTTATTATCCTTGTTCCAAAATAACCACCAAGCGACATTTTACCACTTTATTGCTTTAGGTTACATTTCAAATATTTGCGACCACTAGAAATGTTTCGAACGTACTCCAACTAATATACCGTTAACATATATTTATATATAATACGGCTACTACTAAGTCAGTGAACTGTTTAATTAACTAATTTAACGCTAAGCAGAACTTAATTTCCAGCAAAGCAGCAAATTATTGCATAAAAATATAATTTTTTCCACTAGCGGTACTATTCGCACTTACTCTAATGTTACTTTAGACCGGGCCAAAGGAACGCTTTTGCACATCCGCGACCCCAATCGCGCTTACCTCCTTTGATAACCCTTTTTGAATAAGGAAGGCATACTCTACTACTCCCCTGTGGCTAGATGTACCGCGAATCGGACGCGTCTACAAAGACAATCTCTAATTTTTAACTACTTAACAAGTCACTTCGTTTCAATTAAATTTTACTTCCTAACCTGAAAGAGTTTTTTCGTATAAAATCCTCATTTCACCCACTTCCTATTTATCACGCAATTTGTCGACGGCCATCGCGTATTTTTTACAAGTTTTTTATTGTAATTTCAGTGCTTAATTTTTATTAACAAGATTTTATTACTTGGGCTGAAGCTTTAATAATTTTGAAGGTTTTATGCGAATAAATGGATTCTCTGAGAGCACCTATCTAAACATGAAATTTAAAACACTGTCTGAATACTAGATTTTGTCCAAAATACTAAACGTTGAGATATAAAAACATTAGCACATTATATATCGTTTTTGCTATACAAATGTAACAATTTATAAATAAACAAAGCTGAAGTTTTCAGCTTTTATCCTAATATCCATAATCCAAATAGTCTTTATTTAAATTGCTACTGAAAATAACACAATAACGTTTTCAGTTTCCAAAACATTTTTAATACTTTGCATGCCAGATCTCGCTCACATACTGATTTACTTTTCACGTCAAGTACAACAACAATGAAACATGACGCCTTAATAAAACATCAAGCCCATGTTACTTTTTCTTATGTCGGCTGTTTACGTATTTGTTAGATAAAATGGTAGACTAAAATAGTATACATTATTATTTTTTATTCAATAACATATGTGGTTTAGCCACTTTAATACCCGATTTATTTATGTATTTATTATTTGTGTATTTATTTTTTATACTGTTATTATCCTAGTTCCAAAATAACCACCAAGCGACATTTTACCACTTTATTGCTTTAGGTTACATTTCAAATATTTGCGACCACTAGAAATGTTTCGAACGTACTCCAACTAATATACCGTTAACATATATTTATATATAATACGGCTACTACTAAGTCAGTGAACTGTTTAATTAACTAATTTAACGCTAAGCAGAACTTAATTTCCAGCAAAGCAGCAAATTATTGCATAAAAATATAATTTTTTCCTCTAGCGGTACTATTCGCACTTACTCTAATGTTACTTTAGACCGGGCCAAAGGAACGCTTTTGCTTATCCGCGACCCCAATCGCGCTTACCTCCTTTGATAATCCTTTTTGAATAAAGAAGGCATACTCTACTACTCCCCTGTGGCTAGATGTACCGCGAATCGGACGCGTCTACAAAGACAATCTCTAATTTTTAACTACTTAACAAGTCACTTCGTTTCAATTAAATTTTACTTCCTAACCTGAAAGAGTTTTTTCGTATAAAATCCTCATTTCAGCCACTTCCTATTTATCACGCAATTTGTCGACGGCCATCGCGTATTTTTTACAAGTTTTTTATTGTAATTTCAGTGCTTAATTTTTATTAACAAGATTTTATTACTTGGGCTGAAGCTTTAATAATTTTGAAGGTTTTATGCGAATAAATGGATTCTCTGAGAGCACCTATCTAAACATGAAATTTAAAACACTGTCTGAATACTAGATTTTGTCCAAAACACTAAACGTTGAGATATAAAAACATTAGCACATTATATATCGTTTTTGCTATACAAATGTAACAATTTATAAATAAACAAAGCTGAAGATTTCAGCTTTTATCCTAATATCCATAATCCAAATAGTCTTTATTTAAATTGCTACTGAAAATAACGCAATAACGTTTTCAGTTTCCAAAACATTTTTAATACTTTGCATGCCAGATCTCGCTCACATACTGATTTACTTTTCACGTCAAGTACAACAACAATGAAACATGACGCCTTAATAAAACATCAAGCCCATGTTACTTTTTCTTATGTCGGCTGTTTACGTATTTGTTAGATAAAATGGTAGACTAAAATAGTATACATTATTATTTTAAGTGAAGTTTAATTGTACAGAGTATAGATAATAAAGAGTTTTAAGATGTTTTTTTATTTATTATAATGCACAAAACAGACTTAGATAGACATATACATATACATAGATGATACATATATTATTATATATTATACAAACATGAAAAAATTAAAATTTAAATGTATTGAAACGGTAGTAGTAACTTAGTTCTATTTTCTTACAATTAGACAGAACTAATGAAACAGAAATATAGAAAATTTATACGAAGCTCTACAAGAGGGCTTTCCTTTGACTTATATGAGTTCAAATTAGATATAAATACTTACTAATATTTGATATTATTATATATTTGTTATTAATAAATATTTATTTACAGAAAAAATTATGTTAATATTTACAATACTTATTAACTAAAAAATATTATAATCGTAGAGCCCTACTCCTCGTGGCATGGTACCAAGAACGCTGGCTGCATTTCCACGTTGAATGGCTAGACTTAACCGTTGAGCGAGAAAAGAACCAGCTCTCTTGTCACCAGCGGCAACGATAAGTCGCGGATACAATTCCTTTAGAAACTGCATCGAGCGGGGACCCCACGGACCGATTGTCTCTACGGCAAATGGAACAAATATATAGTCTCCTTTCAAAAACTCATATTTACGCCATTTACCCGATTCAGCTGCCTCTGATGCCGCCCCGGCCCTTATCGAAGTACCCTTGATATGAGAGGCCGCTAATGTATCGACGCAAGTTGCGTCCCACACAAGAGCTTTGCCTCTCTCCCAAGGGACTAAAGTCAAGCCGTCGGGTCTCTTACCATCCTCCCTAAATATTCCACAAGGCTCTAAAACCGATGGAATATTTATGGAAACAAGAGCCCTTCGGATGACTTCATTCAAGGAACCGTGACGAGATTGTCTGCCAACACTTTTTTGGCATGAAAATCCGTGGAGGCCTAACTCGTCGACGTCGCTACCACAAGGACATCGATGTGGTTGACAAATCGATACTCCCAATCGTATTCCTACAGCTATACGTAAACTTTCGTTATCTAGTAATGTACCAAGGTTACTTGATGGTAAAGCATGTAGCCAGTAACTGGATTCCTTTGTCGAAACACCTAGAAAGCGGGCGCGGTCTCTGTCACAGTGAAAATTGTTCAGTAAGCATTTCTGCACATTCTGAACCAACGGGATATCCCACCGTTTTTGTGAGTTAGGTTCCAGTGGAATATCCTCGCCGGGACAGAGACGTAACCATGCTTCTCTTGCCTCGGAAGCAAAGGTCAAGTCCAAATCATTCTTAAGAATTTTACGTGACAAATCATGAACACTGTGTACGGAGGCAAGGAAAGCCGGCAGCGCCATATTTGAAACCTCTCTTATACCGATAATATCTTATATTTGTTATTATATATCTAATTATTAAATAAAAATATGTGAAATAGTGTGAAGATCCAGGACAATTATGTCAAGTAAATAAATCTTCTTCAATCACTGACAATAGTGATTGTGTATACTTCTTGTAACATATTAATGTAATGTTTGCCTTGAGGTAAAAATATACTTTTTTCTTCTTCTTCTAAATAAAAAATACTAAATAATTCTTCAATTCTTAATTAGTTCGTAATTTACTGTATAAAAATAATCAATATTAAATTAAAAACTTATTAAATAAAAGTACCTGACGACCATATAGCCGAGTTGCTAGTGACTCGGCCTTTGAAGATTACGGGTTTCGGGTTCGAATCCCGCTAGGGAAAAGCATTTGTGTGATTAATACGCATGCTTTTACTCGAGTCATGAACTTTTTTATGTACATATTTATAAATATTTATCTATGTAAATAAACATGTAATTATAAATGTATGGAAAATTGCATGAAGGTATAAAAAAGTAGATCCTAATTATTAGCATAAGTGACTTATTACAAGAATGAAAACGTGCAATAATGTATGTATAATTTTCATGTTACGTGACAATAATATTATATATGAATATTTTAATAAATAAATTAATATTATATCTTCACGCATCATTCCTAATAGAGCAGCCAGAGAGAAAAGGTCGGCAAGTATTGGGAATTCCCCAATGTTTTTTACAAAAACTTTTTTCAAAGGGACTTAATTGTCTAGACTAGACCTCTGTCTGCCCCTGTATTGGGAACTTTGTGAGGATATTTTTTATGTCATTATCAAAATTTTTATATGCGGTTACGGCGTAAGTATATGATACATTTTGCCCTTTTTTCCTTTTGATAATGCTTGACTTTCTAAAGATTGTAGGATAGCTATCTTGGAATATATAGCGGATAGCGGATATAATATAGCGGATAGCGGATAGAGTCACGACAGCCGAGTGGTTGGATGGTCCAATGGGGTATGAAATTGTTGGCTTGGACATATTTACAGCGACGGACTCACCACCTGTCACGTTGTCCCAAAAATGTCTTCAGTAGAAAGTCGAAAGGATTGAAATTACTTAATTGTCTAGACCTGTAGTGTATTAGGAATGGCTTGATAATATTTTTATTAAAATTGATCAAACTGGTTACAGACAGCAGCCTCTAAGGTACAAGGTGCATGTTACTGCGTACGTAATCCATGTGCCTTGTGTGGCAATTATGGCCAACCTCTTCACGGGAGAGACTTATGTAGTGTTATATACGGTAAGGAAAATTTTGTTGATTTGTTCTCATTAATAATTAAACTACTTAAGTAATTTTCCTATATTTTCTATCTGTTTCGTCAAGACTTTGTAATTTTGCCATAATATTCTAACTTAGGATCGTTAAAACTGGTCTAAAATTTGTAATTTGTGTTTATAGTTAATTGCTTTGCGAAATCTTCAAAGAAACGTTTATTCCAATAATATTTTTTGAATAACAAGATAATTATTTATAACAGCTGAATCGGTTAAGTGGCACAATATGAATCTTTGAAGGGAGGCTCTATATTTGTTCCATTTGCTAAGAATCGGCTTCTTGCGATAATCGGCTCGTGGTGTATTCGCAAGATGCAGTTTCTAACGGAATAGTGTCCATGACTGGTCGTAGCCAACAACTACGGTCATGCGTTTGCTGAATTTCATTGTGGTATTTTTGTGATGTTAATTCCGCCATCTTCCGGTAACAATTATATATTCGATGCTTTCGAAGAAGAAACTTAATTAACTACAGATACCATGTTAATATAGCTACCATATTAATATAGGTAGTAAAGTCTTATTCAATTTTAATTATGCTATAGAGCTGTAAGAAATTTAGACTAAAATGTAATTAACACATATAATGTTTAATTATAGGTATATATTTTAATGATTACAAATTATAATTTTAATAAAAAACGAAATACATAGATAGATTTGTATTTTATACCAAACTAGTCATGATTTTAACGAGGACGCTCAATAAACTCCGGCTAGAAAGTTTTATACCAAGTAGAGAAACAGATTATGTTATTCACTGAAACGTAGTTAAATCGTAAATTTTCTAACTTTAGCAGTTTTACAGAGAAATAAAATTTGAAATTACTTTTAACATTCATCAAACCTTCATGAACAAAGCTCTGAATAATAGAATTTTTTACTCTATTATTCAAAAGTTTCCCGTTCGTATCATTTCAAGCATTTTAATTTTCAACTTTCTTATACATAAAATATTTATCATTAGTTTCAACTCATGGATTTGATTAAATTATTGATTTGATTAAAACTGTTTGTATGCCATTCTTGGGACTTTTACGAAGCTACTAAGGTCACTTGTTTAACGTAACAATGTATATACCGTAGGACAAACATATCATTCATAGGGATAAATAATCAGCGATTGGTGATCGTAGAACCAGACACCACGCAACTTACATGCTGCTACCCGTCTCTTTATTTTAGTCTACTGTTTTGAGCTGACAATACTGACAAAGGTTAAGGAAGAAAGGTTCTCGAGTGCCAGCCTTGTTAAGGCAACCGCAATTATAGGATTTATGCCACGGATGAAGTGATAATATTCTTTCTTTGTGAAAATCTTTCGGGAAGACCTATAAAAAGATCTCTTCTGGACATATCCAGAAGTGATCTTTTTATAGGCTGCAATGAAACAAAAGTGAACTTTTCTCTTCTCATAGAGTCATTTCTTAAATAATTAAACCTAAGGAACTATCTAGTACAAAGAAACTTTTTTAAAAAAGTAATTAGTTGCAAAACAAAACAAAAAAAAGGTGGAAGGTGGGTCAGTTTCTTTATTGGGAAATGCGTGAAGTGCATTATTTATATATTTGTTTATTTATTTGTAATTAGTTGCGCCGATAAAACCCGGTAAAATTCAAAAGTACAATATATTTTGATGATATTGGGTTCTAGTAGTAGTAATTTGTTTTATTTATTTATAAATAATTTTTTTTTATTAAATTATTAAATATAACAGATTAAAATATTTAACAGTGTAGCCACAGTAGTTTATTCTTACAGGTATACTCGTAGATAGGGATAACATCACAAACCTCGACGCGAACTCATTCCACTCACCCTGCATATTTACAGACCACCTTATATATACACACTTGGGTCTCTCGACTTGAATTCCAAACACCCAACCACTCGGCTATAATGACCACCTTTACAAGTATTAATTAATTTAAATGCCTTTATTATATTAAAACATCAGTAATCGGAATAAACTTGCAGGCTGTTATTGTCACAATGTACAGTGGCAGATGCAAGGGCAAGTGAAATGTATATCGCTCGTGTTGACGTCGCCGACAACGCCTGCTTTGATTTAATACGGAATACTTGGGCTCGTACCCTTGCCAGCCGTAACAGTTCAGACACTCCCATTGAGAATACGACATCAATATGGACACTAAAGTCATTTGTATAAATTTAGTGGTCTTATGAGATTGAATATTTTTATAAACGTTTAGAAATAGTAATACAGGTCACGATAGCCGTGTGGTTGGGTGATCGAAATTCGAGTTAAGAGAACTAAGTTCGATCCCCAAGACTCGTACCAATGGGTTTTATAAACATATGAACAATCTTTATAGCTTGGACATAAAATCAGCGACGGGCTCACCACCTGTCACCTTCTCCCAAAAAAAGTCTTCGGTAGAAGGTGGGTCGAAATGACTTAATTGTTCAGACCTCTGCCTACCCCTGTTTTGTGAATGGCATGAAGATATTTTTTAGAAATATCCATGTTGGCTTTCAAGATCATTATATTTGATTATTGATATGCTGTGGAAAATTTACTAGCCTTTCATAATTCGAGTTACATTCTATATATGAAAACCGAAATGAAAATATTAGTGAATAGGTATAATCGCACAAAATGAAGTGAATGATCAGTCGTAATTTTACTTAATGATAGATCGTTAGCTAGAAAACAGAGTTGTATTTATTCAAGAAAATATTTAATATTAATATATGGTGAGAAAGTTTCTATTTCTCATACATCTCCGCTACCCCGTTTTCATAATCTTCAACTGGAAATTAACTTCAGAATAGCACGCGAAACAAAATTAATTGTTCCGCCAGACGCCGGTAACTTCGTTATAAAGTGGGGGCCGCTTTAACTCATCTCAATTTTATAATTGTTTGTTTATCAACCCCAAAAATGATCTCTATGGAGCTTTTACATATTAATTTACAAATAAATAGCTAAATGCCGTCCTTTACAATTATCATGATATTTATTATTATCCTGGCAGTTAAAAATTCTTTCATTACCTAACCTAAACTTTTTTTAAATTATCATTATCATTACACCCTGTCAAAAGCTCAGTGTTGGTTAAAGGCGTCCTCCAAAGATTATCTCAAAGTTGCAGTGCCATTTTCATCCATCGACTCCATGCAACTTTGTGCAGGTCTATACTGAGTGAGGCTGCCACTTGTGAAACTTTCTTCCTTAACAACAGCTGAACAACAAATTTTGATGTGACATATTCTATCACTATAGGAGTCGTAAAAGGCGACTAAGGTAAAAATCTTGAAAATGAAAATAGCTACTATTAGGTGGCAAGCTAACTGTTTCGGCAGCAGCGTCTAAGAAGCCACGCGTGGCGATTAAGACAAATCCTCCGTACAAAAAAAAGCCTATGTTCTGCAGTGTCCATTACAAAAATAGGCATGTATATAATAGTTTGATTTATCACAGAACAAATAACTATCACAGAACAAAAAACACTGAATACTTTAGTATTTGATGTACTTCAGTAGTTACATAGTTGATATAAATACTTTTTCATATACCTGTTACAAAGAGTAATTTTGTACAGTTCCATCAATAATTTCATGGCACATAATAAAATTTCGAAACGTTCAAGAAAAATGTAAATTATTATTATAGACATACAATAACAAAAATACCACCTCCGTAGAATTCAAGTATCGAACCATTTAAGAATTATTTGTGTTTCGTAAATTTTAAAAGGTTTCTGCGATACCGCAAAATAAATCACCTTTTGATCCTTATCGCGAAGCAATTGAAGCATGGCGACAAAAAGACCTTTCACCCAAAAGAGTCCACTTACAAACAATGAAACTGCTGTGTTGCAAATGCTGTGCTCGAAAAATAATGAGACCTGAACCCCACTTGAGGAAAATGCGGGTAACAATTTACGCCCGAGACTAAAATATAGGCGTGAGGAGGTACTTTATATATTTTATAAATTATGTCATAGATAAATTGTAGATATTCTGCTTTAGTCTTTACAAGCCGGTTGTTTGGACATCCATTAATGATACCAAAGCCATTGTAGGTTACTTATCATTTACATTTAGTATCATTAATAAGGAAATATCATTTACACGGACAAAAAATAGTCAACTTTTGAGATTTTAGAAGCTCAATTCAGTATACTTAAATTAACAAAACTCGGAAACTATCCATATCATAATTCTTAGGTTAGAATTATGATATGGATAGTGCAAATGCAGTTTACCAGAATTTTGGTAACGTATATTTAGATAATTACTTGCTTAATTGGTTGTTATAGTGTATCCAGTAGCACACAGTTTACATTTTGCAGATTCAGTATCCATAAAATGCAGATAATAGGGTTTGTGTATAATACCGGTCATTGTTTTAACTCTGCAACATTGACATATCGGAAATAGAGAACTAATTCGGTTATACTCGTATGTACGTGTAAATTCTTAAATATATAAGCCATGCTAATCTTTAATTATTATTATAATATATAAGATTAAAATGGACATATAAAAGGGGATATTTAGCCGAGATTAATTCATTAAGGTTGGTACCCGAGTAAAGGGACTCGTCTGCACCAACGTCAAAAACATAAAAATTTGAAAATTACAAACAACATGGAAAATATGGCTTTAGAATCAAATAATACTTTAGAAACTAAATTTCGTAGTACAGTTTAAAATCTGGAAATTTCCACATATAATATACACATTTTTTGATATCATCTGTAATAAAATCTGTAAAATAAAAGAATATAATAGATGAACATAAAAGATGAAAAATGTTTTAGACATTTATTATTTTATACTTTATTAGTATTGCCCACACCTATACAAAGCGATCTGTAAAAGTCTAGAACTTAGCTTTCAGACATATGTAGACTTTATCATAACTAACGATCACGGTACGATATACCTCATGTCTTAGACTCTGCAGCATCTCTTATCTGCACATCGTTAATTTTTCGAGATGATTATTCCTCCATTTCCATTTTCAAAAGCAATGATATGTTCTTACACCATTATCACAAATTATATCATAAATACAAGAATGGACAGGCATCAAAAGTATAAGGCAATCACTATCCAAAATTAATATAAATCAAACACCATGTTGGCTGTCTTGTATCAGCGTAAAATATACCCTCTTACTCCCAGTGGGTGCTATAAGAGGATTCTTGAAAAATGTCAGACAAAAATTCAATAGACTGATACGAGGTGATTGATACTGCGATTGTCAACACCAAGCCAAGCGTGGCCAAGCGTGGCTGTTATAGCCAATCCTTCCTTATGGGAGAAACCTTTATCATCTATTGGACTTCTACAGGTCCGTGTGTATGAGTAAATACCATCTTTATACTACACGATCAAGAAGTAGCAAATCTTAAGAAGTTAAAAATTAAAATACTTCCGATTTAAGCGGTATAAACCGTCCATGTTCTGCTTGCATATAAATTGCCTCATTAATTCTATGACACGATCCGCAAACCATTTAGACCTTACCCGAACCAAAGGAAGGTAAAAATGTCAGTCTTTTAAAGATATTACGATGTTCCCCTTGTCTCTGAATTTGTAAGATCGTTTTTCTTTGTTATAATCTCATAGTATAGAACAATATGAATTAAATTACAATGTGAATTAAGATATATCACGCATTTCCCAAAAATCATTTGCCCGGGTCCTTTGACCTGTTCCTATTTTAGTCTACGTGACATGAGTTAAGCCAATCGAAGTATTAGTGTCCAAGCCTAAGAACGTTTCTTGTTTTGTTGTTTAAGTTTTAATGATTTTATATGTTCCTATTTTTTTTCTCCCGCCAGTAATGTATACTGATGTGTAGTTAGAATTCTTGAAAGTTGAATCTTTTCATCTGGACCCATATTTTTCCGAAGTTTATTTGGCACAAACTCGTCGTTATGAGCTCGTCCGCGCCTTAGCTTTCTTATTCATTTTCAAAAATGATAATTTAATTATAGATTAAATACAAATACTACTAGATGAAGCTAGTCTTCATCTTATATTATGTTTAAAAAATTGTACAGCTTATGTGTTAGGGGCTGGAGTAATGTGCTTTAGAAGGAATTCCACTAGGCGGTGAATTAAAAAACTAAATCTATATTTTCAATGACCCATTAGCACCTTTCCCTACCTCACAGAATACCGGCGTGAAGTAGAAGTCTAACAAACTTCTGCGTTTCGTCTAGTGAGTGCAGGTAACCGGAGGCCCACACCCCCCTCTCACAATTAGGGGGGGGGGGCACTCTAAGGCCGGCAACGCATCTGCTATGCCTCTGGTACCACTGGTTACCACGTGAGCCACCTGCTCGTTTGCCTCTTCTATAAAAAAAAATAATATGAAAAATGGAATTAAATTAATTTATTTTACGATTCTATAATTTCTTTTTATCTAACTTTACTATCGCTTCACGCAATATGTATGATAAAATACAATTCAGTATCAATACGCCTACGTATTTCACTAACAAGAAAAATAATAAGAACGACATCAAAGCTATAGCGATCTCGACGCTATCCAATAACAATAAAATCCGCAGTAAAATGTGTATTATTTATTGTCGGTAGAAAACTTCGTTCTCAAGTTGAAAGACTAATGGCACCACAAACTATACCTACGTGATATATGTCATAGCCCTATTGATTTATCAGTCGCTATAAACTCTTTTGTTGACTTAGAGTTCTAATATGTCTTAACGTATAATTCTTGTCGGGGTAGCTTGAGAGGAAAGATGCCTATCCTTATATTTTTTTTGCTTCTTTAAAAATCATCTATTTCTGCATACATGTACGTTAGCTGTTCTAATTCAATAATAATACTCAGTAACTTGCTTACCGACCGGTTTTATTTTTGCAATTCAGTGTCAATACGCTTTCAGCAACTTGCTTACTTGGTCTCCAAATGTTGGCTTATTCCTCGCCCCATTTTAATTTTTAACTTTCAGGCGGTTTGTTTTCTTCCATATGTTATGAATGAATGTTATGAAATAAAAAAAAAATTTATGAATATGAGAACATTTCGTGTTTGTTCCAACATTTTTTAATAATTTCCAAATATTTTCTAACGATAGTTCAATTTTATTGTTTTTCAAAAGAATGAAAATACTGCAGGACTTTTGTTTATTAAATTAATAATTTTTTTAAATATTTTTTAGATAACGGTTTTTTTATTTCTCTTTAATGTAATTTCTTAACAATATTACTTTAGATAGTTATTTGTGCAAAGATTAGTTTTAGCTATCCAGTGTTGCATAACTCTTACTGCTAGCATTAAAGATAGCTATGTGCGAAGAACGATCCGGCTCAGCTATTTAGCGTGTAACTCTAACGTAGCAGTCAGTGAACCAGTCAATCAATATTGTTTCACTTCTTGACGAAGTATGTTGCGAATATTTGTAAATGTTAAATTATTTTTATTATTTATATTATTATAATAACTCAAAGAGTTACGATAGTATAAAAAGAATTGTTTTTATTGTATTTTAAGTAAAAAATTGTGAACAAAAATATTTATAACAAATTTTTATAATTTCATTAAAAATTTTAAAATGAACCTACACCGTTAATGTCTATTACAGCAATCTAGGCTAGGCAGACATTATTTCTAGTCGATAAAAGCTACAATATCATCCAATGGGTCACAAACAGCTTCACCTCGTGGGATGAAAACATAAGAACTCCCCTTCTTAATTAATGTACACATTGTCTGGCGACGGAGCACCGAGTATTAGTGGTTTTGCTCTGGACGCATTGTTCCGTTCATTGCAAATGTTAAAGACCTCATTTACACAGCAACAGACTTAACAGAATATTTATTTATTTGACACGTCTGTAAGCACCTACAAAATTTAAACTATGTATTAATTTTTTTGTGAGAAATGTAAATATTTTGCAGCTTTTTTTTGACTAGCATATTATTGAATTATCATGATTGTTTTACTAATTCTACAAATTATTTAATTTTCATCAAATAACTGACCGATTTTGCCCCTATGACATTATCAAAGGTTTACTTGCCACATTTTTTTTACTTTTTTTTCTTTCACACATTATACTTATTATATACCTTTGAATAACTGACCTGAATAAATTGATACGTAACTCAACGCTAACTTTTAGACCTGGTTTAACTGTCAAATAGTACCAAAACTCTTTAAATCCCTGTTTTTTATCCTTTTGATAATATTATAAAGTTCAAGTAAATAAGTAATTTAAATAAAAAGTTGTTTTCGCTTAACATAACACCTATCACAATGTCCCTAATAGGAAAGGTGGAAAGACTAAATTGTCTAGACCTCTGATTACCCTGTATTGATAATGTGTGAAGAAAAATGCTCAGTAATGCACCCGAGTTGCAACTATTCTAACACTCTTCATCTTTATTATAACACATGTGATCATAATTTCAGCCGACCAAGGATCAACTGTTGAAAATAGTTCAAGCGATTCCCAAAACATGGGTGCAAAAGAGGTCTAGACAGTTGAGTGGTTTCGACCCACCTTCCACTGAAGATTTTTTTGGGACTACGTAACAGTTGGTGAGTCAGTCGCCGTCTTTAAGACAACTATGTAAATCGTATAAGTTTTTTGAAAAAACCCATGGGTACGAGCCTTGTGGATCGAACTCGGGTCTCTGGACTCGAACTCCGATCACCCAACCACTAGGTCAGCAATCGACTCGGCTAAGAAAATCAATATTATAAATACTGGGGTAGTTATGTAATAATAAAAAATTGCTTCTTCTTTGTCAATAATTAAAAAAACTAGCACCATACAAACGCACCACAATCGGTTCGTTACATTCGAGCCGCAATTGGAGAGAGCATGACTAATGAACGACCTGTGCATTTTTTGTCACTTTGCAAATTTTGACTTGCAAAATTATTCGCCGGAAACGGTTTCTTTTTTTCTTTTTTTTTTTGACTTGAACTATATTTCAAAAGAGGATCTAAAATGATTTATAGGACGTGTTGGTTTGTTGGTCAATTTAAAATAATAGTTTCAACTGACAGGGGCGGGATTCGAACCCGCGACCTCTGCCGATCCGTGGCAATGCTCTTACCTACAAGCCACTGTGTCTTACACGCATCATTTGAAATTTTAAATCTGTATTCTCTTTTATTTACTTATGCCTTGTTTTGGCATCGGCGCCATCTATTATCCCTTTTGCAAGTGACAATTTAACTCTCCTGACTTTTCAGTTAGGAATTATCAATAAGATAACGCCAACTAATTTTTATTGATTTTTAAAGCATATTTATGCTGAACTTTTATTTGTCCCGATAGCCGAATGGTTGTGTGGTCATAATTTCGAGTCGAGAGACTCGAGTTCGATCTCCAGGTGGCAGGCTCTTACCAATGAGTTTTTCAAAAACTTATGTACGAATTACATTTGGCTTGGACATAAAGGCGGCGACGGGCTCACCACCTGTCACGTTGTCCCGCAAATATCTTCAGTGGAAGGTGGGTCGAAAGGACTTAATTGTCTAGACTAGACCTCTGTCTATCCCTGTATTGGGAATTGCGTGAAGATATTATGGGAATTGCGTATTCACGACTTATATCGTTCGCTTGGACATAAAGATGGCGACGAGCTTTCCACCTGTCACGTTGTCCTGAAAATTGTCTTCGATGGAAGGTGGGTTTTAGTGAAAGCAGCTATTGATATAACTTTCCCTTATAATTTATCTCTATAATTTTCTAATAATAAGGAAGAGATGAAAAATCTTTGATAAATAAGAAAATAATATAAAACACATCAACCGCGTTGGCTTCCGTAATTCGATATGACGTCATTGCACACTCCAATGCGTGAACGTGTGCTAGAATTTAATATTATATTTGGCCTATTTTCTTCACATATTTCAACCTTATACCAGACAACTTTTATAAATATTACTATTAGAATTATTGTTTATAACATATAAAATTTTATAAACAATAATTCTAATATAAAATTTTTAGTTTTTTACTACTTTGTTTTTTGATTATAATTTTATAATGCACTCATAATGGTCTGCAAAAGACTTTTGCGGGACAGGCCTCTTCCATTAGGAGGATTAATAAAATCGTCACAATTGGCTAACGAATTGGCGATCGCAGTGATATAACCTAAGAAACTGCTGCCTTGGTACTTTACCTTATCCTTTCGTCGCCATCTGGTGGTCCAGCAGCAAGAAGAGGATGCCGTGTCGTGGTCTAAAAATATTCCACGTTCTTAAATATTCACGACTACACACGACATCGTTAGGAAACATATCCAAGGCAAATTTGTACTGATTATAGAGTATAGTGTAATAGAAAATTTATGATGACTTTTTATTAATTTTCTTTTTTTTTCAACACCTCGTAAATATAAAAAGACGTTATACTTCTACTTATTGATAATTATCGGTATTCATAATTTTCGTGGTATGAGTATACTGAAGTAAAGAAAGCTTAATTCCGTGAAATTACATCGGGTAGATTAAATGCAAACCATAAAAGTGCAATTCATCGGTTGGCAGCGATCAATAGAACGTAACGTTTTATAAACAAAAATACTTACATTATCGGGAATTTGTCGAAGTTTTGAATTTTGTGTTTTTAAGGGAAAGAAAGATTTATTTATCCTTTCGAGCACATTACACAGTCAGGTCATAAGTATTGTCACTCAGTAAAAACTTTTCTTTTAGAATGTTGGCCACAAAAAAGTTTATTGAGTTCGAATTTCGAATTGTTCTTGAAAATAAAACTGTATACTTTTTATAATTATAGTCATTTTTAAATTTGGAGTGGACGCTTAAAAAGACCGTGCAGTTATTGCGTAGCATCGTTGCGGTTACGCGCCAAATCAAATTTTTGTCGTGCTGAAAAATTTGAATATAACCAAAAGAGTCGTTTATCGTACCATCAAACGATACAATAAAAACTCAAGTGTACATGACATGTCAAGAAGTGGTCACCCTCGGTCTGTTAGGACTCCAGCAGTGATAAAAGCTGTGAAGGCGCGAATTCAAAGAAATCCCAAACGTAAGCAGAAACTGTTAGCCCTTCAGATGGGGTTAAGCAGAACCACAGTCAAAAGGGTGTTAAATAAAGACTTAGGGCTTCGGGCATATCGAAGAAAAACAAGACATCGTTTGAATGCTCGTCTAATGGACCTGAGACTGAAGAGATGCCGCGCTTTGTTGAAGCGATATGCGGAAAATTCTTTTTTTGGATGAAAAAAATTTTACCATAGAAGAGATCTTCAACAAACAAAATGATAAGGTGTACGCACACAGTATGGAAGAGGCGAGCAACGGTATTCCGCGTGTCCAACGAGGTCATTTCCCATCACTCATGGTATGGTTGGGAGTTTCTTATTTGGGCTTAACAGAGGTACATTTTTGTGAGAAAGGTGTAAAAACGAATGCAGTTGTGTATCAAAATACAGTCCTGACGAACCTTGTGGAACCTGTTTCTCATACCATGTTAAATAACAGGCACTGGTTATTCCAACAAGATTTGGCGCCAGTTCATAGAGCGAAGAGCACACAAGACTGGCTAGCAGCGCGTGAAATCGACTTCATCCGGCACAAAGACTGGCCATCCTCCAGTCAAGATTTGAATCCGTTAGATTACAAGATATGGCAACACTTGGAGGAAAAGACGTGCTCAAAGCCTCATCCCAATTTGGAGTCACTCAAGACATCTTTGATTAAGGCAGCCGCCGATATTGATATGGAACTCGTTCGTGCTGCGATAGACGACTGGCCGCGCAGATTGAAGGCCTGTATTCAAAATCACGGAGGTCATTTTGAATAAACTTTAGTGTCAAAAGAATCTATGTTTTGTTAAGTTCATTTTAGTACATAAATTGTTACATTATGAATAAACTTGTTTCAATTATTTTATTTTAAATATGTGACAGAGTTTATGACCTGCCCAGGTATTTTCAACATATTAGAATATTTTTTTTGATTTCTAACCTTATTTACTTACTTATCTTCACAAAAAATCCCTGACGGGGTAGTCAGAGGTAACAGATTGCCAAGTGTAGCGAATCTTACGTACCTCTTTCGCCCCTATCATATTCATCATACTACTCATACACGCACATCAGTGCGTACCAGCACTGCGTTATGTATTGCAAGGCGTACACTTTTCACTACGCCTTGCCTTTAGACTAACGCAGTCAGGGCACCCTTGACTTTGTTCCCGGCAGCGACACGCGGGTCCACGTCTATACGTCATCTTCCATCCCGGCTAAAAGCACTCCCCAATTTCATTCAACTAATTTGTAACCAAAATAAAAAAAATACCAAATTTACATGTAATAAGTCATACAATATAGGTATAGGAACTTCGTAGACAAAGATAAAATTTTGTAAATATAGCTGAAATGACAATGGGCCGGCCAAGTTGTTGACAACTATTCGGGAGGAAAGTCTCAAGTGGCAATCGTACAGCAGAAACAACACAGAACGAGTAATATGGAAAGACATCCTGCATGATACCAAAACTGTTTTTAAAGCAAAATCATTTCCAAATTTGTCTTAATAAATACATACAATATGAGGATTTGAAATTACTTCTCACGTGCTTCATATGTAAAAACTAACATTCGCTGTACTGGGGTGATCAGATGTCACGGTAGTTAAGATCTAAAATTCACAGAAGCTACATATAGTAAGTAACATTACCCATGAGCTCTTAACAGAGTAATTATGTAACTTTAAGATTTCGAGCAATCGTGTCGAGAGGTCGAATCTAAACTTATGGCTTTTAGTTACTTTCAAAGTAATGTCTTAATGTCATTGTTTAATAAAAAAACATTGATGGTATTAAAGATTGAGCGGGCGTGACGTGCCGACTTGTACATTGGCAATATTCGAATTAGTATTTAAATGTACCGACATAACGGGATGCAAAATTAATAAAGATTTTAACACAACATTTAGTCAAACATTAAATAAATACATCATTTAGTCAGAGGAAATTAGCAACTGTTTGTTTTATACGGTTTCAGCTTTTAAATAAGTGAAATATTACTGAGCACAAGATAAGTTAAGAGCACAAGAAATGGTAAGTTTTTGTATTTACTAAATATTAATGTTTGCATTTAAAATGTTTAATAATGGTCAACAATTTTAGTATAACATATTGTTAACATTGTTTTTAGCTTAAGAGCCCTTTGAGACCTAAAGTAACATAATTTATTAATAAAATATGTTTATAAACATAATAAAACGATTTAACCATAGTTGAAAGTTTCAGCAGAGTTCCAAAATAAAACTCTCCTGGCGCCGTTTTTTAAATGACCTTTAATTTAAAAAAAATAAAAATATCTTCACGCAATTCCCAATACAGGGGTAGACAGAGGTCAAGTCTAGACAATTAAGTCCCTTTGACCCACCTTCCACCGAAGATATTTTCGGGACAACGTGACAGGTGGTGAGCCCGTCGCCGCCTTTATGTCCAAGCCAACGATGAAATTCGTACATAAGTTTTTGAAAAACTCATTGGTACTGCCACCTGGGGATCGAACTCGGGTCTCTCGACTCGAAATTCCGACCACCCAACAACTCGGCTATCGTGACTTATTTATTTAATTATTTAACTTACTTATTTAATTTTTTGTAATGTAAAAATGGTATGAATAAATTTGTACTTGAGTTTAGTCAACTAGCATTCACTAAGAAGAATCCATAACAAGCTTAATTAGGACCACGAGAAAGGCGATTAACTTGTTGTCAGACTTTTCGTAATCTTAATGTCTAAGTTAAACATATGAATCCTTGGTGCGAGCATTTCTACCGGGTTCGAACTCGATTACTCTGCCTTGATCTTTTGATTGATCCTCTGTTGATTTCTCCATAAAAATTAAGTAAGGTAGTAAGAAGTAAGGTTCAAGGTGCTATTGCGATTCGTTTTCCAATTCAACCGGTGTAGAACCTCGGCCTCTCAGAATACTGGCGTAAATTAGATGCAACTTGTGCTTCTGCACTTCTTCCGTTAAGTAACCTGAGTCGCCTTTTACAATACAGCAATTCTTCCGCTAAATGGCAACACATCTGCAGCATCTCTGATTTTGCAAGTATCCATGGGCGTCTGTAATTAGGTCAACCATTTCACCGTTTCCCACTTTCCTCACTTTTTCTTATTATAATGAAACTTTTCTCGAATAAATTCTTTGTTTACAGATCAAAAATTTTTTCCTTGTAACAATGTTTAGGGCAATTTATTTATTTATTGATATTCAGAAAAAAAAAACAAATTACAAATGAAAACAACAATACACTGTACTATAAAACCAAGTGTTTTTTTTGTACAATGGAGTTCTTCCATACAAATAACATTATTTAGCAGTTTACTTATTAAAGACCAGATAATTTACATAATAATAACGATCATGAAATAGGAATTTTAGTGAGGGTAGATTAGGTGCGAATGTTTTTGTCGTTATAACAATGACGGGCACATAAAAAAAAAAACAAATGCGTTCGAGTGTCTTACGGGTGTGTCAACATTATTATCATTTATTTCATATAATTATCATGAAGCAAAGCTAAGTAATAGTTAGTTAATTTAGATTTGATGTTGTTTGGGTTTATTTCACAACGTAATGCGGGTGGTAATTCGTTTATTAGTTTTGGAATCATAAATTCGAGTGTGCGTTTTCCATAGTTATTCTTATTATACACAGGCACATATAATTTTTTATTAGATATAGCGCGAGTACCTTTGATATGTGATATTAGAGTTTGCAGGTCTTTGTTAAAAAACTGTTCTTTTAAGAGCACATATTTGATTTTGTCATGGATTGGAATTATTTTACAATACGCGAAAAACGTGTGGTTATTTTTATATTTACTTTTTACTTTAGGAGGGACAATTATCTTTAGAAACCTTAATTGAAGTTTAAAAATTTTGTCTATGTATGTTTTGAATGTGAATCCATAGGTTCACGAAATTATTTATTCAACTAAAGCTTTATATAATAATAATTTAATTGAAAAGTCAATTTTGTTTTTAATTAGTACAAATTTTGTCCGAATTGTTTTAGCCGGTCACAGACGTTACTTATATGCTTTTTTCAAATTAGTCGGCTATCAATTATGAGACCTAGGTACCTTTGGTTGTCCATATAAACTATTGACGGACAATAGCACATAGATTTTATTTGGCATGAATGTAAGCACGAGCGTGAGTGTGCTGTGAGATTAGGCACCGTTATGAGAAGAGCTGATATACATTATTTTAGTTTTTTATCGTTTAAAACTAAACCAACATCGAGATACCAATTAATAAGAGATGTAAAATCTTTTTGCAAACGTATAAATGCGACTCCAAAATCAGCATCAGCCGCTACTAGGCACGTGTCGTCGGCAAACTGATAAGTTTCACAGCTTTCAATTTAATTTATTAAACTATTAACATATGTTAAGTAGTGTAAAGGTCCGAGTACTGATCCCTGTCCAGTTCCTTCAGTTAGTCTTTTCATAACTCCAATTTTCAGCAATCTTAACTTTAAAACGTCTATTTTCCAGATAATTTTTACACCATTTCTGGACAGGTCCTCTAATTCCCGATTCGTCCAGTGATTCAATCAATGTCTCGTGTTGAAGTGTATCAAACACTTTGCTAAAGTCAATAAAAACTACTAGGATGTGTTTTTTACTATGCAAGTGTTTGTTCATCGAATTAGTAAAGTTGCTCAGAAGCTTAGTGGTACTTTTGTTTGGTTGAATTGATAAGCAATAGCTTATCATTTAGAATGTTATTAGAATCATAGAACTTTAAAAAATGATTTGACAAACATTTTTCAATTATTTTGCCTAAGGTGGGTAATATGGTTATAGGACGATAATTTCCGTAATCCTTATGGTTTTCTTTTTTGAAAATTGGCCTTACTATTCCAGTTTTCAAATCATCAGGAAATATTCCAGTTGTTATACTGGTATTTGTTAATTTGGCTATAGCTGGTGCAATTTTATGGCTAATGATTTTTAGGTCATGTGCACGAATATTATTTATTCCGGGAGACTTGTTGTAATCTAGTGTTTTTATCATTTTATTTATTGTATCTGAGCTTACTTTCTGAAATCTAAATGTTAAATTGACCGGCCTACGTTACGATAGTTTTTGAAGTAACGGAGTTCTGCGGTTAGTCAATATATTATGAAAACGGTTTTTAAATACATCTGCAAAATTATTAGCTATCTGTACTAAGTTTCTTCTACTATTCTCAAAGTTGTTCAGAATAATATCGTCAATTGATTTCTTAACCCTTCCTGTCATATTGTTAAAAATATTCCATAAGGTTTGAAGATTAGAT
This sequence comes from Sericinus montela, assembly GCA_029286605.1. Lineage (NCBI taxonomy): Eukaryota > Metazoa > Arthropoda > Insecta > Lepidoptera > Papilionidae > Sericinus > Sericinus montela. The sequence continues at coordinate 1,588,976 of JAGSMR010000014.1, forward strand.
TTATTTTTTTATGTTGGTTCTCAAGAACAAATTTTTTTATTTTTATATTAGCTTATTAGCGTGATTCCTAGCTTTATTGTATTTTAATCGTTTTATTTTAGTGTTGCTATCATTTTTCCACTCATTAAATAATTTATCTTTATAGAGGCAAGATTTTATAATTTTATTATTTATCCATTTATTTTTATCCCTATTTGATACACTCTTAATTTTTATTTTTATTTGAGATTGGTTATAACAATTTTGTATGGCATTTTTAATAAATTAGTATATTTTAATAGGACAGTACAGATTTTTAATAGGCTGCCAGTCGATATTGTTCAACAATAATTGCAGTTTGTTATTTTCATACATTGTTTTATATTGCAAATTATCATCCTGTATCTAAGTTGTTTGGCTAACGCAAGCGGGTACCACCGCACGGTGATCAGCCAGTACAATACCTAAGGCCGCTGTAAACAGTTCTTGAGTGCGGGATAGCATAAAAATATGATCGATACAAGATTTTGTTAATTTTGAAGCTTTAATTTCAATACGTGTAAAGTCCGAGATCCCACACTCAAGACCATAGCTTGACAGCATACTTGTATATTGATGTTTTACAGGATTATCTAATTTGGTGACTATGTTAGTGTTTTCTACAATGATATATCTGTGTCTTTATCATTTATCTTCACGCACAGTCCCTGACGCGGTAGCCAGAGAGAACAGATCGCCAAGTGTGACGATCCTTACATACCTCTTTCGCTTCATTCGATTCATCATTTTCTTTATATATGCACGTCGAGATATCCGAGTAGTCTTGACCCTCCCGTCTTCGTGCAATTTGCACTTTCACGCTATATATTTTCTTCACCATTCGGTCTTCGCTCATTCGCTCAACGTGCCCAAATCATCGAAGCACGCCCTTATCCATTTTTGAGACAAGGTCATCTTTCAAACCTACCATTATGCGAATATCTTCGTTTTGCTTGCGGTCGGCCAAGGTAACGCCGCACATTTTACGAAGAGATCGCATCTCCACTGCATTCAACCTGCTTTTATGCTTCTTCTGACATACCCAGGTTTCGCTGCCATATAACAAAGTCGGTACCAGTACTGCGCTATGTATCGCAAGACGTGCATTTTTCATTACGCCTTGCCTTTGCACTAACGCAGTCAGGGCACCGTTGACCTTGTTTCTGGGAGCGACACGCCTGTCCACATCTATATCACATCTTCCATCCCGGCTGAAAGCACTGCCCAAGTACATATTCTCATTCACCTGTTCTAGACATTCCTGATTTACCCATATTTCACACTTCGTTCTTTCTTCGTCCCTTTCAAATACCAGAACCTTAGTTTTATTACCATTCAAACGGAGACCTTAATTTTCACATTCCTCTTTCATACACGTGATTAATGCATGCAGTTCTGCCTCTGACGATGCAATAAGCACTGCGTCATCGGCATACATCAGACAATCGCTGCATGACGTCCGATTTGTTTGAAAGTAGGACGTATTTGGTCCGCGAAAGCACTTTATTCATTCTTAAGGCTGTTGCGCCACTTCGGGCCCTTCCAATCTCTTTCCAGAAGAGTGGAGTTTTCCCTAAAGTTGCGCGACAACCTTTCGTCCGCTTCCATTCTACACCTTTCACGCACTTCCTCAATCAATGCCTTCGCGTAAACCTTCTGCAGCTGATATCTTTATTTCATCTTCTCTCTCCTATCCTTATCATTCCTAGAGGCTAGGTAGTCTAGCCATGCGTTCTTCTTCTTATTTACTGCTTTTTTCACTTCATTATTCCACCATGCATCACCCTTTTTGCTACTACCTCTTTTCACAGTTCCACACACGTCTTCCGCTGCACTAACCATTACATCCCTAAGGCTCTGCCATATTTCTTCCTCACATTCTTTCCTGACATCGAGGATGTCAAGCATTTCGGCTACCCTTGCTTGATATTTATCCATAGTGTCTGCTTCCTTTGCTTGATATTTATCCATAGTGAACCCTTTCCAGGTCAGCACTCCTGAACACTCGCGTATCCATCACCTGTTTTCATAGTCGGTCATCCACCAGGAATAAATCGATCATACTTCTCTCATTCCCTCTTTCTTTAGTATACATATGGATCTTCCTGTGACTAAACATAGTGTTTGTCACAAGAAGACCCCTTTCCTTGCATACAGCCAGTATAAGCTTGCCAGCATCGTTAACCCTTTTATCACCAAACATTCCAAGCACCGACTCGTACCCTGGCCTAGCGGTACCAACCCATCCATTCAAAACACCACATACAACAATTCTTTCGTTTCCCCTAACCAAATCTAAAACTTCTCTTACATTCACCCAAAACTCCTCCAGCTCAGCTCTGGACGACGAAGCTACCGGCGCATAAACAGCCAAAAGGAATAACTTCGTCAGTCCCAATTTAAAGCGAACCCAGAGAAGTATTAAGTTCACAACCTTATATTCAGTCATTACATCGACCAACCGAGACAACAGCAGCACCCCACTGCCTGGCAGGCGCTCTAGCTCTCCGGGACTCCGTACCACAGAGCTAACGCCCCGCCAGGGAGCTCTTGAGTACCGCTGCCCTTCCGTTTGGTCTCCGACAAACACACGACATCTAATTCTCTTTCTTTTATTATTTAGATCAACTCATTCGTCTTATCTCTCATGCCTCCTCTAACATTCCACGTGCCAACTCTGCACTCCGTCCTCCACCTTCCGCCGTGTCGGGCTGTCCGTGATGGGTGGCGGTTCCCATCCAAACTAGGTATATTAATGTTTTAACCGAAGTAATAAAGATCTTTTAGAAAAAATATTTCGATGCCCTTATTTCAACTTTTAACGGTTTCCCAAAGTTCCTCGAGTGCGGTCTACGCCTCATTATGTTCGGGTAAAGCATTTATGGCACAACAATTTTATTGTTGGCAAGTGGCAAGTGGACACTTACGAGCGAAAGGACATTTCTCCGTTGTGCCTCATTTAGTACAGCCGGGATCAAAATAAAATTATGATATACTTATAGTAAGATATACCTTTTATTGTAGACGTATGATGACTTTTGTACACGTTTTTAATCTTTTGATATTAAATGTAGTGCTACATAAAACTAGATGTGGTATTACATATTTTATAGAAAAGGGAGGCAAACGAGCAGGTGGCTCACGTGATGGAAAGTGATTACCGCCGCCAATGAACACCCGCAATACCAGAGGCATAGCATATGCGTTGCCGCCTTTAGAGTGCCCTCACCAGACGAAATGCAGAAGTTTGTTATACTTCTACTTCACGCCGGTATTCTGTGAGATCATGGTACTTCCCCGGTCGAGCCGGCTCATTCTTGCAACAACAAAAGCTGATGCGTGGCTCTACCACTGTGAAAAAACATATACTTTTTTTGTTTCTTTTGTTGCCCGTTTTTATGCTGGCTAGCTTGTAGATATTTAAATCGGAACACTAGAATTGTTAAATTTGGTGGCAGAAATGGCATGTGGCATGGGACTTGGACATGTGGTGTTAACCCTCGTGACTACTAGGTAGAAAAAGTCTACCAATTACGTATAGAGATTAATTCAAATGAAGACGATTTAGCGATAAGAGCGAATGTGTGCAATTACTTCCGCTCAAATAAACGTCTTAATTAATATGTAAAATAACCTCTTACGTATGCAACGATGTTTTCCTAAACCGCATTGCACATCCATATTTAAGTCACGTAGCAACTTAGTATAATAAACAAAATACATTTCCGCACTATTTCCTTTTACCGTAATTATTAATATATTATTACATATTAATTATTGTAGAAGCTCAGTGGTTAAGGCGTTTGCTTTGTACGCGGGGGACTTTGATACGGTTCCTGGATCCACACGAATACAGTAGCCTAAAGAAAAATTGCTTTTAATGCCGAGTTTACCACGAGCTCAATGGTAAAAAGAAACATCGTTAAGAAACCTGCCCGTTTAAGAAAAACGAACAAAGAAGTACAATTTCGGGGACGTAGGAAGAACGCTAACACGCACTAAAGCCACTTGAGAAACGTTCTTCTGCTCTCATCTCTCACATAGAATATTTGGGAGAAGGCTTTTGCCTAGCTATGGGTATATATGGGTGGTATACGGTGCTGATTTACTTAGCTATTACCTTAGAACTTACTGTTAAAATAAATGTTTAGCTCTGCAAACGTATACCATATACTTATTCTCTGAATCATTTTCAGCCTCCGTAATGAAGGCAGTCAGGCCGACTGTGACTTAAATAAAATCAATTATATTTATATAAAAAAGTTAACCACTTTTCAAAAGCAAATAATAACTTTCATTACTACACTTATTTTCTTGCTACACTTATTATCTATTAATATAAATTTAATATTCTACTTAGCAGTACTTTTTTCCTGCGTGGGGAAATGCCAGGTGTATACCAGCCCTAGCGAGGGCAAAGACAGGCGATGTCGGTCTGGCACCGACTAAAATCTCACGGTGTTCACCTCCATATATTTACAGCGCCACCAGGGCGTTTTCGCTCCCATCTGCGATCTCACCCACGCTGGAAGCCCTTGGCAGCCCCATGTGAAAGCCTTCCCTCTATCTCCCTTCTGCCTAAGATTTCCACTATATTCACCAGCCCACCTATTACCCCATTTCATATCTGAAATTTAGTTCCACCGCCAACTATATTTGTGGTATAAAAAGCCCTATGATAGTTCCTCATATTGTCAATTATGAGAGAATTGCGAGATAATGCGGACAAAATCGAGGACAGAAATAATTCTAATACGCATGCAACTTAACACATAACATTAATGCAACTACATACAATTATCTCTTATATAACGTGATACTAAAAAGTTCATAAAAAGCAAAACATAAATGTTGAATTTGATAAACGCGAAAGAGGTATCTTTAGATCGTGATACTTGATGATCGGTTCTCTCCGGTTACCCTGACAGGTGCGTGAAGATATAATAATATTAATCATACTGATTTTTACTTAAATAAGAGAGTTTTATATTTCTTTCTCACGTTTCTTAGTACCCTCGTATTACATCTTTTATTTATTTATTTATCTTCACGATCCTTGCATACCTCTTTCGCTTCTTTCAGATTTATCATTGTCTGTATACATGCACGTAATGTAGGTATCCGAGTACTCTTGACCCTCCCCTCTCCGAGCAATTTGCTCACTTAAAATATTAACTTTCGCGCTATATATTTTCTTCGGCATTTGGTCTTCGATTTAAGAGTCAAGAGATTAGCAATATGGTAAGTTCTAAAGATGACCATTTCAATTTTAGTGATAAGGTCATCTTTAGAATATACCATATTGCGAATCCCTTCGTTTCGTTTTCGGTCGGCCAAGGTAACGCCGCTCATTTTTCAAAGAGATCGCATCTCCACTGCATTCAACTTACTTTTATGCTTATTCTGGCATACCCAGGTTACGCTGCCATATAACAAAGTCGGTACCAGCATGGCGTTGTATACCAGCACTGCCATGCCTTTGGACTAACGCAGTCAGGGCACCATTGACCTTGTTTCCGGCAGCTACACGCCTGTCCACATCTATATCACATCTTCCATCTGCTAAAAGCGCTCCCTAAGTATAAAATCTCGTTCACTTGTTCTTGCTATTCCTGATTTACCCATATTTCACACTTCGTTCTACTTTTTTAACTATTATATTGAAGTATTATATCGATCTATATTTTCGGTCTTTCCTATTATAGTGTAGGTTAAAGTTTTAGTAATCATGCAAAACTACCATCTGAACTTCATAACCTAATCGGGAAACCATTAAACATGATCGTTATTTAGTATGGTGCATATGCAGTGGAATTTAACTTGGCCCTTACAATTTATTGGCACACTAACTCGTTATGAGTTAGTGTATGGATTTCTAATTTTCCGAACTAATTTTTTCAACTTGTTTGGTATTCGATGACCCGATAGCCTAGTTAATAGTGACTCTGCCTCCAACGAATAGGATAACGGGCTCGAATCCCGCTTAGGGAAAACACAACGTAGAAAACAGTGTTATCTATATTACCGTGTGTCTGCGTGTTTGTGGTATCTTCGTTGTTTCCGATTCTATAATAAAAGTGATTTAGCTAATAACTTTAGGATCAGAGCAATGTCTGTGATAGCGTCCGTATCTGTTTATTTATTATTGATTAATATCATATTTGTTATAATTTATATATTAGAGGTGCAAAATACTGTAATTTTTATTCGTGTAAGTATTGTAAGCAACTAAAAGAGAACAGTCCAGCTTTAAGACCTTTGAACAGTACAATTTTATGGAGATGCCAGTATCTATGTACGGAATCGTTTAGAAATAAGCATGACACAAAAATGGACACTGGATTTTGAACACGATAGCCGAGTTGTTGGGTGGTCGGAATTTCGAGTCGAGAGACCTGAGTTCGATCCCCAGGTGGCAGTACCAATGAGTTTTTCAAAAACTTATGTACGAATTTCATCGTTGGCTTGGACATAAAGGCGGCGACGGGCTCACCACCTGTCACGTTGTCCCGAAAATATCTTCGGTGGAAGGTGGGTCAAAGGGACTTAATTTTCTAGACTTGACCTCTGTCTACCCCTGTATTGGGAATTGCGTGAAGATTTTGAACACGGTTAACAAAAGACAACGAAAATAATATACCACTCACGACACCCCACATTTCTCCATGCATTAGTTTAGTCACAAAAAAACTATAAAATATACCATTAAAATATATTTACATATATCAATTTTTAATTGCCCAATGTGTGCCCAGAGCAATGTTTTGATCATCATCAACGAAACCGCATTAATTTACCTCAAAATATCCTTAATACAGAATAAACCACGAACGCTCATTAAATTTTAATACATCATTAAAATTTTTCAATTCATATTTATGTCATTTACATTATTATTAGTTATATAAGACGGGACTTATTTCGTTTGATGTTCTATTCAAATAAAACCCGATAGCTTAATTATTGTCGACCCTGCCATCGAAGCCAGGGATTGCGCCTTCAAATTCTGCTGGGGCTTCAACCTTTGTACTCGAGTCACCGATATGTATATGTAATTGACATATACATATGATCGTTAATAATGAGCTAGAAGAACTTCGAGAAAAAGTTTCTACCTTAGAATTACAACTTCAGACAGCAGAAAATGAAATAGAAAATATGCTAACTGAAAACTATAAATTAAAAAAGAGATAATTAAATACAGAAATAAATTTGAACAGCTTAAAAATTATGCTTTCCTACAAGCTGTCAGAATAAGAAGAAAAAAAGAAGAAAATCAAATGAAACTCTGCCGTCTCAGATAATATCAGAACACGATTTTTCATTATCACGAGAATTACCAACCAAGCCGATTAATAATCCAGAAAATACATCCCCACATTTTGCTACAGCTGTGAGCAGTCCTTCTAGCAACCAAAAAGAGACTGAAATCACTAGCTGCAGAAGAAGAGGAGAGTATAAAAAAGAAAGAAATGTGTGTGTCATAAGGAGCGCACTCCATGATAAAGCTCTAAACTTAGCACAACGAGAAATTTTAGGTAGCTCAATTTGTCACTTTAAAAAAACCGGGAGTAGAATCGAACATCTTTTACAGGGTTTGGAACATAAAGTTAAGGGTTTCACCCTTAGTGACTTTTGTATAATTTTTATAGGACAATCAAACTTTGAAGTTACTTATAACTATTCAGAAATTGTACACTCTATAAGAATAGAATTGCAAAAAATTCAACAATATCTAAAGTTGGTAACGTTATTATATGTTTACCTAACTTTAGATATTTCGGATCAGTATATATATTCAATCGTCGAATCGAGTCATTTAATTACTGTTTGTATTTGGACCGTTCGCTGATTGTGACGTTGAAAAGAACATTACAGCTATAACTTCTGATGCTATTGCTACTGAAAATATTAGCAAAAACATGATTCTCCCTCTTTTAGATCTATTAACTCCTATTATTACAAAAATTTTAATAACTCTATAAATACTGTTACCTTTCCAACAATATGGAAAGTCGCTCAAGTTACCCCGTTACCCAAAACATCCAATCCTAAAACTTGTGCCGATTATCGCCCCATATCCATATTGCCTTTCCTTTCAAAAGTTTTAGAGCGTCTTGTCCAGCAGCAAATAAGTAAATTTCTGAACGCCATTTACCACTCAATATTCAAAAGGCACAATCTCTTAAAATTCTAAAATTGCACCTATCCTATTTAATAGAGCTAATATTCCTTAAATACCCGGTTTGTCAGGCAGAAATCGCTTAAAGCGATATGACCACCGTTTGTAGTTTTAAGGTTTCCGAAATAGTAATAATTAATTCTATAAGACTATGTACAACAAAGAATTATCTATCTATCTATCTATCTATGTATAATCTACCCCTGTATTGTAAATTGCGTGAAGATATTTATTTATTTTACTTATTATATTAGAAATTCGCAATATGGCAGGCTTGAACAAGGATCTTGTCACTAAAATTGATAAGAGCGTGCTTCGATATTTTGAGCGAATGATTAACTTTCGAAGACCATGTAAACAATTTGTTCAGAGAGTGGAGGGTCAAAAGTATTCCTATACATAAATGTGCGTCTATGGAAAAACATAAATTTGAAAGTAGCGAAAGGGGCACGTAAGTCGTGACACTTGGCGATCTGTTCTCTGAGACCCCGTCATGGGCTATGCCTGAATATGTTTATGTATTTTACATATCTATGTAAGTATATTGTACAGTTATCTTGGACGCTATGACGGCGATAGGTCTGTCATGTTATTCCTAGGGTCTTCACGCAATTCCAAAGGGTGGGCAGAGATCTTCACATTAAGTCTTTCATGAGACAACAAAGTTAAGTCTATTTATGAGACAACGTGAGGTCGCGAGCAAACCAAACCAACAATATAAATCGTAAATAAGTTTTTGAAAACCCATAGGTACGAGCCTGCAACTAGGGGATCGAACTTGGGTCTCTTGACTCGAATTCCGATCAACCACCCACTCGGCTATCGAGACTTCATCGTTTATTCCAAGGGTCAAAGGGTTAATTATCTAGACCCGGTTTACTTTTTTTATAAATTCAAATCAAACCAATGGATTTGTTACATTTCTTATTGAAACTGCAACTTGCGTACGGATAAAAGTTTGAACATACGATGGTTATATCATCACAAATCAAAGTCGGCTTATTTGGTTACTGACAGTCAAAGTAATCTTATTTGTAGCGTAATGTGGTGTGACATTTGCTTATTTGATGTAATAACTAATGAGTCATTACCTCTTTTTTATGTTGGCTGACCTAATTTTCTGTGTTAACTCGTATCAATAATTTAAATTTAAATTCCGAATGCTTAAATCTTGTTAGACAATTTCACTTTTCAACACTAAATAAAATCTTTTTACAACATCCTAAAAAAGTCGTTCTGTAAACATTTTGAAAATGGTACAATTATGTTACTATTTTTAATTTTATTTATTTATTTGTTTATTTAAAGACTTTATTGTTTCACCAGATAATAAGGTAACAAAGGACGTACTTAATGCCTATTTGCATTCTCTGCCAGTCAACCCACGGCGTGGCAAAATATAGTAGCAGGTGCGTCAGTAAAAAAAATTAAGGTACTAATTTAGAACAAACTCAATGAACGGAACATAAACAAAAACAAATATTATAAAATAAAAATATATGTCACATAAAATACAATTAATATAATTAAGAACTATTTGTAAATTTTCTCTAAACGAGCTTTAGTAAATTTATGAAACAAGTTGGAAAAATTAAGGAAAAATAAACAAAATCCTGGATTCAAACAGAATTAATAAAAATGAAAGAAAATGTTGTAAGGAAACATTTTCATAATAAGCTTATTTTCAACTTATTTATAATACTTTGTATTGAAGTCAGTAAGACTAAATATAAATATAAAATTTTTGTAATTATATTTATTTCGTGTAAAGTTTTAATTTTATTTTTATGGCCTTTATTATTTATGGAAAAATTACATTAAAATATGAAATTAATCATATACAGCGAAGCAGTTCTAGGAAATAGGCATCTATTATGCTTTAAAATTAACAGACACCTAGAAAAATAAGTCCCTTCGAACCACCTTTCAATGAGCACATTTTTCGGACATCGTGATAGATGGTGAACCTGTCGCCGTCTTATAAATAGTACAAAAGTTTTGGAAAACCAATTGTTATAAGCCTGTCACCTGGGGGTTGAACTTGGGTATCTAGACTCGAATTCCAATCACCCAACCACTCGGCTATCGTGAGAAGAAATAAGTCTCTATCTATTTTACACACCGGTGAAAACTTAGGAGCATAAAATGACTCCTCAATTAGATCACAGCAATATATTAAAGTAGCGTAAATATGTCACTAATATATCACATAGTAACTATAAATAAATAGAGACGGCACCTTGCCACTAAGTAGGTAACAAAACATATTCTACTAGCATCTGAGATAACACAAGTACTCCTCTTCTAAATTAACGGACACATTGTCTGCGATAGCGGTTCGTGCAATAGAGGTTTTACCTCGCTCCCCTTTGTTCCATTAATTGAGACTCTTAAACACCTCGTTATTGGCATATGGGCTTTAAGTCTTTCAGCCATTATTTTAAATGTAACCGTCGTTGACGAAATCACTGCTTATTATTATCTATGCTATAAAATAGTTTAATTCTTTAGAAATTGCATTAAATTATTAAAGAAAGAGATTGTTTGGAATTTTGTTTATTTTTAAATATAAATGAAATTAAATATAATTATTAATTTGTAATAAACGATCTGATAGCCGTGTTGGTAGTGATCCTGTCTTCGAAGCTAAGACTTGCGAGTTCGATCGTCACTTGGGAAAAGATTTGTGTGATGAATATGTTATTTCTTTAGCTTTATTTCTTCAATATGTATTTTTACACTTATTTCTAATATTCATTTATTTATTTCATCTGATTTTTGCACCACTTGCCCGGTACCTTTAACGCAGCTTCTTAACGCCTTTGGTTGCCTGGAAGAGATCGCTATGCAGCGATAAGAGCGCAAAATTGTACAGATTTTTTAGCTTTTCATTTTTATTTTTTTTCGATTTCGTGGTGTACCTTAAGAGTATTTTCATTCATTCAATGTTTGTAGTCATGGGTGAAGTCATGGATGTTGAGTAAATGCATATATATGCAAGTATATTGATAAACTTTGGTGAAAAGGGGATCGAAGAGGCGTCAATGACCAGGCCTCTGCCTACCATAGGATAAATCAGTATCATCTGTCATCCGACATGTAAACTTCGTCACCGCGTAATAATAAGTTATAAATAAAAAAAGTGACTAAAATAGTTTTTAGTTAGTTTGTTTCGCAATTTCGCGTACTTATCGATAAAAAGTGTGTGTTGTAAACATTCATGCATACGTGGTTCAATTTGTTAGGACACTTAGGCGTGGGAGTCGCAATGAATGCAAACAAACAGTATAAAAACTAGTTTTCACAGTATAAAGAGAAATATCTTTTTTTTATCGAGATTGATATAAGTGAGCAAGTAATAATAGTGAAAGTAATGTGGTGCAGTGACTATAATCATCAAATTACTATATATATTATTATTTGAAAGGTGAACGTTTTCTCATCTACCGACTTCTTTTTTTTTATTTTACATATCTCATTTTCTATGCGCTTAATTGTTGCTTATTAAATCGACTGGATCGCCATCGAAAAATAAACGTACCACACGACGTAAGAAAGAAGTTATAGTGAATATTTCCACTCAAAACACGTTTGCGTCGTTAACCGATTCATCACAATCTCAGAATAAGTACGTATCCAGCCCATCTATCGTAGAGGAAATGCCCCACGACTTAAGGAGAAGCTGCCCAGAGCTAAACACAATGATCGTTAATAATGAGCTAGAAGAACTTCGAGAGAAAGTTTCTACCTTAGAATTACAACTTCAGACAGCAGAAAATGAAATAGAAAATATGCTAACTGAAAACTATAAATTAAAAAAAGAGATAATTAAATACAGAAATAAATTTGAACAGCTTAAAAAATTATGCTTTCCTACAAGCTGTCAGAATAAGAAGAAAAAAGAAGAAAATCAAATGAAACTCTGCCGTCTCAGATAATATCAGAACACGATTTTTCATTATCACGAGAATTACCAACCAAGCCGATTAATAATCCAGAAAATACATCCCCACATTTTGCTACAGCTGTGAGCAGTCCTTCTAGCAACCAAAAAGAGACTGAAATCACTAGCTGCAGAAGAAGAGGAGAGTATAAAAAAGAAAGAAATGTGTGTGTCATAAGGAGCGCACTCCATGATAAAGCTCTAAACTTATCACAACGTGAAATTTTAGGTGGCTCAATTTGTCACTTTCAAAAAACCGGGAGTAGAATCGAACATCTTTTACAGGGTTTGGAACATAAAGTTATGGGTTTCACCCTTAGTGACTTTTGTATAATTTTTATAGGACAATCAGACTTTGAAGTTACTTATAACTATTCAGAAATTGTACACTCTATAAGAGTAGAATTGCAAAAAATTCAACATACCAACGTTATTATATGTTTACCTAACTTTAGATATTTCGGATCAGTAGATATATTCAATCGTCGAATCGAGTCATTTAATTACTGTTTGTATTTGGACAACAAGATTCATGATTATGCCTTCATATTAGACTCCAATAAAACTTAGACTATTCCCGCACAATGTTCTCAATATATAGTGGCCAGATAAATAAAATCGGTACGGATATTGTATTAAGAGATTTACACATTCTCATTAAAGATATAGACTGTTTCTATAGGGATGTTTATGTTTATGTTCTATGTTGCATGTTTGTTGGAAAAAAAAACCGTTTCAAAAGGATCAGTTTTTTGAGATTGACTGTAAAAGCTCTATATCAATAAATATATTTTGTCAAAATGTCTGTGGAAAAAGCAATAAAAAAGATCAGTTAGAAATGTATCTCGAAAACAAATGTTTTGAACATTTGTATTTCTGAACATTTTCTTAATGAAAAATATTAATAATCTCTCCTCTCTCCTTAGAAAACTTTGATCTAGCTACCTATTATACTAGAAATGGTAATAAAATTAGGGGAGGGACACTTATTTTGTCAAGAAAGAATAGACGCATAGAGCCTGTAGAGTACTGTAAATCAATAAGCAAACTAGAATGTTTTGAAGTGTGTGGGGTAAAAGATTTAGACACAAATCTTTATATAATTAGTTGTTATCAAAATAGTAGTAAAAACATTGACTTGTTTATAGAGAAGTTAGAGTCACTTCTATAACATTTTTTCAATCGGAAATGCATAATTTGCGGAGATTTCAATATTGATAAGTTCACTGATAACAATAAAAAAAAACTAAACTTATCAATCTTTTAAAATGCTACAACTTTAGACATCTTATGTCATCTAGACCATCTGTATTGACAACTTTTTTACAAATATCTCTGAGGATCAAGTGTTGGGCACAGAAATAGATAATAACGGTTTGTCTGATGGTCACGCAGCAATTATGACTACATTGGAAATGAGCAATTCAAAAACGCATTATAAACAAAGTGAATCTTTTATCCATGTAGTCAGAAGACCTTTCAATGATAAGAACAAAAAAAAATTTCGCCAGAAATTACTACAGATAAATTGGAAACAACTGGGTATAAATACTTTTTTATCTACCTTTCAAGAAATCTTAACAAACTCTTTCAAAAAAACTACAAGCAAAATTTATTTAAGAAAAAATAAAAAATTAAGATGGATTACGACGGGAATCAGAGTGTCAAGCAAAATGAAACGTGTACTTTGCTATCTCAATACCAATTGTAATGATAAATCTCTACTTACGTATCGTTCATTGTATTTTAAGATTTATAGGAGAGTATTAAGAAACGCAAGAAAGCTATCAGTTCAGTCTAAAATAACAGCAGCTAAAAATAACATTAAAGAAATTTGGACGGTGGTAAATAAGCACACTAATAAAAAACAAAAGAATGAAAATAAAAGAATTTCACTGGAGGTCGGCAAATCATTTGTTGATGATCCCAAAGAGATATCAACAATCTTAAGCAATACCTTTAATCTAGAGAATGAATTAAACAAAGGCAAAGTAGAGGGGGCCATTTTTATTCTTCACAGCTGCACAAAAAGAATAGAAGATGAAATGCATTGTCGAAAAACTAATTATAGTGAGGTTGATAAAGTTATAAAACAAATAAAAGCAAAAAAGTCAACTGGCTTTGATGACATACCTATAGGGATAATCAAAGAAAATATAGATGTACTGGCGGAACCTCTAGCGCATTTTTATAATCTATGCATAGAAAATTGTATCTTTCCAGATCAGTTTAAGATTGCAAAAGTCGTGCCTATACATAAAAAGAAAAGTAAAACTGATCCAAAAAATTAAAGACCTATCGCGCTACTTCCAGTTTTATCAAAAATCTTTGAAAAACTATTAAAATGTAGACTGTTGACACATTTGCAATCCAACTTAGTTATGCATACCCGACAATTTTGATATCAAAAAGGAGTAGGCACCGACGCTGCAATTGGCACTCTTCTTAATGAAATTCACCAAGAAATTAATACAAAAAGAAAAGTTGCTGGGCTTATTTCTGGACCTCAGTTCTGCCTTCGATTCAATACATCACGAAATCTTAAAACGTAAGCTTGAACACTATGGAATAAGAAATCAGACGCTTAAATTGTTCAAATCTTATTTTAATAACAGGCAGCAGTTTGTCGAAATTAAAGACTTTGACATAAGTAATGGGTCTGAAAAGATATATAGCTCTAAAATCTCAAGGACAAATCGGAGGGTGCCTCAAGGTTCAATCTATTTTGGTTATCCTATTTTGTTTGTGTGGGTCCTATTTTGTTTAACCTTTTTTTAAATGACCTGATTTTTTATATTTATAGAAATTCCTCAGACACCAAACTAGTAATTTATGCTGATGACACTAATGCTATTATATCAAGCAACAATACACAAGAACTAAACAGAAAAATAAATAACGCTCTGACATTATTTCATAGATGGTTCCGTTGTAACATCTTAAAATTAAATTCAAAAAACACAAATATATTACTGTTTAAAACTACTGCACGTAACAGTGAAAATTTAAATATTGTCTTAAATGGAGAAAATCTTGAAATTACTCAATTGGTTAAATTTCTTGGGGTACATATTGATGAACACTTAAACTGGAAGCCTGAACTAAACTCTGTGGAAAACTCTATTAGTTCAGCATGCTATGCGCTTCGGTCCTTGCGAGACGAGCTTACAATAGATCAATTAAAATCTGTCTATTATGCCTTGGTCGAGTCGAAACTACGCTATAGCATCAAATTGTGGGGCAACAGTTATAAATTTAACATAAGAAAAGCTTTCATAGCCCAAAAACGAGCCATTCGCACACTATAGCGCATTCCACAATGGGGTCTTGCAAAACTCATTTAAGAGTATAGGTATTCTTACTGCCCCTAGTCTGCATATATTGCTTGTGGTCACAGACGTTTGAAAATACCGTAACAACTTCGAGACAGACGAAGAAATAATCGCAAGGGAAGCCACTAGAAGGAAGGATCTCACCAATAAAATAGAGCTAAAACTCAATGTAATTAAACACTGTGCTCGTTATCAGGCAGTCAGGCTCTTTAACAGATTACCGGTAGAGTTAAAATTATTAAAAATATAAATATTTTTAAGCAAGAATTAAAGCGGATCCTTTTGGAAAAATGTCGCTATACGGTTGATGACTTTTGGCATATTACTGTACTATAAACTACCTTAAAATCTAATGATCAATGTTTTTTCTTTTTAGTCAGTCTCTTAGTTACTTGTTAATTATTTTGGTGTATGTAAATGTTGATGACAGTGAGATAAGCGTGGATGAAATAGTAAAAGCGTTGAAAAGTATGAGATTTGGTAAGGCTGCCGGATATGATAGGATTACCGTCGAGATGCTGAGGACTGGACAGGGCTTAGTGGCTAGTCAGCTGTACCGCCTTTTCAATATGTGCTGGCAAAATGGGCAAGTACCGGGAGACTGGTGCAAAGCCGTAATCGTGCCATTATATAAGGGAAAGGGGTCACGGCAGGACTGCGTAAATTACCGCGGTATAAGCCTTCTCAGCGTCGTCGGTAAATTGTATGCGAAAGTGTTGATTGAAAGGGTTGTGAATGAAACGGACGAAAGTATGGGATGCACAAGCGGGATTTAGAAAGGAATAGGGTGTACGGATCAGGTCTTTTCCTTGCGGTGCATAGCCGAAAAGTGTCTGGCTAAAACCAGAAGGTCTATTGCACGTTCGTGGATTTAGAAAAGGCCTATGATAGAGTGGTGAGGAATGAATTGTGGTCAGCATTGTCCGTGAAAGGTGTCAGCAGTATCCTCATACGAGCATTGCAATCTCTTTATAGGGATTCCTGTGCTTGTGTAAGGATAAACGGGGCGTACACTGAATGGTTTAATATCGAAAAGGTGTTAGACAGGGATGTGTAGCGTCACCGTGGCTGTTTAATCTGTTTATGGACAATTGCTTGACAGATTTAAAAGAGAATGAAAGTGGGTTGAGAATGAATGAGTTACTCGTCAAATGTTTTCTATGCTGATGATCAAGTATTACTTGCGTCTTCAGCCGAGGAGATGCAGGAGATGGTAACTGCTATGAGTGAAGATTTTGTTAGGAAGGGGATGAAGATGAATGTAAAAGAAGACGAAAGTAATGGTGTTTGAAAGAGATGAGGTCATGACAGACTGCAATATAGTGATTGGAGATGAACAAATTGAACAGGTGAATGAGTTTGTGTATTTGGGTTCAAAGTTCACAAGAGATGGAAAGTGTGAGAGTGATATTGAAAGAAGAGTGAATGCAGGAAACATGGTGAATGAGCTTTGCACTCGTTTATGAGCAGTTGGATGGTGTCTAACAAGGCTCGTTTGGCTGTGCATAGGGAGTTTTGGTTCCGACACTCATGTACGGAAGTGAAAGTTGGGTATGGCAGAAGAAACATGAAAGCAGAGTAAATGCAGTTGAGATGAGAGCATTAAGAGTATGTTAGGAGTTAAACTGAGCGACAGGATAAGGAATGGTGAAATAAGGAAACGTTGTGGTCTGAAAGAAGATGTAGTGACTAAAATTGAGAAAGGTATGCTGAGATGGTTTGGCCATGTCGAGAGAATGAATGAAGAACGATTGACGAAAAAGCATATAAGGCGAGTGTGAATGGAAGTGTAGGAAGGGGAAGACCTGGGCGGACGTTTCAAGACCAAATCAGGGACGTCCTGAAAAAGGCCAGGTCAAGAGTACCCTGAATCGAAGAGAATGTATGAAGGAATAATGAAACTGGACGAAGCAGAAACAAGTATGTAAGGATCGTAGCAAGTGGAAAGAAGTGGTATCTGCCTACCCCTACGGGAAAGAGGCGTGATGATATGTATGTACGTATGTATGTATGTAAATTTCGAAGTTAAATTGGATATTTTCGATGTATTTCAAACACAATGTGATATTGTTACTGAATAAATTAAAAAAAATAAAATTGATAATAGATTAGTAACAGAATGCACAAAATTTTATACGATGGATAATGCAAAAAAGAATAATAATCGTCCTTATCATTTTTATCATTATAGTTTTTATTTATGAACGGAGTAATTCATGAGGAAAATTACGGTAAATAGTTCATTAAATCATCATATTACAGACATTCGATGCAAATTGTCTTAAATGTCTCGATACCTGTCTGTAACTATGTTACATTTTAATGTTAGACGCAGAAGGTTGCGATATCATGACACAAAAAATATATATATCTCTGTGAGCTCTTCTTGCTTTGCGATATCGGCGCGGGTCGCTGTAACATATAATATAAAAAAATCGTATTCTCATAAACACACGGAAAAAATACAAATTTTATACCTGGAATGGTAACAAATAGTTTGAGAAACAATTTAATGACAATATTTGAAAGGGACGAAGAAAGAACGAAGTACGGAATAAGGGTAAATAAGGAATGTCTAGAACACGTGAATGAAATTACAATCTCATTCATCTGTAGTACTGCCTAAGTATACATACTTAGGCAGTGCTTTTAGCCGGTATGGAAAATGTGATTTAGATGTGGACAAGCGTGTGTGCCCTGACTGCGTTAGTTCAAAGGAAAGGCGTAGTAAACGCATTGCTGGTACCGACTTTGTTATATGGCAACGAAACCTGGGTATGCCAAAAGAAGCATAAAAGCAGGTTGAATGCAGTGGAGATGCCATCTCTTAGTAAAATGTGCGGTGTTGCCTTGGCCGACCGAAAGCGAAACGAAGAGATTCGCAACATGATTGGTTTGAAATATGCCCTTATCACTAAAATTGATAAGGGCGTGCTTCGATGGTTTGGGCACGTTGAGCGAATGAGCAAAAACCGAATGGTGAAGAAAATATATAGCGCAAAAATTATAGTATAAAGGGTTCAAAGTAGGCTGAGATTAACTTTCAAAGA